>OY757021.1:108825271-110025271 GCA_963580285.1 Lucinisca nassula
GACGCCTACGCAGCGCTGTATCAGCGTCGGCGCAACGCCACCACGCCGCACCGACGCCAACGCGACGCCGCCCCGCGACAAGTGCCCACCGGGATTGGTTGCGTTTTATTGTTAGGTTTGAATGAGTGTATATTGGTTTAATTTATAATTTGAATAACTTGCATATTATTTTAGTATCGTCATGACGACATATTTTTTGAGCTAAAAAAAAAAAAAAATACGACCGTGGGCATCAACCAGAGCCGCCTCCCCAACGGGCACACGGCGTGCCAGCATTAATTCCCCTTAATAAACTGTCAAACCTAACGGTCAGGTGAACCTACCTAATAAGCCATCTTGTTGTTGGTTCTGCTCGTCCACGTCGTAAAGTTCCAGTCTGTGAAAATATAATCATCACGAAAACACGCCTATATAATTTTGACCCCCTTGAACCCAACTTTTATATAGTAAAACTGGGGTTTACAGGGATAAACTTTTTTTCTTATTTCTGCTCTAAAATATAGATTGTTGGTACTTGTTAGACGTTACGAGTAGCCACAATCTATATTTTGAGCAGAAATAAGAAAAATATCACAATTTTTCATCTTAAAATTTTCATTTTTTCGGCGATAAAGGTGGCAATGTGTTTGTATAGGCGTGTTTTCGTAATGAACAGGTCCGTGAAATGAACAATCCTGAGAGCACAACTTCATTTAGATAAAAAGTGGGTCTGCAGAGTATACATTATTTTCCTTATTTTTGTTAAAAAACAGAGATTGTACGTTTTAAAATTTTGATAAAGTATGAAAAACACCGTTTTAGTACACAGGTGTGTTATGTTTATAAGTTCATCGGGGCTTGGAACAATAGATGGGCTGCATGATGCTTCGATGCAGAGCTGAAACCGATCCGCACACGAGTACTGGTAAACCGCTTTGTGGATCTATGCCTGCCAAGGCAAAGCGGTGCGAGTCGGCCCGTCCATGCTTGTAAGCTCCATTGGTTTCATCGGGCGGCAGGGCTTGAGATGGCATTTCATCTCAATATCGGGTAAAAGTCCCACAAAATTGGAAGCAACGTCTCCAAATTGACCTTTACAGTGTTGACGAAGACGTTAAACCTAAAATCAAACAAACAAACAAAGAGGTTTTTAAGTATGTTTTTGTCAAGGTCAGAAAACATAGTTTGAGTCGCTCAAAGGCTATCAGCAGGTTTACACGTTCGTGACATGTACCCTCCAAACCCAACTTTATAAGAGAAAACTGGGGTTTACAGCGGTAAGCACCATTTTTCTTATTTCTGCTCCAAGACATGTTGTGGGTACGCGTTAGAACCGCCTCACCGAGGCGGTTCTAAATGTGCATCCACAACCTATGTTGCAACGCGACGGTTCATACAAGAACATGTGTACCTACAACCTATGTCTATGAGCATTAATAAGACAAATATCAAGTAGTTTCATCAGAAAAGAACATTTAATGCGATATAAAAGATTACACCATGACAACCCGTTTTATACTGAAATAACTTCCGCCCCCGCCCATAGGGGCTTGAAGAAATATATGGCCTGCACGATGCTTCCACGCAGAGCTGAATCCGGCCCGCACACTAGTACTGGTAAACAGCTTAGAGGATCTAAGCCTGTCCAGGAACCGCGGTGCGAGGCGGACCGTCCATGCTAATAAACCCTATTGGTTTCATTGGGCGACAGGGCTTGAGATGTCATTTCATCTCAATGTTGGGTAAAAGTCCCACAAAATTGGAAGCAACGTCTCCAAAATGACCTTTACAGTGTTGACGGGGACGTTAAACCTCAAATCAAACAAATACTGAAATAACTCTTTCACTTTATACATGTATACAGAAAAAGTCCATTTCCAGTTTTATCGGTGACAATAAGTATCTAAGAAGTTTAAGTGTGTGAAGTTGGCTTGGAGTTTGGAGTATGGAATTTGGAATTCGATTTATTCCGTATCAGTAAAGTAAATTAAAATATTTGTGAGTGTCAGGTTTACTTAAAACAAATCGGTTAAACTTTTGCAAAATGTGAAGATCCTCAAATATCCGGATAATAAAGTTCTCTGATATGATCACGTTCCTTAATGAGCATTAAAATAAAAAATGAGTTCCTTTAAGAGCAATGAAAACATTCATAAGAAAGAAGATGGGCCATACTATGTAGTTTCGGCTAATAAAGCCTCATCAGTGACCCTGTAATGATCCGGCAAAGAAAGTCAGAGGAAACATACTGCAATTTTACGAATTTCGAATAGGCAGTCGATTCAAAGACTGATATAAATCAAAATGGGGTCCAAATAATTAAAAACCTGTCTAGAATATGAGTCTAAACCATTAATTTATTTCTGATTACTCGGAATATTCACGCTGACCTCAAAGGACCAAAAGTAAAATATAAACTTAAGTCCGAAACCAATATTAATCCAAACAAAATATAGAACCAATGTTTGGAGTAAACTTCTCAAAACCCCATCTACAAGAACAGTTTTCTTCTTTTTACATCATGGAAAATGCTACACTCTTCCAGCGTATGAATTTGTTCGTGAGCTACACATCGTGCTTAGATGGTCAAATATAAAAGTACAGAATTTACCGGAACCTTTCTCATCACGTTAACAAGTCCGTGTCATGGACATCCCTCTAATCCATACTTATATATAGAGAAAACTGGTGTTTACAAGGGTTTACATTATTTTTCTTATTTCCGCTCCAAGACATAGCTTGTGGGTACTCGTTAGAACCGCCTCAATGATGAGGCGGTTCTAACGAGTACCCACAACCTATGTTTTTAGTTGAAATATGAAAAATTTAACGAAATTTCATCAGAAAATTGACCATTTAATGCACCATGGGGTATGGTGCAAAGGTGCGTTACTGTAATGTATATCATTCTCAGTAAACAACTTGTACATGACTTTTGAAAACACTCTCATATTCTAGATCATTCTGGTCACGGACAGAAATTAAGAAACCATAACGGCCCCCGCTCATCGGGACTCGAAGAAATATATGGGCTGCATGATGCTTCCACGCAGAGCTGAAACCGACACACACACGAGTACTGGTAAACCACTTAGAGGATCTAAGCCTGTCCAGGCAAAGCGGTACGAGGCCATGCTTACAAACCCTATTGGTTTCATTGGGCGACAGGGCTTAAAATGTCATTTCGTCTCAAATGTCCGGTAAAAGTCCCACAAAATTGGAAGATGCGTCTCCAAACTGACCTTTACAGTGTTAACGGGGACGTTAAACCTCAAATTAAACAAATTCAGAAACCATAAATAGACCGGAATGTGTTGGGGGAAAGCTGATACAAATCTTTGTACATTACAATTTTCCCTATATAAAGCGAGGTGCAAAATGATATCTTTTTTACACGAGCCTCTGGCTAATCAGAGAGTTTGCTATGCGAATATTTTCGAAGAGATGTAAAATGTGCCAGTTCGTATTTATTGCATTGGCAATCAGCGAATTCTCGGAAGAGCCTGCACATGAACGCAGTCTTACTAGAACCTTTGCAACTGGCAGGTATGTAAATAGAGAACACCAGGTTCGTGTCTTTTGATATCAAGTTTATCAGGCAAGGCTTGATTCTAAATGCGTTCTCGCCGGAAGTCGAGCCTGGTAAACATGATATCCAAATACACGAATCTGCTATTCTATATATCAGTTTATCCCCTTGAAAACTCGTTAAATTTGCAATTTACGATCAGTCAGTGCGTCCCAACATCCCGGCGCGGAATTTAATCCGTTAGCATATTTTCTATCAGCTGACCGTTATTTTTCTTTTTATATTTTTTAAATGAAATCTTTTCAATTTTCCTAGTAAAAAAACTTTTAGCTATCTTTTGCCGGTAGTCCATTCATTCATAAAAGTGCAATGACGCGTTGACGTGATAAAGCTCATTTGTCGTGAGGTAGCGTATCTTTATCAGGTCAATGCGTTACAATGCAATATATATATAGGGGGTAACTGATAACTAAACATTGACGTAACGCAAAATAAGCGATGCATCTGTCTCTATCAGTTAGCTGTGCACACACATTTGAGAACATAAATCGGAAAATGCTAATTTACCCACTGATTGTTCATATTAGACAAAGGTTGTGGTTACTTGTTGGAATAGAAAAGTAGAGAAAAATATACAACTCATTTGATACATTTCAAATATGTCGAAAAAGACTCATATAACATCATTTATACATTACCCGCTTAAAATCATAACATGGTCAAAGTTAGTAAAATCTGTCGAATTTTTCAGCCATTCCGCAGCCCCTCCTATGTATTTAATTCCGTTACCATAGTGTTTTCCGTTTGAATCCGTTTTAGTCTCGGATGGAGGTGGATACACATCAGACGTCTGAAATATTCGGATAATACATCTATAACAGATTATAAGAATATTTCATGAGTATTAATTTCATATACAGAAAAAAAAAATCATTAAAAATTTTGTCATGCTGGAGATCTGCTGTAATTCTCCTAAAACTTTAGCAAATTTGTTTAACTATCCAGGAAGGGGTTCAAAAAGTGTCATCAACATTTCAAACAGTGTAGCGCCTGATCAGACTGCTCCTTCAGAAGCAGCTCCAGATCTGGATCACAAAAACATGCCTATATATTTTTATCCCCTTAAACCCCACTTTCATATAGTAAAACTGGGGTTTACAGGGGTAAGCCTTATTATTCCTATTTCTGCTCAAAAATATAGATTGTGGGTACTCGTTAGAACCGCCTCATCGAGGCGGTTCTAACGAGTGCCCAGAATCTATATTTTGAGCAGAAATAAGAAAAATATCATAATTTTTAAAAAATCACAATTTTTCATCTTAAAATTTTCATTTTTTCGGCGGTAAAGTGTGCAATGTATTTGTATAGGCGTGTTTTTGTAATGTTTGCCTAGCACTGCCTGCCCAAATACTTAGTATCATTACGGTAGACATTGTCAACCCGAAGGATAAACATGACGATCAGAACCGAAGTTTAGCCGAGGGGTTACAGGAATAAAAGGTTATTTTTCTGGCACACCAGATTAAATATTTATAATTCCTCATTGCCATGTCCAGTGGTCTACAGAGTTTGAGCGGATGAATACACCATTTGCAAACACGAACGTCGCTATTTTGCTTTCAAATTATCAGCATGACGTATTTTGCCATAACTGCATTTGCAGTTGCCACAACTGCATTGGCAGTTACAATAATTTCTTGCCCGTGAGTGGGTGAGTGTTTGTGTTTTACGTCCCACCAACAGCTAGGGTCATACGGATACGGGACCTCGATTTTCTTGCCCGTAGCCGTGGCAAAACAAAAAGAAAAAAAGAAAAAACGCAGGCTAATAATAAGTTCCCGCTCAAAATCTGTTTTTTGTTTACTTGAACATTATGAAGTGAATGCGTTTGTTTTTTACAACAATGGCGGCCATGATTTCAAGTGGTGTTTGATTGCATTAAAGGGAATAGGTACATGAGTGCTGGGAAAGCGCTTAGAAGGTCTAAGGATTGTTCCTGATCTAGTCAGGTTACATTGACATTTACTTTTGGGAAATAAATATTTTTTCATTGCATTGTCATTGCATTGTCACTATGTTGTCTATATATACCATGTGCACGTCAGCCGCATTACAACAAACACTCCCAACAGGCACACTACGTTGAATCAACCTGCAAAGGGGCACAGGGAACCTCCAGTCAATGTCTCATTCGTAAGGGTGGTGCACGTTGTGGGATTCATTCCTGCAAAACACATTTTCGGACGGCACCGCGATTTTATTACTGCTGCCGGGAATCGAACCGGAACCTCTAGCATCATAGGTCAGTGCACAAACCACTGAGCTATCGCGCTCCATTAGGTTTCAGATCATTTGAAAAAGCATTTTACATCACGAAAACATGCCTAAACAAATGTATTTTTAATGTTTTACCACTTACCACCAAACACTGAAAAGTGTTCTATAAAAATTCTGCCATTTTTAGCTCGGCTGTTTTCGAAGAAAACGACGAAGTATTGCCATAGCTCTGGTGTCGTCTGCGTCGTCTGCGTCGTCTGCGTCGTCGTCGCCGTGAAAAAACTTGGACATTTTGTAATATCTCTGTCATTACTGATCACATTTACTTGAAACTCGGACTAGTTGTTCATTATGAAAAGGGTAACTCATACCAATAGGTGAGGTAACCCTCAAAATATTTTTGGCACAGTGATGCCCCTTTTTCGACTAAGAATTTTGTTTGCTAAAAGAAACTGCAGCCGAGCGTCGGCACCCGCATGCGGTGCTCTTGCCATTTTTCTTATTTCTGCTCAAAACATACACTGCGGGGACTCGACTGAACCGCCTCAACGAGCCGGTTCTATCGAGAATCCACAAGCTATGATTTTGAGCAGAAATAAGAAACATAATATATACCCTTTAACCCCATTTTACTATATGAGCCAGTGCATGACAAAACCTACAATTAAGACTGTGCGATCAGAAATCGTTCAATTTGTTTGTCTGTATTGGAGTTTGACGGCCCAGTCAAGACTATTAAGGTCATTTTAGCCGCTCAATTTACCTACCAACAATTTTTCTGGGCAGGCTTATCCATAAGCGGTTAACCAGTACAGTGCACATTCTGTCGCCAGAAACTGACAACTGCCCTTCTTGAATCAGTGGAAGTGAGAGAAGGACCGTAGAAAAGATTTCATGATCAATCTTCACGAAAGTAAGTTGCCGACCCCGGCAGGTATCGAACCCGCGACCTCCAGATCACCACTCAGACGCGCATCCGACTGAGCTACATGTACATATCCAAATCGTTCTGGCCGAATCGTTCAAACATCAGGCAAGTGTTATTTAGTGTGAATACTTCACAATTTCCTGCATCATGGAAGTGAAAAATTGGAGGATAGTATGTTAAAATACCAGCTAATTACGTCTTAGTCAAACCGTATCGGTCAAAATTTCAGATACTACGGGGTTCTGTTGCGATTTTGGTTTAAAGGCAAATGCGGAACAGAAACCAGTGTTTCAGCTGAAGTGCACGACCCGCCGGATGCTTTTAGCTTTATGAGTGTTCCCATATATGGGTATGGCGGCCATTTTGGTCATGTGACCTGGACCTAAAACGGTCTTATACTTTAGTACTGTATTCTGAATCGTTTGCAGGATAAAATGCATTCTCACTTTTCCAATACAAAAGCATATGCGTCAAAGTTTGACCTAGGCACAAAGAAGGTCAAGGTCAACACAGGGTCACCATTTTAGCAATTTATGATGGGCTTACGTCCCAGATGCTATTTATCAAGTTTCGTGGAAATATGCCCAGTGGTTCTGGAGAAGACTATTTTTGAAGGGTTTTTACCATATATGGCTTGGCGGCCATTTTGGTCATGTGACCTGGACCCCATGAGCAAATTTTGGTTTTCCCCATCCCATAGAGGCTCCATATGAAATTTGACTTCAATCGGCCCAACCGTTTCCGAGGAGAAGCAGTTCGAAAATTTTCACATTTTTTGCCTCGGCGAGGCTATACTAAATAGAATGTAATATTTCGCAAGTTCATTGGTTAGATATCATTGATACACAGCAGTATGCCAATGGCCCCCGCCCATAATGGCTTGAAGAAATATATGGGCTGCATGTTGCTTCCACGCAGAGCCGAATCCGGCCCGCACACTAGTACTGGTAAACCACTTAGAGGATCTAAGCCTGTCCAGGAACCGCAGCGCGAGGCGGACCGTCCATGCTAATAAACCCTATTGGTTTCATTGGGCGACAGGGCTTGAGATGTCATTTCATCTCAATGGCGGGTAAAAGTCCCACAAAATTGGAAGCAACGTCTTCAAAATGACCTTTACAGTGTTGACGGGGTCGTTAAACCTCAAATCAAACAAACAAAATCAGTATGCCAACAATTGTTTAAATATTCCAAGTGGTTAAGTCACTATCACCAATTTTCACAAACGGGTTACGGACGGACAGACAGACCATATATGGCTTGGCGGCCATTTTGGTCATATGACCTGGACCGCATGAGCAAATTTTGGTTTCCCTCATCCCATAGAGGCTCCATATGAAATTTGACTTCAATCGGCCCAACGGTTTCCGAGGAGAAGCAGTTCGAAAATTTTCACATTTTTCGCCTATACTAAATGGAATGTAATATTTCACAAGTTCATTGGTTAGATCTCATTGATATCTATCAGTATGCCAAAAACTGTTTAAATATTCCAAGCGGTTAAGTCACTATCACCAATTTTTACAAACGGGTTACGGACGGACAGACAGACTGAAAGAATGACACGGTGATTTTAGGGCACTCTCAGTGCCAGTGCACGCAACATTTATTACAGCGTGTACAGTACGAAAACCTCAAATAACTTGCAAAATGTACAACCTGATAGTTTCGAACTTGTCCACATTGTAAGTTCCGATTTGTTCAATTCTTCTTAATTGAAAATGTGTTCCAGATTATTTCCAAAAAGGAACACGTGTGATTTTAAACCTTTTTTTCATCAAATAAAATCACATGCTGGCATAAATCGGACCCTGAATGAGCTATCACTTGGGTTACACGTCTGTCATATTTGGAAGTACACACCTTTTTTTCTATCCAGATCAACAGCAAACTGTTAAAAAATCCACACTCTTTGACTGGGCCAACACGCGACTACTGCAAATTTCGTGTACAGTGGTTCTCTAGCGTGATTTTGGAGGTATGAAATAATTCACTATGCATTACGATAACACATCCGTGTGATATAGTGCATTTTTTCCATACCACAAAAAGGTAATTTTATGAGGAAAATTTGTGATATTTTTCTTATTTATATTCCAAACACAGGTTGTGGGTGCTCGTTAGAACCGCCTCATTGAGGCGGTTCTAACGAGTACCAACAACCTATGTCTTGGAGCAGAAATAAGGAAAATGGAGTTTACCCCCGTAAACCCCATTTTTCTCTATATAAAGTGGGGTTTAGAGGGGTGTTCGTTTCACGGACTTGTTAACATGATGCCAAACTCTACGTTTAGTGCAAAAATTAGAAGAAAAAATAAATAAAACTGTAAACCCTTTAGGGGAATGGATACACCTTCAGGGGAGCCAAATCCTGCAAAAGTAGTTTTGTCTTCTATTTCAATAGGGGTCAACTCTTAAAGAAAAGAATTCGCTCCTGAGGAGCCAATTCTTTCCTTTAAGAGTAGACCCCTGTTTTAGTGGGACAGAGTTTAAAGAAAAACGAATAGGAAGTCCCGAAAGTTGTCTTCCTTTGAAAACTGGTGGAGAAATCTGCCAGATTTATCCATTCCTCTTAAATCCCCAGTCTTCCCTATACACAATGTGGTATACAAGGGCATACATACATGTAACACTGACTTGATAATATATATAAATCATTTTATGTCATTACGTAAACATGCCTATACAAACACATTGTCAACCTTACTGCCGGAAAAACGAAAATTTTAAGAAGAATGACTGTGATTTTTTTCTTATTTCTGCTCAAAATATAGATTGTGGGCACTCTTTAGAACCGCCTCATCGAGGCGGTTCTAACGAGTACCCACAATTGTTTTAGAGTAGAAATAAGACAAAATAAGGTTTACCTCTGTAAACCCCAGTTTTACTATATAAAAGTCGGGTTCAAGGGGATCAACATTATGTAGGCGTGTTTTCGTGATGGATGTTGGTCTTAAAGAATTTCACTAGTTTTCTCATTTGTCAGCCAATGAATAAAGAATACATTTTACCGTTTTGATCATTATGCCAGTGAGTACAATAAAAAATTCATAATCAGGATCCTCTATAGCTCTGTATCGAAGGTCAATCTGTAATATAGAACATATAAACATAATTTCGTAGATTCATGCAAATCCTTTTGTGTACATGTAATAGCAAAGTGGAGTCTGTAAGTAAGGGAGTATCTGATTTTTCTTAACAGTTTGCTCATAGACATAATCTTTATACCCATTCGAAACGCCTCAGTGAGTTTATAACTTCTTTTATCATATGACGTCGTTGATAAGCAGTGGATAACGTCGTGTAATAAAAATTGTATGACCACACGTGTAATAACAATTTGACGGGATTAAGTAACGTCATGACGACGTCCATATCAACAATGCATTTTTGTAGAACATTTGTCAAATTTAAAGGCAAAGACATCCAATTTAAAGTGGTCATATGAAAAACAGAATCTTATACTCGTGGTCATTTCATATGAAATTTATGAATCTCGCCGAAGGCTCGTTTCATAAAAAGTTATTTTTAATGTAAAATTAATTGTAATTAATAATATACCTACCCATCACTACAATTATAGCCTTTTCACCAGACGCAGGTCTGGGTCAGTCTGACAAAAAAAAATCCAGCCAGAAATGCCACCGGCATGTCCCTTTTCCCGTGACCGTCCCAGCGTCGAGATCTGATTGGTCGCTGAGGTCACATGACCCATCAGACCAATGGGCAGACGATACGGGTCACGTGACCCCGGCGTTCGCGCGAAACCAAGAGCTCATATTTCTATCAGGAAAACAATTATTTCAGGCGGGGCTGGGGGACGGGACATGCCATTATAGTGATTGGTAGGTATATTATTAATTAAAATTAATTTTACATTAAAAATAACATTTTAATATCAAATATAACTACCCATCACTACAGTTATAGCCTGAATTCAAAGCAAGTGGAGGGTTGGATAAAACAATTAAAGTTTAACATACCCAACTCCTCTGACCTTGGTTGTTTATCCCTTTTTGATCCCTCCGATGATGGTAACGTAAGGAAGGGATCCACCATGACTGCCAATGATCCAATTCCAAAAAAATCCATAAGTGGAGAAGATAAATGGAAAAGGAGCCCGAGTCGAAATAGAAGGTTCACACCTATTCAATCAGGCTAATAACCAACCAAGGAAACAAGATCCTACAATTAGTGCTTCTCAGTAATAGACTAAGAAGCTGCTAATCTACCCAAGGAATGAGTATCACTACGAATGGGGTCATATTCCTCAGGTAAAAGGATGAAAAAGGTGGAATTGGAACGCCAATAAGTTGCACGACAAACGTTCTCAAGAGAAATGGAGTTCCAGTATGCTCAAGACGTAGACAAGGCATGAGCCGAGATCTTCAGGAATGATAATTGAGCAGAAGTGAGATTAGCATAAGCAAGCTAAATCACTTTACAAATCCACCTTGAAATAGAGGCCGGAGAAATATCTCCCGAACTCTTGATGGGAATGAAAAGTCTGTCCCGATCAGCTCGAATAGCTCTAGAAGCTCTGATATAAAAACGTAAGTCTCGAAAAGGACACACAAGTTTCTCATCAGCATCCGATCCACACATCCTGGAAATACCAGGAATTAAAATAGGTTTAGGCATAGAAGCAGGAAGCTGATTTTAGCCAGAAACCCAGGTTGAGTGCGAAGTGAAAAAGAATCATTGTTCTTATCATACTTGAAAACAACCCTTTGCAATTGGCAAGGCATGAATCTCACTCCTCCTACGAGCTGATGCGAATGTCAATAGAAATACAGCCTTATGAGTTAGATGATCAGGGGAGGCTGATTTCAAAGGTTCGTAAGGTGGTTTGGGTAAAGACCACAACACGCATGTAAGGTTCCATTTTGGAGTCAATGGCCTGGAACACGGTCGGCGCAGTGAAAAGAACCCTTTAAATAAGTCGGTGATAATGGGGTTTACTGAAATATCCGAAGCCGACGATTATTTTAACGTGTTTGAAATAACTGCTCTGTACCCTTTTATTGCTGAAATAGTTAACTTGAGGGTAGAGAACAGATAAACAAAAGAAATCCACCAAAGCCTCTAAAGAGGGATTAACTGGATTAATTTCCTTTCCTTTCACCAGTTGGTTAATACCTTCCATCTTCCAGAGTAAACCTTTGAGAGTGGAGCTCCTACTAGATTTGGAGATACTCTCGGAAGTGAACTCAGAAATGTGCCTACCTCGGATTTGATTCCTGACAACATCCAGGCGTATAGGTGAAGCATTCCCGGATTGGAATGGAGTGCTTGACCTGTCTTTTGCAATATTATATATGGAACTACTGGAAGACGGAGAGACAGTCTTGAGACTAGGCTCAGTATGACTGAAAACCAAGATCATTGAGGCCATAGAGGCGAAATTAGAATGACTTGGTTTATGGACGCTTTGATTTTCTCCAGAACTTAAGGGACTATTTTGAATGGTGATAACGCATATGCAAACGATTCCCCCAATCTAGAGTTATTGAATCTACTGCACGTTCTATGTGATCTGGAACTGGACGCAGTAGACACAAACAATGGAAGTTGATTGTCGAACCAAGTTGCAAACGGGACCAAAGAAGATTCTTCCCATTTGCTGAAAAAAAACCCGTTAGAGATCGGATGGTGATCCGCTCTAGAGGTGTGATCCCACTGACATTAAATCTGCCCGGGAGGTGTCCAACAAGGATTATCCTTTAATACTATGGAATTAGCCCACGAATTGGGAAAATTGACCGGACGAAACGAGGACTAATTTCATTTGAAGTGATCGACTAGCATAATCTTGTTTAAGTGTGAGAGGTCGATGATGAGTCGATTTCTACCTTCCCTTTTCGACTATACCTTCCTGATGACACCAAGTTTGAAACCCCCATGTAAATGAAACACAGGGAAGAGGGATGAGTCCCCCCTCCTATTAACGGAGAAAAAAACGACACTACGGTCGAATTGTCCGAAGAGTCATTATGCAACTGATTTTCAGTTGACCTATATATATATAGCCCCGCCGATTCCGGGCCCCAAGTATGCTGACAACTAAACCCCTGAGTTCGAGGAGGACAAAAACCAACCCGATAGGCTGCATCTGAAATGAAACTAGGAAACAGCCTCTTGAAGAGGAGTCCCCATTTTATAAATGGAGGGATTCATAACCACTAGAGAGCACTTTTATTAAAAAAAACTCTCGAGATTGTTCAAGGTAGTCCAGATGGAGTATCCGGTGATACAATAGCTAAAAACTGGAGCGGTCTATGTGAAATTCCCAGGGAAACAGGTCTGAATTTCTAATAGAAGGAACGACAACTCCTGGCATAAACCGGAGGTCGTAGGGCTTGAAAAAAGGAGAAGTATCTTGAGATGGAATCAATACCGATTTCTCCAAAAAGGAATGTGACCTAGATTCACAATAACATGCCAAGTTAGGTATAGGCATGATAAAAGGTCGCCTCTGGAAAGATGATGACAAAGCCAATCATTGAAATACTACAAGAGATTGGGGCCTGACTTTCTGATGTGAGCTGCTTCCATTCTAATAAGTTGGTGAACAGGAAAAAGGTCCGTTGAAAATTCCATAACGGAAGACAACGGAACTGATACACGAACCCATCCAAGGTGAAACGAAGGTATCTGCAGAATGACCTGTGGATGGAGATGTGTAAGTAAGCGTCCTTTAGAACTACGGAAATCGCCCACGTATTGGGAGAATAGACCCGACGAATCGAGGACGAAATTTACATTCTGAATTGATCAACTCGTATCATCTTGCTTCAAGAGTGAGAGGTCGATGAGGAGTTGATTTCCCATTTTTCTTCTCGACCAGAAAGAACCGACTGTAGAAGCCTGCTTTTGGAGAAGAACCCTTACCTCTTCCAATAAATTTCTTTTTCCTGATACTGTTTACCTGAAAACAGTATGGCAATTTGAGAAAGGGGCAGAATCCCGAACCAACGGAATCCTGTAACCCTTTCTCAAAAAATGGATAAATTCCAAATATCTTGGTGATAGAAGCCCTGGCTTGATGGAACTGAAATAGCTTGGCTCTTACTGAGAGAAGAGGAAGGGAAGGAAGAAAGTCATTTGTTAGACTTGGATCTTCCTCTATTGGGAGGTTCCGTTCCAGTCCGACCTCTGGAACGAAAGGACTGTGTACCCCGATCTGAGAACGATCTATTAGTAGATGTGAACTGATTGAGATCTTCTAGTCGAGGGCGTTAAGCACTGAAACTGTCACCGGAAGAAGTCGAAGAGCGTCTCTTGGTTGCGGTACCTGGCTTGATACGCTCTCCGAAGACTTAAAAAAGACGAGTGCCGACGGTCTTTGAAGCTTGATTCTGAAAACGTTTGGAAGACATGGTCCGAATATAGTTTTAGAATCAAGAGGCGCGGAGGCTCAAAGTCTTTCTTTACTATATCAGTAAAAACTGAACAAGCTATCAAGAGCAGAATTGCGCCTAGCATGCAACATGGTGGTAGATAGAACAAGTCCTATAACCATGGCATGTTTAAATGACCGGGGAAAGAAACAAGCGCATTAGATTAGCAGCTCTGTGGTCGGAATGCTCTTGTTTGATGACAGAGTGGGTAGAACAAGCATACCTAGTCATCATGAGAACCCACTTAACACGTGTCCTGGTAAGAGGCTCCAATGTTAGAGCGTCGAAACAGGAAGTAATGCCAATTTCCCTGACGTCATATGTACAGAGACTGAATCTGGGTCGAATTTTTGAATTTCAAAAGACCAAAAATTGATTGTGTTGATTTGTTAGAATGTCACTTTGGAGACTAATTGTGAGATTGATAACAACTGAAAGAGGGTTGTTTCCTTAGAGTCTTTAGATTAACTAAAAAACCCTTAGATCTAAATGTGTCCTTCTCAGAATCGCTGAATAATGAGGACGTAAGAAATTCAATCGCTGAATATTGATATGTCCCTCTCAGAGAATAAAGAACTAGACCCAGACTCAAACTCTAGGGGCAAACACTCGAGGATCAAGTAAACTTCCCCAGTGTTTGACCCTTCGTTGTGTATAGTGCACTGAACATGCGATATTGCCGAATCAGAATTGAGCAAGCGTAAGAAAGAGTCCTTTAAATCTATGGACATTGAAAAATCGAGGAAGAATTTCCAATTAGACAGGATCGACTAATCATCTATAAAAGTCACAATGAATGTGATCAATAAGGACCCTTATCCAGCATTTCTAGGGGGAACCCTTTGACTGTGCTGAATGGAGAGAAGCCCTGTAGAATCCCTAACAAAATGTGTTAAAGATATAAGAGTCAATATATATCTGTGTGTGTGTGTGAATTCGGGTTTAACGTCGCTTTCAACAATTTTTCAGTCATATCACGACGGTCTCTGGTTGCGACAGGGAGCTCAATGCTTACCTTTATAGTGCTGCCTCACTGAAGTATCATGTCCCAGACACATTACATGATACCACACCCAGTCACATTATCCTGACACTGGGTCAACCAGTCCTAGCTCTACCCCGTAAATCTGAGTGCCAAGCGAGGAGCAGCTAGTACCATTTTTAACGACTTTGGTATGTCGCGGCCCGGGATCGAACCCGTGACCTCCCGTTCCCCGGAGCGGACACTCTACCAACTGAGCTATCGGGGCTGGTCAATATCTATCTATCTACCTATCTATCTATAGGGGTCCCATACAAAATATCCCGAGGAATAATACCCTTAACGGGAGAAAATTATTGGTTATGATAATAAAATTACCATAATAAGAGGGGAGAAGCATATGACCAAGGTAGACTAAGTACCGAAGGTCCAGAAAGGCTACCGGATAAAAACCGGGATTGGAGCCGTACCGAAATTCGTATGTAACATGGATTCGGCAAAAATTTGGGCATAGGTTCCTCGCAATCCCGGAAGCCCCGCAATTATGAGCAGGGCCTCAACGGGGCGGCCGACGAACCTATCCTAGTCAACCCAGGCCAAAATGGGAGGTTGGGACATAGACTTGCTTATCTTGATTCGGCAATAGTGACCCACACGAATTGGATGGATGCTGTTTAGAAGATACTGCAAAAAGGTCACAAAGGAACCTGAATATAATCCATCTGCCTGATGGGGTTTATATTTGATAGACGAGGACCGGTCCTGCACATGTTCAAAAACTAGAATAATGTTGAGAAGTTCTATTCAGCAAAAAAACATCCTCTTCCGATACCGGAAGTGGAGAAGGAGGACGCACAAAATCCGTCCCCTTTTCTGGCAATTTCAGTTTCCACAACGCCGATTTTTATTAGAATATTCACAAAGAATAATACGCGTGCATACCATGACATAGTACGTAGAAGGAAGTGTGATGGTTATCAAAAGCCAGGAATGTTTGACAACATGATAAACAAAAACTTCAAAGTGAAAATTCAAAATGGCGGACAATTGATACACGTGTACAAAGTCGGCAGAAAACCAAGAAATAAATTCAACAAGAAAAGAATTTCGGAAAAAAACAATAAGCTTTAAAAGCCTAGGTACGTTGTGGAAACTCGCAAGGTAAGTGTAAAATCAAAAATAATAAAACACTTATCCGTTTTTATCCACTTGTCAAAAGCTGTGACCACGTTGGGGTCTGAAAGAAATATGAGCTCTTGCTTTCTCGCGAACGCCGGGGTCACGTGACCTGTATCGTCTGTCCATTGGTCTGATGGGTCTTGTGACCTCAGCGACCAATCAGGTCTCGACGCTGGGGAGGTCACGGGAAAAGGGACATGCCGGTGGCATTTCTGGCTGGATTTTTGTTGTCAGACTGACCCAGACCTGCGTCTGGTGAAAAGGCTATAATTGTAGTGATGATATTAAATTTCATATGAAATGACTACTCGTGTGAGATCCTCTATTTCCACAACAGTTTGCTCACAACAGATACTTCGTTCGCGTTAATCGCTCTTTGAGGCGGTTCTTATGAGCATACACAAACGGCAGATACATTTTAAGTGAAATACATGTATCATGATTTTTTTGCAAAGAAGATTAAATTAAATGTAATGCCAAAATGCAGTAGGGCCTGAGCACTGTGTTTACATGTACGATCTTCAAGAGAATAATGGCAGAGAGAGAGAGAGAGAGAGAGAGAGAGAGAGAGAGAGAGAGAGAGAGATTACGCATGCTTGTATGCACGCGTATGTATATATCTGTTCTCGGCATAAGTGAACCTTGATATTTAAAAGATGACACTGAAGTTTTGTTGACTTCACGACAGCGGTATTTTTACGGCAGAGATAACCGTTGTGATACTTTTATGTCTGAAAGGAACTCTTCCAGTAAAGGGGTGTTTCCATAAAGAAAAATAATTTGTTCCTGTTGTTGTTATTGTTGTTGTTGCTGCTGTAGATGATGATGATGATGATGATTCTAATGATGATGATGTTGATGACGATGATGACGGTGATGTTGAGACAACTATTATATGCAGCGGCTGCTGCTGCTGCTGATGATGATGATCTTGATGACGATGATAACGAGGACGGCAGGACGACGACGTCGCCGACGACGAAGATGATGATGACAATGATGACGACGATGGCGATGATGATGACGACGACGAATATGATGATGATTATGATGATGATGGTGACGACGACGGCGGCAACGACGGCGATAATGATGATGATGATCATGAAGATGATGATGATGACAATGATGACGACGACGACGATGAGGATGATGATGATGGTGACGACGACGACGGCGGCAACGACGGCGATAATGATGATGATAATCATGATGATGATGATGATGATGATGATGACAATGATGACGACGACGTTGATGATGATGATGATGATGATGATGATGATGATGATGATGATGATGATGATGATGATGATGATGATGATAGTTATCATCATCATCATCAACAACAAAAACAACCGGACTCTACTCACCCCATTTATCATCTCGCAGGCATGCTTTGTCATTTGGTAGGTAACCTCTTCGGCTTTGGTTCTTCCCTCACTTGGTATTGCTGTCGTGTCGAACCTGAAAGAAACGTCCGAAACCACTTGAATATTACAGTCGAACTTCAATGGCAAGAGCCCATTTGGGAGCCTGAAAATTCGTTCTATACTATGATGCCGGCCTCAGTGGCTCAGTCGGATGCGCATCTGAATAGTGATCAGGAGGACGCGGGTTCGACTCCCGCCGGGGTCGGCAACATTCTTTCGTGGAGATTGATCATGAAATCTTTTCTACGGTCATTCTCTCCCTTCTGCTGATTCAAGAAGGGCAGTTGTCAGTTTCTGGCGAAAGAATGTGCACTGTACTGGTTAACCGCTTACGTATAAGCCTGCCCAGGAAAGTGTTGATAGGTAAACTGACCGGCTCAAAAATGACCTAAATAGTGTTGACTGGGCCGTTAAACTCCAATACAAACAAATCTATACTATGATGGATTGAGTCATCAAGGGTTAATAATAATGCTGAATTAGGAGGAATAATGAACATAAATACCGAGATGGCCACCAGGTCCGCCATCTTGGATACCAAAATGTATCGATGCTAGCATGTCCTGAATTCCCATGTCAGTCCAATGCCTCCCACCGAATTGCAATGTAGTCGGACTCACCGTACGGGAGCAGATGTGATTCGAGATCTTAAAAATGGCCATTGTGGCGGCCTTTTTGGATACAAGAACGAAGCCAGCTCAGCCATTTAGAATGCCCTTGTTGTCCTCTTTGCCTTCCACTAAGTTTCGGCTCCGTCTGACATACCATTCTGGCGTGGATTTGCTTTTAAAATTTTCAAGATGGTCATCATAGATACTTGAACGAAACGGTTTTGACACTTCTGATTCTCCATATTCCCCAATGTCACACACAAAGTTTCGACTCAATTCAACTTAACATTCCTGAGCAGATGTGGTTTAAAGATTTTAACATGGCCACCATTGCGGCCATCTCGGAACAGAATGGTTTAAGCATCAAGTTTCAGCGAAATCCATCACGAAAACACACCTTTATAAATTTGACCCCTTAAACCCTCTTTTATATAGTAAAACTGGGGTTTGCAGGGGTATACATTATTTTTCTTATTTCTGCTCAAAATCATAGATTGTGGGTACTCGTAAGGACCGGTTCTAACGAGCACCCACAATTTATATTTTGAGCAGAAATAAGAAAAATATCACAATATTTCATCTTAAAATTTTCATTTATTCGGCGATAAAGGTTACGATGTATTTGTATTGGCGTGTTTTCGTAATGCGATTTTCGGTTCTGGAGGAGATGCCCTTTACAGTATTTCAAGATGACTGCCATGGCAATGCCGAATCACAATGTACAGAGGCTGAAGCTACTTATGTGGAGAAGATATTAGTTGACGTAATTGTGGCCATTTTGACTACAAGGACTGAACGAATGTAATAATTCTCAATCTCCATGTTAGCCCGAAGCCTCCAACAAAGTTTCAGATCAATCCGACTTTCAGTGTGAAAGGAGATGTCTTTTAAGAAAAAAATCAAGATGGCCGTCTTGGCAGCCATCTTAGAACTAAACAATTAAAAAAAAATCTGAATTTCAAGTTGCCCCGACGCCTCCTAAATAAAGTTTGAGCACAATCCGACTGTGGGTTCAGTAGGTGATGTCGTTTTAAAAATTTCAAGCCGGCCGCCATTGAAGCCATGTTGGATATCGTAAACGAACGATTTCAGCAATTACGAATCTTAATTCCCACCTCCTCTCCCCAATGCCAGCCACTTAGTATCAGCTCAATTTGATTTACGGTTCTGAAGGTGAACGCTTATTACATTATTAACGTCATTAAGAGGAATGGGAACACCTTCAAGGGAGGCAACTCCTGCAAAAGCATTTTTGTCTCCCATGTCAATAGGGGTCAACTCTTAAAGGAAAGAATTTGCTCCTGAGGAGCAAATTCTTTCCTTTAAGAGTAGACCCCTTTTTCAGTGGGACAGGGCTTACAGAAAAGCGAACAGGAAGTTCCGAAAGTTGTCGCCCTTTGAAAAATGGCGAAAAAAATCTGCCAGGTGTTCCCATTCCCCTTAAGCGGGCATGCAGCTTTACTCAAGATGAGCTTATAAACGATTAATACATGTATATTATTCCCATTATCCCTGTGTTACGAGATGAACGTCTAAATTATTTTAAGAGTAGGCATATGTCGAAGGCAACTCGACCAAGGTATTTTAGATGAAATATGGTAGGCAAAATATTTTCTTACTATGCACTTATCGTGCAGTTATAATACGATGTATTCATGCGATGTGTTATTCGCCGTTTTGCCAAAAAAAAGTCGCCAGTCCCAAAATAGTGTCATATATATTTTCTGGCCGAAAGCGTTATTTGTGGTGATATTGTTCAGGGGCCAGTTGTTCAAAACTAATGACGTCGTTAGTTAACGTATCGTTAAAACTTTGATCATTAAATATGGCAAATATGCTGAAATGTTTGCTGAAAAAATGCGAGCGCTCACATTTTTCCAGCAAAAATACCAAAATTTACGATATTGTACTTGCTAGAAGAGTTAACAAAATGACCACTAACGAGCTCGCTAAGCTAACGATGCTTTGAACAACTGGCCCCTGATATGTTATACCATTGGTTGCTATGGATTTTTATCAGTATCCTTATGCGAAATCCGATTTTAGTAGAGATCCTTATTCTGCTTAATTTTGCTGCATGGCTGAAATTGTAGCCTGCATCTATATTTCGATCAGCTTTATCGAGCTATCACGGGCAGGCATGATTTTCCTGCGGTAACACGAGCATGTATGATTTTCCTGAGATAGCCGATAGATACGAGGACTGTTCAAATATGAATGCAAGTAGAACGTTTTCTCATGCACTAATGCGAAAATCACCTGGAAATAAATATCACAGCGTAGAAAAACATTTTACCTATACAATGATACCAAACCTGTTAAAATCCGTCCACTTTAGCCATGTATATCGTTCGATAAACACTGTCTACTCTTGTACACTAATACAAAACATGGTTGGAAGAAGGTCAGAGTACGCCGCTGAAATACGGTCCTATATTAAGAATCGTTGTATTCTTGGTATACGGTGCAAAGACATTTTTGATGAAATATGTTCGGTTTATGGGCATAATGAAATGTCTTTTCCGGCAGTTTTTCGTTGGTGTAAGAAATTCAGCTGTGGGCTAGGCTCAACAGAAGATGCACCACATGATCGTCGGCAGAAAAGAGCAACATCTGCCAAGATGGTTGCTAGAGTGAAAGAAATAGTTGCTACCGATGCACGATACACCACTAGGCAAATAGTTAGTATGGTTGGCATCTCATTAGGAGTATCTCATACAATTCTGAAACGGGATTTGAAAATGAGAAAGATCTGTGCTAGATGGATTCCCCATCTGTTGACAGATGAGCAGAAAAAGACACGCGTTCAGTGCGCCAAGAAGTTGCTTAAAAAGTTTCCAAATTACAATGCACGGTCTTTCGCTAATGTCGTCACAGGCGACGAGACATGGGTTCACTTTTTTGAGTCAAAACGAAAGATTCAGAATAAAATATGGGCAACAAAGTAATGCAAAAGACCATGCATTGCAAAGCGGACCATGATCGTCAAGAAGGTAATGTATGCCATATTCTTTTCAAATCAGGGCCCTGCTTTCAGGTTGCTCTGCCTAAAGGCAAATCTGTAAATGCGAAGTTTTACAAGAATAAAGTTCTTCGAAAATTGAAGAAATATTTCAAAGAACGAAGACCCGCAACTGGTTTGGCCAATGTCAGATTGCTACATGACAATGCGTCATCGCACAAGGCGTTCATTGTGCAAGACTATCTGAAGCAGGAAAAGGTTGTTGAACTCCCTTAGCCCTCGCATTCCCCTGACCTTGCCCCGTGTGACTTTTTTTTTATTCCCGCGGCTGAAAAATACCTTTCTGGTCGTAAATTTGTACAGCGCAAACACCTCGGTTCTGCAATATTCCAGTGCCTTCATAGTATACCTCGAAAAGACTATCAAAATGCATTTAATGATTGGATCGGAAGACTGAAAGTTTGTATATCTGTTTAAGGGGAATATTTTGAGGGGACAAAATAAATTTTTCATCGAAATCTATCACAGAATCATTTTTATGTGCTTAGTTGCATTCATATATGAACAGTCCTCGTATAAATGCCCTATAATATCGGAAAAGCAGCAGTTGGTCAAGACAGATAGCAGGATATGTTGTACAGCACAACCACAAGAACGCGTCGAGTTCATAAGCCAGAAGCTATGGCGTATGTGAAATCTATGTTGCAGTTTATTTTGTATGTATGAATATGCTTGTATGATTTAGCATTTGTTTGTGGGGTTTTCTCTGTAGTATACCACAACTTACTGAAGCCTGTTCTGTATTCATCGAGTTACATGCTTAGTAACGATGGGTCACGTGTTCGATCCATAGCTTGTGACTCCCGGTTGATGGAAAACCGAGGTCCCGTCTCTATATGACCTGAGGTGTTGAGGGGTGTAAGTTTTGACAGATTTAACCAAATCTTTATCATCAGGGCGAACTCTTTCGCAAGGGCCTGACGAGTTATCTTTGATGAAGAAATGATATTACAAGCATATTCATAAGCGTCAGTAGGAAAATAGAAGTGAATGCAAATCAAGAATCTATACAATAAACCCCACAGCTCCCATCAGAGAGACCAAAGGGAAAGAAGCACAGTCTTACGACATGAAAGCCGTAACAAAGGAAAGATGCATAGCCTGAAAAAAATCCCTGCCTATGGTGTGATTCGAACCCGGGCCGCTCGGGTTCTCCAGTTCTCTAACCGCTGAGCCAAAGAGTCGACTCTCTGACGCAGTTGTCAGAGAGTGGTTATAAACCCAGAAGCTATGCATATGATCTACCAAGGTAGATAATGGAAGGGAGGTAACGCACCCCCTCTTCAAGGAAGTCATCATTTATGATGACGTGGAGCCAACTGCGGCACGAAGCCAATTCATGCATGTAAAGTCCGATCCCGGACGTGCCCCCATCTTACGACATGAAAGCCGTAACAAAGGAAAGATGCAAAGCCTGAAAAAATCCCAGCCTATGGTGGGATTCGAACCCAGGCCGCTCGGGTGGCAGTCCAGTGCTCTAACCGCTGAGCCAAAGAGTCGACTCCCAGACGCAGTTGTCAGAGAGTGGTTATAAACCTAGAAGCTATGCATATGATCTACCAAGGTAGCTAATGGAAGGAAGGTAACAACTGACATGAAATAACCAAAGCCCAAATGGAAACATCGACAGCGGAAAGCCAAAAGGACAGTCACTTTTCCACAAAATGGCCAATTAGCTATCCAAAACAAAATAATATTAGCGATACACACACCCAAAGACAAACCATAACAAAAATAAGCCATTTTTTGTTGGAGAGGAATTAAGTGTTCATTTTCTGTAACGATATCAATTATATTTAGAATCTGCTTATACATGCATTGCCGTAAATAATGTGATTTTTATTGCAAGCATCGCATTGAAGGTTGGATGATAGGTAGATGGACTAGTTTGGGTATTTGATCGTCCCACGTTATAACGATCTAAGCAGCGTCAATGATGTCATCGACGTCGCAAAGTCTGTTCTAACATTACGGCTACCATCATTGCCTCCACTTCTATTTTTCAAATACAAAAGTGATTTGAGTTGAACATTTTTAAAGCAAACAGCGTGGACTCGCTCAAAGATAGAATCACGGTGTGTAGTGGGCGGAAAAAATCTTCGTGTTTTCAGTTTCTAGGTGTTGCTAATTTAATGAACTTGTGAACAGTTATATTTATGAGACATATCGCGGAGAAGGGTCTAAAACTGAGCTTTGTTCCGAAACTGGTGGCGCAAAGGCGCAGTCTGATCAATTGCTTCTTTCCTGTGTTGATGCCATGAGCACGAATTCGATGGGTAATGTGCTCAGTTATAGTGTCCATGACATTGATTTCAGTAGTGCTCAGAGAGGAAGCGTAATTTTTTAGTATTCTTGTTTCAAGCACTGGGTGTTATTTCTTTGCTAAATCAAGCGGATTTCTGCTGCGCGGTGGTTGTCGCATGCACGGATCAGCCTGCTTCAGCGCATGCGCGATAGCGGTATATGCATGAACATGTTCAGAGTTCTCCGGGACAGGGATAATAATGTAGTGTATACGTTTTGTGAACCTTTTGTAAATGTTCGTTATTGTTTCTAGGCACTTTGTTGTGAGAAGTTGAGATCCGCTGCTCGAGTAGGCGTTGACATTACGAAAACACGCCTATACCAATACATTGTGACCTTTATCGCCGAAAAAATTTAAGATGAAAAATTGTGACATTTTTCTTATTTCTGCTCAAAATATAGATTGTGGGTACTCGTTAGAACCGCCTCATCAAGGCGGTTCTAACGAGTACCCACAATCTATATTTTAGAACAGAAATAAGAAAAATAAGGTTTACATGTACCCTTGTAAACCCCAGTTTCACTATATAAAAGTGGGGTTCGAGGGGTCAAAACTATATAGACGTGTTTTCCTGATGGACGGGACGAGCCATTGGGTTGTAGAGCAAAGTAAAGGCGGGCAAAACCTGGAATGCGAATAGGCGTCGTCCGAACCACAGTATAAGAGAAATTATACCCACTCACCTAATAAACTAGGAGTCAGCGGTTAGACTACGGACGAGTTGTATCTTAGAGTTCTCCTTATGACTTCAGTGGTTGATTGGGACTTTAGGTCCATACACACGGTCTGGTGAGACTCGGCATGTGAATCATCGGCCAGTTCACTAGTGAAATAACTTTAATCCACCTGAGGTGGAGGAGCTAAAGCCGGCATTTTTTTTTTCGTGTTTTGTTTTAATTGTTTCTATATAACTTTCATGTCGCGGTTCCGAGCGTAAAACTTAATTTTGCCTTCGGGACAGCGCCATGAAATGATAAAGAAACGAATAATCTGTTAATGTTAGTGTGTATCGTCAAGTGTTGTTGTACATGTATAGTTGTATATATAGTTATTAATTACGATTAATTACGTCTCGCATATGACATCTTCCTTGTGATTTGTCCTACAATTGGCCGTTCACCTGTCGGAGGTTGCCCTTGGTCGTCTTGTCAGCATGTGGGTTTGCGGGACGCGGTAACGCTACACGTAACACCCTGATCTCACTCTTTTCATAACCGTCATTGGCTCGAACTACACCTTATTTAACTCATTTAGTACCAGAAACCCCCAAACGGGTACCCTGGCAAACAGGGCAGGCCCAGATCAGACGCCGCAGAACTGTTTGCAAAACATTCAGTCATTGTTTAAATGAATTGTGACAAAAACACAACCTGACACCCCTTAATTTTGGAATGGACACCTGTTATATATAAGGAGGAAGATTCCATTTGGAACAAGACTACATGATCCCAAAGATGTTCGAGTCAATGAAGTTCGAATGCAAATAAAGAAATAGATCGGCCCTGACAGTGAATTGTTGAGTAATAATTCATAGTTTGGAGGTCAGTTGTAAAGTAGATCGAATCACGAGCGCGAAGCGCGAGTGATTGGTTTATACATACAACTGACCGACAAACTGTGATTTAGTATTCAATTATTCTCACTCTAGAGCTGATCTATTTCGATTCTACATATAACACACTGAAATATCGACAGTAATGTTGTTGTTCCCTTAAGTTCTCACAACCTTTCGCCATTATTAGAAGAAATCCCGCTACAGATATTGACTGTTACACATGCATTCATGTCTTTTTCAAACGGTTTTTTTGTTATGAGAGAAAATGGCGTTTCACCGCCCAACGTCAAAGCCTCTACCTACGAGTGACGCCATAAAACAGCAGCTTTTCACGTCTCGCTATTCCGCCCTGTGATTACTTACTTCCTTACTCACTTAATAATAATAATTTATAATAATAATCATAACGAAAACACACCTATACAAATACATTGTCGACTTAACCTCCGAAAAATCATATTTTTTTAGATGAAAAAAAGTGATTTTTTTTCTTATTTCTGCTCAAAATATAGATTGTGGGTGTTCGTTAGAACCACCTCATTGAGGCGGTTCTAACGAGCACCCACAATCTATATTTTAGAGCAGAAATAAGAAAAAAATGTCTACCCCTGTAAACCCCAGTTTTACAATATAAAAAATCGGGGTTGAAGGGGGTTAAAATTATATATGCATGTTTTCGTGATGAATAATAATAATAATAATAATAATAATAATAATAAGAAGAAGAAGAAGAAGAAGAAGAAGAAATATACATGTAATTCAGATTATTTACCTTAGCCAAAGGTAGGGATCCACAAGTAATAAAGTTTCAACTGTCCAAGCTGTCTTTGACGTCTCGCGTCTGAATCTGGGATTTTGTTCCTGCAAAATAGTTCGTGCAATAAACACGACTGTTAGCCTTGTGTTATATTAGGCAAAAATTGGATTTGCAGAGTGAACATTCCCATTACGAAAACACACCTATACAAATACATCACCACCTTTATCGCCGAAAAAATGAAAATTTTAAGATTAAAAGTTGTGATATTTTTCTTATTTCTGCTCAAAATATAGATTGTAGGCACTCGTTAGAACCGCCTCATCGAGACTACCCATTTACCCCTGTAAACCCCAGTTTTACTATATAAAAATGGTGTTCAATGGGGTCAAATTTTTATAGGCGTGTTTTCGTGATGTTTTCTTCTTTCTGCTCCATGACAAAGGTTGCGGTTACTCGTTAGATTGCGGGCACTCGTTAGATACATGTAGCGAGCACCCGCGCCTATGTTTGGAGTATCGAGAAAAAAAACACACACCATTGTTCATCAGAAAAATGGTCGTTTCAGAGAAATTGTATCGCAATACACATGTACATGTAATAAAACCAGTTTTACAACATGTTTACATGAGAAACTGCAAACACATCATGTTAACAAGTCAGTGAAATGAATACCCCTCTAAAAACCACTTTCTAAATAGAAAAAACAGGGTTAAGAGAGGTGTACAATACCTGTTTTTGCTTATTTCTGCACCAAGACATATAAGTTGTGGGTACTCGTCAGGCGCGCCGCGGTGAGGCGGTTCTAACGAGCACACAGCCTATGTTCGGGGTATAAATAGGAACAAGAGCTCGCAAGCGGGGCATTATACGCCCGTGACAATTAGTAAGATGGGGCATATAAATACAAACTGTTGTACAAGTTTGGGTTTGTGGAATGTAACCAAGGAAAAAATATATGATCCACATATTCTAACCTGGCACTATTAATAACCCTCAATGGCTCAACTACCTGTCTCAAACAAATTTTCGTGGTCCATTTTAGCCTTATACTAATTTATTTTTAGTTCGATTGCGACGGAAGCTTCAAGATTATTTAATCGCTCTCGAACACTCATTCCGGATGTTTTCACGCGCGCGCGAGAGAGGCAGTGACTACCCATTTACACCTGTTTTTTGTTGTTGTTTTTTGTTCATGATTGCACTCAAAGCTCGTCAGTGCAAAAAATAGATGGATCCTACTTTCATATCAGGGTATCACGAAAATCTTGCAGCCCACAAAATTCCACTGAACATGACTGAAGTGTCGAAAAAAAAACACTTAAAACTAATACAAATAAAAAAAATGCATGACTGGTAGAATGATGATTATTCGAATAATGTGCAGTAAATCAGCTTATTACATTTCTAACAATGAATTCCTAATGTTCTCGGTGAAAGAAAACCCGATATATCGTTTAACAGTGAATTATTTCATTTTTTCGTTTCGAACGTTTTGACGTCATAAATAAATAATACAGCCCCCGCCCATAGGGGCTTGAAGAAATATATGGGCTGCAAGATGCTTCCACGCAGAGCTGAATCCGGCCCGCACACTAGTACTGGTAAACCGCTTAGAGGATCTAAGCCTGTCCAGGAACCGCGGTGCGAGGCGGACCGTCCATGCTAATAAACCCTATTGGTTTCATTGGGCGACAGGTCTTGAGATGTCATTTCATCTCAATGTCGGGTAAAAGTCCCACAAAGTTGGAAGCAACGTCTCCAAAATGACCTATACAGTGTTGACAGGGACGTTAAACCTCAAATCAAACAAACAAATTGACGTCATAATTGCTAGGTGACGTTGCTGACGTCGTTGGTAACAACAATAACAATAGTTGACGTATGGCGGAAAATCTGATAAAATCATAGAAATCAGAATTAAATTTTCGCGTCCATTTGACATTTTTGAGGAGAGAACTGCAACAGGAAGGTAAAGTATAATTTTCTTGAAAATACAGTTCTCATTTCATGACATTTGTGCGTCTGGATTTCAAGGACAGGATGATTTTTGCATTGAAATGAAAACAAGATGGCGACTGATTTTCAAACTAAACCACGCCTCCTGAAATCCATACTCTGACTGGAACTATTTTGGCTGGAAATCAGAATGGTCGAATTTGAAAATTCAAGGGTAAAACATGAATGGTAATGTAATAAACAGTTTATTTTCTTGTTTTAATTGATTACGGAGAAATAATTCACTCCTGTTCTGAGGCTTTCGTGTAAAAAAACTCGTTCGCTGTCGCCCACTCGTTTTTTACTCGGAAGCTTCAGAACACTTGTGAGTTATTTCACCGTAATCGATAAAAAACAACAAATAAACTCTATTTTTCACATGGCGTCATTGATAAGCAGTGGATAACGCCGTGTAATAAAAATCGTATGACCACACGTGTAATAACACTTTGGCGGGATTAAGTAACGTCATGACGACGTCCTTGTCAACAATGCATTTTCTGTGGAAAAATTGTAAAACTCAAAAGCGATTTAATCCATATCATATGATAAACAGAATCTTACATTCGTGGTCATTACATACGAAATTTCATAAAATATCATATGAAACGACCACTCGTGTAAGATCCTCTATAAATCAAATGATACATGTAGATGAAATGAGTGAATCATGTTACTAGCACCTCAACGTTGAAGCTGGTCATTTAAAACCAGCCATAGTTTCGTTAAAAATCAAAAACGTATAAATTTCCAGCTTCAATTCATTTAACTGTGTTTTATTTTTTTTTTTGCCCCGTTTTCTGTCATGGGATCATTCCAAATCCAAAACTGACCTGTATTTTTCAAATTTTGAGTACTTTTCCGCGCATTTATTGAAAAATGCCTGCCTATTTTCCCAATGACAGGGTGCAGGCAGCTTCCAAATGTGGCAATAAAAGCCCTGTCACAGAAAGCTATGAGTAAATAACTGTTCAGCATTAAGTAAGCTATGAGTAAAAAAACTGTTCAGCAATAAGTTCTTTTACAAGAATAGCATCAGCAAACAACAATTTATTATGGATGATTTGCAGGTGCCATAATAATGATATCAGCTTCAATGCAATACCCCTAATTTATGTGCTCATTAGAACTACCTCATTGAGGCAATTCTAATGAGCAAACACAACCTAATATCTTGACAAAACATCATAAGAACCGAAATAAGGACTGACCAACATCATGGTCTTCCTATAAATCATCAATCCCCCAATAAACCTGGGGTCGTGCGTTTGATCCGAGGCTTCTCAAAATTTTCCGACGAGTCTTAAACTGGGGTCTTTTCTCAGTCTGACCTTAGCTACTGGTGGGATGTAAAACTCAAATACACACACACCACCACCTATATATCAGGTTTTGGCTCAGTTATCTAGAAGGAGTTATCCGGAAACGAAGTGTTTAGAAAAATCTATGAAAGGGACATAACCTCAAAATGATATGGGCATTACACTGGCAATAAGTGATGGACTGTGACCTTGAAATAATATGCGCTGCTCCACATCATAGCCTAACTATACGTAAGGTTTCAGCTTCATCAGATGTAAAGTGTAGGAGTTATCCAGAAAGGAAATGTTTAGAACAAAATGTGAAAGGGGCATAACGCTTGTAATATTCGGTGGACTGTAACCTCAAAATAATATGCGTTGTTCCACATCATGGTCTTACTATATGTTAAGTTGCAGCTTCATCAGGTGTAAAATACAGGAGGAGTTATCAGGAAACGCGGTGCGATTCCATGCTCATAACCCCTATTGGTTTCATTTCATCTCAATGTCGGGTAGAAGTCCTATAAAATTGGAAGCAACGTCTCCAAAATGACCTTTACAGTGCTGACGGGGACGTTAAACCTCAAATCAAACAAACAAATGCTCAGAAAAGTCTGTGACAGGGGCATTTCATTGGTAATATATGGCGTACCGTATCCTCAAAATAATATGTGCTGTTCCACAGCACAGTCTTACTGTATGTAAAGTTTCAGCTTCATCTGATGTAAAATGTGGAAGGAGTTATCCGGAAACAAAATGTTTACAGATTTTTTCAAAGGGCCATAACTTTTCTATTGTTTGGTGGACGGCAACCTCGAAATAATATGCGCTGCCCCACACCATGGTCTAACTATTTATGATATTTCAGCTTGATCGGATGTAAAATGTAGGAGGAGTTATCCGGAAACTAAAAGGTTACAAAAATGTCAAAGGGGCATAACTCTATCATTATTTGGTGGACCGTAACCTCGAAACAATATGCGCTACCCCCACATCATGGTCTAAGTATGCATGAAGGTTCAGCTTGATCGGATGTAAAATATAGGAGGAGTTATCCAGAAACGTAAAGTTTACAAACAATAATTCAAAGGGGCATAACTAGAATTAATATTTGGTGGACCGTAACCTCGAAATAATATGCGCTGCCCCGCATCAGGGTCTAACTATGCATGAAGTTTCAGCTTGATCGGATGTAAACCGAAAATGAAAAGTTTACAGACGGATGAACAGACGGACGGACGCCAGTGATGGGGGTGGGGGCATAACATAGTACATCCCGTTTTTCTAACGGGCGTATAAAAACATTACACATTTTCATCGGAAAAGTAGCCATTTTTGAGCAATGAAAGAATGTACTGTCACACAGGTGTGTTATCGTAATGGTAAATGGCTAAGCTTATATGGGCCGCGACAAGTGAAAAGGGTTCTTCGAGTATGTGGGCTCAGTGAAACAGAAGTGAAGGCAATGATCAGGAATCGATACAATTAACCCACATCTTCCATCAGAAACACCAAAGGGAACGAAACACAAACACGAAATTACTAGACCTAATGGAAACATCAATAGCGAAATCCAAAAGAACAGTTACTTTCCGACAAACTCGCCAATTAGCTATCCAAAAACTAAAATATATAAGCGATACACACACATAACAAACATAAACCGAGTTGATCTCTATTAACATGAGAGACAAAAATACTTTTGCAGATCCTGGAATTGCCTCCCCTGAAGATGTATCCATTCCACTAAAATGCTGTGATATATTCGGAATCGATGTGTTCGCATCTTGGCTCACTAAGGTTTGAAAGAGCTTACCCATCGAACTCAAGAGCAAGCCTGTTCAACCCTTCCAAAGACAAGATGACCCATACAAACCGCCCGTCATAGCAAGCGTTAAACCATTTTTTTTTCTGAATTAATCTTCTTATTCTGCTGTACGTATAATGCACATTTCTAATACCATATTCTAAAATCGTGACAATACTTAGTGTCTACACGACGCTTAACCCTTTCTGTACCAAATGGAATCTTCCTCCTTATATATAGCAGGAGTCCATTTCAAAATAAAAAAAAAAAATATTAAGAGGTGTCAGGTTGTGTTTTCATCAAAATTTATTTGGAAAATGACTGGACTTTTAGCTAACAATGTAGGCCCTTATCAGACGCCGCGTTCTGCGGCGCCTGATCTGGGCCTGCACTGTTTGTCAAGGTACCCCTTCAGGGGTTTCTGGTACTGAACGGGTTAAGTACATAAGAACACTAAGCGTTGTGAGAGTTGCATGTGTTTATACTGTAACACTACCCCTCTTCTCAGCCCTATATTGGGAGATTGTCAGGACAGGAAGTAGCCGAGCTTAGTGGCTGAGAATGAGGAGGTTACAATAGTTTGTGGGTTCGCCTGGGTCGGACGGATTGTGGTGAAGAAACCAATAAAATCTGTAAATCAGTCTATTAAATTTATTGTACACATACAGAAAAGAATTAATTTGTCAGGATATCACTTTCTTAATGCATTAATGGACAGTCTGAGTTAATAATTTACCAAATCACCCAAAATGGAGGGAAAGTCCTCTAAGGAGTCCGTCTGTACAATATTTATCAAAATATGCAAGAGAGAGACATGAACCTATTCATTTAGCCTTATCAAGTATGATTGGGCATAAGATATGCTGGCTGTAAGTTAGAAATGGCTAGATTATGCCCGAATGATGCATGAACTAATTTCACCCAAAAGTCTGATATTTTCAGATCTGGTGTCTGGATGCAACTATGCTACTTTTAAGGTGTGGAGAACTGTCTGCCTTTCCGCTGGTTGGAAAGGTACTAAAATCGTAGTAGCATGCTCTTATATAGTATTCAAAACACGCGCTGAATGACATCATGGGTCACGAGTTCCAACACAACAACAACAACATGCGGAACGTTTCGGCTCTGTACATGCATACCAATAGCGCGTTAACTTTTATACCCGCCATGTTGCTGTTGACCTGTTGGAATCGCCGTAACAATTAAACGATTCCAAAGAGAAAAATACAGCTTAAAAGCGGTTGACAAGGTAGAAAAATGTTGATAGAATATGGCGAATGACATCCAGAATCGAACTATTAGCAAGATTACGGAATACAAAGTGACATAATGGGTGAAAAGGAAGCGCATTGCCCGGAAACTTTACCGGGTCCAATGACACAAACAATACACGTATAATACGGAGGTTTAGGGGACTCTCAGACAGCCAGGCATTGCATAGACATACTCAGGACGCTACAATACCATCCCACCTCAGGAATTCGGACCCACGAATTAGCAGGATAGGTAAGAATATGCAAGAAGTGTGGTAGTTGATGGTCCGAAATCGATCAATGCAATGCCAATTAAATTACATGTTGCTTACCTATAATATTATAATATTATAATCCCACTTCTGACACCAAATTTAAACACTACCCCTCTTCTCAGCCCTATATTGGGAGATTGTCAGGACAGGAAGTAGCCGAGCTTAGTGGCTGAGAATGAGGAGGTTACAATAGTTTGTGGGTTCGCCTGGGTCGGACGGATTGTGGTAAAGAAACCAATAAAATCTGTAAATCAGTCTAATAAATTTATTGTACACATACAGAAAATAATTAATTTGTCAGGATATCACTTTCTTAATGCATTAATGGACTATCTGAGTTAATAATTTACCAAATCACCCAAAATGGAGGGAAAGTCCTCTAAGGAGTCCGTCTGTACAATGTTTATCAAAATATGCAAGAGAGAGACATGATACTATGTTGTGCGAACAAGATAATATGTTGTGCGAACAACTTTATGTGTTGTTCAAACAATATAATATGCTGTGCGAACAAGATAATAATATCTTGTGTGCACAAAATATTATGCTATTTGCTCAGGATAATATCTTGTTCAAACAAGATAATATGTTGTGCAAACGAGATGATATGTTGTGCAAATAAAATATTATATTGTGTGGACAAGATAGTAAGTTGTGTGTACAATATATTATCTTGTGCGCACAAGATATTATATTGTTTGCACAAGCTTGTGCACACAAGATATTATCTTGTGCGCACAAGATGTTATCTCGTGCAGACAACTTAAAAAATAAAACCAGCATATCCCTTCCCGGGTTCTGAATATACATGTCATGGTCTATGATAATCTTTGTAGCTAAACCAGAGCTGCTACAGCCGGTATGTATATAAAATTACCAGTTATACTTTTTGGGACCCAACTTTAAATTGTTATGTATCCAAAACCGTGTCACAATGAACATTGTTATTCCGAGGTTGAGGTGACTGACAGTTGAATTGATTCATTTTAAAAGAAGCAAATACTTACATTTTCTAAGATTTTCTTCAAAGATTCGTACAAAGTCTTTTCTTCATTCAAAACATCTTCATAAGCATCATTGTCTGAAAATAAAAGATAAAACATACACAAATAGCACAGCCCCCGCCCATAGGGACTTGAAGAAATATATGGACTGCATGATGCTTCCACTCAGAGCTGAATCCGGCCCGCACACTAGTAGTGGTAAACCGCTTTAAGGATCTAAGCCTGTCCAGGAACCGCGGTGCGAGGCAGACCGTCCATGCTAACAAACCCTATTGGTTTCATTGGGCGACAGGGCTTGAGATGTCATTTCATCTCAATGTCGAGTAAAAGTCCCACAAAACTGGAAGCAACGTCTCCAAAATGACCTTTACAGTGTTGACGGGGAAGTTAAACCTCAAATCAAACAAACAAATACGCAAATAGCAAACACATTTCTTAAAGGAAATGGGAACACCTACAGGGGAGGTAACTTATGCAAAAGTATTATTGTCGCCCATGCCAATAGGGATCAACTCTTAAAGGTAAGTCTTTCCTTTAAGAGTTGACCCTTTTTTCAGTGGGACAGGGCTAATAGAAAAGCGAACAAGAAGTCCCGATAGCTGTCTCCCTTTGAAATATGGCGGAAACATCTGTCAGGAGTTCCCATTCCCCTTAAAGTCAGAAATATCAAGTAACTACCTGTACATGTAACTGTAAATAGAAATCGTGGCTATTATGGAAAGAAACAGGAACCAACATGATGTTGAAAGAAAAAAAAAATAATTGATTTCACTTTATTGCGCATCTATTTGTATCATTACGCAACTTTTAAAGGAAAAGTGGGTTTATTGCGGTGTACGTTCATAAATGTTCGTCTTTTTTGTTTGATTTGAGGTTTAACGTCCCCGTCAACACGGTATATGTCATTTTGGAGACGTTGCTTCCAATTCTGTGGGACTTTTATCCGACATTGAGATGAATGACATCTCAAGCCCTGTCGCCTAATGAAACCAATAGGGTTTATAAGCATGGACGGCCCGACTCGCACCGATTTTGCTGGGCAGGCTCAGGTCCTCTAAGCGGTTTACCAGAACTCGTGTGCGGTCGGTTTCAGCTCTGCGTGGAAGCATCATGCAGCCCATCTATTTCTTCAAGCCCCAATGGGCGTGGCCGCAAATGTTCGTCTTAAAGAATGTAAATCTAGTCTTTGTCTGGAGCATGGTGTGAAAAAGAAGTATCCTCACGAGGACACGTCTATATAAATCCCCCACCCCACCCCCTACAGGGTTTACAGGAGTATACATCAATTTTCTTATTTCTGTTCAAAAACATAGATTGCGGGTACTCGTTACAACCGCTTCGTTGAGGCGCTGATAACGAGAGCTCACAAAATAATTATGTTTGGTGCAGAAATAGACAAATATCAGAATTTTTTTTTCTGAAAAATTTCATTCTTTAGTGGAAAAATTTTCAATATATTGGAATAGGCGTGTTTTCATAATGTCACAAATGCCATTCCTAGAGCATGCCATGATCTAAACTTTTGCATCTATTTTTCAACATTTCTTCACGAAAACACACATATATAATTTTGAGCCCCTTGACTCCCAATTTTGTATAGTAAAACTGTGGTTTACACAACGGCAGGTGTAAAGGTTATCTTTCCTATTTCTATTCTAAAATTTAGATTGTGGGCACACGTTAGAACCGCATCGATGAGGCGGCTCTAACGAGTACCAACAATCTCTATTTTGAGCAAAAATAAGAAAAATATAACAATTTTTCATCTTAAAATTTTCATTTTTTGGAGGTAAATTTGCAATCTATTTGTATAGGCTTGTTTTCGTAATGCCAAAAACGACAATCATTGAATAACCTGTGCACTCACCCATATAAAGCTATACAATTGCATACGGCCCCCGCCCAAAGGGGCTTCAAGAAATATATGGGCTGCATGATGCTTCCACGCAGAGCTGAATCCGGCCCGCACACTAGTACTGGTAAACCGCTTAGAGGATCTAAGCCTGTCCAGAAACCGCGGTGCGAGGCGGACCGTCCATGCTAATAAACCCTATTGGTTTACTGGACGACAGGGTTTGAGATGTCATTTTATCTCAATGTCGGGTAAAATGCCCACAAAATTGGAAGCAACGTCTCCAAAATGACCTTAACAGTGTTGACGGGGACGTTAAACCTCAAATCAAACAAACAAATACACGTGCATAACTATGCAAGTTTTTCATGTACAAGATAAGGGGCCAATTTCACGACTCTTACCTTGTTTAGTAATATCAATCTGTCCTTCGTTTTCGTCAATAATCTCGCCTGTGTCATAAAAGAAAAAAAAATAATTAGCACTGCTTATGAGCCACCCCCTCAACCCACCCTGCAACTTATTGGTCAATAAAAAGGGAAAGACATAGAGGATCTTACATGAGTGTTTATGTATTATTGAATTTATTAAACGAGTTGAGGAAAAGGGATAAAATGCGAGGCTTTGCCGAGCATTTTCCCCTTTTCCTCAACGAGTTTAATAAATTCAATAATACATGAGCACGAATGAAAGATTCTATTTATCATATGACATTTAAAGCGCATTTTATTCACGATTGTTTACAAAAATGTCAATGATTCACTGTTAGTAAATGCGACGTCGTTAATGACGTCGTACATGAAACGTTATGGGACTTATCTAGCTAATTTGCATATTTAATCCACTAGTGGATTATCGAAAATAATACATGGCGTTATTACACTCTCAGACTGGACGTCATATGAGCCCCGCCAAGCGAATTTGTGTCTTCGAGAATTCCGTCATGGCAAATTTTAACTGCGCATGCCCAGCCATTCAGAGGGGCCAGGGATATGGCTTTCTGTCTGAAGGTTTCTCTTGATTCACTGCTTGTATGAGCGAGCAGCGGATGTTCTGGCGAGACTGCGCGAATGCACAGGCTAGCCTGAACCTTCGCTGCTCGCATAGGCGATAAGCACCAAAATCGCTTGACGGGGCCCATATGATAAAAAAAAACGTAACGGATGCTAAAAAATCACAAACAGGAATAACAGTTTTATCCCTTGGCATTTTTTCGGTAGCAGCAACATCTCATGAATTCATTACGATAACACATCCGTGCGACATAGTGCAATTTTTCACATCTCCGAAATGGCTACTTTTCTGATGAAAGTCCGGTATAATTTTCTTAAATCTTCTCCAAGACATAGGTTGTGGGTGCTCGTAAGAACTGCCTCGTTATTTCTTCTCCAAGACATAGGTTGTGGGTGCTCGTTAGAACCGCCTCAACGAGGCGGTTCTAACGAGTACCCACAACCTTTGTCTTGGAGAAGAAATAAGAAAAATTCATATACCCCCGTAAACCCCAGTTTTCTCTATATAAAGTGGGGTTTAAGGGGGTGTTCATTTCACGGACTTGTTCACATGATGATACTATATAAAATATGATAGGATTCCTACATGTAATATTGTTAATCAATATATGCAGGAAAAACAATTTTCAAGAAATACAAAGGAGAATAAGTGCTGATCGCTGGACCCTGCCTTTTTCCTAGTAACAGCATCTTATCAATTTCAAAATTGATGCAAAATATCGCAAGACTCCTAAAACTATTAATCACGATCGCGAGGAAAAACAAAAGGGTTATAGGCACTTAAGAATAACAAAGGGGAATGTATGTACATGTATTTATACAAATTGTGATCCTTCAAAATTTTTTCCATGAACGTCAACATTTATGCAAAATATGATACGATTCCAAATATTATTAATCAAGATATGCAGGTAAAACCTGTTTTCAAGAACTGCAAATGGAAATTATTACGTACGTATTGATTCCTGGACCCTGATTTTATGAAACAACGACATTTTATCAATAATAACATTTATCATGTGACGTCACGTCTGAGAGTGTAATAACGCCATGTAATAAATTCGATAAACCACTAGTGGATTAAATATGCAAATTAGTTAGATACGCCCCGTAACGTTACATGTATGACGTCCTTAACGACGTTGCGTTTCCTAATGGCGGAATAGTCGCAATTTTGTTAAACAATCGTTAATAAAATGCGTTTTAAAAGTCATATGGTAAATAGAATATTGCATTCGTGTTCATGTATTATTGAATTTATTAAACTCGTTGAGGAAAAGGGATAAAATGCTCGGCCAAGCCTCGCATTTTATCCCATTTTCTCAACTCGGTTAATAAATTCAATAATACATGAGCACTCATGAAAGATCCTCTATTTATGCAAATATGATAACAATATGATAACACACCCGTGCGACATAGTGCATGTTTTCACATCTCCAAAATGGCTACTTTTCGGATGAAAATCAATGGCATATTTCGTATTTATACTGCAAACATAAGTTGTGGATGCTCGCTAGAACCGCCTCATTTAGGCGGTTCTAACGAGTACCCACAACCTATGTCTTGGAGTAAAAATAAGGAGAATAATGTTTACCCCCGTAAACCCCAGTTTTCTCTATACAAAGTGGGGTGTAAGGGTGTGTTCATTTCACGGACTTGTACACGTGATGGACATTTTATCAATATCAACATTTATGCAAATATGACACGATTCCTCAAGTTATTAAGCAAGACAGACAGGAAGAAGAAAATTTTTAAAGACAACAAAGTCTTGCGGACAACTTTTACAGAATTACAAAAGGGAATAACTATAACTGTACTGGTCCGATGGTTTTGGTCCTTATTTTTCTGTAGCAAATGTTAAATATGATAATATCTCGATCAAGTTCAACTTTCAGGGCCCTGGACTCAAGGTCAAGGTCACTGCGGATATTTTTTAGAAAAAACCTTTGTCATCGCTCTAGCGTCGTCATTTGCCGATGGATTTTAATATAACTTCACACAAATGTTGAGTACAATAATACATCGAGCAAGTTCGACTTTCAGGATCCGGGGCTCAAGGTAATGTTCACTGTGGCTAGTTTTAGAAAAAAACTTTGTCATCGCTCTAGTGCCTACATTTATTGATGGTTTTTAATATAATTTAAGACAAATGTTGGGTATGATAATATCTCGAGCAAGTTTGACTTTCAGGGTCGTGGACTCAAGGTCAAGGTCACTGCCGCTATTTTTAGAAGAAAACAAACTTTGTCATCGCTCTAGCGTCGTCATTAGCTGATAGTTTTTAATATAACTTCACACAAATGCTGGGTATGATAATATCTCGAGCAAGTTTGACTTTCAGGGTCTCCTGGGCTCAAGGTCAAGGTCACTGCGGCTATTTTTAGAAAAAACTTGCTGGAGGCAGAAATCGTTCCAACTCTAAACGGAGTTCCATAATGGACCATTGCACACAGCCTTTCTTTATCAACCTCTAATCATTCCGATATGACTGAAATACTGCTAAAAAGGATGTAAAATCGCAAGTCATCCATCTACATTAGAGTTACAGATAAGTTGGATCAAAGTGGAAGAAGCTAGTCTTGGCAGATGGTCAAAATGACCTTTTTGACAGTCAAGGGAATAGGATTAGATCCATTTTCGACCCCGTTTGATATTTTATATGCATGTAAAGGCACCCAATAAGGAACCATTACCGGAGACAGTCCTATGAGGATTGCCTCTGTGTACGAGAGTAAGTTTTCAATAATTTGTATTAAACAGTTTTACCCAATTAATATAGCTAAACTACCACCCAGGATCTTGGGGTATGGTATCGTACCCGAAGACACTTCCTTTCATTTATTCCGACTTTTGTGTTGCTGATGTTAGTATGACAGTGCCATCAGGCAAGCTAATCTGTCCACCGACAGGTTTGTGTTATACTCCATTTTGAAGTACAGTGAGTATACACAGTATACCGCCCTTTTAATAGGAGGATGTTTCCTGTTCCGACTATTGCACCTTCGGGAAGCATCCATCGGTTTCACAGATATTCTTGTTTACGTCTGCTAAGTGCCTCCATCCTACTGAAATGACCATTTTAAGAAGTTTAATTGACAATTTTATTTATACTTCAACATTTCTTTCCTTGTAGGATGCCACCAAAGAAATATACAGACACTTGCCAAACATGTGGTCAATCCACAAATCACCCCAAGAGGCACACACTGTGGGTTCACTTACCTTGGTATGTGAACCAAGTTACTGCCTGTAATGACTGTCAGGCATCTGAGGGTTGTGGGAAAACCCTGGCTAAGTTCAATGAGAGGCACCAGAGGATTCAAGGTGAAGCCTTGCTTCAGGCTTGTTTTCTGCTAATGAACGGATTATTTTTGTCCATTTGCCAGGAGCTTGGCCTGGGTTCCTTACCCGACCTCTTGGAATATGTAGCCTCCATGGAACCGCCATCCACACCTCTCGGATTCTTGGAGGATGAATATTTCTTCCTCCAAGAGTATGATAGAAGAGCCGGCCTGGAACCTTTGATCGCTGATGACTATTTGATTTTACCTCCTATTAGACTCATAGCTGTGTCTAACTACCTTATTATGGCACAGTTATTACAGAAATTGTCTTTAGCTGCTCGGATAGCTCTCAGATCCGTACATCAGTATGTCTTAATTGATGGTGCCATGCCGCCATTGGATCAACCTACTTTAACAGGGGTCTTATTGACTCCGATTTCCACATGGAGTTGCTCTCCTATCCGTATCTCACTCCAAAATTGGGTCTGAGACGACTGATGACTTTCCAAGTTAGACTTCTATTTATTTATTTGTTTATTTATTTATTTGTTTTGTATGAACATACGCTCTGACTCGGTTAGTCGAATATTTATACAAAAAAAAATCATAACAACTAATACGAGGTACATCTGCATGCACTTACGGGGATCGATGGAGTCGTGGGCCCAGAAGCGAGCGACCTGTGTATTACCTGTAAAATAAAGACGTATACATATTAACAATGTTGGTGGGGGTTGGTTTTACGGCCCTTTAAGTTTATTTCACTCATATCGAGCCGATCGTTAATCAGAGGTGGGCGAAAACCGGTGTACCCACTAAAAAAAAAAAGACATGGCCTTTCGTTGCAGAACTTGCTGTCTCACTTGTGATTCCAGCAAGACACCTAATGATTTAGAGTCAGCGCTCTTATCCACTAGGCCATGGAGGCCCGTTAACAATGCAGGATATATTGAAAAGTGAATCACATCACGCGAACAAGTCCGTGAGATGAACATCCCCCTATACCCCACTTTATATAGAGAAATCTGATGTTTGCGGGGGTATACATTATTTTTCTTATTTCTGCTCGAAGACTTAGTTTGTGGGTACTCGTTAGAACCGCCTCAATGAGGCGGTTCTAACGAGCACCCACAACCTATGTTTGCAGTATAAATAAGAAAAATATCAAGGATTTTCATCAGAAAAGTAGCCATTAAAATGCACTATGTCAAATGGCTGTGTTATCGTTATGCAGCAGTCAGTTTTATTTTACATTATGGTAACACATCCTTGTGACGTTGTGCATTCTTTCATATCTCCAAAAAAAGCTATTTTTTCGATTAAAATTTTTTTTATTTATACTCCAAACCTATGTTGTGGGCGCTCGTTGGAACCGTACCATTAAGGCTGTTCTAACGAGTACCCACGACCTATGTGTTTGAGAAGAAGTAAGATAAATTATGTATACCCTACGGGACCATGGAAGGGACATGCATTTTATTTAATTAGCGAACAAGATAATGTCTTGTGCGTACGAGATAGTATCTTGTTTGCACAACATAGATCTTGTGCGGACAACATATCTTGTGTGTACAACTAATTATCTTGTTCGCACCACATAATATCTTTTGAGCAAGTTTTTATCTTGTTTGAACAATATTTTATCTTGTTCGCACAACATATGATCTTGTTTGCACAACATAGATCTTGTGGAGATGACATAATTTCTCCATCACGAAAACTCGCCTATATAATTTTGACCCCCTTGAACCCCACTTTTATATAGTTAAACTGGGGTTTAAAGGAATAACTTTATTTTTCTTATTTCTTCTCTAAAATAAAGATTGTGGGTACTCGTTAGAACCGCCTCGACATGGCGGTTCTAACGAGTACCAACAATCTATATTTGGAGCAGTAATAAGAAAAATATCACACTTTTTCACTTAAAATTTACATTTTTTCGGCGATGAAGGTGGCAATGTATTTGTATAGGCGTGTTTGCGTAATTTCTATATAATGTGGAGTTTACAGAGGAGTTCATCACACGGACCTATTAAACTGGTGAGAACATTGCAATAATAAAATAAATACATGAGCTTTCAGTTTTCCTTGCTACAATACGAAAACACGCCTATACAAATACATTGTATCCTTTGTCACCGAAAAAATGAAAATTTTAAGATGAAAAATTGTGATTTTTTTTATTTCTGCTCAAAATATAGATTGTTGGTACTCGTTAGAACCGCCTCATTGAGGCGGTTCTAAGGAGTACCCACAATCTATATTTCTGAGCAGAAATAAGAAAAATAAGGTTTACCCCTGTAAACTCCAGTTTAACTATATATAAGTGGGGTTCATTGGGGTCAAAATTATATAGGCGTGTTTTCGTGATTTTTTAGCTCTGCATGGAAGCACCATGCAGCAGACTCTCCAAACCCCGATGGGCGGGGAGCCTGTGTGACCGGACGGTACATTTTACTGAATGTTTGTGAAGCCCAACTCATTGACGCTAAAAAGGGCTATACTCTTAAAGAAAGGAAATTGCTTCTCGAGAGCATGATTTTCCTTTAAGGGTTGACTCCTTTGAGTAGAGAGGCGAAATGATTTGAAAAGACTGTTTCACTCTGAAGTTGTATTTATCCCCATTAATTTCTCTTTTGGCAGGTATAGCTTATAGAGGCGAGTACCCACAATCAATATTTTAGAGCAGAAATAAGAAAATTAAGGTTTACCCAGATTTACTATATAAAAGTGGGGTTCAAGGGGATCAAAAATATATAGGCGTGTTTTCGTGATGAATTCGAGCTTCCGACGAAACGTTATCAAAGCATATCACTTTCAGCGATCGTATCATTCGGATCTACACTACCAATAATTATTGTCTCTGAGTGCAGGCCAGAAAAAGGGTAGTTAACTGGATGCAAATAGTGTGGACCCTAAACAGACTGTGGCGTCTAACCTGGGTGCCCAGGCAAAGCGGTGCGAGTCGGCCCGTTCATGCTTAAAAACCCAATTGGTTTCATTGGGCGCCAGGGCTTCAGATGTCATTTCATCCCAATGTCGGGTATAAGTCTCACAAAATTGGAAGCAACGTCTCCAAAATGACCTTTACAGTGTTGACGGGGACGTTAAACCTCAAATCAAACAAACAAACAATACTAACCTGGGTGTACACTGTTTGCCAGAGGCCTAGACTAGCTACTAGTCGGATATCATATTTTAAAGTTACATGTAATAAGTAATATTCTTTTATATATTTATTTTTTTACTTCTTTTTCCCTCTCTGATAGCAACTTGTTTTATCTTGGGAAGATATCCTTGATGTCTGAGACAAGATTAAAGTCTGACAAGGTTTCATATTTGATAAAAACACACATGAAAGTTGGTCATTGGTAAATATGACATCAAGGTCTAGGAGCTAGACTAGACTACAAGAGGCCCAGCATAAGAGCTCAATCCATACTTTACAGATGACCTTCTTTTACAATTCCCACAACATTGGAAGCAACATCTCCAAAATGACCTATTCAGTGTTGACGGGGACGTCAAACCTCAAATTCAAATCAAACAAAACGAACGCCGTAACCAACCTGGTGTTTCTCGAACGCCATGTTCAAATCACTACATTGTACCACACTTTGCATTCGGTTACATTGTACTAACCTGGTCCTTCCCGGAAGTCGTGTCTGCTGCGGCGAATCTTCGATAAATCATTTTCCACAAGTAAGTGAGGCGTTGTGCCATCATCCTCGAACTCTAGCCCTCTTTTTTGTTCCATGTCAGTCGCAGGAAGAATGTCGAAATTTCGATTACCAATAAACAAGTTCCCGTTCTGTGAAAAAGACGCAAAAAGAGTTAATTTTTCATAATTCAGATGGTCTGCAATTTCTACATTAATGTTTGCAAAGCTTTTTCAGACAGTCTTGGTGGACCTAACCTTTAGATGTCCAATGAAAGGAGAATATGGAAGAAACTGTGCCCATCGCGAAAACACGCCTATACAAATACATTGCAAACTTTACCGCGGAAACACGAACATTTTAAGATGAAAATTTTTTGTTGTTGTTTTTCTTATTTCTGCTCAAAATATAGATTGTGGGTACTCGTCAGAACCGCCTCATCCAGGCGGTTCTAACGAGTGCCCACAATTTATATTTTAAAGCAGAAATAAAAAAAAATAAGTTTTACCCCTGTAAACCCCAGTTTCACTTTATAAAAGTGGGGTTCAAGGAGGTCAAGCCGGCCTCGGAAGCTCAGTCGGATGCGCGTCTGACTGTTGATCAGGCGGACGCGGTTTCGATACCTGCCGGGGTCGGCTGCATTATTTCATGGAGATTGGTCATGATTTTTTTTTCTACGGTCATTCTCCACCTTCCGCTGATTCAAGAAGTGCAGTTGTCCGTTTCTGGCGAAAGAATGTGCACTGTACTGGTTAACCACTTACGTATAAGCCTGCCAAGGAAAAGTGTGGATAGGTAAACTGACCGGCTAAAAATGATCTTAATAGTGTTGAACGGGCCGTTAAGCTCAAATACAAATAAACAAAAACCAAATCAAGGGGGTCGAAATTATATAGACTTGTTTTCGTGATGAATACTTTAAAAGCTGACTAGATCTTGGGAAACTTTTGCAGGGGACGGAACTCTTTTGAGTACCCATTAGGATAACACACCCGTGTGACATAGTGCATTATTGCATCCCAAAATGACTACTTTTCCGATGAAAATTTGTGATATTTTTCTTATTTAAGAATAATATATACCCCCTAAACCCCTGTATTCGGTATTTTAAGAGGGGTTTAGGGCGTGTTTATTCACGGACTTGTGAGCGTGATGATCAGGAAGTCAGCAACATGGACACTACTGTTTTTGGCTGATATAAAAGAAGGAGATCGCGTGTTGATTGGAACAAAATCCCTAGCAGCAACTTTAACCTGGGACCGTAGTTATATTTTCTGTAAGCTCAACACACCTTAGCATGAAAAATTGAATGCTTGTAAAATATGTCCGACCCCGCCCATCGGGGCTTGAAGAAATAGATTGGGATGCATGATGTTTCCACGCAGAGCTGAAACCGGCCCGCACACGAGTACTGGTAAATCGCTTAGAGGATCTAAGCCTGCCAAGGCCCGTCCATGCTTATAAACCCATTTGGCTTCATTGGGCTGCAGGGCTTGACATGTCATTTCATCTCAATGTCCGGTAAAAGTCCCACAAAATTGGAATCAACGTCTCCAAAATGACCTTTACAGGGTTGACGGGGACATTAACCCTCAAATCAAACAAACAAACATATAAAATATGTATTTTTTCAGTTTAGATCAGGGAAGAAAATAATACTTGTCTTGCACACAAATATTTAATTGAAATGCCAACATTGTTGGCATTTAAATATTTATGAGCAGGACAAATTTCACACTCATTTATGATGAGCATGATAAACCTAGAGACCAGGCTCACAGACTTCAATGTCGAGGCAAGATATTTCTTATAATGGTAACCGTGTGCTAGAATTACGTCTTTCCTAGCGTCGAACTAGCAGTTTCAGATGTTTTTAGTCCCACCTGCTTTAAGTATGGCGCAATATAGGAGTCTTCGAGCCGTCAAAAAATGCGCTCACCCTAAGCGTGCACCTTAATGTAAAAGTCCGTTTCTCAGACACTATCAGAGCCGCAATTGTGAAACTTGGTACAAACTTGCATCTTCAGATTGCCACTTTAATGCAAGCATCCATATTTGACATTGACCTACATTTCATGGTTCACTGACTCCGTGAGCTATTGCGTCAATCCAGACATTCGTCATAATGTAAGTGTCCTTTTATCCAAGAACTATTAGATCATTATTAATGATATTTGGTACACACATGTATCCTGGATGCCAACTTTAAAGCAAACATCCATATTTGCCCTTGACCTATATTTCAAGGTTCACAGACTTCGTCAACTATTGCGTCAACCCTAGCGTTCATCCTAATGTAAGTGTCCATTTTTCGAGATCTATAAGAGATTAAAGATACTTGGTACAAACTGGCATATAGAGATGGGAACTTTAATTCATGCATAATCAAGATGACCTTGAACTTCATTTCACGGTTCACTGACTTTGTAAATTAATGCGCCAACCCTAGCTTTCACCCTTATGTGCTTCATTAATGATACAGTAGAACTTCGATGGTTCGAACAACGATGGCTCGTTAACCATGGATGAGTCGAACCCATTCTTGAGCCCCTAGCGAAATCCTCTACATAAGAAATAGTGGGAGATAATTAAGCAGAATTTAGTCTTTTATCTTGCAAATGTATGCTGTGTGTACTCATTAGAATCGCCTCAATGAGGCGATTCTAATGAGTACACTCAGCATACATATTCAATATACAACACCGAAAAGATGTCTAAAAATACCACGTTATTCCTCCTGACAGTAACCTCAGTGGCTCGAGCTACCTCTGTCTCGAACAGATTTTCGAGGTCCCAAAGGCGTTCGAGCCATTGAAGTTCGTCTGTACTTGGTTCAGCTTGCATCTAGGGATGCCAACTGTTACACAAACATCCATGTTTGAGCTTGACCTAAATTTCATGGTTTTGGAACCTAGCGCCCCGATTTGCGCGGCATAGCCTTAGGCAGTATCCTTGTTTAGCTAATGGCTCCCGGGCGCACAAAACAAGTTGTACTTGACGACCAAGCGTCTGATCCAGACCCTGTTTTATCTGGTGTCCCTTGGACCGGTCCTTTTCTTAGTATTCCCGATAGTATTAGGCCAACTGCCCGTTTGTTTGCTGACGATTGTGTACTGTATAGGCACAAAAACTCTCCTTCTGACTGTCTTATTTTACAAGATGAACTGGACAGACTAGCACAGTGGGAGGCCGACTGGCAGATGAAGTTAATTGTGGCCAAATGTCATTCGATGAGGATGTCACGGCATCTTTCTGACAATCAGATTAAGTTTGATTATCCACTTCTTCAGCAAACTTTGGAGCAGGTCCAATTCGCCAAATATCTCGGTATCACCATTACTGACCATCTTGAATGGGGTCATCATATTTCGGAGATAACATCAAAAGCAATTTGGACGTTATGATTTTTAAGACTAAATTTGGCTTTTGCACCTAGGACGACAAAGGGTGTTGCATACAAAACATGGGTTCGCCCTCAACTTGCATATGCATCACCCATTTGGCACCCCCATGTTGAAACTCAGATTCAGCAGGTTGAGAAGGTTCATTCATAGCGGTTGGATTGGTCGTCCCCTGAGGCGGTCGTGAACAGAACTCTTTAACCGTCTTTTATAAGATACACTCTGGTATAGTGTCTCTTGATATCTATAAATACTTGACCCCTGTGCCAGCTTCAACTCAAACAAGGGCATCAAAAGTAAGTAACACACAATACCGTAGGTACCAGGTCTATAGTGATGCCCAAAAGCATTATGCATTTTCCCAGAACAAATCCTCAGTGGAAAAGTCTTCCCTCGTCTGCGGTAGATGCCAAGATCGCACAAGAGTTCAAGGCCCGTACAGTATAGACTGGGACTTAGTTTTAGTATACCTCTGCTAATCAGATTGTATTAAGTTTTAAGGACTCATCCAGGGACCCTTTTGAGCTAAATTCTCGTTTGTTTGTTTGAGTTGAGGTTTTGCGTCCCCGTCATCACTATATATATATTAAGGTCATTTTGGAGACGATGCTTCCGATTTTGTGGTACTTTTACCCGATACTGAGATGAAATCACATCTCAAGCCCTACTGCCCATGGAAATCGCTAGTGTTTAAGGAGCGGTCCGACTCGCATCACTTATCCTGGGCAGGCTTAGACCATAGCTGTTTACCAGTACTCAAGTTTGGTCGGTTTCAGCTCTGCGCGGCCCAATCTATTTCTCCAGGCCCCGATGGGCGAGGGCGCAATTTAGCCACCCACCAAACTGGGGTAATGGTCCATTATGACCGACTCAGTATATGAAGATAGATTGATAGATGGATTATATTTCCACCAAACATATATATTGGGCTCTCGTCGGATCCGCCTCATAGAGACTGTTCTAAGTGTGTTCTAAGTATGTGCGGATTAGAACCTCATGAAGGCGGTTCTAACGAGAACACACAATCCATATTTTTAAGGGGAATGGATACACCTTCAGGGGAGGCAACTCCTCCAAATGTCTCCCATCTCCTCAGGAGCAAATTCATTCCTTTAACAGTAAACCCCTTTTTCAGTGGGACAGGGCTTATAGAAAAGTGCTCAGGAAGTCCCGAAACTTGTCTCCCTTTAAAACGTGGCGGACAATCTGCAAGGTGTTCCCATACCAGTTTTTTCCGCCATTTTACAAAGGGATACAGCTATCGGGACTTCCTGTTCGCTTTTATATAAGCCATGTCCCCACTGAATATGGGTCTAGTTTTTAGGGAAAGAATTTTCTCCTCAGGAGCCAATTCTTTTCTTTAAGAGTTGACCCCTATTGACATGGGAGACAAAAGTACTTTTTGAGAAGTTGTCACCTCTGAAGGTGTACCAGTCCCCTTAATAAAAATACAAACAACTATTAGAACGAAACAAAGGGGTATATAACCAGGCATCCGCTGAACTATAGAAAATCTCTTTTCTCATTAACCGTTTTGACCCTCAAGACTAATACAGTTTCATGTACGTATGCAAAACGTGTTGAACCATACCAAATGGCTTATAATAAGCAGTCTCATTAAGATCTACAGCTTGTCACCTCATTATGAAAACACGCCTATACAAATACATTCTAAAATTTACCGCCGAAAAAAAATGCAGATTTTAAGAGGAAAATTTGTTATATTTTTCTTATTTCTGACCAAAATATAGATTGTGTGTACACGTTAGAACCGCCTCATTGAGGCGGTTCTAACGAGTACCCACAATCTATATTTTAGAGCAGAAATGAGAAAAAGAAATGTTTGGCCCTGTAAACCCTAGTTTTACTATATAAAAGTGGGGTTAAAGGGGGTCAAAATTGTATGATTATATGTACAACGGATGGGTCCAAATTCAAGTCTGGAAATGTCCACTTCAGAAACGCAGGGATATAAAGGTGATACATACCAAAGTTCTGCGGCAAGGGCCATCTTTCTGAAGTTCACATTGTACGGTAAAGCTTCCGCCGTTTGAAAAGTCTTGGTAGAAACGCTCTTTCTGTATAATAATAATAATAATAATAATAATAATAATAATAATAATAATAATAATAATCACATTCGAGAAATGTTACTGTCTGTGTGTTCTTTATGAAATACCACGTAGAGCAAACCACTGAATTGCACACTCAACCTTCAAACCACGGTTTGAACTTCAAACCCCGGTTTGAACTTAAAACCACGGTTTGAAGTTTTCAATCTAGGGATTGACAACTTCAAGCAAAACTGAACAATACTTCTGAAAATCACGGTTTCAAATTTCAAGCTGGGGTTTCAGTTTCGGTTGCGTTCAAACGTGAATTGCACAATAAATGTTTAAACCTTAGTTTCAGTTTCTCAAATTATGGTTTCAAACAGACCAAGCGAACAATTAATCTTGAAATATTTACCTAAATCCTCAGTTTCTCTATACAGAATTTGGGGTTCTTACGAAAGCACATCCATGTGACATAGGGCACTTTTTCATACGAGGGCAAGTCAATAAGTAACCCGCCTATCCCATTTCCACCCAGATTTATATGCCTTGCTTCAATACATGTTTTAGGCATGAGGGCAAAATTGCACCCTTATTGTGTCGTTCACTCGTCAAACTTGGCCAGCGATTCAAAACCAAGCTTTCGGTACTTGTATATGAAAGGGAAACCCAGGTTGCACAAGTTAACAGACTTTTTCAGAGGCGGTTTCGCGTCCATTTAGAGGTGTTCAGCGTGTTAATTGGGTTTAATATTGGGACTAAACTAAAATTTTGTACCTGGAAAACAACTTGGAATATAACTGGAATATAACTGAAATGGTTCATTTGAAATTTGCATTTGAATAATGTCCGCAGTTGCCAAGCTTGTCTGGCGTCGCGTGCATTATTAACGTTGCGTAGATGCAAAACGTGACGTTATCAATGGCGGAATACGTAACGTGAAAACGTGCGCGACGTAATTTCTGTCACACATTAATAACATTTAGCTAATTGACTTTTATATGTTATATTTTTTTTTAATCATCGACTTCACAAACAGTGAAAAAGTAAACTCGTATTTTCACTGTTTGAAACAGAGAAGATATCAATTTAGATTTTACTGAGAAGACTCTATTATTCATCGAAAAGCATGTCAGAAGATCAGATCCAGACATATGAAATGGCGCAATGTGTTAGTAAAATACAGTACGAACCTCCATCGTAACGCCATCCATGCTGACCAAAATATTGTTACCCTCATCGTCTTCAACCATGTCGAAAAGTGGAATTGTGCGACTCAATCTCTCATTTTCAACCAGTTTCAGAGTCACGTGACCTTCTTCTCGCTTCAGATTGAATTCGAGGTACGACGGTAATCCTCCGTCAAGATTACGGCGATCATGGTCTGAGTTCAAGTCCTCTAATGTCACGAATTCAGTATGTGCTAGGTGGGAGAAACAAAACACAACAATAACTCTTAAGACCATTGCGATAACACACACGTGCGACATAATGCATTTTTCTCATCTCATAAATGGCTTTTTTTTCTGATGAAAATCCGCAATATTTGTCTTATAAATACTGCAAACATAGGTCGTGGGTGCTCGTTAGAACCGCCTCATTGAGGCGGTTCTAACGAGTACCCACAACCTATGTCTAGGTCGTGGGTGTAGAACCGCCTCATTGAGGCGGTTCTAACAAGTACCCACAACCTATGTCTTGGAGTAAAAATATGAACAATAATGTATACCCCCGTAAACCCCAGTTTTCTCTATATACAGTGGGGTATATGGGGTCTTCATTTCACGGACTAGTTCACGTAATGCGCAAATCACCCTAACTGTCGTCTGCTTTGTTGGCTGATGATTACTTTAAACGTCATTGTTGGATAATGTGTTATCTTAGGTCAGACTGCTCCTCTGGGAGCAGTGAGCAGTCTGATCAGGGTCCACGTTTTTGCCTGTATGCCTGTATGCAAACACGTTTATGAAAAGTAAGTATGCAACAAGACGCAGCAGACATAAACAGACGACTTTTTCAGATGTATTTTTTTCTGGCATCGTAAGAGTTCATTATGAAAACCCGCCATTCCAAATACAAAGTAACCTTTCTCGCCGAAAAATTGAAAATTGTAAGATGAAAAATTGTGATATTTTTCTTATTTCTGCTCAAAATAATATGGTTTACCCCTGTAAACCCCAGGTTTACTTAATAAAAGTGGGATTTAAGGGGGTCAAAATTATAAGGGCGTGTTTTCGTGATGTAAAGAAGCACTGGTGGGTCTATTGTTTCTGCTTGTAAGCTTGGAAAATGTGTGTGTGTGTGTGTGAATTCGGGTTTAACGTCGCTTTCAACAATTTTTCAGTCATATCACGACGGTGTCTGGTTGCGACAGGGAGCTCAATGCTCACGTTTATAGTGCTGCCTCACTGAAGTATCATGTCCCAGACACATTACATGATACCACACCCAGTCACATTATCCTGACACTGGATCGACCAGTCCTAGCTCTACCCTGTAAATCTGAGTGCCAAGCGAGGAGCAGCTAGTACCGTTTTTAACGACTTTGGTATGTCGCGGCCCGGGATCGAACCCGTGACCTCCGGTTCCCCGTAGCGGACACTCTACCAACTGAGCTATCGGGGCCGGTCTATGGAAAGAGACATAAGCAAAATGTCTTGTCATATCGGATGGGTGCCCGGGTTCTTGTCGCACAGGTCTTATTGTAGGTTTTGTCATGCGCTGGCACATTTAAAGAAAATTTGCAACGCATTTACAGAAACATCACTGTGACGTATTGTTGTTAATACCTCAATGAACACGTTTAGTCGCGGATCACACGATAAAATAAACCATGATGCTTTCCAATTTGACATCAATGACGCTCTTCCCCTGTTAACAGTTTTTGTTTGTTTGATTTGTATGTTTGTTATGTTTGATTTGTGGTTTAATGTCCCCTTCAACACTGTATAGGTCATTTTGGAGACATTGCTTCCAATTTTGTGGGCTTTTACCCGACATTGTGATGAAATGACATCTCAAGCCCTGTCGCCTAATGATACCAATAGGGTTATTAAGCATGGACGGTCAGACTCGCACCATAAAATAAATGACGCTCTTCCCTTAGATCCCTCATGCGGTTTACCAGTACACGTGTGCGATCATATTCAGCTCTGCGTGGAAGCATCGTGCAGCCTATCTATTTCTTCAAGCCCCGATGGGCGGGGGCCGAAGATTTTAGGTTTAACATCCCCGTCAACACTGTAAAGGTCATTTTGAAGACGTTGCTTCCAATTTTGTGGGGCTTTTATCCGACACTGAGATGAAAAGACATCCCAAGCCCTGTCGCCCAATGAAACCAAAAGGGTTTATACGAGGGGCCGACTCGCACCGCTTTACCTGGGCAGGCTTAGATATTCTAAACGGTTTAACAGTACTCGTGTGCGGGTCGGTTTCAGCTCTGCGTGGAAGCATCATGCAGCCCATCTATTTCTTTGTTAACAGTAAAACAGCGCAACTGTTTTCTTGTTTCAATTAAGCCCAAAAACCAATTTTGTTTGTCACATAATCGATGGAGAATAATGTAAATATAAGTAACAAACTTAGTTTAATTAACGCTCCATCACATAAACACGTTCGTGCAATAAACATCCCTCTAAATCCCACTTTTATAGAGAAAACTGGGATTTACACGGGTACATAATTATTTTTCTTTTTTCTATCCCCAAAACGGACCGCCGTGGCCTAATGGGTACATGTAAGAGCACTGACTCTTTATCATTAGGTCTCTCACCGCTATTGTTTGTGCCTCGCTCGGGCAACGGAAGGTCAGGTGTTTTTTTTTTTTTTTTTTTTTTTCCGGGTACTCCGGTTTTCGCCAACCTTTGATTAACGATCTTCTCGAAATAAGAGAAATAATTTTGAAATGTCCGTAAAACAAAAAACAAATCTACTCCAAGACATATGTTGTGGATTCTCGTTAGAACCGCCTCAATTAGGCGGTTCTAGCGAGCACCCACGACCTATGTTTTGAGTAGAAATAAGAAAGATATCATTTTTTTTTTTTCGAAAGAAAATTAACTGTTTTGGAAATTTGAAAGAATGCACTTTGCCACACGGAGGTGTTATTGTAATGCAATTAAAAAGGTACTTTTCTCTTAAAAGTTTAACTGAACCACTCCACCTTCCTTGCTTTTGTTCATATTCGAACGTTAAATAAATTACTTTATCATACATTTAAAATAAAAAAAAAACATAGTTTTTGAATATGCGATACGAACGTGACACCAATGCACGTATCACGCTTGCACGTGCTGCCATATCGAATGGGCTTTATCATACCCCAAAAATCTATATCACAACCCTTTATCGCGCCCCTTTTGAACATTTTTTTTTAAAAGTGAAATGTATGATAAATAGATTATGATATGACATTTTTCATATCATACCCAATATCAGCCCTCGACCCATATCAGCCCTCGGGCCTTCGGCCCTCGGGCTGATATGTGAGTCTCGGGCTGATATGGGGTATGATATGAAAAATGCCGTATGATAATCTCTATATCATTACGTTATTTTCCATTCATCATATGACGAAAAAATCTTGTTAAAGGGCTAAAATGAAAGAACACAAACGCACGCAGTTTTCCTCTTGACAGCGGAACAACGTTTTTGACGCCGTAACAGCACCATCGAGCAATCATATTGAAGAGAACCATTGTTTACGACCCGTGAGTCAATATGAACAGCAGTGCTTCCCAGTAGTTAAGTAGTTAGGTGTTTTATGACCCCCATGAACCCCACTTTTATATAGCAAAACTGGGGATCACATGGGGTAAACCTTATGTTTCTTATTTCTGCTCTTAAATATAGACTGTGGGTACTCGTTAGAACCGCCTCGATGAGGTTGCTAAAGTACACAGTTTGTGGGTAATCGTAAGAACGGCCTCAAAGCTCCCACATTCGATATATTTTGAGCAGAAATAAGGAAAATATCACAATTTTTCATCCTAAAATTTTAGTTTTTTTCGGCCAAAAAATTACAATATATTTGTATAGGCGTGTTTCCGTAATGGTTAATGTTTACTATTTTGTTCTTGACTCGTATGAACGTTAATAATAGAATATTTTCATTTCTTAAACAACTGTTGTCTTTGATAAACCAACCATGTCTCAGTGTTGCTATCATATAAACAAGATAAATACCCCATGTAAACCCACATGAGGAAGAGATATGAATGTACGTGAGTTTTTAAAGGGTACCATTATTTTCAGTATTTCTTGCTAAAATACACAGTTTGTGGGTAATCGTAAGAACGGCCTCAAAGCTCCCACAATCTTTATTTATAGCACAGACAGGAAACTGCAAAAAAAAAAAAAAATACACGATAATAATCTTCCATTAATGACTGTCATATATCACAGGTTTATTTTCCTGTATTTTTTGTTGTTTTACGACGCTTTCAAGATAAGTTCACTAATTTCGAGCCGATCATTAATCAGAGGTGGACAAAAACCGGAGTTCCTGGAGAAAAACCACATGACTTTCCGTTGCAGAACTTGGCGTCTCACATGTGACCCAAGCGAGGCTCGAACCACTGCGGTAAGAGACCAAGCGCTCTTACCCATTTTGCCACGTTAGCCCGTTTTTCGCCCGCCTTATCGCCATGAAATATATATACAATATGCACACAGGTACTTACATTTTACGACTGCTAGAATGCAGACCGCCGTGATAAGAAAATATATTTGCATTTCTTATTGTTCTAGTTTTGCGTCTCTAGAAGCATTTGGCAACTTTGCCTCACCGCGCTTCATTTTAATACGGGGTAAAGGCGTCAGCGTTGCGTGCCAACTAACCGCCGGTGTCCTTTTTCAGATAAATGACGTCGGGAAGGTAAATTATCTTCCTTATGTTACAGTTGTTTTGTCACTGACAATTTGTTTTATCTTTATTCAAAGGCATTCACATCGTTTGCAGTTGCTGATAAAATCAAAGAACTGAGAGTATCGTTGGTTCGATCGTCTCTGAGTGTACGCTGCAAAACTGGTCCCTAACGGGGAGCTACACTGTTTCTTGTAAACCATAACTTTCTGTTTTGTAAGCAAACAGTGTAGACCCTGATCAGACGCCGCGTTCTGCGGCGTTCTGCGGCGTCTGACCTGGGCCTTCACTGTTTTTACTAAACCCAACGCTTGGTTCCAGTCCAGATTCCGTAGATAACCCTCTTACGCAACACTCTGAACTCACAGCGATGAGAATTGCGCGGCTTTTTTTTCTATAACATTTACCTCGATTTCTTGTAAAATGGATTTCAGCACTACAGAGCTTTTCTTACATGCTTTACATTGAAGTATAGAGAGTTCTCAGTGAAATTGAAATCGATAGTGTTACTGTTCCAAACAGTGAAAATACGATTTTTATTTTCACTGTTTGTGAATTCGATGTTTCATCGAAAAATAAAATATATTTTCTGTTTGTTTGATGTCAATTAGCTAAACGTTATTAATGTGTGTCAGAAATTACGTAATGCACGTTTTCACGTCATTCGGACGTTGATTACGTCACTTTTAGCACCCACCCAGCGTAAATAATGCAGGGGACGCCAGACGAACTTAGCAACTGCTGGACATTATTTGAATGCAAATTTCAAGTGAACGATTTAATAAAGTAACATTTCTAGCTGTTTTCAAAGTACAAAAATTTAGTTTACACCCGATAATGCCCACTTACCACGCTGAACACCTCTAAATCGACACGAAATCACCATTGAAAAAGTTTGTTCCCCCTGCTGACGCTTTAAAATTGCTTGAATAATTACAGTTTAAGGAATATTAGAAACAGAAAATAAGATTTTTGCCACTGCAAGATCAAATTTAAACTTCAAATCAAACAAACACACTCATGAACACCAAAACAAATATTTTAATTCGTGGCTTCTCCACTCGTGGAAATACAAATTTTGGTGTTCATTCGGTGTACATGTAACAAAAATCGATCTTACATTGAAAAAATCAAATATCCTCTATTTGTTCTTAGTACCTTCGGGTCGATTAACAAACAATCGACCCAAGGAAATCAAAACGAATGTCATTTTGTCCAATATAAAAAAAGAAAAGAGACTCTCCCAGCTCATAGTTTTGGACGAGTCCATTTCTATTAAAGTCCATTAAATGGTGTTTACTAGATTTATTGCAATTAATATTTATTTAGATCTACTCCTGGGCCCCGTTGTGCAAAGTATCCATCACGTGAACAATCCGTGAAATGAATACCCTCTAACCCCACTTTATATAGAGAAAATTTGCGTTTACGGGGGTATACATTATTTTTCTCATTTCTTTTATAAGACCTAAGTTGTGGGTACTCTAACGAGCACCTGCAACCTATGTTTCCAGCATAAATATGGAAAATATCACAGACTTCCATCAGAATTGTAGCCATTTTGGAGAATTAGAAAAACGTATTATGTGGCACGGGTGTGTTATCGTAATGGTCAGTTTAACGATCTCGTTACGGGCCTCCGTGGCCTAGTGCATAAGAGCGCTGACTCTTAGTCATTAGGTCTCTCACCGCCGTAGGTTCGAGCCTCGCTCGGGCCACGTGTGAGACGCCAAGTTCTGCAACGGAAGGTCAGGTGGTTTTTCTCCGGGTACTCCGGTTTTCGCCCACCTCTGATTAACGATCGGCTCGATATAAGTGAAGTAATCTTGAAAGGGCCGTAAAACCCAAACCCAAAAAAAAAAAAAAAAAAAAAAGATCTCGTTAGCGGTCAAATGATAGCTGTTGTTAAGTACAATATGGAATACATTACGAAAACACGCCTATACAAATAAATGGTTTAAACAATATTTATTTATATATAAATCACACACATTTTCGTACAGTTCGAGGTGTTTCAGAATCTGACAGTAAGCGTAGCGCTTATGTAGAAGTCATCTCCTTGGGCAAGTATATTTTACATTATATGAATTGCTTTTTGTAGTACATATAAACCAAGTGATTTCAGAGAAAGAAAAACACATAAAATCTTGATTAATTCCAATAAGAGAGAGAGAGAGAGAGAGAAAGAAAGAAAGAAAGAAAGAAAGAAAGAAAGAAAGAAAGAAAGAGAAAGAAAGAAAGAAAGAAAGAAAGAAAGAAAGAAAGAAAGAAAGAAAGACCGAAATAAATCAGTGACAGCTGACAAGGAGTACATTCGCTTACATATAAGTGTGTTAGGGACGTCAGATTTTCAGAAGCATAATGCGACTGGTACTTCCTGTACTATTTCAGTTAGGCCCCCGCCCAAAGGGGCTTGAAGAAATATATGGGCTGCATGATGCTTCCACGCAGAGCTGAGTCTGGCCCGCACACTAGTACTGGTAAACCGCTTAGAGGATCTAAGCCTGTCCAGGAACCGCGGTGTGAGGCGGACCGTCCATGCTAATAAACCCTATTGGTTTCATTGGGCAACAGGGCTTGAGATGTCATTTCATCTCAATGTCGGGTAAAAGTCCCACAAAATTGGAAGCAATGTCTCCAAAATGACCTTTACAGTGTTGACGGGGACGTTAAACCTCAATTCAAACAAACAAACTATTTCAGTTGCTAAATTAGCTGTGCCCGCGAGTTAATTAACAAGTTGTCACTGATGTCTCAAAAGAGAAATTTCATACAGAAGAGCAAATTTTAACCTTTATCGCCGAAAAAATGAAAATTTTAAGTTGACAAATTGTGATATGTATCTTATTTCTGTTCAAAATATAGATTGTGGGTACTCGTTAGTATACTGGTAAAAGGTTTCCAACAAAAAATAAAATATTTCAGATAAAATCCTGATATATTTCATATTTCTGCTAAAAACATAGATTGTGGTACTCGTTAGAACCGCCTCGGCGAGGCGGTTCTAACGAGTACCCACAATCTATATTTTAGAGCAGAAATAAGAAAAATAAGGTATACCCCAGTAATTCCCATTTTTACTACATAAAAGTGGGGTTCAAGGGGTATAAATTATATAGGCATATTTTCGTGATGACAGTGGTATTTTTGCTAGAAAGATGTGAGTAGCTTTTGCATTTTCTACTCACACGTTTTCAGCAAAAATATTAGTATACGATATTTACCATATTAATCAGTCAAATATTCAACATGTCATACACGTACTTAACGACATTGTTATGTTTGAACAACTTAACCATGCACTTATTAGTGTAGACTGCAATTATTAGTGTAGACAGCAATTATTAGTGTAGACTGCAATTATTAGTGTAGACTGCAATTATTAGTGTAGACTGCAATTATTAGTGTAGCCTGCAATTATTAGTGTAGACTGCAATTATTAGTGTAGACTCTGATCAGATGCCGCGCTCTGCGGAAGCAAGAAAAAAAGGATACAAAAGTTAGTATGGTCCACCTAACCCTACATTAAATTTGAGTTTCCCAACTGTTTGAGAGGTTAACATCATATTACATGTGTTTCAAGTACGCGCAATGAACACGCTTGTAAAACTCACTGTATAGGGGAATGGATAAACCTTCAGGGGAGGCAACTCGTTGATAAAGTATTTTTGTATACCATGTCAACAGAGATCAACTCTTGAAGGAAAGAATTTGCTCCTGAGGAGCATTTGCTCATGAGGAGCAAATTCTTTCCTTTAAGAGTTGACCCCCTTTTCAGTTGGACAAGAAGTCCCGAAAGCTGTCTCCCTTTGAAAAATGCCGGAACAATCTGCTAGGTAGTCCCATTTCGTTTAACAGAAAAAAAGTTGGGTTGTGCAAAGATACACTTAAAGAACCTAACCGAGGTGTCAAAGGTGTAAATGAATATCCATGACGAGGGTCACTGTCTTGCATCACGATGCTTGCCGAGAGATGCCAGAGCGTGTTATCTCGAGGGGATTTGATTTTTATAATCCACCCGTCACAAATGTCCTCACGAAAACACGCCTATATAATTTTGACCCCTTCGAACCCCACTTTTATATAGAAAAACTGGGGTTTGCAGGGGTGAACCTTAATTTTCTTATTTCTCCTCTAAAATATAGATTGTGGGTACTCGTTAGAATCGCCTCGATGAGGTGGTTCTCACGAATACCCACATTCTATATTTTAAGCAGAAATATGAAAAATGTAACAAGTTTTCATCTTAAAATTTTCTGTTTTTCGGCGATAAAGATTACTATGTATTTGTAAAGTTGTGATTTTGTCATGAGTATATTCATTCTTATGCATACCTTTCATCAGTGGGTTTGGGCTTTTATTAATGATATCACTTAGATTGCTGGTGTCCGTCATACTGTGTTACATTACTGTGATGTTTAGTAGCGTCATTACGTTCACAGTGACGCCAACCTTTGTGACGTGTACATGACGTCTTATACAACCCATTACGAAAACACGGCTATACAAAAATCCTTTGTAAATTTTACCGCCGGAAAAATACAATTTTCAGACGAAAAAGTGTGATATTTTTCTTATTTCTGCTCAAAATATAGATTGTGTGTACATGTTAAAACCGCCTCATCGAGGCGGTTCTAACGAGAACCCACAATCCATATTTTAATGCAGAAATAAGAAAAAAATAAGGTTTACCCTAGACTGGTATCAGTCTGTTAAACAGAGCAGTTTCACTAAACAAATTTACTAATAAACACTAATACTACCCCTAATACCATGTTCTGGAGTAATGCCTGAATTTTAGATATGGGGCAAACAATAATACACATTTCTATTAGGTATACGGTGGTTGTGTACCTTGTTAGTAAGAATGACTTAAGTACAGGGCCTGATTGCCAGGCTAGGTTTACCCCTGTAACCCCCAGTTTTACTATATAAAAGTGGGGTTCAAGGGGGTAAGAATTATAAAGGGGTGTTTTCATGATGAGTGCACATCACACACAAATTTGCGATTTGTTTCCTACCATGGGAGGGATAACTTGGGATAGAGAAGAATTTCTATCCCATGTTAAATTTCAGAATCTTCCTGTTTTGTTTAGAATATTAGAATCTAACATGTGTGTGAGGGTTGCATCACGAAAACACCCCTTTATATTTTGACCCCCTTGAACCACACTTTTATATAGTAAAACAAAGGTTTACAGGGATAAACCTTATTTTTCTTATTTCTGCTCTAAAATATAGATTCAGGGTACTCGTTAGAAACGCCTCAATGAGGCGGTTCTAACGGGTACCAACAAACTATATTTTGAGCAGAAATAAGAAAAATATCAAAATTTTTCATCTTAAAATTTTCATTTTTTTCGGCGATAAAGGTTACAATGTATTTGTATAGGCGTGTTTTCATGATAGATAGAAATGTCCTTCCCTGGTTCTCTGTCTGGTATTTTCGAGTGATGCCTGACTGTGAAACTGAGAAATGTTTTATTTTTTCTGTCAACCCCTCACAACCGCTTTACATTCTTTTTCTTGCATAACTTTCATTTCTAAACGTGGATTTTTGGTTCGATTGTTTGTCAGTCGACCCAAAGTTACTAACCACAGTAGCTTCTCGGGTTGATATCCGCGTATCTATCGCTAATTTAAAAAGTCCAGATAATGGTTATTCAAAGCAAATAACCACACTATTCTTATCACTGTGAGGTAAGAGTGTTGCGTAGGAGTGCTATCTGGAATATAGTGTTTGGTTTGGGAAACAATGTAGACCGAGATCAGATGCCGCATAATGCGGTGTCGCGTTTTATCAGGGTCTACACTGCTTGTAGTGTAGGGATTTAAGAGAGAAACGAACCAGTCTCATTACGACAACACATCCTTGTGTCATAGTGCATTTTTTCACATCCCCAAAATGGTTACTTTTCTGATGAAAGTCTGTGATATTTTACTTATTTTTACTACAAACAAAGGTTGTGGATACTCGTTATAACCGCCTCATTGAGGCGGTTATAACGAGTACCTATAACATATGTCTTAAAGCAGAAATGGGGTAAATAAAGTATAACGAGTACCCATAACCTACGTTTTGAAGCAGAAATAGGGAAAATAATGTTTACCCCCGTAAGCTCCAGATTTCTCTATATAAAGTGGGGTTTAGGGAGTTATTCATTTCACGGACTTGTTCATGTGATGAATTCCGCGTTCGACATCCGGCCCACCTGTGCTGTTAGTGCGTTGATTAATAATGCAGTCACTTCGATTGATGACCTCCACGAGGTTAACAAGTCCGCGAAATTTACACCCCTCTGAACCCTACTTTATATAGATTCGGAAAACTAGGGTTTACGGGGAAAATACTGCATAATTTTTCTTATTTCTAATCCAAGGCATAGGTTGTTGGTACTCGTTAGAACCGCCTGGCGGTTCTAACGAGCACCAACCAACTATGTTTGCAGTATAAATAAGAAAAATGTCACGGTTTTTCATCAGAAAAGTGGTCATTTGGGCGATGTGAAAAAATTGCACTAGGTCGCACGGGTGTGTTATCGTAATGCGATTACAAAAGCCATACTTTTATGACATATCTGTGGTTTTCAGTGGCACCACAACGTTCCTTGACAACGTAAGGTTGCGTGCATGACAACCAATGCATAAAATGCTCGATTTCTATCACTCCCGAGTAGGATAAAAAAGTATATATGTCCCCGGGTAAAACCTAGAGTATCCTTTTCCGGTGTGCAAGTAATACTTGTTTTTAATTATGTTCCATACATAAATTTTGGTACGAGAATTTGTGAAAACTGTCTGAATTAGGCGCCTCAATCAAGTACCAACAATAAGAAAACTGGGGTTTACCAGGATATGCATCATTAACTTTATTCTTGCTCAGAAACATAGATTGTGTGTACTCTTTAGAACACCCTCAATGAGGCGGTTCTGAAGAGCAAAATTTATGTTTGCAGCAGAAGCAAGTAAAATATCGATATGAGGATCTTACACAGTAACTATGTGTTATTACACGTTGGGTCACATGATTTTTATTACACGACGTTATCGCCTAAATAGCAGTGATGTTATATGAAAAATAACTTGATTGATTGTTTTGGGTTTAACGACATGTCAACCCTTATGGGTCATTTCGTGTCGTCTCCCAGAGAAAGGGAGAAAAGATCATTACGATAACGCGCCCGTGCGCCATAGTGCATTTTTTTCACATCTTCAAAATGGCCATTTTTCGGATTAAAATCCGTGATACTTTCTTATAAATACTGCAAATATAGGTTGTGGGTGCTCGTTAGAACCGCCTCATTGAGGCTGGTCTAACGAGTACCCACAACCTATGTCTTGGAGCAAAAATAAGAACAATAACGTATACACCCGTAAACCCCGGTGTTCTCTATATAAAGTGGGGTCTTCATTTCAAGGACTTGTTCAAGTGATGGATAGTAGATGAAATGAAGGTAAAGGACAGAGGAGAAGGAGAAACTGAATGGAAGTTTAGAAACGGAAGAAATAACAACATCCTCCTTCTACCCTTACCTGCTGCAAGGGAAGCAGGTCTTGCTCAACTGTACGCCAATCTCAGTTGGACGCCCCAGTGCCGCAAGATACACGTAACCTTTGCCTCACCCAAAAACCCTAGAAAAAAAGAAGTAAGGTAACATGTGCCATCGATATGTTTTGCTGATGTTAAAGTTGGGACTTTGTGGTCGGTCAAGGCACCCTTTTAAACCTTATTGTAAACAGAAAAGATATAACATAATTATATTGTGGGCACTCGTGTTAGAAAAGTTTCAAAACGGCAGTTCTAATGAGTGCCAACAATCTATGTTTGAAGCAGAAAAAAAGACAAAAAAAATCACAACTTTTCTTGAAAAAAAAAAATGTTCACCTTCAGAGACATGAAACATGGTTACAGGCATATACAAATGTATATATATATATTTATTTTTTGGTTGTGGCGCTTTAAAGATTATTTCAGACCATTATTTAGAGATGGGCGAAAACCGGAATACCCGAAGAAAGAACACCTGACCTTCCGTTGCAGAACATGGTGTCTCACACATGTGACCCGAGCCAGGCCCGGCATAACTCAAATTGATGTGTTGCAACCAACAAAGTGACATGGGGATTTCAGGAGTATTCCATTTGGACAATATACATGTATATGTATGGCATCCTGTAATATTGCATACATCAAAAGCTGGCACTATGCTGTTGAAAAAAGTTATGCGTACGGAACCCTGAAAGGGACATGCAACTTATTAAAATATAGTTTGCGAACAATGTAATATCTTGTGCGCACAAGATATTATCATGTGCGCACAAGATATTATCCTGTGCGAACAAGATACTATCTTGTGCGCGCAAGATAATATCTTGTTCACACGACTCAATGTATTGAGCGCACAAGATATTATGCTGTGCGCACAACATAGACCTAGTGCCGACAACATAATATTATGTGCGCACAATTTATTATCTTGTTGACACAACATAATATCGTGTGCGCACACAACTTATTATCTTGTTCTCACAACATATTATCGTTTTTTGCACAACATAGATCTTGCCAGACAAGGTAATATGTTGTGCGAACAAAATTTTGTCTTGTTCGCACAACTTAATATCTTGTGCGGACAACAAAATATTTTTGTGCACACAAGATATTATCTTGTGCGCACAAGATAATATTTTGTCCCACAGCTAAATATCTTGTTTGCACAACATATTATCTTGTTTGCGCAGTTTAATATTCTGTTGTCCGCACTAGATCTATATTGTGCAAACAAAAAAATATGTTGTGCGAACAAAATAATATCTTGTGCGCACAAGATATTATGTTGTGCGCACAAGATATATTATGTTGTCCGCACACGATAATATCTTGTGCGCATAATATATTAAAAAATTACATGTCCCTTTCCGGGTTCCATAGATACGAGTATTTATCTTATTTCTACTTATAATATCGCCTGATGATCTCGTTAAAACTGGTATATGACGTCGATGTGAAACAGAAACGGGCATTTTCGTGCGAAAATAAGTTACAAAACAATAGTATAACATTATTTTGATACCAATATCAAACATGTTTGACGCTAAAGTTGTATAATTTTCGCTTATTCAATGTATTTTGTATGGTTATTGTTTCGTGCCTGTTTCCTTTAAGGGGAATCGGAACGCCTTCAGGCGAGACAACTCCTTCAAAAGTATTTTTGTCTCCCATGTCAATAGGGGTCAACTCTTAAGGAAAGAATTTGCTCCTGAGGAGCAAATTCTTTCCTTTAAGAGTTGATCCCTTTTTCAGTAGTAAAAGCGAACAGAAGTCCCAAAAAGTGTCTCCGTTTGATAAATGGCGGAAAAATCAGCCAGGTGTCAGGTGCCCCCCCCCCCCCCCCCCCCCCGCACACACACACATTTAAATGACCCGTGTCTCCTTACTATGTGACCGGCCTTCTTATTTAGACAGACGCGCAAGAGTCCTTAATTTTAGATAAAGAAGATGTAGCTGTACTGCTAGTAGCGATAAAAAGATACAGGATAGCACGCGTATCTGTGAAAACAAAGATGAAAAAAAAAAATAAAACTGCGCGGATGCGCAGGCTGATCTGCACCTTTGTTTTTCGCAAATAGCAAACATTACGAAAACACGCCTATAAAAATACATTGTAAATTTTACCACCGAAAAATGAAAATTTTCAAATGAAAAATTTCGATATTTTTCTTAATTCTGCTCACAACATAGATTGTGGGTACTCGTTAGAACCGCCTCGACGAGGCGGTTCTAACGAGTACCCACAGTCTATGTTTTTGAGCAGAAATTAGAAAAAAATAATTTATACCCCTGCAAACCCCAGTTTTACTGTATAAAAGTGGGGTTTAAGGGGGTCAAATTTACATACATGTAGGTGTGTTTTTGTGATGACAGTTTTTTTTGTGTGTGTGTGTGTGTGTGTGTGTGTGTGTGTGTTTTACGTGTCTTAAATGTTAGCGTGACAGGCGCGGTGTATTCAATATTTGCGTGAGACAGTGTCAGTGTTGTCCGTCTCCATAATGCGCATATGATTCATTTAACAGACTTTTGTCGCCGTACCAATAAAGAACCTGCTCCTAAGAAGCAATGTCAGTCCACTTTGAGCGCGTACGATATCACGTTTTCGGAGGCGCTCAATATACAAAAGCCAAATTAGTTGTCGGATTCCATTTAGCTACATATGTAAAGCATACACGGCGGCCCCCGCCCATAAGGGCTTGAAGAAACATATGGGCTGCATGATGCTTCCACGCAGAGCTGAAACCGACCCGCACACGAGTACTGGTAAACTGCTTAGAGGATCTAAGCCTGCCCAGGCAAAGCGGTGTGAGTCGGTCCGTCCATGCTTATAAACCCTCTTGGTTTCATTGGGCGACAGGGCTTGAGATGTCATTTCATCTCAACGTCGGATAAAAGTCCCACAAAATTGGAAGCAACGTCTCCAAAATGACCTATACAGTGTTGACGGGGACGTTAAACCTCAAATCAAACAAACTTAAATGTTAGCGTGACAGGCGCGGTGCATTGAATATTTACGTGAGACAGTGTCAGTGTTGTCCGTTTCTAAAATACTCATATGATGATCAACTCATTTATAACAGACTTTTCCCGCCGTACCAATAGAGAACTTGCTCCTAAAAAGCAATGTCAGTCTGCTTTGAGCGCATAGATCATGATTTTGGAGGCGCTTGATATACAAAAGATAATCAGTTGTCAGATTCCATTTAGCTACACATGGAAAGCACGCACTCGTGCGAACGCGCGTGTACACACACACACACAAACACACACACACACACACACACACACACACACACACACACACACACACACCATGCTTGCTCAGATAAGACTGTCCATGCCCAAAGTATGAGACCCCTGTCTGTGTCTGTGTCTGACTGTCTGTCTGCCTGCCGTTCTTGCTGTCTCTCTTAGAAAGATCTGGGCCCAGGATTACAATCGTTCCTTAAGTTAAGGTCGACTTAACGATTTAAGGAGGAGTTCTTATCTTAGTAAAGTATTTCCTTAAAAAGTGCATTCGAAAGCCACCTGCTAAGTATTTAACTTCGGATGAAGTCGTAATTTTGACGGAAATTTTCACGAAGATTAGCACGTAAGTTTCAATTACACATTGATGTAGGCGGCCCACAAATTTCCCGCGATCTGTCAAAAATCTCTGCTTCTGCTTGAATGGATGGAGACAATAGAAAATATGATGGTTTAGTTTCCATTTCACTGCATAAACCATGAACAATGTTTTATATACTATAAAACCTGTGTAATTGAAGGATAACACTCAAATTGTGCGGGCAAACATTGGTCACAAGGTAGCACCACGACATATTCAAAACGCTGTTTCTATGGGGTCCCTTCAGAAACAAGAACTCATACAATATTTGAATATGCAAAGCTCGGTTTTATGGAGTCTTATTTGAATTGAGATTTAACGTCCCTGTCAACACTTTGCAGGTCATTTTGGAGACGTTGCTTCCAATTTTATGGGACGTTTACCGACTCGGAGATGAAATGAAACCTCAAGCCCTGTCGCCCAATGAAACCAAAAGGCTTATATACAGTGGACGGTGTGACTCACACCACTTTGCCTGGGCAGGCTTAGTCCTTCCAAGCTGTTTACAAGTACTAAGGCATCTGGAAAATACGCTTATATAATTCTGACCCCTTTGAACCCCACTTTTATTTTGTAAAACTGGGGTTTAGGGGTGTGGGGGAGGTCGACCTCTTTTTTTACTTATTTGCGCTCTAAAATATAGAATGTGGGTACCGGTTAGAACCGCCTAACGTGTACCAAAAGTCTATATTTTGAGCAGAAATAAGAAAAATACCACAATTTTTCATCTTAAAAATTTCCTTTTTTGGAGGTAAAATTTATAATGCATTTGTATAGGCGTGTTTACGTTATGTGTGGTCAGTTTCAGCTCTGCATGGAAGCACCATGCAGCCCAATCTGTTCCTTCAAGCCCCGAGGGGCGGGGGCGGAATCGGTTTTATGGAGTCTGTCCATGATTCAACCCTTCTCATGCCGTTAGTCGTATTGGATAATATTCAAAACAATCTGGTAGAGTCGATAATTAAGAAAATAAACATATTCTGCGCTATGGTGAAGAACAGGGAAGACTCAGACACTTTACCCCAGCTACGATATTGTTTTCGGATGTCATCATTACATGTATGTAGCTGATATAGTCATTAATGACACGATCAAACATCATACAGACAAACACGGAGAAAACCGTAGCTCCAGTCGGAGTAACAAAAAAACAAACAAACAAAACACATGAATATAAAATCACTGTACATTCGATCTTGGATTTCCCCGTCTTTGTATGAGTGAGGTGAGACATAAAGCGCTCACTCACTCACAAACACACTTAATTACTCACATGCACGAGCTTACAAAGGGAGCATATGGAACTTTAAAGGTCCACTGAGATCAAGGGGCATAATCCAATTTTCTCTCCTGATTGATAATCCTCACGAATTACCTTGCTTTATTGACCAACGGAGTTTACCGATTATCTTTCACGAAAGAGAGGATAAATACGAAGGTTACCTGTTTATTTGCGCATCACCTGGACGCTGCTTTATCAATAAAAAAGCAATGTCTCCAAAATGACTATATAGTGTAGACGGACATGTTAAACCTTCAGTATAACAAACTAAAGTATGCAGGTCGGACCTCCATGCTCATGAACCCTGTTTGGTTTCATTGGGCGGCAGGGCTTGAGATTTCATTTCAATGTCGTGTTATGTGTACCATTACTCATAGTATGGATAGATAAAGTAACAGGTTCAATATGACCAAAATAGTGTTGACCGAGCCATTACGCTGCTGATCCCAGAGGTTTATGGCTTAAACCTTCCAACCTTGTAGATCTGTTCATATACCTATGCAAACAGTGTAGATCCATATGAGGCTCAAAATGCACCGTCTCATCAGGATCAACACGGTTTGCCAGAATTATACTCAGAGAAATATATCTGAACAAGTACCTCATCATAATGTCCAATGTGCTCTTGATCTTAAACATTATTTAAAAAAAATATCAATTCCTAATAAGAAGGCGAAAGAATGCACTTCAGAAAGTCGGGGGTGAAAGGGTTAATTACCTATCCCTTAGGGGCAATTATTGCTTGTCCTGGATATCGCAATAAACAGTTTGGCTGAATTATAAAAATCATAAACTTACTTAAACCTTAAGATGCCAATTACAACAATTATCGTCTTTGTTGTCAGCTGGTTTGTTGCATGAGGAGCAGTCTGATCGGGATCTACACTGTTTGCATGCGTGCCAAATGTTTGCGAATGTTAGCAAGTATGAAGCACACGACATAAAATGACTATTTTCAGATGCAGTTTTTTTGGCAGGTCTTTCACAAAACATATGGTCCTGTGCGTGTTAAAACCTACAATAAGATTAGTACAACCAGTGAAGACACATATCAACCTGCAATTACATTCAGTCTGGCCAGTCTTCCCGTGTTGCTCTCTGGCTAATCCGGATGCCTGAAAGGACTCATTCAAACAACAAAAACTGTGATCAGACTGTGCACATCTCAGGTTTGCTGGTTGCAATGGTCCTTTTGCAGGTTTGTCATGCGCAGGCTCATATATCATTATTTTCCGAATAAGGAAAAAGTTCAGACCAGATCTAGATCAATGGTTCTGTATAACAATAACCCATATGATTCTGACTATACGTGAACAGTCCAGACCCAGAGCATATGCCGCATCTGATATGGGCCTTCACTGGTCCACCAATTATATGCAAACATTATATAATACCATGCGAAAGAAAACCTGTTTATGCCCTACATTACGAAGACACGCCTATTTATATATATATAAATATCTGCAGATAAAAAATCTGATATTTTCAAAAAACAGATTAGAACCGCCTCGGCAAGTAACGAGTACCCAACATGTATGACTCGGAGCAGAAATAAGGAAAATACAGTGAAATTCCGCAATTCAGACCACCTAAAATTATGACTAAATCTGCTTTAAAAAGCTTATTTTGAAGGCTGAACTTTATCTTTCTTCGTGTTTTCTGCACTAATTATCCTCTGGTCAGGGTCCACCTTTGAGACTGTTCAAAAATGTTCTTAAAGACCACTTTTGAACAGTCCAAAAGATGGTCTTAATATAGGATTTTACTGTACTGTGAACTCCTTTAACCCCAGTTCTATTATATAAAAGTGAGGTTTAAGAGGGTCAAATTTATAGCTGCGCGGAATTTTTTTCCTGTGACTTTTTTCCTACAACCAAATTATATAGGTATGTTTTGGTAATACATGCAAAAACATGTACAGTGAAACTTCACTAGCTCGAACATCAGTTGCTCGTTTACCATGGCAGATTAGAACACATTCTGCACCCTAGGAAATTCTTTCCATAGATTGATCATGAATCATTCTCTCCCTTCCGCTTATTCAAGAAGGGCTTATTCTAATTAACACCCACTTGAAAAACAACAAGACACAAAGGAGACATCATAATTACCAAACAAACTGCAATCATAATATTTTCCTGCTCCGCACTGTCACTATTAACCCTTTTTTACCAAATGGAATCTCCCTTCTTTTATACAGCAGGAGTTCATTTAAATATTTAGGGGCGTCAAGTTCTGTTTTCTTCACGGATTTATTTGAAAACTGGCTTTTGCAAACATTGTGGGCCCTGATCAGACGCCACGTTCTGATCTTGGCCTGCACTGTTTGCCAATCACCCCTTGAGGGGTTTCCGGTACAAAAAGTGTTAAGGCCTGGTCCCGAATTATAACTCGATATTTTCCGCTGTCTTCCGATAATGTCCGAATCAGAATTTTCGAAGAAAAAAAAAGAATACCACTACTAACAAAATGCCAAAAGGTCATAGTAATTTTCATTCTATTTAATTAAAACAAAAACTAAATCGTTCATAATTATCACAACTACGTTTTTTTCCCAGCAACTTTTTCCAAACATGGTATTTAAATCTCTTTTTTTTTAAGTTTTGTTAATAAACACTAGGAGAGAAATAGACATTTTACTATATATTTTAATCATTTCGATAGGCACCTAAAACAATCAACAAAAGGTATAGCAAATTTTTGTCCGAAAAATATGAAAATAATATCAGCAAATTCGTGAATAAATGAAGTTTCGAAATTTTCCAGCAAAAATTTTGTAATTATTTACAAATTTATTTTATGAAATAAAAACTAAAGTGTCGTTATATATTTCTTTACATTTCGCCGCCAATATTATTACAGGTAAATCGGATACGGCGGTCGCCCAAAGTTGGATTCGGGTGGAACGCCTCAAACTCATTTTTATTGAGCATTTCCAGGCAGGGAGAAGAGGCAAATGATTGGATGTGCAGAAACAGAAGAAATAACAACATTCCCCTCTGCCACTACCTGCTGCTAGGAAAGTAGGCCTTGTCACAATCAGCTGGACGCCCCAGTGACGCAAGATACACGTCACCTTCGCCTCACCCAACCAGTACACGACCACACGCGACCTCCAGTAACCGCTTAGAAGGTCTAAGCCTGCCAAGGCAATGTGGTGCAAGTCGGGCCGTCCATGCATATAAATCTTGTTGGTTTCATTGGGCGACAGGGCTTGAGATGTAATTTCATCTCAATGTCGGGTAACAGTCCGACAAAATTGGAATCAACACTTCCAAAATCAAACCTAAATAGTGTTGCGAGGACGTTAACTCTCCAATCAATCAATCAATCAATCAATCAATCAAAAAAAAACTTCTTTGTATTTCATTAATTTTGATATCGAGAATCTTACACAAATGGTCCTTTCATATGAAAGTTACGAAATGGGCCTTCGAATTGGATTTTAAATATGATTTAATTGCCTTTACCTTGACCATTTGCCAAACAAATGTACATCGTTGACATACGTTACAGTTGTTCACGCCAAAATAGTTAATATTTACATTTCAAGTGTAAAACCTATTGTAAACCTATACGCCTGTTCATACTTCCATGAACGCATCGAATCACATGGTTTTCAATGACGTCAAGTGTCGCAAGTCTACACCCTTAACCATGGTTCTCTATGATCTCAATGGGCGTTGACGACGACAATGCTGTTCCGCTCTTTGTAGAAAAAACAGCGTGTACATGTTTTTCAGCTTTAACAGTTTGCCTTATAAGAATTTTTTCGCCGAGTGATGAGGAAAAAAGAATGTAAATATAAGAAATATTTTTTCGGATGTTCATGAAGGTATGAACGACAGCGGGTCGCTAGCAAATTTTTTATGAACCCCTTCAGAGTTCATTTACTTTGCAGGCGACCCTGTTCGTTTATACTTTCATGAACAGCAGAAAAGCAAGTCATTTCATAAATGCACGTGGCGTCATACTATTTCATGACAATGAATATAAAGACGGCATATGAACGTTGTGAACAGTGTATGCGTAAAACTAGCAGGGCATAAGCGTAGGAACATGGATCCGATGTGCCACAGGATCAGTTTTTAACTAACAGACAAAAGTGATACGCGCCGACACCCCCCCCCCCCCCGCACACACGCACGCACACACACACACACACACACACACACATACACACACACACACCCTGACAAAAACAACCAAGTCATTTAGGATCCCCTCTCACGTATAATAACCTTCCCGCACAAAACAATTAATTATTGCCCTTTCACCAGTATTATATAGAGGGTCTTACACGAGTGGTCATTTCATATGAAATTTATGAAACGAGCCTTTGGCGGGTTTCATAAAATTTATATGAAGTGACCACGAGTGTAAGATTCTGTTTATCATATGGCCACTTGAAATTAGATTTTATCGCCATCAAATTTGACACTTTGCTTCACAGAAAATGCATGGTTGACATGGACGTCGTCATGACGTTACGTAATCCCGCCAAAGTGTTATTACCCGTGTGGTCATACGATTTTTATTACACGACATTATCCACTGCTTATCAATAACGTCATATGATAAACAGTATTATGTAAAAGGAAGTTCTTACACAGCTCTGTTCGTCGCACACTTTGACACATCAAGGGAGAAATACAGCCCAGCACCTATCTGGTAAGTAGACTTGCCCCACAGGGAGGAAAAAAAATGGGCGTACCGAGACTCGAACCCGGGACCTCTCGCATATCAAGAAAACACTCTACCGTTTGAGCTACAAAGCATCACTAATAATCTCGAACAAATAAAAGCCTTAAGGTTTGCCGTTATTGATATATACATTTATGTGTCAAGGTCAAATCTTAAAAGTTAAGGTACCTACCTGGGTTACCTTAAATATTTAAGTATTTTCTTTGTTTAAGTATCAACTTAAACGAACGAATTTCTTTGTAGTTCACTTTATACGCCAGTTAAGTAAATATTTAGTTTAAGTAGGTACTTAAAATTTAAGTACGCATTGTAATCCTGGGCCCTGATCTCTAAGCCTGCCTCACAAAACACGTACACATTTGCACGCACGCACATTGACACACTCACAAGCATAACGCACACACGCACGCTCTCATACATGCATGTTTCGGAGTCGATACCTGTCGGGTCGGCAACATTCTTTCGTGGAGATTGATCATGAAATCTTTTCTACGGTCATTCTCTCTCTTCCGCTGATTTAAGAAGGGCAGTTGTCAGTTTCTGTCGAAAAAAATGTACACTGTACTGGTTAAACGCTTTCGTATATGCCTGCCCAGGAATAGAGTGTATAAGTAAACTGACCGGCTCAAAATGACCTAAATATTGTTGACTGGGCCGTTAACCCCCCTAATACAAACAAAAACAAACATACATGCATGTTTTCTCGAATACGCCCATGCCACTATAATTATTCTTCACAAACACATACGCATATACACGCACGCACGCACATCCATACGCTCATAAGCATAACGCATTGTCGCACGCACGCTCGCTCACGTGAATGTTTATCGCGAATAAGCCCATGTAATTTGCACCCTAGTAAATCCTTCTGAAGTAAGGATATGTGGGATTTGAAATGGTTTACATATTGTTCATTTCTGCGCCTAAACATAGATTGTACGTACTTGTTCAAACCGCTTCACTCAGGTGGTTCTAAGGAGCACCACAATCCGAAAATATGACATTTAAGATCCATGGTTCGGGAAATTCGATGTAGAATTACCGCCTCAACAAAATGAGAATATGGTCAATAAAAAAGTCATAAACCTTGTATGTCTGATACGGGTGGCTATACGCCTTTCAAAACGCAGTGAGACGTGGCTGCACTTTTAATTTTGGACTCGTCAGTGTTTAAGGTAAGTCGCCTTTTGGGGGGCATTTTTTGACACTGGGCGATAGTTATCGTCCCATTTTTAACCCTTATCTTGCTGAATATTCATTTAAGCCGCACCCATTTCTGTCAATCAACCAATCAAATGACTTGATGTAATTTATTGCTACAAATTCATAAACTAAATGCCAAACAGTGTAGATCCTGATCAGTGCAGAAGCCATCTGATCTGGATCTACACTGTTTCCAAAGATAGGGGTTGTTGTGTACAGCATGATAAGGGTTAATCTTATACCTCCTGAATCCAGATTGGCGTCTAGTCGAAATTGTCTTATAACGATCTGCCAACTTGGAGATCTAGGGTTCGAATCTTGTGGAGATTTTTTTCCGGCTTATTTTTATTCATTTTTGTATTTATTTATTGTTTTAAATTTACCAATCATTTTTTCGTATTTGTGTTATTTCATTAATCATGCAATTTCCGCTTATAGTCTTCATTCGTACACCTATAAAATTTAATCACACGTTTGTTTATTTAATTGATTTGAGGTTTATCGTTCCCGTCACCGCAATTTAGGTAAATGGAGAAGTTGATTCCAGTTTTGTGGGGGTTTTACCAGACAGTGTGATGAAATGACAACTCAAACCCTGCCACCCAATGAAACAAATCGGGTTTATAAGCATGGACTTTCCAACTCGTACAACTTTACCTGGGCAGGCTTAGACTTGCTCATGTCGCCCCCGCCCACCTCGGCTTGAAAAATAGATGGGCTGCATGATGCTTCCTCAAAGAGCTGAAACCGACCGCACATGAGTACTGGTAAACCGCTTAGAGGATCAAAGCCTGCCCCGGCAAAGCGGTGCGTGTCGGACCGTCCATGCTCACAAACCCTATTGGTTTCATTTGGCGACAGGACTTGATGTGTCATTTCATCTCAATATCGGGTAAAAAAAAACCCCACATAATTGGAAGCAACGTCTCCAAAATGACCTAAACAGTGTTGAAGGGGACGTTAAAATTCAAATCAAACTAAATCATTGCTCATGTGCGCCGCGTGTAAGCATCTTGCAGTCGATCCATTTCTCCATACTCCGATGGGCGGGGCCGTCACACTAGATGTACATGCATGTTCTTTTTTTTTTGAAAAAGAAAATGAAATGAGCACACGGGGAATCGTTGTAGCCCGGATTCTAGAAGGATTGTCCAAAATGTCATAGCCGTCAGTGCATTACGATAACATATCCGTGTGATATAATGCATTTTTCAAACCTCAAAAAAGGGTAATTTTTCTGATGAAAATTTGTCATATTTTTCTTATTTACACTCCAAACATAGGTTTTGGGTGCTCGTTAGAATCGCCTCGTTGAGGCGGTTCTAACGAGTGCCCACAAACTATGTCTAGGAGCAGAAATAAGGAAAATAAAGTTTACCCCCTTAACCCCAGTTTTCTTTATATGAAGTGGGGTTTAGGGGTTTTCTATTTCACGGACTTGTTCACGTAATGGAAGGCAAATGCGCCGTTGAAAAGTATCTGAAAGTTATGTGTTTCTTTTTTAGTTTTACGTCCCACCGACATCTAGGGTCATATGGAGACACCATTTCGGTTTTAAGACTCATCCGAAAAGCTACAGGACACCGGGATCGATCCCATGACACCTGGTTTATGAGGCGAATAGTATAACCACTATACCACGGAGGCTTCTATCTGAAAGATACATAATGACATAAAAATATAAATGTGAAATAAAACAAAGGGAACAAAATATTAAGTTTGTAAATACAAACAAAAATAAATAAATAAATAAAGAATATAACTATAACCATTAAAAGATAATACATGAAAACGTAAATAGAAAATAAAGAAAAATGTTCCACTGCCACTCGAACCCCTCGTCTAAAAGAGTTACAGTGTGACGCTTAGTTCGTCGCATTAACCACTTTGTCACAACTTCTTATAACATACATATCAAACCATTAATCTATATATTGAAATTCTTTGAAAAAAAAGGTATCCGAAACCTGCTTCCTCTTATAAATGGAATACGACACTTAAACGGTCGTTGATGAGCTATAGTACAAGGGATTTGCTATTGTGATGATATCTCGGGGTGTATCGGGTGTCTTTGGGCAGGGAATGGGCAAATGATTTGTTTTTGTTTGTTTGATTTGAAGTTTAACGTCCCCGTCAACACTGTAAAGGTCATTTTGGAGACGTTGCTTCAAATTTTGTGGGACTTTTACCCGGTATTGAGATGAAATGACATTTCAAGCCCTGTCGCCCAATGAAACCAATAGGGTTTCTAAGCATGGACGGGCCGACTCAGTCCGCGTTGCCTGGGCTGGCTTAGATCCTTTAAGCGGTTTACCAGTACTCGTGTGCGGGTCGGTTTCAGCTCTGCGTTGCATCATCATGCAGCCCATCTATTTCTTCAAGTCCCGATGGGCGGGGGCTATAAATGGACAAATAAAGGCTGACTTCTATTCTACTGGTTTATTCAAGAAATAATAAACAGTTTAGTATTTAGAATTATTAAACTAATAATTCGCTGTCAACTGTTTCGTACGTAAGACAATCGTACGGTCACTTGCTTTTACTGGATACAAAACACAAGTTATTAATGACAATTCTAAGTTTTCAAAAACAGGTTCTTTATACCGTATGCTTAACAAATAAAGTATCTGTTAAATACAGTCGAACTTCAATGGCTCGAACACCTTTGGGACCATGAAAATCTGTTCGAGACAGGGGTAGTTCGAGCCACTGAGGGCAAATGCCAGGAGGCATAACGACATACTTTAGGACCTCTGTTTCTGTATTCTATAATAAAAAAGATAAAAGACGAAAATATCCTAATTTTTACCCTCCCTATATCTTATGTACAGAAATTCCCTAGGGACTCAAGAACGGGTTCGACTCAACCATGGTAAACCAGCCATCGGTGTTCGAGCAATCGAAGTTCTACTGTAATTGAATTATTCATCTGGAGAAAGATTGGCTGCTAATGTGAAAATATGGAATAATTAAACAAAGGAAAATATTAAATAAAATAAAAAATCATCATTTCAATCAAGAAATGAGGAAAACAGTTTTTAAAAAAAAATATTTGAGCCCCGTCAAGCGAATTGGTGTCTTCGAGCATTCCGTCATGACAAATTTTAACTGCGCATGCCCAGTCATTCAGAGGGGCCAGGGACATGATTTTCTGTCTGAAGGTTCCTCTTGATTCACAGCTTGTATGAGCGAGCAGCGAAGGTTCAGGCGAGACTGCGCAGGCTCGCCTGAACCGTCGCTGCTCGCATAGGCGATAAGTACCAAAATCGCTTGACGGGGCCCATATGTAAACGATAGTTACCTGAAGATCAAAGAAATAAACAATTTAGCATTTAGAATTATTAAACTAATAATTTGCTGTCATCTGTTTCGTACGTAAGACAAAAGTACGGTGACTTGCTTTGACTGGATACAAACATAAGTAAGATGCGGGCCAAAAGCTGCACCAAGCTTTGGTCCTGCTAGACAAAGAAAAGGCCCTCTGCGGGGAATCAATACATTTTTACCTACAAACCAATACACGGGTGGACATCAGGGGAGCTATCGCGAAATCGCGTCAAAGTAATTTTGCTCCCAAGACACATCCGGTAACTATCGCGATAGTTCCTACGACCTGGAAATGGTAAACAAAGGTAGGTACATGTACCCTTATGTGTTTGGATTTATTGAAGAGGAATGAAAGAATAATATAAAATAAAACATTTGACTTTTTCTGAACCCCTTTGTGTGATACTTGTATTCTTTGTCAACATTATATGTGTAAAAGATGTATGTATTATACAAAGAAATAAAGTTTAAACCAATATAAAATTTCGGCGATACTAAGCGATGTTAAAATGATTTACCTTTCCAAGCAGACCATAAATATTGAAAAAATCGTTGATGAAAGTTAGCGACCGTAACAAAATCGGCCACAGGGTTATCTGACTACAGTTTTATGTCATCACGAATGAATGATGCACCTTTTTTCTATGTATTCGCTTAGAACGAGAAATTTTGTCACAAATTCTGGGTGCGTCGGCCCTAATTAATCATTAAGATTTAAAAGGTTTTATCAGTCCATGCAGTGGTAAAGGGTGATGCCAAAATTTTCAGGCGGAGTAGCTTCCCCATCATCGCGCGAGCTTCCAAATCACGCTCTAGTTCCCACGAGTCTATCATTCCATCATATTGAGAGAAGTTTTTTAGATTAGACTGTATGTCGATTTGAACCACCAGGCAACCGCTAGCATCACATAAATGACTCATTGTTACAAGAATGAAATATTACAGGTTTTTAAGGCAAAGGAATTGTCTAACAGAGCGAAATCCCATGACGTCACACACCTGGTCTATATTCACCGATGAAAACTGCGGGCCGTAATCATTAGAAAACAACGGGAATTTTAGAGATTTTTAACCACGATTTAACTGTGAAGAAAAGATATATCCTCCTCAAATTATCATATTCTACTAAGTTATACATCCAGTCAACGGTTTCTAATAACATTTAATGTTTTCTGATATGTTAAATTAAGTAAATCTTGAATATATTGTCAACAAATTGCACGATACTTGAATAAAATCGGCATTAATCTTAATATTTATCCAAATGAAATATCTAACAAAGTATTAGAACGTTTCCGATACCTGTAAGAATTTTAATGTGTTTGGCTGCAAAATATAAATACTTTGAATTTCAATTATTACTACTCTATCCTTATACCGAACTTTAACGCCGTCACTGGTCGAGAGTTGTCTTTATAAGTTCGGGGTTAAAGGTCTATGTCATGATTTGATACAGATATAAATAAAAATTCAAAAATATTCATATTTTGCAGCCAAAGGGATTAAAATTCTTACAATTATCAAAGGTATGGGGCAATTTGGGAAGATTTTGCTTTTATTCATAGTTAATTTGCGGTTTAAAATCTCTTGTATACCAGTTGTTTTCTGTTAATTACGGCCCGCGGTAACCTCTCAGTAAGATAGGTAACCCTGTATTGACCAGGCGTGTGACGTCACGGCACAAGCTATATCTATCTATCTATCTATCTATCTATCTATCTATCTATCTATCTATCTATCTATCTATCTATCTATCTATCTATCTATTAGAAGCCTCCGTGGTGTAGTGTTTACGCTACTAGCCTTGTAAACCAGGGATCGCAGGATTGATCCCGGGCTTCTCCAGACTTTAAACCGAGGTTCCGTCTCCGTATGACCTTAGCTGTTGGTGGGACGTAAAACTCTAACACTCACTATATATCTATCCTGCCTACGCCCTTTTGGGCATTTTCGGCAGGTGTAAATAACAGTCACTCCAGATTTGCATGATGAAAGCCTACACAGTAACCATTCAATTACAGTAAGGATTTTTCACCCGCACACGGGACGATTCTCCCTGCACAGGGGGGGGGGGGGGCCTCAAGTTAACCGCCCGATTCGAAGGACGGTGTACTTTGTGGCATTCATCCCTGCAAGTGAAACGTGTTCTGACACCGCAGTTTTACTAACTCTGCCGGGAATCGAACCGGGGGCCCTTAGCACCATAGGCAAGTACACTAACCACTGAGCTACCACACTCCTTTTCCTTTGACCAAAGTCTATAGTTGTTCTGGAAAATTTAAATAAATAAACTGGTAAAACTAATGTTTCAAGATTAATTTACCATGATGCCCTTCCCTAAACAATAATGCATCACACATACCCACCGATCCAAACCTCACGCTACCATAACTTACAAAATCCTTTTTCATAATATCTCCACAAATTGAAAAGTGAAACGATCCAGAGCCGTTTTCTACCCTGATGTTTCAAGAAGAAACATATAGGGTTCGGGGTAGGGATGGGGTCCACAGAGCGACAATCAGTCTGTAAAATCACCGGCTGTCCGGGAAATACAACAAACAGCCCGAAAATATTTTATAGCCAATAATTTAACTAAAAATGTATTTTTGCTACCTTTTGTGGGCATTGTTGCGATTTTTTATTGTAAATAATGCCAAAAAGGGGGAAAACTGGTTACATGTAGAGTAATTTGAGTCATCAAATTGAATATCCGGCTGTGTTTGGAGAATAGCCCGGAAATTTTGTTTTCCGATAAGTGGTCACCCACGGAGGATTTTGTTTGTTTGATTTGAGGTTTAACGTCCCGGTCAACACTGTGTAGGTCATTTTTGAGACTTTGCTTCCATTTTTGTGGGATTGTGCCCGACATTGAGATGGAATGACATCTCAAGCCCTTATATTCTTTGGAGAGTCTGACTCACACCACTTTGTCTGAGCAGGCCCAGTCCTCTAAGCGGTTTACCATTACTCATGTGCGGTCGATTTCGGCTCTGCGTGGAAGCACTAATCTGTTTCTCCGGGCCCCCATGGGCGGGGGCGAAAAAGTCAGTTTGGTAGTTGCAGATGAGATTTTTCGTCTTTATCATTTAAGAACCCATCCATTAATTTTATTTTGCTAAATTTAGCGAACCGTCTAACTGAGGTAATGATCAGATCTGACAGACTCCGCATCTGATAGACTATTGGGAACTAGAGCGTGTTTCGGGAGCTGCCGCGATTATGTGGGAGCTACTCCGTCTGAAAATATGCGGCATTATCCCTTCATTGTACATGGATTGAACATTTGTTTTACATTTAAATGATAAATTAGGGCTGACATATCCAGAATATGCACCAAAGGATCGCGTTCTAAGCGAAAACTTACAAAAATATTGCTTTCATACATTCGTGCTGACATAAAACTAAAGTCAGATTACCATGTGTTCGATTTTGTTGCGGCTGCCTATTTTCATCAATGACCGTTTCAATATTTTTTTTCGGCCTGCTTAGAAAGGTAAATTATCTTAACATCGCTTAGCATCGCCGAAACTTTATATTATTCTCTCATTCTTCTACAATAAATCAAAACACTAAAGGGAACATACCCTTTTTAACCATTTTCAGGTCTTAGGAACTATCGCGAGAGTTCCCGGAAGTGTCGTGGGAACAAAATTACGTTGACGCGATAACGCGGTAGCTCCCCTGATGTCCACCCGTGAAATAGCATGAACCTAATTAATATGAATAAAAACTTTACAGCTACTCCCCTTTGTGACATGTTTTTACCTTGCATCAGCTAACTGTAAAATTTGTGATTGGCTAAAGCTCCAGTATCCTGGACGCCCACGTTCAGGTTTAGCAAGCTGGCAAGAAACTTCATTTTCCCACACTAGCAAGAGTTAGGAGTTATAACAAAAGTTGGCACTTATGAGAAGTCAACAGATATTTGAAACCTGAATACACAAAACAGCAAATTGGAAAATGTACCTGAGCGTTAGCATGAAAGAATAATAACTGGGCATCAAATGAAAAGGATCCTGTGACATACTCCCCCTGCAGCGAAAATGGCGCCCCGACATTACCAAGAATCACTGAAATTTCGCAGTTACTTGCACAATCAACTTCAGACAATGGAATCAGACGAAATTCCATTTTGAAACAGAGTAACTACTTCCTCCAGTAATTTCCCCTAATCCATGACGGAGTCTTTCTTTGCCTGCCTGACCGTCGAGGAAGTACTTACAATTCTTCACCATCAACTGAACCACCAGATAAGTTGGCCAGACCATCTGGAGTACCTGGTTGATTGATATGAGGATTTTCGCTTACCGAAATAGACCCTGTTTCCTCATTTGCTATGAACTATGTTGCTTCAGGGTTCAGTCTATGCACTGTTGGTGAAATTACCGAAGTTACTTCATGCTGTGTGATGATGAGACCGATTCAGATGCTTCTGTAACCGCTACATTACCTCCCTTACGTTTCGGTCCGGTTCGAACACATGTAGGCTCATTACAGCTAGTTTCATCAATCGAAGGTATAGAAAAGAGTGGTAAAATAAGGTTTCTATTAAGAACCCTATCCTGTCCATGACATGTTTCCGCACGAAAAACATAGTCTGGGATATCCAAGTTTGGCTGACACTTGACAACAAAGACATCCCGTAACCACCTGTTCGCCAGTTTCTGCTTCTTATTCATTCTTACATTTTTGACACGGACCCTATCACCTATTTCCAATTTCGACTGGCGAACTTTAAGTCATACAAAATCTATGTCTTGCGGCATGCTTTGCTGCCTCTGAAAACGCCGTCCTGTGCGCGGATTCTAGTTTTCTTTTTAATTTGTCAATGAACCCTGGCACCTCACTGTCATATCCGTTTGTCACATTGTCACCCAGAAAGGCATCAACTGTCAATCACGGATGACGACCAAACCCTAAAAAGAGTGGTGAAATACGGATACTTTCGTGAGATGTTGCATTGTATGCATGCACTATTGGAACAACATAAGATATTCAGTCTCGCTTCCTTTTTTCATCATAGGTGCCTAGCATTCCTTCAAAGTAAGGGCTGTCAATACTTAGAAGATCATCTAAATATCTTGAGGAAGAGTTAAAGGCTTCAGTAATGTCAACTTGATTTTGACTAGACGGTGACAACATAAAAAATCTCGTTCATGTCTGATGCCTCCAGTTGACATGTCTCATGAGCTACGTCAGTCGGTTTGTGCTCGGAGGGGGCTGTGCTGTGTTTGCCGCATCTTGTCCATCATCCGTTTTGGTTTCAGAACTTTGGGGTTGATACACACTGATGAAGATTAAATATCAGAAAGGCCTCTGTGTAACTAAATTTGGTACAGTTACGCATTAATCATAACAAAACAAAACAAAATCAACTACAAAGGGAACACAGTTTGTACTCATTTACATGTATTTATCATCGTATATAGAGATAAATGTTTTGCATACAGTCAAGGAGTTTCTTCGACAAACATCACAATATTTAATCCGGCTGTTCTTACGGGCGCATCATGCCTCATCTTTTCTGATAAAAATAATCTTGATCTGATATTTCTTAATTTCGATATGTACTAAGGTTATATATAACTGGAAAATACAAGTGAAACCAACGGTCACTAATCGATACAATTGCCCCCATACCTAATATCATAGACACAAAAGGGAAAGAAACAACAACATGAAATAAATAAACCCTAATGAAATCATCGCAAAGGAAAATCCAAAAGGACAATCACTTTCCCACTAAATGGCAAAAGGGCTAACATATACGCAATACATACATGCAAAGAAAACCTATATCAAAAATAAAATACGACAGAAGAACCGCCTCTGAACGGCCTGGAAAGGATAACGTAGGTTAAGGTAGAGCTGGACGACATAGTTCCTTTGGCACTATACGGTTATGTATAAACTGAGAACCTCAAAATATCTACGAATACAGTTTCCTTTCCGTGCATAAATAATCGCTAAATGTCTGCGCAAGGCGATGATTTTAATATTGTTTATTTTAAATCTAGCTTTGTCGGATTTTCCGACGTGGATCTTCATGGTGTATGTGCTTATGGCTTTGTTTTGTTATTCGTATTCAATTTTCATTATTGTTTCCGGTTGAAACTTGATCATCATTAGTTTTTGGTGCCAGTGGTATGCTGTAATCGTTAAATGCCGCTTTTCCATCACGAAAACAGGCCTATATAATTTTGACCCCTTTGAACCCCCCACCCCCACCCCACTTTTTATAGTGAAACTGGGGTTTACAGGGGTAAACCTTATTTTCTTATTTCTGCCCTTAAAATATAGACTGTGGGTACTCGATAGAACCGCCGTGATGAACCCGCAATACATATATAGTTTGAGCAGAAATAAGAAAAAATATCAATTTTTTTCATCTCAAAATTTTCATTTTTTCCGGCCTTGAAGTTTAAAATGCATTTGTATAGGCGTCTTTTCGTAAAGCCCGACCGTCTATTTCCGTATATTTAATCCATGGTGATAAAGAAGTATTAAACAATTCCCAATTTTGATTTAGATCGGTCATTGTCAGCAACGGCAGAACAACTATTTGTAGGCTTGTCGAGTCCTCACCGTTGTTTCATCTCAGCGGTTGTTTGATTATTTGTGTTCACGGAGATGTTGCACTTATACGTTAGGAGGCCTTCATGCGGGCTTAACAAATTATTTCTCTCAATCGCGATGGAAGTAAGGGCGAGGAGTGTGGCCACGAAAAATCGATTTGAGCCCCCTAGTGGAATTCGTTTCCGCTGGCCGTTCCAAGGCGGTTCTTCTGTCGCGGTTTATTTTTGTTATGGATTGTCTTATTTTATTTTGGATAGCCTGTTGGCCATTTTGTGGGAAAGTAACGGTCCTTTTGGCTTTCCGCTATTGATGTTTCCATTAGGTCTGTTGTTTCATATTTGTGTTTCTTTCCCTTTTTGATGGAAGCTGTGTGTTAATTGTATCGAGTCCTGATCATTGCTTCGACTTCTATTTCGTAGATGGGTTTGTTTCTTGCACAATTTGTGCAAAACGCGATGATTTTGATTTTGAGATTGTAAATTTTCCTTTTTTTATGGTGATGTTCCTCGTGCGCCATACTTTGGCGTTTATATTTCGCAAATTATTCGATTTGCCAGAGTGTGTAGCCACGTAACTGACTTCAACACTCGTAATAAATTGTTAACTGCTGAACTTCTTAATCAGGGTTATCAGTACTATAAAACTACGCAAAGCATTTTCAAAATGTTATAGACGTCATTCTAATTTAATTTCAGAATTCAATATTTGTCTTAATATGTACACTCCATATTTTCTAGTTCTGTCGTGTATTCCTTGCTTCCTTTCTAGAACATATTTAACGTCACTGCAGCTGGTTTCTGGGAATGGGTGGAGCTTAAGGGAGAAACAGGAGAATGACCTGTTTATCAAAGGTCAACTGCAGCCCTAGGAGAACTTCGCGAGCGACTCGACGAGATCTTTCATGCCCGCAAAGCTGAACCGGGCTACCCACGTTTTATCGATCTGGATGCTCAGACCCTGTTCCCTCTGCAGCCACTGGCTAAAGAGTGGTTTCGGTTCTAGAAGATGCCGAAGCTGAATTTGAAGTTGATTGCGCTAGGGGGTCTTCAACACATGGAGGGTGGAAAGGGAGAATCAGTCCGACGCTCACAACGTGTTCGCCGATGGCATGCATGCCAGAGCCGGGCGACTGGCCCTGGACGCCTGCATGACAGACGAAAGGGCAGCGCGGCTTCTCGCCAGCCTTTCGGATCGTGCTTTCCTCCTTAAAATAAAGTTCTTCCGGGGACGTGTCGACCGCCGTTGGGTCCTCATGGACCAATTTGATCCAGTCCACGGGGAGAGAAAAAAGGGACACGCCGTCGTTGAGATTACTCGGGACACCAAGCCCGGTGTGCTCACCAGCATCGACCGTGTGTTCTATCAGAACGTCTACCCCGTCACGACTGTTGCATACGGCCTCTGCCCCATCAGATGCCCTGACCCTGCAAGCCTACCTTCGTTAAGAGATGGCGACCTCAACTGTGTGGCTCAGAGAGTTGTCGAGCATTTCAACGGAGGCATGAGAGGGCAAGTTCTGACGCCTACTAGGCTCCAGAAAATTCAGGATTGGGTAGAGATGGTGCACAGGACGGGTGCCACGGTGGAGGGTGTGGCAAAGCTGGAAAGGATCCTCAAGAGGGCGATTATTCTAAGGGACTCTGCCGGGGAGGGCATTCACAACAGTGAGAGTTATGGCGGATATCGCCTCCAGCCCATCGAACTCATCTGCCACAACGGTCACGCCTGACCCAATAACCTCCACTTCCTGCAGTTCAGAGAGGTCCATTGCTACGAATGCGACGTTTGGCACGCCATCTGAGCGGCCATTTGAGGTGAACCATTAGCGGTGGGCTGCTCGGCGGCGAAAACCATAAACTCTCGGTCGACCAGTTCGTGCTCCTGGACGGTCGCACCTCTAGGACGCAATAGGCCCAAAACAGCATCCGCGAGGTATGCGCTCGCCTGGGCGTTGAGTGCGCAGCGGACGTGGCTTTCGGCGAAAACCACGCGGCCAACATTGTGGCAAAGGAGAGGAACGGCTAAAAGCCAACCCCGGCCAGCCTGTGGAGCACGTCCACGGCGGGCTGTGGAAATTGATGGGTTACCATAAGAGGGACGTCGTCAGCATCGACATGAAAAATAGAAGTAGAGGCAATGATCAGGAACCGACACAATTAACCCACAGCTCCCATCAGAGACACAAAAGGGAAAGAAACACAAACATGAAGCAACAGCCTCCAATTATGTGGCAAAACATAATTTAATAGAACAACATAATGTTACATGTATATTAGCAATGCCACATAAAAACAATGATGAATGCTAAGAATGCTGTGTGCTGTTTACCTAACTACTATGTTCCTATATGTATTGTTCCTATATTTGTTTTGTTCCTTTCTGTCAACTGTTCCTTCTGTATTGTTCCTGTATTTGTTATGTTCCTTTCTGTCAACTGTTCCTTCTGTATTGTTCCTGTAATTGTTCTGTTCTGTCTGCAATGTTCCTCAATTGTTTGTTCCTCTTACTCCATGTTGTTACTATCCTGACTCCCTAGCAACGACGTTAACGTCGCGACGTTACGTCCATAATTGTAATGCAACCTATTGTAAAGTTAATGTGCCTAATGTAGCATATTTTAACTATATTAAATGCGTGAAATATATAACATAATACTTTTATTGTGGAGAATCCACAACACTCCCGCAACAGAGGATTTTAACTAGCTCTCAGTTTATCATTGGCATTAAAATGAACATAAATTATAAAGGCCTAAAGAACTTTAAAATTACCTTAAGAAACATACTCTGCATCTGTTGAAAGACAAAGTAGAAGTAAAACAAAGATCAGGAATTGATACAATTAACTTACTCCATCCATAAAAGACACCAAAGGGAAAGAAATACAAACATTAAGCGACCAGACCATAATGGAACCTAAACAAAGGAAGGCCACATGGACAGCCACCTTCCCACAAAATGGCCATATGGCCATCCAAAATTAAAAGACACAAGTGATACACACAGTAAGTAACAAACAACAACATAAATAAATCGCCACAGAAGAGCCGCCTTGGAACGGTCAGTGGAAGATTTCCACTGGGGGGGCTTAAATCGATTTTACGTGGCCACAATCCTCGCCCTTACTTCCGTCGCGATTTAGACAAATAATTCTACTGGATTAACTTTCACACCCAGATACTATCTCCAACCAATGTGAAACTGGGGTTTATAGAGGTAAACTTTATTTTTCTTATTTCTGCTCTGAAACATAGACTGTGGGTACTCGTTAGAACCGACTCGATGAGGCGGTTCTAACGAGTACTCACAATCTATATTTTGAACAGAAATAAGAAAAATGTCACTACTTTTCATCAGAAATTTTACGTTTTTAGTCGGTAAAATTTACAATGTATTAGTAAAGACATGTTTTCGTAATGCTACGTGAGGGTTTGTTTTAATATTTTAGCACCAACTACCAAAACCACCCCGACAACGAATACCAGAACTCCCGGTAAGTACTAAAATATATTTTTGAAATGAAGCTTAAAACGTTAGTTATAGAAGCAATATAGCATTTCACAAAATACTCAATTTTTGATGATCAATTACATTTACCCTCTGTATAAACTCAAAACTACCGACAACATTTTGATAACTGAGTAATCACAAGCGATTCATATCGGAGAATAAAAATCACCAAAACCGATTGATAATCAATATAACTAGATAGAAAATAGAAGTGAAGGCAATGATCAGGCATCGGTACAATTAATCCACAGCTCCCATCAGAGACACCAAACGGAAAGAAACACAAACATACAACAACAGACCCTAATGGAAACATAAAAAGCGGGAAGCCAAAAGGACAGTTACCTTCCCAATAATTGGCCAATTGGCTACCCAAAACAAAATAACACAAGCGACAAACCATAACAAAAATAAACCGTGACAGAAGAACCGCCTTGGAACGGTCATTGAAACGAATTCCACTGGGGGCTTAAATCGATTTGACGTGGCCACAATCCTCGACCTTACTTCCGTCACGATTTAGAAAAATAATTTGTTCAGTCCGCATGAAGGCCTCCTAACTCATCAGTGCAACATCTCCGTGAACACAAAAATCAAAGAACCACAGAGGTGAGACAACGGTGAGGACTCGACAGCAAGAAACCACTGAAATGCTGGAGCAAAAGAAAACCAACAGTTAGACTCCGATGGGCCCGACCAGAGACAGAGCATCAGGCACCAACAAACATTACCTTGAATTAGATCTCTCTAATGCTCAATAAGCCTTTACGTTGGAGCCGTCATAGAATCTGAGGCCTGACCCACCGGCGTGCAATTAAAGAGGGAAGCAAAGTTGCCAACCGTGATTGGGTTAACTACCATGCATGCAGTCTGTCGTATAATATCCATGTTGTACCCAATCTTTTTATATCGAAGAATGATTTTACGAAATTGGATGCTGAAGTCATTGCGGTTATATATTTCTCTGAATTTATATACTAAGTCACCATAAAATTCGGGTTCAATGATTTCAGATTGGTTTTTCACAGAAAGGACATCTTGAATATGTTCTATAAAAGGTGTATATATGTTCTATATGTTCTAAAAGTACATACGTCCATGACTATATAAGCTTATGTTTGAAGTTCTGTTCCTCTTGTGTGTTTGAATTTTCTGTTGTGTCTGAAGTATGAATTAGTTTCATATCAGCATTTTGAACAGCAGTTATTAGCAATTGAAATAGCTCAAATAGTTTATTTTCTGAGAGATCTCGGATAGTCGCCCTTTGAAATTCACATGTGCTCCTTTTTGGACGTGTCTCCATCGCCTTAATTGTAAGTGTTAATCTTACTTAACATATCAAATAACTGCCTTTCAACACTGTCCATAACCTGCGACCCATCAATGTTACTCTCCTTTTGTTCCAGCTTTATTATTCTTCCTTTCAACTGACTGATTTCGTCAGTTTGCTGCTGTGTCATTTTAATACATTGCATCTGAGATACTCGAAGCATTTCATTTTCCTTCTGATTCTTGCTCCGTATTAATTCCATCCTTATATTGCAGTTTCTTTGTCCCACTGGTTGTCTGTGTCACATCCTGTTTTGTAGATCCGAATTTATGTGGACACAGACTCCTATGATGGTGACGATATCGTTTACAATAATAGCAAACCTGTTTTGAAAAGCATTCCAAGGCCCTGTGCCCCTTCTAAAGGCAAATATGGCATTTCCCTTGTATTTGAATTTTCTGCCTTCTGGCTTCTGCTGTTTTATATTTCGTACAACAGTCATTCCAGTGATCACCATTGCAGAACCAGCAAGGACTAGTACGGTAGGTTTGTGTTGTTAATGGAACTGTGTTTGTCGGTGTCTCAATTGTCATGTGAAGAAGTAGATCTAAAGGCCCCCGGGTTCCGGCACCAATTATGTGGCAAAAAACAATTAAATAGAACAACAGAATGTAACATGTATATTAGCAATGCCACATAAAAACAATGATGAATGCTAAGATATCTTAAGTGGTAAAATGTTAATGTCACATACTTTCTTGTCCTGTATTAGAATATTGCTATGTCCATGTGAGGTTGTATTTCTGTGATTCCTGTATATATATATTATCTGAAGTCTCTGTGTGCTGTTGTTCCTATGTTTGTTATGTTTCTTTCTGTCAACTGTTCCTTGTGTATTGTTTCTGTATTTGTTATGTTTCTTTCGTTCAACTGTTCCTTCTTTATTGTTCCTGTAATTGATCTGTCCTGTCTACAATGTTCCTCAATTGTTTGTTCCTCTTACTCCATGTCATATCCTGACTCCCTAGCAACGACGATAACGTCCCGACGTTACGTCCATAATTGTAATGCAACCTATTGTAAAGTTAATGTGCCTAATGTAGCCTATTTTAGCTATATTAAATGCATGAAATATATATCATAATACCTTTATTGTGGAGAATCCACAACAGGAAACACCAGCAGCGGAAAGCCAAAAGGACAGTTACTTTACAATAAAATGGCCAAAAGGCTATCCAAAATAAAATAATATTAACCACACAAACTCCCAAAGATAAACCATTATTATAAATCGCGTCAGAAGAACCGCTTAGGAACGGTCAGCGGAAACGAATTCCACTGCGGGGCTTCAATCGACGTTGCGTGACCACAATCCTCGCCCTTACTTCCGTCGCGATTAAGATAAATAATTTGTTCAGCCCGCATGAAGGCATCCTAACTCATCAGTGCAGCATCTCCGTGAACACAAAAATCAAACAACCACAGCGATAAACCAACGGTGAGGACTCGACAGCAAGAAACGCTGGAGCAAAAGAAAACCAACAGTTAGACTCCAATGGGCCCGACCAGACACAGAGCATCAAGCACGAACCAACATAAGCCTTTATGTTGGAAACGTCATAGAATCTGAGGCCTGACCCACCGAAGTGCAATTAAAGAGGGAAGCAAAGTTGTAACCTTTGTTGCCATTAATTCTGGCGTAATTTGGTAGCGCTCGCTTATTTCATCATAAAACGTCTTTACAAGTGTTTCTTTATAGTTTTGACGAGCAATGAGAAATAAATGTATAGTTTTTAAAATTATCTCTTATAAAATATTTACAAAATTTTTTAGCAACATCTTCAGGTTCACATTCTATTTTTTCCATTGTACTAAAACTATCATCTATATCCAGTTTTGATAAGTCTATATCATTAATATTAAAATCACATTTAAAAATTTTTATGTAGTTTTTTCTAAAACAGTAAATATATTCTAAATCATAAGCTATACAAAAGTTCATAATATGAATACCTGTTTCTTGATCAGCTTCAAAATCAAAATATATATATTTATTATCTTTTACTTGTTTTGGTAATAAAGGTTTCATAGGGTTATATGATGCATTGGGATTGTACTTGAATTCTTTAGGTATCATTTTTTATTAATTAAAAATGTATCATACAATTTCTGATATTAATAAGACAATACACTTGCAACAATATATAGATAACAAATGCGGTATTAAGAGAATTGGTTTGAAGAGTTTTACTTATACTATAGGTTGGCATAATTTGATTGATGAATCTATCCAAAAAGGAACAGATAGACCAATACGTTTAGCTTCAGGATTTTACAGTTTCCAACAAATAGCAGATATATTTCAAAGTAATAATATTGTATTATCTGTAAATGAAACAAATGGCATAGTGGAAAAGGTTACGACATTCAGCCTATTTTAGCATATATAGTAAAAAAAAAACAGATCATAATTTTATTTGTTCAGGATTAAAAATAACATCAATTAATGTTAAAGGAATAAATTTAAGATTTATAGATTCTATTAATTTTACGATATGTGGATAAGCTGCTTTTCCCAAAACATTTGATTTTTATGGCAACAAAGGTTACTTTCCTCATTATTTTAATACAACAGACAATCAAAACCATAAAGGTGTTTATCCTACAAAAGAATATTATGGATATAATACTATGACAATTAAAAATTAAGAATTATTTGATAAATGGTATAATAATGTTAAAAAAAAAAAAAAAAAGAATTTAACTTTTATAAAGAAATATTTTATTATTGTTTATTAGATGTTTTAATTTTAACTAAAGGTTGATATATATTTAGAGATCTATTTTTAAAAATAACAGATAATTGTATTGACCCTTTTCAATCTATACTTATTGCTCAGTGTTGTACTGGAATATTTAAAACATTAATGTTAGAAGAAAACACATTGGGTATTCATAAAAGTTCTACTTTTCAAGATATTCATTCTAATAAAGCTATTCAATGGTTAGAATATTTAGCTAAGAAAGACCAAATAGTTATTCAACATGCTAAAAGAGGTAAAGAAAAAAGATTCAAAAAATATAAATTTGATGGTTATTATTATGATAAGGAAAATAAAATTCATCATATATATGAATTCTCTGGTTTTTATTTTCATGGATGCACAAAATGTTATTCACCGAATGAAATTTGTAAAATGGGATCCAAGAAAACAATGAAAGAATTATACGATAATACAATGAATTTTGACATCGACCGTTGATTTAAAAATAAGCTAAGTACACATAATTTTGGTTCTAATTTTCTATTTTGTTTTGCTATTGCTACTATGTCTTTGAAATATTCTTCGTTAATCTCTTCGATTTCAAACTCGGCCATTTTTTAGCTTTAAAATTTGATTATTTAATTTTTTCCATATTTTAAATTTTGATTTTTTTATTTTTCCATATTTCAAATTCAAATTTTTTATTTTTCCATTTTTTTAACTTTTAGAAAAAATATCAAACAGATACGAAACCAACAATGTGTGTTAGTTTAGAAACAATTCTTGGTGATAGGAAAAAAGAAACATTTAATACAAATTTTTGTACGTTTTTGTGATATTCAGAGTAAACCATCTATGATTTAAAACTCAGTAATCTGTAATTCTTGTTCATAAAAACTACCTTCGATTTCTTCGCCTTTTAAATCATTTATTTTATAAGTAACAGGATTTGTTTTTAAAACTTCTTCAATTACAAATATTTCTCTAGTCCAACGAGTAGTATAACCCTTTTCAAATTTACCTTTCTTTTTGCTATTCTTACTCTATCCCCACTTTTGAATTTAGCTTTTTTAGTTTTCTTTTCTTTTTCTGGATATAAATTTTTATACACAGTTAATTCATTTTCTACTTTACTTGCTTCAACAGGTGTCATTTTAATAGAAGAATGTACTGTATTATTATAATTTTCAACTAATTTATCTAATATATCATAATATTTAGTAGTTTTATTTGCAGTAAAATGTTTATACATATGTTGTTTCATAGTGCCTATCCATCGTTCTACTATCGTAATTGGGTTAATTACCATGCATGCAGTCTGTCGTTTAACATTTATGTTGTACCCAATCTTTTTATATCGAAGAATGAAAGCCTGCTTCTCGGCATCATTCAAGGGCATGGGTGAAGCGAAGCTCTATTTCGAGCGCTTCCGGCACCCAACCCACCGCTTGACACGCGTAGCCATCAATGCCGCTCTCCCGAAAGACATTGGCGCAGGCTTTGCCGAGGCTCAGGAATGGGCGTTTGATGCGACTTTCCACCCTGTCATGCTCGCCTGGTTTGGAAATCATTTCGCAGATGCCTCTTACGATGGTTGGGCCCGAATAGCGCTCTTAGCGTTCCTCACAGAGTCTGGCCTGCTGAAGTCTCTTAAAGTTAAGGAGGCGATCGTCTCCTTCGAAAGCCAGACGGAGATCTAGTTGCCCGACAGCAGGGACCAGGCCTGCCCCGTCATCGGTAAATTCACACAGGGTGCAAGGATAACGGAAAAAGGCTGACTAGCCGGTTTGTGACGGACCAGGGGAAACTCGACTTCACTGTACGCGACCCCCGCCAGAGCGGTGCTTTGGTTTGTGCCCTCTGGGTCACATCCACACTTACTATGACGTGTTCCAGCCCCAGTACACCCACCTGATGAAACTGAAACTGAAACTGTTTTATTTGATGAAACGCCTAATTTTACACACATGGTATATTCACTGGCGTTGTACAATGGAAATTTTACACCGATTTAAAAGATGTATATGTACAACATATACTTTCAATATTCAATTATCAAAACCATTGGTTGAAATTTCTAAAGAATAGTGTTTTGAGCTTTTTCTTGAAAATATCTACTGAAACAGAATTTCTAATGTCTACTGTTAATTTATTCCACAATTTTGGTCCTACAGTTTGAAAACTTCTATCACCAAATGTTTTTCGTTTGTTAAATGGCACTTGATAGCAACCTGTGACAGAGTTTGAAGACCTTAACCTACGTCTTGGCATTTGATCTGATAACAATTCAGTCAGGTAAGCTGGAGCTTGGCCAACTGAACAGTTCAACATGACAGTTAAAATCTTGAATTCAATTCTGGCCTTGATAGGCAGCCAGTGAAGTTCGAACAACGCCTGCTTAGAGCTGTCGTACTTGCGAAGTCTTAAAACAAGTTTGGCACACATGTTTTGTATCCTTTGCATTTTCTGAACTTCACATTGAGGAATACCATACAATATTGGTTTACAATAATCCAGGTGTGAAATGACTAGTGACAATACAAGAATTTCAGTAGCGTCTCCAGTAAGGTATTTTCTAATACTTTTGATTCAAAGGTAATTTATCATTGCAGTCTGACACTTTCTTTTTACATGATCTTTGAAACTAAGGTTTCGGTCTAAATATGCTCCTAGGTACCGTATACAAGGTACGGATTTGATTTTGTCACCAGCAATATCAATTTCTGTAGTTGAACATTTCTCCAGTTGCTGCCTACTACAAAATAGGATAAATTCAGTTTTAGAAGTGTTCATTTTAAGTTTATTCTGTTTCATCCAGTTATCGATGGTCAATGAACAGCTTTCCAGGTCTTGAATAGCCATTTTCTCACTTTCAATTGAAGTTGGTCGAAATGTTTTGTTGGCAATATGATCGTCTGCAAAACCATACACTAATATCGATTGGGGGATTACGTTAAATAGAGTTCCCGCATATGTCAGGTAAAGCCAGGGGCCTAAACAGCTACCCTGCGGGACGCTGCACTGCAACTGACGTGGGGTCGAAACGACTGATTCTACACTCACACTACAAGTGCGTGGTCTAAGGTAAGAGTCAACCCAGTTAAGAGCTGTACCACGTAGTCCGTACTGTGAGTGAAGTACTTAACTAAGATATCGTGGTCAACCGTGTCGAAGGCGGCACTCAGATCTAATGCAAATAGAGCACTGACCTGTTGGTTTTCCATGCCTTCCAGCAAGTCACTCACTAATCTCAATAAAGCCGTTTCACACGAGTGAAAACGTCTATAGGCTGACTGATTCTTCGGAAGAAGCTAGTTTTCGCGAACATGTTCATTTAATAAAATAAGGGCCGCCTTCTCTATGAGTTTCGATAGAAATGGTAGATTGCTAACACCTGATGGGCAAGCATGCTGGCCTACGCAGAGATTATGCTCTCACGGTTCACGCAAGAAGAAGCGGTTCGTTGCCACTGGCAACATTGATGTCCGAAAATATGCGCTGAGGAAGCTTCAAGTAGTTGCGGCCTTCGTGAGCAAACAGAAGTGCCACTGTGGAGCGGAGGGGTGTTGGCCCTGTTTCCTCGAGGTAGAGTTCCACCCCTCGGTAGCCCCAGCCAAATGGGTGACAAGGGGAAACAGCTCTACATGCCCATGGAGATTGGGGACTACCTCGCCGACCTTGATAACATCGCGCAAGGAAAGGAGCTCACACCCACCTCTGCATCCCGCTACGACGACCTGCTTGACCTACCTGAATGGCGGCGGGGCAGCGGCAAACCACTAGAGCAATCGAGCTCTTCCGCCAGAGGAATCCGCTCGTCTTGACTCCGTCCGTCTGGCGAAAGAGATGCGGAAAATAGGGGTCAAGGCCCAAACCTATCACAGTATCTTCCGCTGGAGTGGCGAGAAGGAGTGGACACATGTGCGGATGGGGCAGAAGTTCGTTCCTCGAGTGATCATCTGCGACGAGGTCTGCACAGTGCCCCGCTCCATTCTGGAAACATTTCTAGACAGGCTTGAGTCTCGAGGCGTGCAAGTCATCTGCTGTAGCGACCAGGGGCAACCGCCTCCGATCGCCGGAGAATGCCACACTATTGGCTCTCCGAGCGGGTCTGCTACTACGAGAAAGTCGTGATTGATTACAAAGCCAACGACCCCGATCTCAGGGCCCTCAAAATGCGAATCCGCCTGACCGGATCTAATCCCAAGAGATGCGAAAGGCTCTCCCCAGCTGCCTCGGGTTGGAACGCTTTCTGACTACCTGGTCGCCATGCAATCTCGTTCTGACCTCGAGGCGGAAGTCAGAACCTGTTGTTCGCACGCCGCGATGAGTGTTTCCTGGATAAACCTGTGCCTCTTCTATGCCGCCCCTAAATCATTCGGAGGCAAAACATCATGGTCACCGGCCCAGGGCCCGAGCCAGTCCAGCAGGACCTCGTCCTGAGCGACATTGTCGAGGTGCTCTTGCAGTATGCTCGCGACGCTCTCGCAGGGAAATGGGGCCCGGTCTGGGCTCTCGGTTACACCCTCAGCATCCACTCAAGCCAAGGACTCACGCTCGCAGACCCCCAAAACGTCCGGATCATCGATGACTCCTTTCAATATGCCAATTTTGCCTACCTGGCCGCATCAAGGGTGGCGCGTTTGGGCCAGCTCGAGCGGGTGGTATGCCCCCCCCCCCCACCCGGGGTTATTTTTCTGACGAAAATGTGTGATACATTCTTCTTATTGATGCTCAAAACATAGGTTGTAAGTGCTCGTTAGCATCACCCGACAACATATGTCTTGGAACAGAGATAAGAAAAATAAAACGGTATTCTTCTATAAACCAAAGTTGTTGTTTTTTTTTCTTTTCATTATAAAAACATGCCTATATTCTAATATATTGAACATTTTACCACTAAAAATTGAAACATTGGAGGCAAAGAACATTGTAGACAACAAAAATCTGATATTTTCATATTTCGGCTCAAAGCAAAGATTATTGAATCTTTTTAAAACCGCCTCGACGAGGAGGTTCTAACGAGTACCCATAATTTATGTTTTTAGCAGAAATAAGAACAAAAGAATAATGAATAACACTGTAAACCCCAGTTTTACCATATCTGTGGGGTTAAAGGGGTAAAAGTTATATAGTCCTGATTTCGCGACGTATCTGAACTGGGGTTTGAAATGGGGCTCATTTCAAAGACGCATTAACATGAAATGATGTGATGCATGGAAGATCTAACAAACAAGTAAGTTACAAATGTCGTTAATTATTACGTATAGCTTCACCTTTGTTCCATGAGTAAACACTAAATTACTTTCAACTTAAAGCTTATATAGGCAATCGATCATAGGCCTACTTTAAACCCAAAAAATCTTTCTCCAAAATTAAAAATACATTAGTTTGGTTTGAAGCTTTTAGAAAAAGCATAGTACCTGTATAATTATGGTTCTTATTATATTGACTGAAGGATATTAATGTTGTCACTCTTATACAGTTCAAAGTGGAAAACTGCAATGCTATTATATTAAACGCATGTCGATAATCTTTTATTCTAGTCATCATATTTGCTAAAGGAGTGTTAGCGTTTTTGGTAAACGTTTCAAATGCACTAGTTTCGATGCCATTTTCAATAAAATCAAAATTTCGACTGTGACTCTTGACGACTGTGACTTCCCGCGCGAAACAAGGGCGAGTGTTTCGGCCGCGTTTCATTGATACCCATCCCCCCACCACCACCACACACACACACACACAAACCAACCCCAGCCTCCAGTGAAACATTTCCAAGGCGGTTCTCCTGTCGCTATTTATTTTCTTATAGTTCGTGTTTGAATGTGCATATCGTTCATATCTTTTTGTTCAGATAGCCAGTTTGCCGTTTTATGGGAAGGTGACTGTCCTTTTTGGTTTCCGCTAGTGATGTTCCCATTAGGTTCTAGTAATTTGTAGTCTCTGATGGGAGGTGTGGTTTATTAAATCGCCAAAAAAATATTACTGCCTAACTATGAGTCCCAGCAGCAGTGCTAAAGTACGAGTATTACAATGCAATGCCCGTAGTCTGGCTGGCGGAGAAAAACAACAAAACTTGGAGCCTAAGGAAATTATATAGACTCATTAGGAAACATACCGGAGGTAACAGCAATTCAGGAAACCTGGGGAAAGAAAAAATGCAAACCAATAAAAATCGCAGGAAACAAACACCCGGTGTCTTTTAGTATGGCGGAAGGGAAAAGGGGAGGGGTGGCCGTCTTTATCAAATTTGGCCTAGATTCTGAAGAAATCAAATTTAGACAGTGTCACTCCAAAAAACATATTGAGGTGGTTATCGGCAGACTCATTGCACAAAAAGAAAATATAGATATGATAAATTATTACGAGGACTGTTCAAATATGAATGCAACTAAGCACATAAAAATGAATCCGTGATAGATTTCGATGAAAAATTTATTTTGTCCCCTCAAAGTATTCCCCTTTAACAGATATACAAACTTTCAGTCTTCTTATCCAATCATTGAATGCATTTTGGTAGTCTATTCGAGGTATACTATGAAGGCACTGAAATATTGCAGAAACGAGGTATTTGCGCTGTACAAATTTTCGACCAGAAAGGTATTTTTTCAGCCGCGGGAACAAAAAAAAAAGTCACATGGGGCAAGGTCAGGGGTATCCGGGGGTGAGGGTGTTCAACAACCTTTTCCTGCTTCAGATAGTCTTGCACAATGAACGCCTTGTGCGATGACGCTTTGTCATGTAGCAATCTGACATTGGCCAAACCAGTTGCGGGTCTTCGTTCTTTGAAATATTTCTTCAATTTTCGAAGAACTTTATTCGTGTAAAACTTCGCATTTACAGATTTGCCTTTAGTCACAGCAACCTGAATAGCAGGGCCCTGATTGAAAAAGGAAATGGCATACATTAATTTCATGACGCTCATGGTCCGCTTTGCAATGCATGGTCTTTTGCAATACTTTGTTGCCGATATTTTGTTCTGAATCTTTCGTTTTGGCTAAAAAAAGTGAGCCCATGTCCCATTTTAAGCAACTTCTTGGCACACTGAACGCGTGTCTTTTTCTGCTCACTTGTCAACAGATGGGGAATTCATCTAGCACAGATCTTTTTCATTTTCAAATCCCGTTTCAGAATTGTATGAGCTGCTCCTAATGAGATGCCAACCATACTAGCTATTTACCTATTGGTGTATCGTGCACCGGTAGCAACTATTTCTTTCACTCTAGCAACCATCTTGGCAGATGTTGCTCTTTTCGCCCGACGATCATGTGGTGCATCTTCTGTTGAGCCTAGCCCACACCTGAATTTCTTACACCAACGAAAAAATGTCGGAAAAGACATTTCATTATGCCCATAAACTGAACATATTTCATCAAAAATTTCTTTGCACCGTATACCAAGAATACAACGATTCTTAATATAGGACCGTATTTCAACGTCGTACTCTGACCTTCTACCAACCATGTTTTGTATTAGTATACAAGAGTAGACAGTGTTTATCGAACGATATACATGGCTAAACTGGACGGATTTTAACAGATTTGGTATCAATGTATAGGTAAAATGTTTTTCGACGCTGTGATATTTATTTCCAGGTGATTTTCGCATTAGTGTGTGAGAAAACGATCTACTTGCATTCATATTTGAACAGTCCTCGTATGCGCCTCCTGACGTCGATATAGCGTCTGACGATTATGATAAAATTTATCAAAAAAAATCGGAAAAAAATCAATTTTTTTTTTTTGGGGGGGGGGGATGGGGTTGACTTCAACGCCAGATATGAACTATGAAATACGGACTATTAAAAGAATTATAACAATCATAATAAACGCGGACAGACACTGGTCAACTTCATAAATGGTACATACTACGTAGTCCTAAACATCTTATGTGGCAAACGGCTCTGTGTCGAGCGTCAAAACACGAACGCTATAGACATTAAACTGGTCAGCGCGACTCTTTGCGGATCAAGCGAATGGCTAGTGGGAGACGGCAGGATGGGAAGCGATCACTTCTCTAACCTGACGTCGCTCAACATCAATCACAAGTGCGTAACGCAACAGCCTGTCCGACGCTGGAAACTAGACACAGCAGATTGGGAACTCTTTAGGCAAAAACTTAAAAACATGAACATCTCCTTCGAAGGCACAAAATATAAATAAATCCAACCAAAAATTTGTCTCTGAGATTATGAAAAAATGCGAGAAAACCATACCAAAACCAAAGCCAAACAATAAACATAAAAACACGTTACCACGGTGGGACTTAAACTACAGTGAAGCAATCGAAAAGAAAAATAATGCATGTAAATAATTACAAATACTGAACACACAAAACAAACGCACTTCTAGAAGATATTAGGCGCGTAAGAGAAGAGACAAAATTACGGAACCCGGGAAGAGACATTTTCTGTTCCAGTATCTAGCAGAACAGAATTTGAAACAATAAAATTAGCGTGGAGTGGAAAACAAAAAATGTGTCGTTTAAACGATATAATATGTCGTTTTCTTGTTTTCTTTTCCACTCTGAAAAAGTAGGGTGGAACTTAAAACAATAAAATTAGAATGGAACAGAAAACGAAAATATTTCTTGTTTTCTGTTCAACGCTGAAAAAGGAGCGTGGAATTTAAAACAATAAAATTAGAATGGAACAAAAAAAACAAAAATATCCGTTTAAACGACATATTTATTGTTTTCTTGACCACTCTGAAAAAGTAGCGTGGAATTTAAAACAATAAAGTTAGAATAGAAGAAAACGAAAATATGTCGTTTTCCATTCCACTCTGAAAAAGTAGCGTGGAATTTAAAACAATAAAGATGTCGTTTTATCGACATAATCTTGGCCTTTTCATTGGTTAAAGATGTCGTTTTATCAACATAATATGTCGTTAAAACGATATAATACTAGAATTTCATTGGCGAGTGTGTCGCGCCTGGAAATATCCGCCATGATTACCGTGTGACCAACCAATGAAAGGCTAAGAAAAGAAAATTAATGAAATGATCGCCATCACGCCTGACAGTGTAAAAATGGACAGGTTAAGAAAAAATCCAGGATTTAATTAAAAACATAACCTCGAACAGGTCAAAACAGAAAAGAAATCGCATAACCGGAATCTTACAACCTTAAAAGTTTAAACGCCAAAACAATACTAACGGAACGCATAAAGAAAAATGAGACCACTCAAAAACTTTGCAATGAGATCATCAAATCACATATCAACAAAAAGTACAAACAGGCGGTCAAAATATATACGGATGGCAGTAAAGACGCGAAACAGGGTGCGCCTTTGTAATACCCGAACTCATCTTTCACCAAGAATTCAAACTATACAGGCACCTGACAGAATATACTGCAGAATTCATAGCATTATTTAAGGCACTTGAGTGGATACAGCAGCGAACACCGGACAGTGTTGTTACTTTAACATACTCGTTAAGCTCAGTATAAAGTATAAACTCCGGGAAAATCAGCACTAGGCAAGACATACTACAGGAAATCTTATGCTCCATACACAAAATCTTGAAACAAGGCACCACCCTAAACATAGACAAGATCCCCACACACTGTAACGTGCAGGGAAGCGAACTCTCGGACTCACTTGCCAAAGAAGCTCTGTCCCGGGGAAAGGAACTCGAATACCTCTCCACTCACCATGAGGTTTACTCAATCATAAAAGCAAGAATAAGACAGGAATAGGCGCGTATATGGCAAGGACACCACTGTTTAAGACACTCAATCAGTCAGTTACTGACCCCTAAATTTACACAATACAGCGACAGCAAAGCTAGACCGTATATACACAAGACAGAGACTCAGGGTCAATAGTCGGAAAGCCCACAATGTCTTCTATGGCGAGGCCGACCCAATATGCGGACACTGTGGCGGGGTGGAGTGTGTAACGGACTACCTCACAGAGTGCCCAGCACATCGCGCAGCCAGAGGAGAACTAAGGAGACAACTTGCTGCATTGAGATATCAAATGGATATGGGCGCGATCTCACTCTTAAACTTAAATTCACAGGAAATGAGGGACGCGATTTTCCGATTCATAGAAAACACAAATAAAAGGGACATCAAAATCATCATCAACGGATTTTTGATTAACGTGCAGGTACAGGGGCAACGTCCACATAAGTGGGCCCCTTTCCAGGTAGCTAGCTTGCTGCACGCATGGCAGATCTTACACCAGATCTCCAGGTTTGTCTATCATGAGAATAGATAGCACAGAACTTCCATTCTCTGCAATCTCTTACTGTTAGCTACTTCCAGGTCATCTTGGGCCTTCCAGGCCCCCGCTTTCCACTTAGCTGTATGTCACAGGCAGTCTTGACTGCACCGTTGGAGCATTCCACATGTCCATACCAGCGAAGCCTTCTCTCTTTCAGGATGAGGTCCAGGTCCCCAATGCCAAGACGCTCAAGTAACTCACTGGACCCGATGGTGACAGTGTCCTGTGGCTTGACATTGCAGATCTGTCGGATCATTGCCCTGTCATTCCGCTGTAGACGTTGGAGGTTTGGCTTTGTCAATGGCCATGTCTCACTGGCATGGAGCATTGCGCTCCGCACACAAGAGCTATACACACGACCACGTGTTTTGAACGAGAGGTGGCGGGAAGAGAGAACTGGTAGCAACTCCTTGAATTACCTACAGGCTGTTTTCACACGTGATGTAGTTGAAAGGTCGCAACCACCCGCTGCAGAGAGCATATCACCTAGGTAGCGAAAGGAAGCTACAACTTCCAGCTTGTCGGTTCTGCCTTGAACTTCCCTCTGTGGTCTGCAATCTAAGGGACGTGCAGTTCCTTGACACCGTGTACACCTGTAATCAGGGTCCTCTATCAGGCGTTTGAACCCAGTGCATTTCTTGTGCACCCAGAACCTTCAGCCATTACAAAAGATACTGTTGCTGCCCACTCCAGTGCGACATACAGCGCATGGGAACTGGCCTGTACTCTGCAAGAGGTCCAGACCTGTACCACAGATCATGATCTTTGTCTTTCCTGCATTCACTCTCAGCCCTTTCGCCTCCATTGCGTCTTTCAAAGTTAAGAGCCTCCTGACACATTCCTCAAGGGATTCAGCTATGATGACAAGGTCATTAGCTTTCAGGTCCTCCCAGGGGACTCCAGAGCGGAACTCGCGTGACAAGGCTTCAAGCACAATGATGAAAAGCAGTGGGCTGAGAACAGAGCCTTGATGAACACCCACCTTCACCTCGACTTCTTCATTGTAACCATCCCCAATGCGGACACGGCTCCGAGCATTAGCATACATCCCTTGGACCAGTTGCAAAAATCCACTCGTCGACTCCCAGTTTTCTTAGTGCCCACCAGATGACTTTACGAGGCACTCGGTCAAATGCCTTCTCAAGGTAGAATCTCCTGTTAGCCGCCAGATACTTCTCTTGCAGCTGCCGTACAACAAAAAATGCGTCTGTTGTGCCTCTTCCTGGGACGAAGCCAAACTGGGAATCGTCGATGGACACCAACTGCCTGATGAGGCCATCCACAATCCTCTCCAGGACTTTCATGACCTGTTATGTCAGCTTGAGACCACGATAGTTGCCCTGTTCCAGTGCATCGCCCTTGCCCTTGTAGAAACAGAGAATGAAACTCTGTTCCCAGCCAGAGGGTACCTTTCCATCGCGGATGATTGCAGCTGTAAGGTCGCGGATCATCGAGGCACCCGCATCAACTGCAGCTCATATCATCTCCTCCACTATGCAAGAGGTCCCGGTGCTTTGCCAGTCTGCATTTGAGAGATAGCCTTCTTAACCATATCAAAAGTGATTGGGATGGGCGGCCCTTCCATTGGTGGTTCATCAGACAGGTGGTCTGGGTCATAATATAGGAATATAATAAGCGCGCGCAACATGAAAAGTAGAAGTAAAACAAAGATCAGGAATTGATACAATTAACTTACTCCATCCATAAAAGACACCAAAGGGAAATCAATACAAACATTAAGCGACCAGACCATAATGGAAACCTAAACAAAGGAAGGCCATATGGACAGTTACTTTCCCACAAAATGGCCATATGGCCACCCAAAACCAAAAGACACAAGCGACACACACAGCAAGCAACAAACAACAACATAAATAAATCGCCACAGAAGAGCCGCCTTGGAACGGTCAGTGGAAGATTTCCACTGGGGGGCTTAAATCGATTTTACGTGGCCACAATCCTCGCCCTTACTTCCGTCGCGATTTAGACAAATAATTTGTTCAGTCCGCATGAAGGCCTCCTAACTCATCAGTGCAACATCTCCGTGAACACAGAAATCAAAGAACCACAGAGGTGAGACAACGGTGAGGACTCGACAGCAAGAAACCACTGAAATGCTGGAGCAAAAGAAAACCAACAGTTAGACTCCGATGAGCCCGACCAGAGACAGAGCATCAGGCACCAACCAACATTATCTCTTTAATTTTCAATAAGCCTTTACGTTGGAGCCGTCATAGAATCTGAGACCTGACCCACCGGCAATAAGATTTGCACAGTACTGCTCGCCACATCCAACGTGAGGGAAGACAGAGACATGTCAACTAAGACCGGGCGGACGGCGCCGGAAGTCAGAAAAAAACGCGTAAAGACGCTACTTTAACACCATATTACATCACATATAGTATAGTATAAACTTATTTTATTGCGACATGATAAGCAATGGGGTTGGGCCACAAGATCTCACAACATTGGTTACGGTCCTCCCCCTACAGATACTTACAGCAATAAACATGCAGTACTGGCAAATATGTAATATATGAATAGTTTATTTTTTCAAAAAAAAAACAACCAATAAGTGATGAGTAAATAAGAGTTAATGATGAGATAATGTATATTACTATAAGAAAAAAAATAAATTAATGCTATCTGGCTGGTTGTGACTCAATAGCGGCTTGTTCACTAATTAATCAAACTTCGCGTGTCCTTGATGAATGTTTGCACAGCTTTAAAATGATGTTATTTTCATCTGTGGATAAATTTTCGTTTCCCAAAAGAAGGGTATGGGTGTTCATGGATGAAATTGTCTGGTCGGTCGAAACATTGTGACTCTTTCATTAGTATAATTTGTACACTTTAGCAAGTAGTATTCAGCATCTTCGATATCTTCGGAGCAACTACATGTAGGATTCGGAGATAAATGGTTTCTATAATCAGATAAAAAGACAGGTTGCTGCAGTTGTTCCTAATTCTAGCATGTAAAACTGAAATATATCGGCTACGGTCAATGAAATAACTTGGAACTTTAGGAGAATTATGTTGTCGTTTTTTTTTTTTTTCAAATTGTTTTTAAAACTTGCAAGAGATGGTGAGTTGCGTAAGTCAATATTGAGAGAATTACATGCTGCTATAGATGAGGGGACACATGATTTGCGTGAGATCTCGGCCCTACAGAAAGGCAGTTATATCATTTTGGTTTCTAAGTGCATAAGGATTAATATCTCTAACTGGCGGAGGAATAATGTCTAATGTATATGTAAGGGACTAACCCGTTTACAGATCTGTACATAAAATGAGTTTTTGATTTGTACGTCTCTCAGCTAGTGTTGTCCAACCACATTCCCTATAAAGATTTTCAAGCGAAACAGATCGGGTTAGACCAGTGACAATACGTGCTGCCTCGTTCTGTAGTTTTTGTAAGGAATTAATATCTTGAGCGGTACAACCATCCCATACAACACATGCGTACTCAATAATAGGCAGTAAATATGATAGGAGTATCTGATTCAGTTCTATGCGACTGAAAGTAAATTTGAGTTTCCTCATGATACCTAACATTTTAAAGGCACTTTTTATAATGTTTTCAATATGACTATGTCATTGTCCATTGTGATTAAGGCGAGACCTAAGTGTTTGTGGTTATTTACAAATTTTATTGGCGAACCATTAAAAAGAATATCAGGGAAAGTTTCAGGAAATTTTAAAGTAAAGACAATTGCTTCCGTTTTGGAAGGGTTAAAGTTAATTAGCCATTGTGCTGCCCAACTTGCTAAAATCCGTAAATCATTTAATAGAAGAGGCAGAATAAAACAATGTTCTATCATCCGCAAATAGCTTGTTAGACTCAACAGGGAATTAGCAATAGCATTAACATAAATCAAAAAGAGTAGTGGCTCCAACACTGAACCCTGAGGAACTCCAGCATTTATCCCTCTTGAGGTTGATGAACATTCCCTGATTATAACCTTTTGCTTTCTGTTATCCAAATAATCACTAACCTAGTTTAGTAAATCTCTTTCTATGTCTACTTGTTTAAGTTGGAAAAATAAGTCCCTTATGCCATACTCTATCAAAAGCTATAAATACATCTAGGAAAACCATGCATGAATATTGACTATTGTCAAAGGTTTGGCAAATATGTTGGTATATATCTATAAGCTGAAAGGTTGTAGAATGATTAGGTAAAAACCCAGATTGGTACTTGTATAGTATGTCATTTGCATGCAAAAAATTATAAACATTTTTAAAAGCAATTCTTTCTTGAAGTTTTCCAACATTATTTAAGAGTGAAACAGGGCAAAAGCTAAAAGGATCAGAGCTGTCTCCCTTTTTGGGTAACTGTATAACATTAGAGTGTTTATAAATATTTGGAAATTTACCTTCTCTAAAGGATCTATTGAAAAGAACACTCAAAGGTACTGCTACCTCATTTGCCACCGCTTTGAGCATTTTATTACTAATTCCGCCGGGTCCTGTTGCCTTGTTTGGGTTCAGTAATTCAATAAGTGACGAGACTTCTTGAGAGGTGCAGGAAATGCTAGATATTCTATTCTGACACGTATATTCCAAAGTAGGTAAAGCAACATTTTCATCGTTTATAGTAGAAATAGAGATGCAATATTTGTTTAACAGATCGGCTTTTTCTTCAGAAGAAAAACACAAAGTCATTTTGGCCAGTAACCGGGAAACAGTTTAACGGTGGTATTGAAGCAGTGCTAGAGTTACCTATAACAAAATGGCGGACAACTTTCCAAAACTGTTTTTTATCATTTGAATGAAAATCTGATATAGACACTTCCAAATTGTTATAGAACTGTTCTTTTGCATGACGATTTAGATTGTTTACTTTGTTGCGGAGCGACTTGTACATAGCCAAGATATTTTGACTGCCTGATTGGTTATATTTACGTTTTAGTCTATCCCTTTTTTTGACACTCTTCTTATTACAGAGTCATACCATGGTTTATCATCAGGTCTAATTAGTACATTTGTAGATGGAATACAACTGTTAACCAAATCAACAAGAGTAGTATTGAATTTCGAACAGGCTTCATCCAAAGTTCCCTCCCTCAAGCAATCCCAATCATGGTTAGATACCTTTTGTTTTAACAATGGAATATTGGCTTTCTGGTATAAGAAAACTGATCTACTGAAAGCACCCTCTGTATCGTACAGAAAGGGCAATGAAATATATGTTGTTTTATGATCGCTAACAGTGTTTGGGACGTCTAAGACCCCAGAATCCAAAACCGGCAAGTCGTCCGGAATTATAATTGGGTCTAAAATTGCTAGCTGGCGAGTGGGTTCTGTAATTGCATAATGTATTGAGTTAATTAATAATACATCTTTTAGATTGTGAAAATTGGGATTAAGCAGGTCCTCGTTAAGATCTCCGACAATTATCAGGTTTTTGAATATTCAAGTGCCCTTCTATGTTCAAATTCAAACTATTAAAAATTGAGCATCAGCAGTAGATGGGCAATAGAACAAACCGATGAAAAAAGGTTCATTTTTTACCTTTATCTCTATTCAAATCGACTCATCACAAAATGTATCCAGATCTGGTCATCTGATGTGCAATAAACTTGTATTTATATAGGCCAACAGACCACCACCATGATTGGTTCTATCTTTTCTGTATGGTAGACTGTAAGAATTTGAAAGAAAAAGCATATCTGTAGAAACATTAGCATCTAGGTGGGTCTCAGTAAAACATAAAATGCTATGATCTAAAATAGTGTCTGTTATATAATCTATTTTATTTCTAGTGCTTCTTGTGTTTAAGTGTAATATTGAAAACTCAAACGTGTTTCCAGGACCAGGATTGCTTTCTACATCACCAGCTTGAAGTAGTTATAGTATCATAATAATCAGACTGTGGAAATTACAAAAATTCAGTACTAAGAGGGAACTCAAGCGGAGGCAAATGGAGGAGAAACGCTTATGTAGTGTCCCAAGAAGTTTTGAAAAGTACTCTGTTGTTATTTTGAATAAAAACACTTGCTTGCCACTAATGAGACAGTGATAAAACAGACCAATTGAGACCCTCCACTGATCTAAAGATATACCCATTTTTGTACAGCTTAAACCAGGTTTGTGTCCCAAAAGTCCATCCCAGAACTGTACCAATCCAGCCTGACAGTAGGTAAACTTAAATAATAAGAGCATATTAAAGATAAAACATGAATTGAATGATATGTCAAAAAACATGTTCATGTATTACAATAAACCTTGAAAGTTTTAACAGAGTGTGTTCACCTCTCTGCCACACTGCCTATTACACCAGTGCCACAGAGAGGTTGTAGTGTGGTGATGAGCTGTGATTACATAAATACAGTAGAACTTCGATGGCTCGAACACCGATGGGTCGTTTACCATGGACGTGTCGAACCCATTCTTGAGCCCCTAGCGAAATCCTCTACATAAGAAGTAGTGGGGGATAATTAAGGAGATGAGGCGATTCTAATGAGTACACACAGCATACATTTTCATTATAGAACACCGAAAAGATGTCTTAAAGTATCTCGTTATGCTTCCTGACAGTAACCTCAGTGGCTCGAACTACCCCTGTCTCGAACAGATTTTCGGGGTCCCGAAGGTGTTCGAGCCATTAAAGTTCGACTGTATTGTTAGTAAGGTGTAATACCAGCATATTTTGTTTTTAAATATGAAATGTCATCTGACACGACAGGTTGTCTATGATTTTCAATACAGACATGGTTGAGTAAACAGCATAGATCGAGATCAGTCTGCTTCTTAAAGAACAGTCCAGACAGAATCTTCAATGATTGTTGTTCTGCAATTTACAGCTTACTGATACAAATATGGTTGGCAGACAGTCAAACAGCAGTCTGATCTGGATATTCGCTGCTTGCAATTCAATGACAATGTAGGCCCAGATCAGGCTTGTCCTTAGAGAGAAGTCTGATCAGGGCCTCCACTGTCTATTAATTCCTGCAGGACACATTAACTGATAACATGATATTTATGGAGCCGTAATAAATGGCTGTTCTGAATTAAACAGAGATCACCCATAAAACCAGATCAGGTCTTTAAGTAGATGGATTCTGAAATCCTTTCTACGGTCATTCGAACCTCTCCGCGGATTCAAGAAGGGCAGCTGTCAGTTTCTGGCGAAAGACTGTGCACTGCACCGACCAACTGCACAGGCATAAGCTTGCCCAGTTAAAGTGTTGATAAGCAAACTGACCAGCTTAGAAATGGCCCTAATGGTGTCTCATGGGCTGTCAAACTCCAATACAAACAGACAGATTTATTAGGCACCTGCCATCGTAGATATACTCAATCAAAAAATTTCCTATACCTAAAATTGCTTCTGTTACTATAGCTACTACAGATAAAAATTACACAAAATTTGTTATGTTTTGATAAGAAGACTCATTTTTTCGTGCAAAAGCACCAATCTTTTTGTTTTCGTAAACACATCATCGTAGACTATTGCTTTAAACACCCAAGGGGTCACTGTGTCATTTTCGCAGAGAAAATCATCAAAACATGCTATGATTTAACATCATGAAATTTCCCTGTACCCTACATTTCTAAAATTTGGTACATGTGACATTTCTTTAAATACCGTTTGCGTCTATTCACAAAAGCTTTGGAACTTTAGTTGCATCAGCTACGAGAAACAGGCTATCACATATTGACCTCCGATTCTTAGAAGTTGTGTGCAAATGCTGCTTTCAATGGGAACTCCATAGAAAATCGCAATCGATAGTGCTACATGCTACATGAATTTTCTGTATTTTTACCATCATGATGAACAGCAATGGTGGACCTAAAGCGTTTTTTTTTTGTTTTTTTTTTTTTAAAAAGGGCAAAAATTGATTGGCAGGAATAAAAATTACAGCAGTTCGAAAATTGCTATATTTTAACTGCAAGGGAGATAATTTGAGAATTTCACAAATTAAAACCTCGCTTATAATGCGAGATCATGAGATATTGTAAAAGTAAAGAAGAAGTAAAACAAAGATCAGGAATTGATACAATTAACTTACTCCACCCATAAAAGACACCAAAGGGAAAGAAATACAAACATTAAGCGACCAGACTATAATGGAAATCTAAACAAAGGAAGGCAATAAGGACAGTTACTTTCCCACAAAATGGCCATATGGCCATCCAAAACCAAAAGACACAAGTGATACACACAGTAAGTAACAAACAACAACATAAATAAATCGCCACAGAAGAGCCGCCTTGGAACGGTCAGTGGAAGATTTCCACGGGGGGGGGGGGGGAGCTTAAATCGATTTTACGTGGCCACGATCCTCGCCCTTACTTCCGTCGCGATTTAGACAAATAATTTGTCTAAATTGTCGCGATTTAGACAAGTAAAGTGTTATTTGATGTTCAGAGAATATTGTCTTCAATCTTAGACAAAAAGAGCTTTCTGCGCATGCGGAATGTCCATTTTCTACCAAAACCTTTCTAGGCACATATTGCAAGACAACTCTGGAGCAGAAAGGTATGGATGGGCAAATGCAAGTTTGAACATTCTCTAGCTAAACGTCCGATTTAAATGTCTACAGCCATTTAGCTCAATAGCTGCCAGAAATCAAGTGAGTTTCACCCGAAAATTGGTATAGTTACTTTTCTGACTAAGTATAGCTGAGGTCCAAACCATAATATTGTAACATAACAGGAATCATTAAGGATAAACCCAGTCAGCCAATGAGTCCCCGCCCAAGTGTTCCTCTCCGGCCAAGCCGAAAGATCTTACCGAAACGAAAATGCAAGATCCCTAGAAGTGCGGCAAGAACAACTGCATGCGTCTTAGTCCCAAACAAGACACTTAACTAATTTAGAGTAGTCATAAGATTGAAATATGTTATATACATTCTGGTAATTTTCATCATTTATTGGTAAGTACAGTACAAGGTCCCAAGTATCTAAAGAGACCCAGATGCAGGGGGGGGGGGGGGGGGGGGCAAGCACTCACAAACTGACTTTTCCACATGTGATGAAATATATACAAGCGTGTCGGAATTGCACTTGTATGAAAACAAGTGAGTAAATATAAATGACAAGTGGCTAATTTAGTCTTGATACATGAAATATTCCTCCACATTCCGCAGAGCTCTATCCTACAGTAAAACCCGGTTTAGCTGAGATAAAATGGGGTTTAAGTAGGAACTTCCTACGATAAAGACACCCCCGCCCATCGGGGTCTGAAGAACCCGATGGGCCGCAAGACTGCCCCACGCAGAGCTGAAACCGCCGCCCAGGCAAAGCGGTGCGAGTCGGATCGTTCACGCCGTCAAACCCAATTGGTCCCACTGGGCGACAGGGCTTGAGGTGTCGTTTCATCTCAACGTTGGGCAAAAGCCCCGCAAAACCGGAGGCAGCGTCTCCAAAATGACCTTTACGGTGATGACGGAGATAAAAAAAAATCCAACCATAAAGAACTGTCAACACATTTGTGTCATGTACGAAACGTTTTATATCTATCAGTCAAGGCAATGCCTCTTCATGTTCAACAGTCATATAGTCTAGGTTCTACATACCCATTAGAAACATCTTAGTTTGAAGACAAGCCCATACATTTGCTATGTTGGCATGCTAACGACTCATGAATGAATAACAAGCTCCTAAGTAAGACTGATAGTGCGAGAACTGAGAGTGAACGCCGAAGTATTCCGAATAGTTGACCTATAATGTCTATAAATACCTCAATGACAGCACGATTGTAAATACAACCAGTGCTTCAGCTGAAGTGCACGACCCGCCGGATGCTTTTAGCTTTATGAGTGTTACCATATATGGGTATGGCGGCCATTTTGGTCATGTGACTTGGACCTAAAATGGTTCCCCCAATTAATGCGCCTTATTGTAAGGAGCAAAAATATATCTTATACTTTAGTACTGTATTCTGAATCGTTTGCAGGATAAAATGCATTCTCACTTTTCCAATACAAAAGCATATGTGTCAAAGTTTGACCTAGGCACAAAGAAGGTCAAGGTCAACCCAGGGTCACCATTTTAGCAATTTATGATTGGCCTAGGTCCCAGATGCTATTTATCAAGTTTCGTGGAAATCTGCCCAGTGGTTCTGGAGAAGACTATTTTTGAAGGGTTTTTACCATATATGGCTTGGCGGCCATTTTGGTCATGTGACCTGGACCCCATGAGCAAATTTTGGTTTCCCCCATCCCATAGAGGCTCCATATGAAATTTGACTTCAATCGGCCCAACGGTTTCCGAGGAGAAGCAGTTAAAAAAATTTCACATTTTTCGCCTCGGCGAGTCTATACTAAATGGAATGTAATATTTCGCAAGTTCATTGGTTAGATCTCATTGATATCTATCAGTATGCCAAAAATTGTTTAAATATTCCAAGTGGTTAAGTCACTATCACCAATTTTCACAAACGGGTTACGGACGGACATACAGACCATATATGGCTTGGCGGTCATTTTGGTCATGTGACCTGGACCCCATGAGCAAATTTTGGTTTCCCCCATCCCATAGAGGCTCCATATGAAATTTGACTTCAATCGGCCCAACGGTTTCAGAGGAGAAGCAGTGCGAAAATTTTCACATTTTTCGCCTCGGCGAGGCTATACTTAATGGAATGTAATATTTCGCAAGTTCATTGGTTAGATCTCATTGATATATATCAGTATGCCAAAAATTGTTTAAATATTCCAAGCGGTTAAGTCACTATCACCAATTTTCACAAACGGGTTACGGACGGACAGACAGACTGACAGACTGACAGAATGACACGGTGATTTTAGGGCACTCTTAGAAAATCAACCGACTTCAGTCGGTCGCTTTTTCTGCGGGTCGTGCAATCACGTTCGTAGTATTTCGTAGAAAAAATAGTAAACATAGAGTAGGTTGAATGGTCACTAAGCGTCAGTTTCAGTGGTCCGAGCACGCAAACTGAGTTTCATCACGAAAACACGCCTATATAGTATAGGCCCAAATGATATATTTACAAGTACATCTAGTGATCAAGACAGTGAAATGAACACCCCCAAACCCCACCTTATATAGAGAAAATCAGGGTTTACAGGGGTGCACATTACCCTTCCCATTCCCGCTCAAATAAATAGGCTATGGGTACTCGTTTGAACGACCTCAATAAGGCTCTGACGAGCACCATCAACCCTTATTGGCAGCGTAAGTATGAAAAATATCAAACATTTTCAACAGAAAAGCAGCCCTTTTGGAGATGTGAAAAATACTCCATGTCGCAACGGAGTATTATCGTAATGATTAATAACAGAGATTTAAGGGAGAAAGAATGTATTAAATTCGATATTCAAATCGGCGCCCAATGCACCTATCGTCGTTACCAATGCACTCACTCTCCATGCTACTGGGCAGCAACTTGAATTACATGTAACTTAATATGGACCCGCACACACTCCAGTCTTACTAGATGTAAAAGCGGAGTCCGAGTTGGACGATTATAATAGGCGTCTTTTCCCGGTAGCTACATCCCAGCAGGCACATTACGCAACTGAGACGTCACATCGACGCCGGAACAACGTCATAACTTTTATGCAACGTCAAATCAACGTCGGTGCAACGTCATGATGTTGCACCGACGTTGACTTGACGCTGCCCTAGTGACGTGTGCCTGCTGGTATGCTCTTGAATCATGGGATATGCATGCTCAGCACCATCTGGTTTATCTTCTACGATTTCCACCCCGAGTTTATCAGAAATGATGTCTCACAACAATAGTAGGCAGTAACACGTGTTAAAGTTAAAAATAAAAACAAATTAAGGCTTGGGTCACAAATATGGCTGATTAAGTGTTTTGAGACTGAGCACTCGCGGTTTAAGAGTTCTAATGAACCATAGATTCATTAGGCTCATCTCCATCAAGTTCACCGACGAGTTCCACGTCTAGCTTTTGAGAGATACTGCCTCTTGGAGATAAATATATGGAGTCACTAGCTGCTTCTTTTTAACGAACACCCGACCATTACTAGTCCAGAAATTATGAATTTTGCCACCCATTTCAAGGATAACAGCTGCTTCACCATAGTATGATTATAGCCTGTTAGATATTCTGTGATGAAGAGCTTTGATGGAGTTCCTTTTAGATCTGCCTTTGCCGCGTATACATGTCTTTAATCATGATAGTGGGCAAATTTAATGATGATCTGCATTGGCATGCCCTTTTTAGACTTGCCCACCACGTAACACCTTTCGAAATCCCGATATTGAAGAGGCCTAGTGTCCTTAAGGACCGCGTCGTTCAGAAAAAGCCTGACAGCTTCAGTCAGCTGTTCTTCGTCGTTGGGATTTACAGAGGGCGTGAAATTATTCAGCCGATTGTGAGTCCTCCTATCGTATTGATTCAGGTCATTCAGATCAAACCTTACTGCGTCAAGTTCAGCCATCAAACAATCGACCTGCATTTCGAGATTCTCTATTGTATCTATTTTCGAGACGAGTAGGTTGGCCTGCTCAGCAATTGCCTTCTCTTGGTCAGAAATTTACCACTTCTTGTTTTTCAATAACACTCTTCTGCTCCCTGATAACCCGGGTCTGCTCAGCAACTGATTCCTGGAACTTTTTGTTCGATTATAGCATTTGGTCCTCAACCTTAGACTGCACAGAACTGACAGCTGCATCGACAGTTGTAGCAACCGAGGCCTCAATCGTTTTCGTTTTCAGAGGGCTAATCATATCGAATAATAGGGGTGTCAAGGTTTTAGCGAATGTAGCGTCACTCAAAGTCATTCTCACCATGTCCGAGAAGGCTACTCACCAGTACTACTCTTTCGGTCTTTTCCTGGACCCAGTTTAAGCATGTCAGGCACCGAGGCCTGCCTTCTAAGCACCCTCCTTTCTGGAAGCCCAGTTGGTGTTGTACCAATATCGGCCGACGTTTTTTTTTTACATCCGATTTGCTCAACGGAGCAGCTCCAACGGAGAGCCCTTTCGTTTGGTACCGCCCTCCTGCACAGACTCAACATCTGCAGCCTCTGCAGCCCCAGGTCCTGATCCAGCCATTTTCGATCTTGGATCAAGTCAGTCAAATTGAAAGTGTTTCAAGCCTTCGAAGCTTCAAATTACACACAGCGAGTACAGGCGAGCGCAGGTAAGGAACGTAAACAGTGACTACACCTGTACACTGTTACATAACGAAGGCATCAACTCACGCCATCTTCAAATGTAAATAAGTATCCAAGTATGCCAATAGTCTGCTTTATTGCCAATTCATCGTCACACCACTTAAAACCTCATCGAAAAATCAGCCTCCAGCCACACTTTAAATTATTTTACATCATTCATAAACCACAAAACATCCAAAGTTTATACGTGAGAAATTTCTCAACTCTGTTCTCGGCCATTGCCCATGATTCCCCGATCACAGCACATATGAGGCACTAATAACCAGAAAGGGCCGTAGGTATAAAAGGGCGGCCGTCTCACGGCAAAAAGGGGAACAACGTCAACGATAGGCACTGTGGTTGCGGCCGCGGCTTTGCACTTAGGGATTCCTACCGGTGACAGCGATCCCTGGATCACTGCGAGAAGACCATGACAGAACGAGGCATGGGTCAACCATAAGGAAAATCAATAGCCTCGACCTACTCCTGATGGGGTGTGGCAAGCGTGGGGTTAGGACGAGGTGTAGCTTTGTGGTTGAGACCCACTGGCTTTGCACTTATTAGCGCTGCACTAAAATCCTAGCTGATCAGGAACCACACAGCCCGAAAGAGGACCAACGAGAGCACGCAAGGACTGGGCATGGATCCACTACCAGGGGAAATTCATCGCCCAACCCCTCCTGAGGGGGTGAGGTAAACAAGAGGTTAGGACGGCATGTAACGCTGTGGTTGCGGTCCTTGGACTTTGCACTTAGGAGTGTCGCATCAAATCCTGGCTGATCGGGAGCCACACGACCCAAAGGAGAACGGTACAACAGCACACTAGCAAACAAACGCCTCTCCTTCAGGAACGCATATAGGTAAATGGGACAGAAATAAGAAACAATACGCATTATCACATCTTTTTTCGCAACTTTCGCTTTCGGATAAAGGATGTACATTATAAGGTTACCCAAACGGAATGATCTGGAGGTTCTCAAAAGGACCCTTTAGTAACATCTGACTAGCAGGAAAGTCGCAGAAACGCCCTCTCCAAACTCACATGGTGTTTCTTCTGGTCTTCCTTGGACAAATGAACATTCTGTCCCACAAGTCCACATCATAACTCGTCACGCGCAAACCACCACGGCCGAAAAACCGCACCTCGCCTGGATCATCTAACAGTCCTCGGTATTGCCATTGTCGTTAAACATAAGAATCACAAAAAAAAAAAAAATCGCGCCATGACCTTAATTAAAACGGGCGGTCAAGGCGGCCACATACTTATACAGATAAGGGCAATGAACTAAATAGTTAGGACATGAATTGGCGCGACCCTGAAGGAAGGCGCCAACATGCAAAACTAAAACAACACACAGCCACCCACACAATACTCAGGATCGTGGCCACGTGAAATCGATTTAAGCCCCCCAGTGGAATTCGTTTCCGCTGACCCTTCCAAGGCGGTTCTTCTGTCGCGGTTTATTTTTGTAATGGTTTGTCTTTGGGTGTTTGTGTCGCTTATATTATTTTATTTTGGATAACCTATTGGCCTTTTTGTGGGAAAGTAACTGTCCTTTTGGCTTTCCGCTGTTGATGTTTTCATTGGGATCTTTTGTTTCATGTTTGTGTTTCATTCCTTTTGGTGTCTCTGATGGGAGCTATGGGTTAATTGTATCGAGTCCTGATCATTGTCTCCACTTCTATACCAAATAGGTAGATATAGTGATAGTTGTAGGGTATGAATACCATAGAGAGGATACTATAGAAAATGAGAAATTAAATAAAAAAACTGAAGATAGACGAAGAAGAAGAGTTTTTTCCCAAATTGTGAATTCAAACATTTTAACTGTAAATATGAAACATAAAAAACAAGATCGCATAGGAGCGCTCCACTGCGCACGTGCGCAGGCGGGGGCTTGTATGCGACCTACATGATTATAACAATGTGTACTAACTGCGTTGTTAACGAGATCGGCACACTTTGTCTCGGGCCCCAAATGGCTAGGTAGGAATACACATTCCTCCTATGGTGCCTTCCTTCACATAGGACGCGATAATGATGGACAAACGTGTGGACTCAAATTGACCCACAGAGAACGGCATCCTACGTCGAGGAGGGCACCACGTTTTCATAACTTAAGACGGCACATGTAGAAAAGGGGTTGACATGTTTTCCACATCCTCCGCAATAGAAATCACCCACTTCCTAAAATAAATACTAATTTGGGCTCGAGATTGCGGAGGCCGGCACACTATGTTATATGTTGTATATACAAAATAAACACAAAAAAAATCACAAAATATAATCTACAAGCACAATTTTGCAGGTACAAAAACTGTCATTCCCTCAACAAAAGTGAAGATCAAGCGGTCAGAGGTGTGTGATATAATCGCCCGCACCCACTTAGCAGCACAAAAATGAAAAACAACAAAAATACTAACCACAAAATGGCTAATAAACATTATATCTCGAATCCCAAGATTGGATATAAGGTGCATAACACGTAACATAAAACGTGTACAGGAATCTTAAGAAAAGTTTTCCAAATTGCAATGAAACTTTCACTGATGAGGTTTTATTAGCCGAAACTACGTAGTATGACCCATCTTCTTTCTTATGAATGTTTTCATTGCTCCTAAAGAACCTCATTTTGGATTTTTATTTGCCTTCACTGCAGCTGGTGTTGTGCTGTGTGGCGGCCGTAAAACGTCTCCCCGTACATCAACCATAGTGCAGTTTATATTTTACTTTTGGTCCTTTGAGATCAGCGTGAATATTCTGAGAAATCAGAAATAAATTATTGGTTTAGACTCACATTCTAGACAGGTTTTTAATTATTTGGACCCCATTTTGATTTATATCAGTCTCTGAATCGACTGCCTATTCGAAAATCACAAAATTGCAGTATGTTTCCTTTTGCTTTCTTTGCCGGATCATTACAGGGTCACTGATGAGGTTTTATTAGCCGAAACTACGTAGTATGACCCATCTTCTTTCTTATGAATGTTTTCATTGCTCCTAAAGGACCTCATTTTTTATTTTTATTTGCCTTCACTGCAGCTGGTGTTGTGCCGTGTGGCGGCCGTAAAACGTCTCCCCGTACATCAACCATAGTGCAGTTTATATTTTACTTTTGGTCCTTTGAGATCAGCGTGAATATTCTGAGAAATCAGAAATAAATTATTGGTTTAGACTCACTTTCTATACAGGTTTTTAATTATTTGGACCCCTTTTTGATTTATATCAGTCTTTGAATCGACTGCCTATTCGAAATTTACAAAATTGCAGTATGTTTCCTTTCGCCTTCTTTGTCGGATCATTACAGGGTCACTGATGAGGTTTTATTAGCCGAAACTACGTAGTATGACCCATCTTCTTTCTTATGAATGTTTTAATTGCTCCTAAAGAACCTCATTTTTGATTTTTATTTCAATCAAAATAACTGCTAAACGATCCCCTTAATGATAAGTTCAAACTCGGAGCCTATCCCGTTACACAAAAAAAAACACATCCCTCTGCGACAGACCGCACAGACTCAAAGCACAGCATTGCTAAAACTTAAATACAGTTCAATCACGGAGACAAAATCTTTCGAATGGAGTTCAAAATCATAACAACTCATCTAAGTTGCACAAAAAACAAAGGCTCACATTGGAACCGTGCAACATACCCAAAGCTCACGAAAGAGAAAGCACACCTCGCCCAGAAACTCCAACAATTTAAGATGCACTTTAGCGACAGGACGCATGCACTCCTGAAGCAAACGGGAAGACAATATATAAGCGCCCCCCCCCCCAACCCCGAGACCTGGAAAGGCCATGGCACCGTTTCACACACATCTCAAGACGGAGCGCGGCGAATTGCTACAGGGCAAGGGGATGCCTGTTGGCTCGGAGACACCTAGGACCCTTTCCTGCTCTGTCACGGTTCGGCATGTTGATAAGCAAAAAAAAAAAAAAAAAAAATATAACGTCGAGCAGAAGACGATATCGACCGACTGCGGCAGACTTACGATAGACATGGACGGACGGGGCTGGAGCCGAGCAATGGTCCTCCTATTCACCAGCAACGGGATATAGGGGTACCACCGAACGAGAACGGGGTAGTGCCAGCATGGATTCGTTCCCTGGGACCCCACCAGCTGACGACCCGCGACACGCGGGAAACTAGAAAACAGCATTAACAAGGTGCGGTTTAATTCTATCGATTCCTGATCATTACCTTCAGTTCTGATTTAGCTCACCGTCACAATTCCTCAAACGACATCTTCACCTAAACCACTGATCGGATTTTGACCAAACTTCACACGAATGATCCGTAGGTGGACCCCTTTCAAGTTATGCAAATGGTTCCGGTCCGTTTCACATCTAGGTCACAGGAGCCAAAAATAGATATTTTTCACTGAAAACTTAAAAAATCTTCTTCTCTGAAACCACTGCCCAGGTCTCTGATATTTGGTATAAAGCTTCATCTAGTGGACCCCTACAAAGATTGTTCAAATAATAGTGTCGGGGCCAAAAATGCCCCCGCTTCGGGGCCCTTTGGTTTTACAAAGGCTTATATTGGGCTAGTCTGTAGAACCTTCTTCTCTGAAACCACAAGGCCCAGGTCTTTGATATTGGGTATGAAGCTTCATCTAGTGGACCCCTTCCAAGATTGTTCAAAATATAGTGCTGGGGCCAAAAATGCCTCCGCCCCTGGGCCCTTTGGTTTTACATAGGATTATATATGGAAACTCTTTAAAAATCTTCTTCTCTGAAACCGAAATCCCAGGTGTTTGATATTTGGTGTGAAGCTTCATCTAGTAGACCCCTACCAGGATTGTTCAAATTAAAGTGCTGGGGCCAAAAATGCCCCCGCCCCGGGGCCCTTTGGTTTTACATAGGCTTATATAGGGAAAAATCTTTAAAAAATCTTCTTCTCTGAAACCGCAAGACCCAGGTCTTTGATATTTGCTATGGAGCTTCATCTAGTGGACCTCTACGAACATTGTTCAAATTATAGTGCTGGGGCCAAAAATGCCCCCGCTGCGGGGCCCTTAGGTTTTACATAGATTTATACAAGGAAACTCTTTAAAAATCTTCTTCTCTGGAACCACAAGGCCCAGGTCTTTGATATTTGTCATACCTTCATCTAATGGACCTCTAAGAAGATTGGGCAAAGTATAGTGTTAGGGCCAAAAATGCTCCCGCCACAGGGCCATTTGGTTCTACATAGGATTATATAGGGAAAATCTTTAAAAATCTTCTCTGAAACCGCATGGCCCAAGTCTTTGATATTTGGTATGATGCTTCATCTAGTGGACCTCTACCAAGATTGCTCAAATTATATCCCTTGGGGCAAAAATGCCCCCTTTGGTTTTGCATAGACTATTATAAGGAACATATTTAAAAATCTCCCTCTGTGAAACCACAAGGCCTAGGTCTTTGATATTTGGTGTGAAATTTCATCTAGTGAACCTCTATCAAGATTGTGCAAATTATAGCAGTTGGACCAAAAATGCTCCGGCCCCGAGACCCTTTGGTTTTACATAGACTTATATAGGGAAATCTTTAAAAAATTCCTTCTCTGAAATTGCAAGGCCCAGGTCTTTGATATTTGGTATGGAACTTCATCTAGTGGACCTCTACCAATACTATTCAAATTATAGCCCTCGGACCACAAATGCCCCCGCCCAGGGACCCTTTGGTTTTGCGTATACTTATATAGAGATAATCTTTGAAAATCTTCTTCTCTGAAACAGCAGAGCCCAGGTCTTTGATATTTGGTGTGAGGCTTCAGCTAGTGGACCTCCATCAAAATTGTTTAAATTATAGCTCAGGAGGCCAAAAATGCTCCCGCCCCGGGCCATTTTGTTTAACATAGGCTTCTGTAGGGAATATCTTCTTCTCTGAAACCGAGGCCGAGGTATTTGATATTTGGTGTGTAGCTTCATCTAGTGGACCTTTGCCAAGATTGTTCAAATTATAGCCTTTGTTGATATTTGGTATGAAGCTTCGCCTTTTTAGACCTCCCTCAACAGTATGCACATTATAGCCTTAGGGCCAATAATGGCCCTCCCTGGAGCCCACTTGTTACTCTATGGATCGGGTGAGCGACCCAGGGCCATCATGGCCCTCTTGTTCTAGTGTATGATATTTGCGTTTATTATATATATGTATTTTTTGTTTTGCAAAATGACCTACACAAAGTCCAGACTTCACTACTATCGGCACTATCTCTGGCATCGGCGCCGGAGTAACCATCGTTAACGTCGGCGTTGGCGTTGGTATCGGCGTCGGTGACAGCATTTACGTTAAAGATTTTTCAGAGCTTATTATTTCATAAACCCTATGATGGTTGTGTTTCAAATATGGCATGATGATATAGGCTAAGATATAGCAATATCCCAGCTCATATCGAAGACTTCAAAATCAAGGCCTGAGCCTGCCCGGGCAAAATGATGTTAGTCAGGCTGTCTAAAATATATAGACCTTTTGGTTTCATTGCTTTGGATGATATTTTATCTCAATATCGGGTAAAGGCACACAAAATGGAAACAACGTCTCCAAAATGACATAAATAGTGTTGACGGGGACGTTAAACGCCATTTCAAGCAAACAAAAATAATTTCTTCTGACAAGTTATTGGACTTCTTTTCTCAAGTTTTGATGTCTTGGATGGGAGGTGTGAGATAATTGTATCAATTCATGATCATTGTCTTTACTTCTATTTTTTCTTGTGGCTTTCCAATCAATTGATTTCCTCTGATGTTTTTTTCTGGATTTCAATTTCGCTTTCCAATAAATTAAATTCATCTGACAAGTTTCCTGATTTCCGTTCTGTTTCCGTTTTTTTATTCTGAGAACTTTTGGGACTGCCTTTTCGGCTTCGATTCAATTGGTTTCTTTCTTACAACTAACTTTCTGGACTTCCTCTGACCGTTCTAAGGCGGTTCTTCTGTCGCGGTTTAGTTTTGTTATGGTTTGTCTTTGGGTGTTCGTGTCGCTTATATTATTTTATTTTGGATAGCCTATTGACCATTTTGTGGGAATGTACTTGTCCTTTTGGCTTTCCGCTATTGATGTTTCCTTTAGGGTCTGTTGTTCCATGTGTGTCTTTCTCTTTGGTGTATATGATGGGAGCTGTGGGTTAATTGTATCGATTCCTGACCATTGCCTCCACTTCTATTTTCCTTCCCGTTTTCAAATACATCGATTTTCTTTCACAAATAAAAATCAACAAGAGCACCGCAAGCGGGTGCCAACGCTCGTCTGCAGTTTCTCTTAGAAAACAAAAGTTCTAAGTCAAATCAAATTGCAAGATGGAGTTATAAAACTTGTAGGGAATGTAGCTCTTGTGATGGTGAGTATGTGTATGAAGTTTCATGAAGGTAGGCCAAATACTTTTGGAAATATTGTAAGAACCACCTTATTATGTTCAACAGCCTACTTTTTGGAGCAGAAATAAAACAAGAGCACCGCATGCGGATGCTAACGTTCGGTTGCAAACATTCTAAGTCGAAAAGGGCATAACTGTGCCAAAAATATTTTGAGGGTTACCTCACCTATTGGTATGAGTTCCCCTTTTCATAATGAACAACTAGACCGAGTTTCAAGTATATATGTTCAGTAATGACCGAGATATTACAAAATGTCCACGTTTTTGCAAAATTCTAAGTCGAAAAAAAGGGGCAAAGCTGTGCCAAAACTATTTTGAGGGTTACCACACCTTTTGGTATGAGTTCCCCTTTTCATAATGAACAACTAGTCCGAGTTTCAAGTAAAGATGTTCAGTAATGACAGAGATATTACAAAATGTCCAAGTTTTGTACGACGACGACGACGACGCAGACGACGCCAGGGCTATGACCATCCCTCGTCGTTTTCTTCGAAAACAGCCGAGCTAAAATAAAATCTACACGTGTAAACTAACATTTTCCCTATATAAAGTTTGGCTATGAAGGGTGTTCATTACACGAACATGTAAACATGACATTGATGTCCGGAAACTATCAATTACCAGTGATAACACTGAGACTGATTTCCCGAGCAGTATTTTCGTGTCCTTCAAAATAGAAGTGAAGGCAATGATCGGGAATCGATACAATTAACCCATATCACCCACAGCCCCGCCTATCGTGGCTTAAAGAATTAGCAGGGCTGCATGATGCTTCCATGCAGAGCTTAATACGACCGACACACAAGTACAGTTTAGACGCTTAAAGGGTATAATAGAAGTGAGGGCAATGATTAGGAATCGATACAACAACCCACAGCTCCGGTCAGAGACACCAAAGGGAAAGAAGCAAAAACACGAAACAACAGACCTATTGGAAACGTCAATAGCGGAAAGCCAAAAGGACAGTCACTTTCCCACAAAATGACCAATCGGGTATCCAAAATAAAATAATAGAAGCGACACAAACACCCAAAGACAAACCATAACAAAAATTAACCGCGACAGAAGAACCGCCTTGGTACGGTCAGCGGAAACGAATTCTACTGGGGGTGGGTAGGGGGGGGGGGAGGGGGGGCTTAAATCGATTTTAGGTGATCACAATTCTCGCCGTTACTTCCGTCGCGATTTAGACAAATAATTTGTTTAGTCCGCATGAAGGCCTCCAAGCTCATCATGCAACATCTCCGCGAACACGAATAATCACACAACCACAGAGATGAAACAACGGTGAGTACTCGACAGCAAGAAACCACTGAAATGCTGGAGCAAAAGAAAACAAACAGTCAGACTCCGATGGGCCGAGGCCTGCTCATGCAATGCGGTGCGAGTCGAACCGTTCATGCTTAAAAAAGCTTATTGGTTTCATTGGGCGGCAAATAAAAATCAAAACTGAGTTCCTTTAAGAGCAATGAAAACATTCATAAGAAAGAAGATGGGTCATACTATGTAGTTTCGGCTAATAAAGCCTCATCAGTGACCCTGTAATGATGCGGCAAGGAAAGCCAGAGGAAACATACTGCAATTTTGCGAATTTCGAATAGGCAGTCGATTCAATAAAAATCAAAAACTGATATCAAAGACTGATATAAATCAAAATGGGGTCTAAATAATTAAAACCCTGTCTAGAATATGAGTCTAAACCAATAATTTATTTCTGATTTCTCAAAATATTCACGCTGATCTCAAAGGACCAAAAGTAAAATATAAACTGCACTATGGTTGTTGTACGGGGAGACTTTTCACGGCCGCCACACGGCACAACACCAGCTGCAGTGAAGGCAAATAAAAATCAAAAATGAGTTCCTTTAAGAGCAATGAAAACATTCATAAGAAAGAAGATGGGTCACACTACGTAGTTTCGGCTAGTAAAGCCTCATCAGTGACCCTGTAATGATGCGGCAACGAAAGCCAGAGGAAACATACTGCAATTTTGCGAATTTCGAAAAGGCAGTCGATTCAAAGACTGATATAAATCAAAATGGGGTCCAAATAATTAAAAACCTGTCTAGAATATGAGTCTAAACCAATGATTTATTTCTGATTTCTCAGAATATTCACGCTGATCTCAAAGGACCAAAAGTAAAATATAAACTGCACTATGGTTGATGTACGGGGAGACTTTTTACGGCCGCCACACGGCACAACACCAGCTGCGCTGAAGGAAAATAAAAATCAAAAATGAGTTCCTTTAAGGAGGTTGGGGAGTAATTCATTTGTCTTTAGATTTTTTTTATTTGCTTGTATTTTGTAGCTTGAAATTTCTGCATTCGTTTGCCGGTATAAAAATATAGGCATACCATGCTTTTTTTTTCGAGCTTTTTAGCCTTTTAGATGGGTACTGTTTTCGTAATTAGCGAATGTTTCAATAATTACCCCAGTCAATGACAAATTGTCGATAACAATTGTTTAAAACAATGTTTCCCAGTTTGGTTTAAAAACACAATGCAGGATAATGTCATGTTTCCGTACCTAGCTGTGAAAGACAAACTCTTTCACAGGTTTTTGTCGAAACACCTATTTACAAATGACTTTTTCTGCATTTTTTGCTGTTTTGATGTGCAATTTTCACTATATTTGATAAAAGAATGCATTTTTCGTCTTTAGATTTTTCTTATTTTCACATATATTGTGTAATTATATTAGATACACGAAATAGACGTGACATTTGACCATGTCACCAGGCATCTGGAAGAAGTAATGCAGAAAAAGTTGCCCCACCCCCAATAAAAATGGCTTAAAAGCATTAAGATATTGTTTAAATGACAAGAACAAGGATTATACCTTTATTATTGCACCTACTTATGCTTCCTTAATGTGATATGTATCAAAGTATTTCATTTTAAATGAAACACAATTTCATTTATAAGTTTTATGATGTGAAAATTTGATCTTTCTGGCAAAAAATCCATGTTATCATATTGCCATATTGTCGATTTGTTCATGTTGAACATTGTCGCAGACGTTCACGCAATGTCCGATATATGTTAATAATTTACCTTGGAAACATTATTGTACATTTTTATCTTTCTTTTTTGCCAATTTATTACCCCAACCCCCTTAATGAAATGGGTTGAAATTGGTAAAAACAAATACCATATGCTGATGCAAAAGAATATACAAATTGCCTTTTTCCCGTATCAGTTCCTGCCAACGTTATAGGGAAAGTAGAAAAACTACTAGTTAATTTTTCTCTATAATTTTTACATTTTTTTTTTCCATGCCATATTGTCCGGAAACGCTATTTAATTATCTATTGCCTGTTTATGCAAACTGTGAAAGTGAGGTGCGATAAGTTATCCATTTACTTTCCGGTGAAGGCAATGGCGGATCAGGAATCCATACAATTACCCAACACCTCCGCTCAGACACACCAAAGGGAAAGAACCACGAATATGAAATAACTAGACCGTAATGGAAACATCACTAGCGGAAAGCCAAAATGTCAGTTACATTCCCACATAGTGGCTTTGGTGGACCTTGATAAGGCATTTTGTTGAGTGTCTTAGAAAGTCATTTAAGAGGCACAGAGAAAATTTGAAGTGGAGGAATGGAATGTTCGATTGGTCCATTGGATGTCTGCTAATGCGCGGAGACGTGTCCTTGTTTGTGTCGGTTACATTGAAGAATTCGAAATGAATGTCGGTGTTCCTCAAGACGCTTTTCTCAGTCAAATAATTCCATTATTGTGCTTTTACTCTTGTCATGCGAGTTCCGCTCTGGAGGCCTTTGTAATCATAGTTGAATCACTCAAAGAAAGTATCTGGATACTCTTAATTTTGTTCGATTCGTTTCAGCTCAACATGGAAAAATCATGCAGCACAATCTTTTTCTTCAATCCCAGATCGGCGGGGGGCGGCTATCATGTACTGTACAGACTAACAATGAGAAGTATTTGGGACGACGATGCACACTGATGCAATTCTCTCTCCTCGATTCCACAGTTCGAGCATCGATTTTGATTCTCTCTCTCTCTCTCTCTCTCTCTCTCTCTCTCTCTCTCTCTCTCTCTCTCTCTCTCTCTCTCTCTCTCTCTAACCCCCATGCGTACGGACCTGTTCAGTCTAAGCTTTTATAAATGTGAGTGGCTATTTGTTCACTCTGGTGGGTTAACAGAAACTTAAACTGAGACTGCGACTGATTATTAACAGAGTAATGTGCGCTGCAAGGCATTACAGTTGTGTCTGCTCTTTCAGTTCATACCAATAACTAGGTGGATCAATATGGCAGTGTTTTTTTTTCTATCTATCTATCTACTGATACTGGGTTAGCCCCCGCTCATCGGGGTTTGAAGAAATAGATGGATTGCATGATGCTTCCACGCAGAGCTGAAACCGACCCGCACACGAGTACTGGTAAACGGCTTAGAGGATCTAAGCCTGCCCAACAATGCAGGTCGGACCGTCCATGCTTAGCCTATAAACCCTATTGGGCGATAGGGCTCGAGATGTCATTTCATCTCAATGTCGGGTAAAAGTCCCACAGAATAGGAAGCAACGTCTCCAAAATGACCTTAACAGTGTTGGCGGGGACGTTAAACTTCAAATCAAACAAAGCCGACACTACGTAGGTCACATTTGACCATTACCGCAGGTGTACATTGCATACACTCCAGGTTTTACAGGATGAATACCAACACAGTAATCATGTAAGGATCTTTAACCTGCACAGGGGATGGTTCTCCCTGCACAGGGGGCCTCCAGTTAACGTCCCGATCCGATGGACGGTGCACTTTATGACATTCATCCCTGCAAATGATGCCACTGTCCAAGAGCGTGTTCGGACACAGAAATTTTATCACCGCTGGCGGGGATCGAACCCGGGACCTCTAGCATTAGAGGCAAGTGCACTAACCACTGAGCTTTCACGCTCCTTATTGTTTTTTTTTTTTCTTTTTTTTTTTTTTTTTTTCAATTATATGACGTCACGCAAACTAAAGTAAACGTCACTATTGAGTCATTGTTTTGTTTGTATTGACAAAGTATGACCATGGAATATTTGCAGTGACAGACTCTTCAAGGCTTATATTTGACACCAATGGAAAAATAAAGTAAACGTCTTTCGTTTAAGAGAGTTCAGATTTGCCGTGGAAAGCTGATGAGCCGTGCAATCGGATGAGACAAATCAGTAGCTGGAAAAATACAGGGTTAGTCTGTTTTATCACTTAATTTTGATGTGCTTACAGCCATGCGAACTAGACCGGAAAGTAGTCTATGAAGTCGCAAAATATTTTACAACAAAAACACACTGTAATGGTTATTAAATGTTACAAAAACCTCAGAAAACACTTTAAAAACAAAATACAAACTAAAATTATTTTGAGGTAAAAATTCGAACTTGATTACGGCAGAGTCAATTATGCGCGACCCTCCTTAAGAGCAATGAAAATATTCATAAGAAAGAAGATGGGTCATACAACGTAGTTTCGGCTAATAAAGCCTCATCAGTGACCCTGTAATGATGCGGCAAAGAAAGCCAGAGGAAACATACTGCAATTTTGCGAATTTCGAATAGGCAGTCGATTCAAAGACTGATATAAAGCAAAATGGGGTCCAAATAATTAAAAACCTGTCTAGAATATGAGTCTAAACCAATAATTAATTTCTGATTTCTCAGAATATTCACGCTGATCTCAAAGGACCAAAAGTAAAATATAAACTGCACTATGGTTGATGTACGGGGAGACTTTTTACGGCCGCCACACGGCACAACACCAGCTGCAGTGAAGGCAAATAAAAATCCAAAATGAGTTCCTTTAAGAGCAATGAAAACATTCGTAAGAAAGAAGATGGGCCATACTACGTAGTTTCGGCTAATAAAGGATTGAGATCGGATAAAAGTCCCACGCAATTGGAAGCAACGTCTCTAAAATGTCCTTTACAGTGTTTACGGGGATATTAAACCTCGAATCAAACAAAATCCCACTTCACCCATCAGATACGCCAAAGAACAGGAAACACACACATGAAATAACTAGACACTAATGGAAACACCATTTGCGGAAAGCCAAAAGTACAGATACTCTCCCACAAAATGGCCGATTGGCTATTCAAACCAAAAATCATAAGCGATACACACACGTAAAGTCAAACAATATTAAAAATAAACCGCGACGGAAGAACAACCTTGGAACGGTTAGTATAACGAATTCCACGGGTGGATGGGTGAGGGGGGGGGGGGGGGGCTTAAATTTTTCGCTACCGCAATCCTCGCCCTTATTTCTCCCGTGGTTTAGACATATAAGAACAAAGCAACAAAAATACAAATAACAAAACAACGAGCGGACTCCGGTAGGCTCTCTGTGAACAATGGCATACGTCTTCCCAAACAAAATGACACCTGCAACAAACATACGCAAACGAAATGTATCATATGACGTCGCGTCTGAGAGTGTAATAACGCCATGTTAGATTTTCGATAACCCACCAGTGGAATAAAAATGCAAATTAGCTAGTTACGTTCCGTAACATTACATGTACGACCTCCATAACGAAGTCGCGTTTATTTATGGCGGAATATTGGCATTTTTGTAAACAATCGTGAATAAAATGCGCTCTAAATGTCATATGATAAATAGAATCTTGCAGTCGAGCTCATGCATTATTGAATTTATTAAACGCGTTGAGGAAAAGGAATAAAATATTCGGCAAAGCCTCGCATTTTATCCCTTTTCCTCAACTCGTTTAATAAAATCAATAATACATGATCACTCATGTAAGATCCTCTATATAACAAATATAAACCGCGACAGAAGAATAATCTGGGAACGGTCAGTTGAAAGTATTTCACTGGTGGGTGGGGGGGGGGGGGGGGCTTAAATCGTTCTACGCGGCCGCAATCCTCGCTCTTACTTCCGTCGCAATTTAGACAAACAGTTTGTTCAGTCCACAATAAGGCCTCCTAACTCACAAGTGTAACATCCCCGAGAACATAAAAACAACCACGAAGATGACACAGCGGTGAAGACTCGACAGCAAGAAACCACTGAAAAGCTGGAGCAAAGGCTTTTCAAAGCTTTTATCTTCTGACATAAGCAGACTGCATTTCAACGAACATCTTGAAAATCTACAAATTCTAATCAGTATCCGGGCTCTCTCTATCCAAAAAAGAAGTAAAGGCAATGGTCAGAGATCGATACAATTAACCCACAGCTCCCATCAGAGACACCAAAGGGAAAAAGCACAAACATGAAGCAACCAGACCATAATTGAAACATCAATCGCGGAAATCAAAAAGTACAGTTACTTTCCCACAAAATTGCCAACTGGCTATCCAACACAAAAATGTATAAGCGGTACACACACTCAAAGACAAACCATAACAAAAATAAAGCCCGACTGAAGAACTGCCTTTGAACGGTTAGTGAAACGAAATCGATTTTACGTGGCCACAATCGCCAAGGTTATTTTCGCCATGATTTAGACAAATGATTTGTTCAGTCCGCATGAAGATAGAAGTGAAGGCAATGGCAAAGACTTTTTAAGGTGGACAAAATCTGGTCTTCTGTGACCTGATTTGGTACACAGGCAGAATGTTACTTCCATTTGCGTACCTGTCCGAAGTTTAATGTGGCCTTTACCTTTGGGGTCTCTATCGGAAGGTGTGGTGTAATTGTACCAATGCCTGATCATTGCTTTCACTTCTATCTCGCCAACCCACAAGTTTCATTTTCGCGATGCAGCTTATAAGAGCCCGTGGTTTTAATATTACTCTATATAAGGGCAAATTGCATTATTTGTAGATTCACCAAGCCTACATTTTGCAAGATATCTGAGCCGCGAACTGTGAAAATAGCATCTTCGGACATGTGCTTTCAGGGAAGGCAAGATCAGTCTGCATTCAGCAGAGGCAGAATACAGCTCTACTGCTAAAGAAGCTAAGGATCAATTGTCATCACGTATAATGCCAAGCTGAAATGCAAGCTGATCTAGTCTTCTATTCTTCACTTACGCACATGTCTTAAGGAATTTTCGATTTGAGCGTCCATTATGGTGACGTTATTCCTTACTGTAGTTATCAAAACAGTAGCTTAGTTGAATCTTTTGAATAAGCGCAAGTATGGTGCTAAGATTTATTCCTGTGCTTCTTCTTCTTATTTTATTCTGTGGACGCATTTATTGCTCGTGCAGATGTAAGTAAAATCATTATTCTGATCAGGAGAGTATAAGTTTTCACGCAGATGTATGTTTTGAAAAATGTTAATATTTATTTTAATTAAATCATTATTCTATTAAATGCCAATAATTTGACAAAGTCGAATTGTTATTTCTCGTTTGTTTGATTTTCACGCATTACGCAAACACGCTTATACAAATACATTGCCACCTTTATCGCCGAAAAAAAATGAATTTTTTATGATGAAAATTTCTTATTTCTGCTCAAAATATAGATTGTGGGTACTCGTTAGAACTCCCGGAAACCCCAGTTTTACTATATAAAAGTGGGTTCAAGGGGGGCAGAATTATATAGGCGTGTTTTCGTGATGATTCAGTAGCCGAACACTCAATTATGGTGCATTTAACATTGTCTCTGTTACAGTTGATTGTTCATGGTCTTCGTCAGAATTGTATGTGACTCATTTAAATCACTGTTTATAGAAGTAAATAAGCAGTAAGATGAAATGAACTCTCTGCATTAAACTTTTTCCATATGCGTACGCAGACAAAAATAGGGCTAGACGTATGCGCATTTGCATCAATCTACCGCAAGGTATCGGTTTTATGTCATCTGGTTTAAAAATGTCGACCGCTTAAGAAATTGTTATTATTTATTTATTTATTTATTTATTTATTTATTTATTACTGTAACATGTTATTGTTAATATCTAGTATCGTGCTTTGTGAATTTTTGGCCGAAACAAGCTTGCCAGACCCATAAAAATCTTTCGAACCCCACAGTTATCAGTTTTCAGTTTTGTACCGCAGTCCTTGCTGCAAAGGAATTGCCTTTTTTTTTCAGAACACTCGAACTTGCATTGTGGGAATTTGCAAAAGGGGGTCTTTCATCTGTGTCCATGCATGTTTTTTCTTTAAACTTTGTATATTAATAACTCAGCATATACGACCTTTAAAATGTATGTAATAACTAATATAATTCAAAGTAGGACCCAGGAGGACGCTCTTACTGACTCCCTCCATGAGCCGGTGTCTGTCTCTAAATAAGTGCGTCTTAAATCTTATGTTTTATTTAGTTTCAAGATCTGTGAACTGGATTGAATGCAGAACTCCATAGGCATTCCTTTGATATAAAAAAAAAATTGAATTAATTAAAGTTTACTTTTTCTGATAAAATAATTATCAAAATCTCATTTTTTAATTAAAATTATCAAAATTCAATCCCTAAGATAAATATGATCTAGTCTTTGTCAAGATTTGATTTTGCTAGGAAAACTTGCCATATGTATCTTCTGTAGCTATGCAAAATTTCATGAAAATCCGAAACCGGTAACACTGTAGTTTTACACCTTTAATGGATGTAAGTCGTTTCTGCAAAATTTACTATTTTATTGAAATCACCCAAGAACCTTACAAAAAGGCAATTAGTAACACTTACGTAATAAAAAAGAGATTATACAAATCAAAATGGATACATATTGAGCTGATCTAGCTTAGAAACTATTAAAATATCATGGATTTCTTATATTTTCCTTTCATTTATACAGTATGATCTATCCAAAATAGTAGATAGTTATACACTAAATGAAAATGTATTCTAATCAACAAATTAGGCTTAACAACACATATTGCTTTTTTATTAGCCGCAAAATTATTGTGAACATGTGCAACTTTATTTAATGATTTTGCATAAGTCATGCTACTCAAATAGGTGTAAGGCAAGGAGATCCATTAGTTTCATTTCCATACCAAGCTGGTATGCAAGGACGCAATGGTCAGTGGTTTGTTGTTACTAGTAAAAATAGTTCTGTTGATAAATCCATGGCCAGATTAAGCCTTAGATATACTCTGTCTTTATGAACGCTGGATTATTATCCTAACAAAAAGTTACAGTAATTATTGGTTAGTATTTCCAAAAATCGAAATGTCACTGATATTGAGTTTCTGTTGCAAAAGATACCATTGATGGCTGAGGCGCAGAATATTTGGTGTAAACAAAGCTGTTCCATGACATAGAGAATTTTTGCTATTAGACAGGGAGAGAAACAGTTTCCTTCCTTATAGTACACATGCATAAATATGTCTCTTTTCTGCATTGGTATTGTAATTGTTGACGTTTATTTAATGTCTCATTTTTTCTATTTACTTTGTCAATATAGTGGTTAATTTATCGGAAGCGAGCTTTTAGTATTTTGTCTCTGGTTGTAAAACTTTCAACCACTTCTTGAATGTTTCTGCTGAATGCAAGTTCACTGTTTTTTAAGCACTGTTCTTGCTTGCTTTTTGTTCATTAATAATTACCAGTACATTTCTGTGCAATGTATCTCTCAGCTTAGAAAGAGCATTGCAGTGTTTGGACAGAAAAAAGCATCACAGTGTATTTACTGAAAATAATTTAAAATCCAATGAGTATGCGATAACTACTCACAGATTGAATAATTATCATCAACAGTTTAAATGTTTCTTGATATCTTACTTAATCTACAGCTTCTAGTATTTTCCTTTGATGTTGGCAGTACTAATAAATTTTGATAAATGTATTGTTATCATGTACTGATATCATGTACAGTTTTGAATGGACCAATCAGCTGAGCTACAATTAAAATAGGAAAGGGCTTCTAGCTCTGCATGACAAAATTAACATTGTCAGGACATTCATTAAAATAGCCTCGCGGAGGTTATTTGAATGAGTACCCACATTTAAAATAGCTTTTACTTAATGGCAAACAGTGCAGACCCTGATCAGACTGCTCCTTCTGATCTGGGTCTGATCTGAGACTGATTTTTGGTGTCCGAACAGTTAAGTATAAACGTGGACATTATAAAATTAAGTTTTGCCTGACTTAACAAACTGAATTCTTCTGTTATTTTGTTTTGTTACATTTTCAGCCGTAACAATTTAACATTGTGGGTATTCATTAAAATAGCCTCGCCGAGGCTACTTGAATGAGTACCCGCATTTAAAATGGCTTTTACTTAATGGCAAACATTGCAGACCCTGATCAGACTGCTCCTTCTGATCTGGGTCTGATCTGAGACTGATTTTTTGGTGTCCGAACAGTTAAGTATAAACATGGACATTAACTGCCTCATCGAGACAATTCCAACAAGTACCCACAACATGTTTCTGTGGGATGAGGCGGTTCTAATGAATACCCACAACATACCATTTTACGGAGAAAAAAATATCCCTGAATTATCACAATACACTCCCGTTTTCAGTTCCTCTGTAACTGGTGCCAAACATTTTATGAAACATTTGCATGCAGCAAAAACACACATCTGAGTTCAAAGTAAGTCCTTTCACTTGAAGGTTCAAAATTAAAATGCTCCAGTGATAAACATCAGGTTAAAAAAGCATGATCAAATAGCCTGTGGTCAGAAAGGAGAATTTTTGATTGGCCACATATGGCTACAGATGGATTTAGACCAATCAAATCCAATTGTATATTAATGAAGCAGAGAAGCTGACAGTGTCCTTTCAGACAGGACAATCTATTTTCCAGACGGGGTAAATCAGGTCAAATAAAAAAAAAATGAAATTAACAGGAAATAAAACAAATATGCTTTGGTAGGTTTTAATATTTGTATATCTATCACCTTTAAGTGGAAGCTTCAATAAGCTGTGGATTGAAACAGATATATCCATTTGTTTTTGAGAAATATTGGTAAATATTTGTACTGATTGACATCTGTACAGGATAATTAGACTCGCCCTGGCGGGCTCGTCAAATTATCCTGTACAGATATCAATCAGTACAAATATTTCCCAATATTTTACAAAAACAATGGATATATCTATTACATAATGTGCTTTGTAATTACTGCAACAACAGCCGAGATAGGTAAATGACGTGAAAGACCTATACAAATATATAGATAACACAATCATGGTCACATAAGTTTTGGAACACTGACAACTGTACGACCATGTGAATTCCGTTTAATTTCGTTCATAGGGGCTATACGAAAAATATAGATTGACTAGTGCCTATGCAGATACAAATTCTGAAAACTTAATGTCCAGGAAAAGTAATCTCAAGTGTTAGTGATTTTCCCTAGAGTAAACCTTTCTTTTTAAATGGACAGTTAGGGTTAAATAAACAAACAACAGTTTGACTTGAGAGTCATTTATCTCGAGTCGGATAAAATATCTCACAAAATCTGAAGCAACATCTAAAATCACTGGTATGTTGTTGATTTGATTGTTAAATCTAAACATCACCTTAGCACCATTACCAAATTAGACAAGAAAGACAGACGGAAAACTGTGCACATGATTACTTGGGTGCGTTTGATGACGTTTGTCATCACAACCTTTGCGGTATAGTTCTGTAGAAAAAATAGTTTGTTCCATAGGGGGCAAATGTACCGAAACGGATGTTTTGCAATAATACTTATAATTATGCTATGAACTACTTACACAAACCATACTATACTATAGCCATCAAAAGTGAAAGCAATAGTAAATTATTATTAAATAGAATGACCAAAACATGATAATCATATACTTTCACATTTTGCTGAATCATGACTATCAGTATTCAGTCTGTTAAAACACAGTGTTACCGGCCCTCAATTTCCAGCAAAATTCATCAATATGTTCCTAAGATATGTGGGTAGTTATTATGCTAAACTGGTGTCTTGACAAAAAATAGGAACATGGTAAAAATGCATATAAAATTTTAATGAATACAAACATAGGAGCTGAAATATAGGGACACCATCAAAGAAAACTGAATGCCCAGCCACTATTACTAGACATTTGAGGTCATTCATAGTATCAACTTACTCGCCAATAATGGCTTTGATTCTTAAAAAAGATAGCAGCATTAGATATATGAAACTCTGAACACTGTAGACAAGTTTATATGAGGGTACTCTCTGTTGTGATAGAGACTTCATAAAATATGTAATAAATTTACTACGGAAATAAAATTTAAAAGTGAATGCATCGTAATTATAATGGTTATACCCAAGGCAATTATTGCGCATAATTTCATCAAAATCCAAGCGTTGGCAGAAACCAATGCAAATTTCCTATACCTTAAAAGACCCCCTTTAAAACTAACCCAACTAGTGAAAACACTCTACATTTAAGGGGATTTCAGTAAAAAATAAGCCAGCCATTTTAGACAAGAAGACGTTTGTAACTATGTGGAAGGGTGCACTGAAGAATATAATTTCTGATTTTTCCTCATCACCCTTCCGTACCTGGAGCTGATTTATGACGTTGTTTGTCTAAGTTCAGCACATGGCACCAACAACTAACATATCAGAGTCATAATCGAATTTGTATATGCCACTTAAACTCGACGGTTTCTTTCAGATATCATCGAAGGTCTCAATTCCGTCATGGAGATTAGTTCGGGAACTGAAGTAGGAGAAGTCATCACGACACTTACTATAGAAACGGTTAGCGGGAGGAGACGACGTCGCGGATATCGGGATCATGATATAACCCTGGACACAAACTCGACCTATTTTGTCCTAAACTTCCGTAAGTTTAACTAAAATGCAGAGCTAGTTAGATTAGTCACCCATAGATTGTATTTATAATCGAATTCTATATTGTATTATAAACATGTCTTTGGCGAAGAGTGCCCTTGCAAACTTATTCCTGTTTCTCATGTTTTCCACGGACAGCACAAAGCTTGAAACGCGTCATACAAATAGTATAAGCAAGAGAACGTGCCGCATTTATGAAATCGAGAACCATCACGTGAACAAGATCGTGAAATGAAGACCCCCTATACTCCACTTTATATAGAGAAAACTGGGATCTACGGAGGTATTCATTATTTTTCTTTTTATTGTTCCAAGACAAAGGTTGTGGGTACTCGTTAGAACCGCCTCAATGAGGCGGTTCTAACGAGCACTCACATCCTATGTTTGCAGTACTTATAAGAAACATATCACGGATTTTCATCAGGAAAATGACCATTTTGGAGATGTGAAAAAAATGCACTATGTGGCATGGGTGTGTTATCGACATGCACTATGTGGCAAGGGTGTGTTATCGACATGATTCGAACTAATTACCTAACACCTTCCGCCTAAGGCACAAAAGGAAAATAAGCGTGTATTTAAAACTGTTTGGAAATATTTTCAATGGGTGTTACTCTTATGACTCTTTACAAAATTTGCTTTAACTATACCGTCTTTCTGAGAACGGTTTAAGAACATTCAATAGAGGGTCACACAAGAAACATGTCTGTGAAATTATTCGAAAATAAATTTATTGTTTAAGATGGAGTAGTTGTTTAATGGTTTGTCTGTGTTTAGCTCTTGCATCCATTTTGTTCATCTCAGCAGAAATGTTTGAGTAACTTCGGCTTCGATTCAATCGGTTTCTTTCTTACAACTTTCTGGACATTTAATGCTCTTATTTTTCCAATCCTCAGCGATTGCTTATGCAATTGCTTTTCACTGTTCCATCAATTGACATCCTTTAGATACCTGTTGAAGGTCATTATTAAACCGATGTTCGTTCCTCGTTGTATAACAACTGCTTGTTTGACATCCCTGTACTTTAAGTAGACTAAGATGTTTTGTGGGCTTTTGTTGTACCTTCCTTCTATTCGAAGGAATCTTCTTCAGTAATTTTATATGCTGTTTTATTTATTTATTTAATAACCGGTATGAATATCGCTTTAGTTTTGACGGTATCACAACCTTATTAACCAAAATGAGTATTACAAATACATTTAAAATATCAATATCACCCCTTAGGTTACACTCTGCTTCTTCTGTACGGATTCCCCATTCTATTAAGAACTTTAATACTATGTTGCCTTCGGTATTGGTTAGACCCTTAAATTTGTCTTCTGTAACTTCAGTTAATCTCAAAAGAGCAGGCAATACCAATGTACCAATGTTTTTGGGAGTAGTCTTCGTATAAGACTATCTCCTCTCAAATCGCCCATCCTTCGAAAATATACTTATCTGTGGAAAAGATGTGGAATGTATCCTAGTATTTCTAAGTGCAATGCCAAGAGGTGCAGATGTTGTTCGCATTTAAGCACTGCGTCTACCGTTACTTCATCTGTAAACGGTAGACGCTTCTCTGTAGTTAACATGTCTGATTTGACATGACAGTCTACACATTTAATTTATCTAATTACTTGACGTGCTGCAAACTGTAATATGCAGTACGTCGGTCAAACTAACCGCATGCTTATATCGTAGAATGAGTAAGCCTAAGAAAACTGACACTTTCTTGTACCGTCACTTTCGACGTACAGGTCATTCTGTAAATAACATTGTTATACAACCAGTGGAAAAACTTTATTACGATGCAAATTCTACATCTAGATTCAAAATAATCAAAAGACATGAAGCTGAACTGAAATGGATTAAAGTTTTACAGACCCCTTTTCCACTGGGATTTAATGACAACATTTATCATGAGAGTAATATTTCCAGAATGCCGGACTTTGATATTTTCTCACTCCTGGAATGTCGAAAACGCAGAACTAGATCTCACGGCACCAGGAAAAATGGTAACTTTAAACGTAAATCACGTGCGTTTAAACGAAACAATACTAGACTGAAGTGACTGTCAATTATATTATTAAATCATGGACGCCACTCTATGCTTTCATTTTTAAGTTCATTACCCGTTTCTGTTTTACGTCTTCTGGACACCGAGGCGAATAAATTCTACGATAGTTCTCATCAGTTATATGATGCGGCTCTCTTAACTAGAGGCTATACTCAGCATACTCTCCGTCCTTACATTGATTCTGAAATTAATCATAAACGCCATTTCTTCAAAATATCCTTCATTAATAAGGGTATGGATTTTATAGATTTGCCCAGTATCCTCCGTGAGAGATCGGTGCTTTCTTCCATTCCTGCTTATTTTCAAAATACTGAAACACCTATAATTTGCTATAAATATAACAAACCTGTTAGATCTATCATTTTTAATTTCAATAAACTTGTTTCAGATCTTGATATTGATACTAATACTCCTGATTCATGTGATTGTAAAAACTCAAAGTATTGCTATCCTGCTGCTGGTCATGTAATTACTGGCAATTTGAAAATTATTCCTGATTCTAGGATAAAGAATATAATTTCTAAAGGACCGAAATATCGGTTTCCTTCTAAAATTGATTTCAGTAAATGTAGAGATGAAATCGCTGCTTCCTTGAATGAATTCGGTAATCGATGGTGTAAGCGAGAGTATGTTGAGCATAAAGCCCTTAAGGACTGGAAACTTAGCATTTTAAAACTAGTGAATAAACGCATTTCTTTCTATTCTCAAAATACTAACTTATTACCTCCTAAGCCCAAGACGTCTTTACGTCATCTTAAACTAGGTATTCAAGAATTTCATAAGAAGTTTGTTTTGGCCCCTGCAGACAAGGCCGCTAACAACGTCGTCGTTGTGTGACGGCTCCACTATGTTAACACGCTTAAGCAGGAGCTTGGTGGTACTAAGACCTATGAACCTCAGCCTTTAGCTGAAGAGAGAGCTATAGTAGATTAACATGTTTGTCTTTCAGCCACCAAGTTTGCTGTGTGTGTTAACGAAGGCCAAGACAAGCTTCCTACGCTATACTCGTTACCAAAACTTCATAAAAAACCTTACAAAGCACGGTTTATTGCAAATTCTAGCTCTTGCACTACCACTGAACTTTCTTAATTATTAACTTCCTGTCTTACTGCTATTAGAACGCATGTATTTAAATATTGTGAAAAAGTCTTTGAAAGATCAGGAAGAAATCTGTTTTGGTCTATAAAAAATTCGAATGAGGTTTTAAAAAAATTGAAATCTAGACATTTTCATGCTTCTAGTCTGTCGACCTACGATTTTGCCACTCTTTACACTACACTTCCTCATAATCTTATAAAAGAAAAGCTTAATGATTTAATTGAATGGGCTTTTCACAGAGAAGATTCTCTCTATCTTGCATGTAATGTCAGAAATGCATTTTTCACTTCTAAAGAGCATAAGAATTATACACTTTGGTCATGTCAGAAAGTGTGTGATGCCCTCACCTTTCTACTTGACAATATTTATATTAGATTCGGTACTAAGTTATTTAGACAAATTGTGGGTATTCCGATGGGTACTAATTGCGCACCTCTTGTGGCTGATCTGTTCTTGTATTGTTATGAAAGAGACTTCATTTTGTCGCTTTCCATTGATAACCAATCTGAAATTATTGACGCTTTTAGCTCTACTTCTAGATATTTAGATGAATTATTAAATATTGATAATACCTATTTTGAGGTTTGATCAGTCAGATTTACCCCCTAGAACTTCAGTTAAATAAAGCAACTTCCTCTGATACCGAGGCCCCGTTTTGGATTTACATCTATCTATTGTAGATGGATTTGTTTCGTGCAAAATTTATGATAAACACGATGACTTTGATTTTGAGATTGTAAATTTTCCTTTTTTGGATGGTGATGTTCCTCGTGCGTTTATATTACGCAATTAATTCGATTTGCTAGAGTGTGTAGTCATGTAACTGACTTCAACACTCGTAATAAATTATTAACGGCTAAACACCTTAATCAGGGTTATCGGTACCATAAACTACGCAAAGCCTTTTCAAAATTTTATAGACGCCATTCTGATTTAATTTCAAAATTTAATATTGGACTTAAATCTCTTCTGCAACAAGGTCTATCGGAACCCGAATTTTATGGTGACTTAGTATATAAATTCAGAAAAATATATAACCGCAATGACTTCAGCACCCAATTTCGTAAAATCATTCTTCGGTATAAAAAGATTTGGTACAACATGGATATTATACGACAGACTGCATGCATGGTAGTTAACCCAATCACGGTTGGCAACTTTACTTCCCTCTTTAAATGCACGCCGGAGGGTCAGGCCTCAGATTCTATGACGGCTCTAACGTAAAGGCTTATTGAGAATTAGAGAGATAATGTTGGTTGGTGCCTGATGCTCTGTCTCTGGTCGGGCTCGTCGGAGTCTAATTGTTGGTTTTCTTTTGCTCCAGCATTTCAGTGGTTTCTTGCTGTCGAGTCCTCACCGTTGTCTCACCTCTGGGGTTCTTTGATTTTTGTGTTCACGGAGATGTTGCACTGATGAGTTAGGAGGCCTTCATGCGGACTGAACAAATTTATCTAAATCGCGACGGAAGTAAGGGCGAGGATTGTGGCCACGTAAAATCGATTTAAGCCCCCCAGTGGAAATCTTCCACTGACCGTTCCAAGGCGGTTCTTCTGTGGCGATTTATTTATGTTGTTGTTTGTTACTTACTGTGTGTATCACTTGTGTCTTTTAATTTTGGATGGCCATATTGCCATTTTGTGGGAAAGTAACTGTCCTTATGGCCTTCCTTTGTTTAGGTTTCCATTATGGTCTGGTCGCTTAATGTTTGTATTTCTTTCCCTTTGGTGTCTTTTATGGGTGGAGTAAGTTAATTGTATCAATTCCTGATCTTTGTTTTACTTCTACTTTCCCCTGACCGTTCCAAGGCGGTGCTTCTGTCGCGGTTTAGTTTTGTTATGGTTTGTCTTTGGGTGTTTGTGTCGCTTCTATTATTTTATTTTGGATAGCCTATTGACCATTTTGTGGGACTGTAACTGTCCTTTTGGCTTTCCGCTATTGGTGTTTCCATTAGGGCCTGTTGTTTTATGTTTGTGTTTCTTTCCATTTGGTGTCTCTGATGGCAGCTGTGGGTTAACTGTATGAATTTCTGATCATTGCCTCCACTTCTATTTTGGCGTAAAAAGCTCGGATGAGTTCTAAAACTGACAAGGTAGGCCCATTAATTGTAGATTTACGTAATCTTGATTGCTGAAAATGCCTATTTTTGACCTTGTTATCGACGTAGCCCCATCAGTTTTGATCGTATCTTCCTAAAACTTACATAATAGTAAGTCAGGGACAAAAAAAACTGTGGAGTCGGCCTGTCTGTCATAGAGATGCGCCCCTTCTTTGCTGCACCCACTGTTTCCACCATACAACCAAACAGCCTACACGGAGATCAGATGCAACTTAACACGTCACTTGCAGTGGGGAAACGGGTAAGAGGACGAGATTTCCTCATTTTAATCCTTTTTTAGAAAAATATCTATAAGCTGAAATTTTTGCAAGAAGAAAAGCATACTTTCCGATGTAAATGCTTATGTTGGTTGGTACCTGGTTCTCATATCTCTGGTCGGGCTCATTGGGGACTAATTGTTGATTTTCTTTTGCGAGAGCATTTCTGTTGTTTCTTTCTGTCGAGTACTCTCCGTTGTTTCATCTCTGTGGTTGTTTGATTTTTGTGTTCACGGAGATGTTTCACTGATGAGTTAGGAGGCCTTCATGCGGACTGAACAAATTATTTGTCTTAATGTGAGTGACTGTTTGAGTTTTACGTCCCACCAACAGCTAAGGTCATACCGGGACGGGACCTCGGTTTAAAGACTCATCCGAAAGTCTGGAGAAGTCCGGGATCGATCCTGCGACCCCTGGTTTACAGACGAGCAGTGTAACCACTACACCACGGAGGCCTCTATATTTGTCTTAATCGCAACGGAAGTAAGGGCGAGGATTGTGGCCACTTAAAATCGATTAAAGCCCCCCCCCCCCTCCACAGTGGAATTCGTTTCCGCTGACCGTTCCGAGTCGGTTCTTCTGTCGCGGTTAACTTTTGTTAATGTTTGTCTTTGGGTGATTTTGTCGCTTATATTATTTTATTTTGGACAGCTTTTTGGCCATTTTGTGGGAAAGTAACTGTCCTTTTGGGTTTCCGCTGTTGGGGGTTTCCGTTGGAGTTTGTACAAGGTCTCCTGAAAGCAGGCAAGAAACGCCTTGCACAACAATTCAATTTAACCTACAGATATATGGATTATTTATTGTCTCTGAAAAATGCTAAATTCGCAGAGTTCTTGGAATTCATCTATCCACGTGAACTTGAAACTAAGGAAACAACAGACACTGCAATCTCCTCCTCATACTTGGATTGTTATCTCTATATCGACAACGGGAAGCTTACTGCTAGGCTGTACGATAAACGAGATGACTTCAATTTTCCCATTTTTAACTTTCCCTTCCTGAGCTGTAATATCCGGTCTGCACCAGCATATGGAGTTTACGTTCCACAGTTAATCCGTTATGCTAGAGCCTCTTCCAAGTATCAGGACTTTAAGGAACGTGGGAAGTTGCTCACTACGTACCAGGTTATGCCAGGGGTATCAAAAAAGCATCTGGTATCATCACTTAAGAAGTTCTATGGGAGGCGCCATGATTGTTTGTTGATCCGTACAATGTGGCCATTTCCAGAATTATTTCTGATATGTTTGCCAATGGAAAGCCATAGGAAGACTTCCAAAATCTCGGACACACCCTTCTCGGCATTTACACCTTTTCTTCGTTCGGGTAGATGGGCAAGAATTTGGACTGCCCGAAACACTTACCCAAAATGTGTGTCGAGGAGAATTTCCGTGTCTGTTGTTTTTCAAACCCTTGGCATCGACCACCTTATGCAAAGAGCGTCTGGGCTCATCGGAGTCTAACTGTTGGTTTTCGTTTGCTCCAGCATTTCAGTGGTTTCTTGCTGTCGAGTCCTCACCGTTGTCTCACCTCTGTGGTTCCTTGATTTCTGTGTTCACGGAGATGTTGCACTGATGAGTTAGGAGGCCTTCATGCGGACTGAACAAATTATTTGTCTAAATCGCGACGGAAGTAAGGGCGAGGATTGTGGCCACGTAAAATCGATTTAAGCCCCCCAGTGGAAATCTTCAACTGACCGTTCCAAGGCGGCTCTTCTGTGGCGATTTATTTATGTTGTTGTTTGTTACTTACTGTGTGTATCACTCGTGTCTTTTAATTTTGGATGGCCATATGGCCATTTTGTGGGAAAGTAACTGTCCGTATGGCCTTCCTTTGTTTAGGTTTCCATTATGGTCTGGTCGCTTAATGTTTGTATTTCTTTCCCTTTGGTGTCTTTTATGGATGGAGTAAGTTAATTGTATCAATTCCTGATCTTTGTTTTACTTCTACTTAGTTCCCCTGCTGAATAATTTGATGTTGTGTTCTTGGTCTACCATGACCCATTGGTGGTTTATTCTGCACCTTTTCTTCGTTCGGGTAGATGGGCGAGAATTTGGACTGCCCGAAACACTTACCCTAAATGTTTGTCGAGGAGAATTTCCTTGTCTGTTGTTTTTCAAACCCTTGGCATCGACCACCTTATGCAAAGAGCGTCTTAGTTCCCCTGCTGATTAATTTGATGTTGTGTTCTTGGTCTACCATGACCCATTGGTGGTTTATTTACTTGCCTTTCTGATTCAGCAGTGTTTACATTTCTGTGTTGATTTCGATTTTGATACTTGTTTTGATTTTGATGCCTATAACGTTGACCTCGTGAGTGGTCTACAACCATTGGTGTTTCTCTTCTAGATGTAAAGTCATGAGACATCTGTACTCGTGTTCTTAAATTTTGCTCGTTTGTGGTTATTGCTATGTTGTTCTCTTAATATTTTCATTTTTAAATTGTCTTGAGTTGACCCATCTATAAAGATATCTATAAACTGACGCTCAACTGCATCATCCCCTTGACTTTGATATGCCTCCCCAGTGAGAGACAAATTCTTTCAGCAAAGAACTGGACGTTCTCACTCGGCTTTTGCTTTGAAGTACGTAGTAACGATAGAGCCATTTGTCTCTCCGTTACTTCCGAAAATCTCACGGCTATCTCTTCTTTCAACTGTTGCCATGTGTTATGTGGATTTGCAGTCATATACCGCTGAATAAATCCTCTTACTGTACCTCCTGAAGATTGATATGCCACTAGCTTTTTTCTTGTATCAGGTATACTTGCAAGATTGGCATATTTTCCAATGGACATAGTCCATTCCATGTAGTTCTTTGAGCTGTCATCAAATTTAAACAACGTAGTTGCAGCCCCTTGTGCAGTTAGAGCTTGCGAGACATTAGCTAACTTTTACGTTAAGGTTTGAAAAGCTTGCGCGACAGGGTCTACCTGAGCTTGTGCCTGACCTTGTCTTTGCTGTGCTTGAGCTATTTAAAAACTGTTCCTTAAAATTATATTAAATCATTAAAGATCTTACAACTGGCCATTGTCTGACAGCTGGTAACATCATGACCACTAGCATGCCATAAGAAAAGGTAAAGAAAACAGTACCAACCTGGTTTTGACTGTTGTCCGCCATTTTCTGTTTCTGTCCGAAGGGTTCTTTTCTTTTGATCCTGCGAGCGGCACCAAAGGAAACACGTGTAACATAACCACCACACGTATTTTGCTCTTGATCTTTTGTTCTTGTCTATTCTTATTCTTATTGTTAATTCCTAGTGTTGTGTTTTGTTTTCCTAATAAAAGACTAAGTCCATTTCTAAAGTTTCTATTCTTTATTTACAACCCATATCTACAGCTAGTATTCAGAGCCCTGATCAACGCTGTGAATCCCAAAAGCTGTCCACGAAGTGGACTCTATGGAATCGTAAACCAAAAGCCAACCAACATGATCTGAGGCGCAGTATTTATACAGAACATTAAAATGTCAGCAGACACCTGCATAACTAATTAATAACAAAATCTGATGTGACTGCATTTTCGTTATGTCAAATATGCAAGTAAACAGCTGAACATTTGGTAATATCTGGTTTCTCATGCATTCCTTGGATGTCAAACGGTCTGAACTCCCAATGCACTAATCACGTGCATATGGTTAATTGACATAATCATAAATACATGCTTCTACGTGGTAAACAAATGCATAAATATTTGACATGATTGCTTAAATAGTCTGTTATATAACTTAACTGGAAATGCCAAACATACTAAATGCACATAGTTATGTAACCATTCTGATAATGAGCCAAAATTATGTTATTATAACCTTGTGTTTTGAATTCCTGTCAAGTTACATGTAAGACCAACTAGAGTACATTCTTGCATTTGATACAAAGTTACAGTAATGCTATTTCAGATTATTGAAACGAAAGCTTGAGATAAAACAGCTTCAACTAAAAATGTTTCTCCCATATTTATGGCCTCATCAACACTATTTGATCATACTGAGTTTCTAAACTTACGGCTCTTTCAATAGTTTTTCGGTCATACTGTTTGTGTATAAACATGACTATGTTTCATCTGTAGCATGCCTGTAGTAGGGTATTGATTGCATAAGCTTTTCTGGAAAAGGGGCCTCTTAGCTCCAATAGACTCATAATGTAAAACACCCTTCAAAATCTTCTTCTCTAAAACCACAGGGCCCAGAGCTTAGATATTTAGCATGTAGCAACGGCAAGTGGTCACCTACATAATTCCTGCCAATCATGCCTCTGGGTTACAAATGGGCCGCGCCCCGGGGCCCCTTCGCTCCCATAGACTCATAATGGAAGAAATCTTCCTCTCTGAAACCAAAGGGCCCAGAGCTTAGATATTTAGAATGTAGCAACGGCAAGTAGTCACCTACATAATTCCTGCCAATCATGCCCCTGGGGTTCAAATTGGCCACGCCCCGGGGCCCCTTAGCTCCTATAGACTCATAATGGAATAAAGCTTCAAAATCTTCTTCTCTGAAACCACAGGGCCGAGCTTAGATATTAAGCATGTAGCAAGCGCAAGTGGTCATCTACATAATTCCTGCCAATCATGCCCATGGGTTCCAAATGGGCCACGCCCGGGGCCCTTCGCTCCCATAGACTCATAATGGAAAAAGCTTCAAAATAAAAGTAAAAAAAGATCAGGAATCGATACAATTAACTTACTCAACCCATCAAAGACACCAAAGGGAAGGAAACACAAACATTAAGCGACCAGACAATAATGGAAACCTTAACAAAGGGAGGCCATAAGGACAGTTACTTTCCCACAAAATGGCCATATGACCATCCAAAATAAAAAGGCAAACTCTTCTTCTCTGAAACCACAGGACCCAGAGCTTAGATATTTAGCATGTAGCAAAGGCACGTAGTCACCTACATAATTCCTGCCAATCATGCCACTGGGTTCCAAATGGGCCATGCCCCGGCGCCCCTTCGCTCCCATAGACTCATAATGGGAAAAAGCTTCAAAAATCTTCTTCTCTGAAACCACAGGGCCCAGAGCTTAGATATTTAGCATGTAGCAACTGTAAGTGGTCACCTACATAATTCCTGTAATCATGCCCCCGGGGTCCAAACGGGCAACGCCCCGGGGCCCCTTAGCTCGTATAGACTCATAATGAAAAAAAAAAAGCTTCAAAAATCTTCTCCACTTAAACCAAAGGGCCCAGAGCTTAGATATTTAGCATGTAGCAACGGCAAGTGGTTACCTACATTATTTCTGCCAATCATGTCCCTGGGTCCAAATGGGCCACGCCCCGGGGCCCCTTCGCTCCCATAGACTCATAATGGAAAAAGCTTCAAAAATCTTCTTCTCTGCAACCACAGGGCCCAGAGCTTATGTACTTAGCATGTAGTAACGGAAAGTGGTCATCTACATAATTCCTGCCAATTAGACCCCTGGATTCTCAATGAGCCACGCCCTTGGGCCCCTTCGCTCTCATAGACTCATAATGGAAAAAAGCTTTCAAAATTGCTCAACCCGTTGTGCTTTGGCTAAAACTATAAAAACCTTGTGTCAACAAAAATTGCTCAAACCCTCTACTCTACCATATATTATTTTCAATTCCATTTGCACAATATGGATCAGGTGAGCGATCCAGGGCCATCATGGCCCTCTTGTTTTTTACATTGTAATCACTGTAGCCGCTCCAGTTTTGTCCCGATCTTCTTGAAACTTACAAGCGGGTTAGTGGGGGATAAAAGCTTGGCTGAGTTCGAAAAGAGGTTAGGTCGGCTTATTTAGTATCTATAGAGTTGCGTCCTTTTGATTAAAGAAAATGCCTATTTTCGACATTGCTATAAACACAGTCCCTTCGGGTTTTCTCGGATCTTCTTTAAACCTACATATAAGTAAATCACGGATAAGTACGAAAGGCGGGTAGGACCATTTCTTATTTCTAACCTCCAACTTCTTACTTCTAATTTCTAACTTCTAACTTTCATGTTGTATGTTTGTTTTTCTTTTTTTATTTAAGTTTTATGGCATTTTCAAGATTTTTACAATTGTAGGTAAGCGGAAGCCAAATTACCCGGAAAAAGCCATCTCTATTTCCGTTGCAGAACTTGGCGTCTCATCACATTGGCGCGCGCGCGCGTGCGTGCGTGCGTGCATGTTTTTGTTTGTTTGATTTGAGGTTTAACGTCCCCGTCAACACTGTAAAGGTCATTTTGGAGACGTTGCTTCCAATTTTGTGGGACTTTTACCCAACATTGAGATGAAATGACTTCTCTAGCCCTGTCGCCCAATAAAACCAATATGGTTTATTAGCATGGACGGTCCGCCTCGCACCGCGGTTCCTGGACAGGCTTAGATCCTCTAAGCGGTTTACCGGTACTAATGTGCGGGCCGGATTCAGCTCTGCGTGGAAGCATCGTGCAGCCCATATATTTCTTCAAGCCCCTATGGGCGGGGGCGGCGTGCGTGCGTGAGTGTGTGTGTTACAGAAGTCCATATGGCTTTTTCCCGGTACTTCGGCTTTCGCTTACCTTGATTAACGATCGGCTAGATATGATGGTAAAAATCTTGAAAGGGCCGTATAATAAAAAAAAAACATACAACATGGACGTTAGAAGTGAGAAATTAGAAGTTAAAAGTAAGAAGTTAGAAGTAAGAAGTTAGAAGTTAGGATTAAGAAATGGTCCTACCCGGCGTTCGTACGAAAGAGTTAAAAAACGGATGAGGTCGGCTTATTTATCATATACTAGTTACTTCCCTCTAATTGCAGAAAATTCCTTTTTTGAACTTCTCATCACCGTAGCCGATTCAGGTTTAATCGGGTCTTTTTTAAACTTACATGTATGTAAGTCTAAATCATTGATAAAAGCCCGGACGAGTTCGAAAACTGATGAGCTAAGCCTATTTATCCCAGAGTCACATGCCTTTAATTGCAGAAAATGTCTATTTTTGACATTGTCACCAACTTAGCTCCTTCAGTTTTTATTAAATCTTTTTCAAATTTTCAGGTAATTAAGGCCGAAATTAAGGCTAGGTTGAGTTTGAAAACGACCTGTGACGGTCGATTAATCTCGGAGTAATGTCCCAAGCGTATTATTGATTTTGTCATCACCGTAGCCACTTCAGTTTTAATAGGATCTTCTTGTAACCTACAAACAAGTAAGTCAGGAATAAAAGCTCGGATGAATTTGAAAACTATTACGTTCAGCTTATGCATCGTAGAGTTACGTCCCTTTGATTTCAAGATATGCCTATTTATGACATTGCCATTCCATAGCCCTTTCAGATTTTATCGGATTTTCTTGAAACTTACATATAAGTAGGACAGGAAAAATACTCGAACGGACTATTTGGCATAGAGTAAAGTCCCTTGGATAGCTGAAAATTCTTACTTTTTAGCTTGTCATCATCATAGCAACTTCAGTTTTTATCGGATTTTCTTGAAACTTTCATAGAAGTAAATTAGTGATAAAGGACGAGTTAGGACACTGATGAGGTGCGATTTTTTGTGAAAGAGATACGCCCCTTTGTTTGCAAAAAATGACTATATTGGTCTTGTCATTAGAATTACTGGTGACACGTCAAATGACATTCGTACTCCAGGACCTGTAATAGGGGAAGTTAGTTCCTGGCTCTAATCGCCTGAGCTCCTCCAGTGTTTATCGCATCTTCTATAAAATTTCATGTAAGGAAATCAGGGAAAAAAATCGGAAGAGTTCGAAAACTGGTGCGATAGATTTATTTATCATAGAGTTATGTCCCTTTGATTGAATGCCATGCCTTTCTTGACCTTGTCATCACCGTAGCCCCATTCAGTATTTATCGGATTTTTTTTTCCAATAAATCCTATAATCATCGCAGCAAATGCTTGTTTTTGACCTCGTCATCATCGACGCTTCTTCAGTTTTTATCGGATCTTATTTAAAATTTGCATGTAAGTAAGTCAGCGATAAAACGTCGGACAAGTTTGAAAACTGGTAAAGTAGAAGTAAAACAAAGACCCGGAATCGATACAATTAACTGACTCCATCCATCAAAGACACCAAAGGGAAAGAAACACAAACATGAAGCGACCAGACCATAATGGAAACCTAAACAAACGAATGACATAAGGACAGTTACTTTCCCACAAAATGGCCAAATGGCCATCCAAAATAAAAAGACACAAGTGATACACACAGAGAGTAACAAACAACAACATAAATAAACCACCACAGAAGAACCGCCTTGGAACGGTCAGTGGAAAGAATTACACTAGGGGGGGGGGGGGGGGGGGGGGGCTTAAATCAATTTTACATAGCCATAGTCCTCGCCTTTACTTCTGTCGCGGTATATACTATTTTTTTAGTCCACATGAAGGCTTCCTTACTCATCAGTGTAACATCTCTAATCATTTTATCATAGCGTTATGTTCCTTTGCTTGCAGAAAATGCCTATTTTTGACCTTGACGTTACCGGAGCATTTTCATTGTTAATGGGACCTTATTGAAACTTAAATATTAAATATTAATTGTTGATAATACTATTTCGATGGTTTGATCAGTCAAATTTACACCCACAATTTCAGTTAAATACAGCAAATTCTTCTGATACCGACCCCCTATGTTTGAATTTTCATCTATCTATTGTAGATGGGTTTGTTTCTTGCAAAATATATGATAAACGCGATGATTTTGATTTTGAGATTGTAAATTTTTCTTTTATGGATGGTGATGTTCATCTTGCGTGACTCTATGGCGTTTATATTTCGCAATTAATTTGATTTGCAAGAGCGTGTAGTCATGTAATCAAGGCGTAATTTTACCAGAGTTAGTGACACAGAAGCATTTCTGATATTTAATCTTCATCAGTGTGTCTCATCCCCAAAGTTTTGAAACCGAAACGGATGATAGACAAGACCCGGCAAACACAGTACATCCCCTCCGAGCACACACCGACCGACGTAGCTCATGAGGCAGGCCAACTGGAGGCATCGGGCAAGAGCCGGCTACATGCGGACTTATAGGCGCCCCCACCGAGCAAACATCAGCAAACATGGCCGGCAGTCCACGGAAGTCCCGGGCATTAGGACGGAGATGTCCAAAGTAGCGAGAGTTGCAAAATTTCAAATATTACAAAATGTGGCAACCAAATCCGCTAAGATACATGTCCAACCTGACAAGTCAGTATTAGTTTTAGAAACATTAGAAATGTAACTGACTTCAACACTCGTTATAAATTGTTAACGGCTAAGCTACTTAACCAGGGTTATGTTATTCGACAAACTGCATGCATGGTGGTTAACCCAATCACGGTTGACAACTTTGCTTCCCTCCTTAATTGCACGCCGGTGGGTCAGGCCTCAGATTCTATGACGGTTCCAACGCAAAGGCGTATGGTTGGTTGGTACCTGATGCTCTGTCTCTGGTCGGACCCATTTGAGTCTAACTGTTGTTTTTTTTTCTCCAGCATTTCTGTTGTTTCTTGCTGTCGAGTCCTCACCGTTGTTTTATCTCTGTGGTTGTCTGATTTTTGTGTTCACGGAGATGTTGCACTGATGAGTTAGAAATAAGTCCCCCCCCCCCCAAGTGGAATTCGTTTCCGCTGACCGTTCCAATGCGGTTCTTTTGACGCGGTTATTGCTGTTATGGTTTGTCTTTGGGTGTTTGTGTCGCTTATATTATTTTATTATTTTCTATTATCAGTACCATAAACTACACAAAGCCTTTTCAAAATTTTTTAGACGTCATTCTGATTTAATTTCAAAATTAAATATTGGACTTAAATCTGCAACAAGGTCTATCGGAACCGAAATTTTATGGTGACTTGGTATATAAATTCAGAAAATATAAAACCGCTATGACTTCAGCACCCAATAACGTAAAATCGTTCTTCGATATAAAAAGATTGGGTAAAACATAAATGTTGTACGACAGACTGCATGCATGGTAGTTAAATCAAACACGGTTGACAACTTTGCTTCCCTCTTTAATTGCACGCCGTAGGGTCAGGCCTCAGATTCTATGACGGTTCCAGCGTAAAGGCTTATGTTGGTTAGTACCTGATGCTCTGTCTCTGGTCGGGCCCATCGGAGTCTAACTATTGGTTTTCTTTTGCTCTAGCATTTCAGTGGTTTCTTGCTGTCGAGTCCTCATCGTTGTTTTATTTCTGTGGTTGTTTGATTTTGTGTTCACGGAGATGTTGCACTGATCAGTAAGGAGGCAGCCATGCGGGCTGAACAAATTATTTGTCTTAATCGCGACGGAACTAGTGGCGAGGATTGTGGACACGTAAAATCAATTAAAGCCATCCAGTGGAATTCGTTTCACTGACCATTCAAGGGTGGTTCTTCTGTCACGGTTTATTCTTGTTATGGTTTGTCTTTGGGTGTTTGTGTCGCTTATATTATTTTATTCTGGATAGCCTATTGGCCATTTCGTGGAAAAGTAACTGTCCTTTTGGCTTTCCTCTATTGATGTTTCCATTAGGGTCTGTTGTTTCGTGTTTGTGTTTCTTTCCCTTTGGTGTCTCTGATGGGAGCTGTTGGTTAATTGTATCGATTCCTGATCATTGCATTACTTAAATTTTAAGTAAGTAAGTCAGGGAAAAACTTCAAATAAGGTTATAAAACTGGTTAGGTCGACCTATTTATCATAAAGTTACATTCCTTTGAATGCGGAAAATGCCATTTTTGACCTTGGCATCACTATTGTCACTTTTATTTTGTATCGGATCTTTTTGGAATATACGTGTAAGTAAGTCAGTGATAAAAGCTAAGATGAGTTTGAAAACTGTTGCGGAAGGCCTATTTGTTGCAGGCCCTTGATTGCTGAAAATGAGATTTTTACTTTTATGTCAGTCAGGTCATATTCATTACTGCTACTGGTAAAATGTAAGCCAGTACAACCTGTTGCGTGCGGGCAGATGGGACTCGACACCACGGGAGGGCAGCCCATCTAGGAATTGCTAGATCTCTAAACAAAGCTAGCGTTGGTAGATGGAACCATTAGCCTTTGTTGGAAATCCACCTAGGGGTTTAGGTATCTCAGTCAAACCTAGCCAGTGACAGGGAGACTAGCTTGTTATCCTAACTGAATAATAACTCCCTCTATTGGGCGGACTGGCGTCGCGTTACTTTGTGCACAGCTGTGGTCGTCCAACGAAACCCTGTGTTGGTGCTTGATCACACTGGCTGTGCACTGGGAAGAAATGGAGCTTATGGTGGTTTCTCTGCAACTGCAAGGGATAGATGGAGCTCTCAAGCCCTGGTCGGCATTCCATCTAGGAGAAGTTGGTTCTCTCGGCATGAAGTCCTGAACAGGGCAGGGATGCCAAGTGTGCATACTCTTCTGAAATTAGCACAGTTAAGATGGACAGTCTATGTTACCAGAATGCCTGAGGGACGTTTGCCAAAGAAAATTCTCTATGGAGAACTAGAACGCTCCCGAGGCGGTCAGAAGAAGTGGTACAAGGACATCCTTAAATCCTCCCTCAGGGACTTAAACATTCCAATAGAGTTGTGGGTGTTCCGTTTGACCTGGGCGGATCACAAACATTTTGGAGTTTGAAAAAGAGAAGTTTTTTTCTTGTTCATTGTTTCTAGTTTCTTGTTTAACTCATTTCAGACAAACAAACCCGCAGAATATTATTGCTGGTTATCTTAGATTATTAATTCTTTTATTTGTAGTTTAATTTACAGTGTCGACATAATTTCCTGCCATTACCACACCAGTGGATGGGGTAAACGCAGAATTGAATTATTCTTTAGGGGCTATCCACATTCATTTCTCTGAAGAGACGGTGAGTTGTAAGATATTTGAGTGTGTTGAGCTATATATAGTTTTGACCAGGGTGCTGAATAGTCCTTTGTAGCTGTCAGTACACTGATTCATAAAAACTTGGAATCCGAGTTGTTACTTTCATTCGGAAGAGCCTTGTGTTGTCAGCTTTTCAGTGGGTGTTGACTGTCCGTACAGCTGGTAGACAACTAGTAACCGAGTGTTGTCAGGTAGTTTAGTGTGCAGAGCTCTTTATCTTGTATTATTGTTTGACCCAAAGTTGCCCAGTATATTAAAATGAAGGTCTCCCTGCTTCCAATGGTCTTGATTCTTTGATTAACCCTTTGGATATGAAGTAATATAACGCAGACGGATGTTGGAATCAGGATTGCATGATTGCAAAAGAGCAACACTGCGATAAAACTTCTCAGTACTTGGCTTAAACTAGGAAGCTGGGAAACAAACGACGTTCAGAGGGCTAACGCAACTTCAAGTCCTCAGGTGGAACAAATTTGGTCATTCTATTGATCTTGGCCGGAGACATTGAAACCGAGTCCAACGTTTCGCTGTGGGCTGTGCAAAAGAAATATTGCAAAGACTCTCAGAAATAAGTAGAATGTGAGGATTATGAGTATCGTTTTCATTCCTCTAGTTCATAATTGGACGAAAACCAATTGCTAGAGCTTGAAATTGGAATTAGAACTTTGTACTGTAAAGCTTGCAAAGCAGACTGTGGCCTATGCAGCGCTGATTTTCTGAATAAACATAAGGCCGTTCAGTGTGATCAGTGTGGAATGTGGATTCACACGGATTGCGCTTTCCTTTCAGATGCCGAATATGGCAAACTGGTAAAGTCTAGTTGTTCATGGATATGCCCAAAATGCGAGGTTTTTAATTTTTCTGACTCGTTCTTCAGCGAACCTGTAAAACTGGAGGAAAGAAAGAAATTTGAACCTATGTAAAAGAAAAAAAAGAGTTAAATCTCCGACTATTGACATGAGGAAGCTGCATTTTGTAAAAGGTTTGAAACTTTGCAGGATAAGCATTAACGGTTTAAGAGGAAAATACTTGAACTTTTAGCTTTCCTTGATACTCACCAACCACATATTGTGGCTATTCAGGTACAACGATTGACAGTTCAATTATGACTTCGTAGCTTTTCCCTGAAACTTGCGAGTACAGTGTCTAAAGAAAGGATTGAAAACTCAGGGCGGCGGAGTGATGTTGCTCATTCACAGAGACATCGCTCATATACCATTCATGGAACTGGAAAACGACTCAGAATCTGTTTGTGTTAAGGTTTTTGCAAACATAACTTCCCATTTTATTGCAAGTTGGTATCGACCACCTAAGGACACAGTCGAAAATTTCCAGTTATTTAGACATCAGCTTGATCGCTTTAAGTCTCAGGACAAGAGTAAAAATCTTCCCGCAGTACATGTCCTAGGTGACTCCAACTTCAAAGACACTGTTTGGTTAGATAGGCACAGCAAACGAGGCACAATGCTCAGTCCGTCAGAAGGACCAATGTCGGTTGACGTTATGAATGTTCTTGGCTTGGAATAGGTTATTGACTTCCCTACTCGAGATAGGAACACCTTGGATTTGATTCTTACAACTTTGCCAGGACAGTTTGGGAATATTCAATCCCCGGACAAACTAGGTGATCATGATATTGTCTCTGGATTTCTGAAAATACATACAAGCTATAAAGAAACCTCATAGTAAGGTTTACTTACATCAAAAGAGTGCTATGAAACTATTAGGAAGGCTGCCCTTAAATTTGCAAGAGAGAAATTCTTTAATGGTCATTCAGACGCTCGGTCTGTCCAGGAGAACTTTGATTTGATACAATATTTCATTCAAGATTCGTCCAAATATCATATCCTCTCCAAAATTTGCAGGTCTGTATCTTCAATTCCTTGGATCACACTAGAAATAAGAAGAAAAATTCGGAGGAGAAATAAGGTTCATGCTAATACAAACAATGTTTGAAAGTGGTAAACTCAGAGCAAAATATGAAAACTGCAGACGAGAAATTAAAAATTACATCAAATATCAGCAACATCTGTATGTAAATGATGTAAACGCAAATCCCAGAGACTTCTACAGATGTATCAATAGTCAGAAGAAAGATAGGCAAGGTATCCCACCCCTGAATAAAAGAGGAGGGAAAGGGATCGCTGAATCGGACTCTGAAAGGGCAGAGAAACTGGTTGGTTAATTCAATGATGCGTTTAATAAAACTGAGTTCAGTGGTTTCTTGCTGTCGAGTCCTCACCGTTGTCTCACCTCTGTGGTTCTTTGATTTTTGTGTTCACGGAGATGTTGCACTGATGAGTTAGGAGGCCTTCATGCGGACTGAACAAATTATTTGTCTAAATCGCGACGGAAGTAAGGGCGAGGATTGTGGCCACGTAAAATCGATTTAAGCCCCCCAGTGGAAATCTTCCACTGACCGTTCCAAGGCGGCTCTTCTGTGGCGATTTATTTATGTTGTTGTTTGTTACTTACTGTGTGTATCACTTGTGTCTTTTGGTTTTGGATGGCCATATGGCCATTTTGTGGGAAAGTAACTGTCCTTATTGCCTTCCTTTGTTTAGGTTTCCATTATGGTCTGGTCGCTTAATGTTTGTATTTTTTCCCTTTGGTGTCTTTTATGGGTGGAGTAAGTTAATTGTATCAATTCCTGATCTTTGTTTTACTTCTACTTTTCAACGCGATTCCATTGACTGGAAGATAAGCCCCTTTATGGAAAGATTTGTTGTATCCTCGGCGGGAGTAATCCAGTTACTTATAAGCTTGGACCCGTCTTAAGCTTTAGGGCCTAGTGAGCTTCATCCTAGAGTCTTGAAGGAACTAGCAAACGAGTTAGGTCCAGTTTTTGCTCATCTTTTCCAATAATATCTCGATACGGGGGGAATTCTCAAAGAATGGCTCTTTGCGAACATCTGTTCACCTTTCAAAAAAGGAGACAGGGCTTGCTCGTAATTATCGCCCGGAGTCACTGACCTCTGTTCTATACACATAGTCTGCTCAAACATCATGGCACATTTGGATGAACATAAACTTTTGTCAGATAGACAGCATGCATTTAGGAAAAGGCATAGTTGCGAAACTCATTTGAACACGGTTATTAATGATTTCGCAAAATGATTGGGCAAACCTCTTGGACAAAGGGGGGCAGGTGGACATATTTAATCTGGACTTCATGAACTATAAATCAAAATTATTTGGTTGTGGAATTGGTGGGAAGACTCTCAAATGGATAGATTCCTTCCTTTGCTACAGAACACAGCGTGTTGTTGTTAATGGTGAATCTTCAGTATGGGCGGCAGTTTTATCTGGGGTCCCCCAGGGGACTGTTCTTGGTCCGCTGCTATCCTCCCTGTACACCGATGATATTTCCACAGACTCGGAAATGAGACTCCACAGACACGGAAATGACACTGTCCGCAGACGACTGTTTTTGCTATCGGTAAATCAGAGATACTGAGGATTTAATGAAACTTCATTGCCTTCACTTCAAATTTCAGAAGCATAAAGATAGATTAGGATTTCGTGCACGAAACTTGGTAGTGAGATTTCAACCCGTTAAATGCAATTTTATGCAGATAACTACGAATAGAATAAATAACATTAAGGCATTTTACACCTTAGAGGGAACGGTCCTCGAAAATGTGAATTCCATTACATACCTTGGTGTGACAATCACTAATGATTTGAGATGGAATACACACATTAGCATATGTTTTCAAAGACAAACAGAACACCTGGTTTCCTCAGGGGAAATCTTTATCAGTGTCCTCAGGATGTGAAAGAGACAGCATATAGGGGACTTGCTCGCCCAATGTTGGAATATAGTAGTTGCATCTTGGACCCAAGCGGAGTGGTGCTTAATGAAGAAATGGAAAAAAGTTCAGAATAGAGCTGCTAGATTTGTAACAGGAAATTACTGCTTTGAAACTTGGAGGAAGATCGCAATTCTAGGAAAATTAAGATGGGCTTCTCTCAAGAAAAGGAAAAGAGACAGTTGGCGTACACTCTTATATACAATGGTCTAAAGGATGCTGCCAGCAATCCAACGGGTGAGCTTGTTCCCCCAGCTAGGCACTGTAGAAAGCACCATGCAATGACATTTCAGACCCGTACTGCAAAAACTGACATTTATAAAGAATCGTTCTTCCCACGAACCATTAGAAATTGGAATGCCCTTCCCAATTCGATAATTTCCACGGCTGAAGGATGGTGTATCTAAGTTGACCTCTTTGGTTAGAGCCACCGACTAACTTCCCATATATCAGGTCCTGGTGTATGAATGCCTTGTTTGCTGTGCCTATCTGTCACCAGTAACAATTCTTATTCTGTTTCTATGGGAACAAATTGCACAGGACAGCGCAGAGTGGCGAGGTTTCATCAAAAAGGCTGCCAATGAATATGAGGCAAAAGGAATCAGCGAAGCTGTGCAGAAATGCGCACAGCGCAAAACCAGAGCTAAGGCATCACCAACAGAGCTGTCGTCCTCTAGCCTCTGTTGCTCTATTTGTAACAAATAGTTCGGAGCTTGAATCGGTCTCATCAGCCATCTTATGATACACAAATAGTAACATTTCTCAAATATTACTAAGACTGGTCATTGTCAGTAATGACAAACGAACTATAATTATTATTATCACTGTAGCTCCTTCAGTTTTTATCATTTCTTCTTGAAATTTACACATATGTAAATCATGAATAAAAAATCAAATGAATTCTATATCAGGTAAGGTCGGTCTATTAATTATAGAGTTACGTCCCTTTGATAGTTTTGACAATGTCATCACTCTAGCCGTTTCGGTTTCTTTCGGATTTTCTTGAAACTTACACATAAGTAAGTCAAGGATACAAGCTCGAATCAGTTCGAAAACTGGCGATGTCGACCTGTTACTTAAAAGGTAATGCCCCATCTATGCTGGAATGCCCATTTTGGATCCTGTCATAACCATAAGTCCTTTAGCTTCATTTGGTTCTTCTTGAAACTAATACATACGTGGGTGGGGGATATCAGTTTGGATGAGTTCGGAAACTCGCGAGATGTGCCAGTCTATAATTGCGTTATGTCTCTTTGTTTGCTGAAAATGCCTACTTTTAACATTTTCATCACCGTCAGTCCTTAAGTTTTGTAAAGATATTTCAGAAACTTACATATAAATGGGTTAGGGACAAAAACCTGAGCAAAGTTGGCGTATTACTTGTAGTGTTATGTACCCTTCGTTGCTGCAAATGTCTGGTTTAGACCTTGCCATCACCGTAAGTCATTTAGTTTTGGCAGTGGCTATTCGGACGGTCCGTATGAATAGCTTGAATTGGCTAATCGTACGGCCCCGTACGTTTAGCCTGAATTGGCTAATCGTACGGCCCCGTATGGTCAGCCAATATAGGCTATATTGGCTAATCATACGGCTATTCTAGGTCGGGATTTGTTTGTTTGATTTAAGGTTTAACGTGCCCGTCAACACTGTGAGGTTATTTTGGAGACGTTGCTAGGAATATGCTAAAATATATTTTGCAAATATTAAAATGTGTATTGGGCAGTATGAAACAGAATTATATTATTTAAGTGCATATACTTCAGCAAATATTAATATCAATTGTATATACATTGCAACAGAAAATTTTAATTTTTTATTATTAATATCAATTGTCAATTTGTTTAGGTTTATTGGCAAGTTTAAGAAATTAATTGCTTCAATTATCGTTTTCCATAAGAATTGATGGTATTCTTTAACCCATTGTATGCGGGAAACCTCTAAAGAGGTATCTTGTCAAACAATGCAGACCTAGATCAGACACCGCAGATCAGACACCGCAGAACGTGACGTCTCATCAGGGCCTGCCCTTTTGGCTGACAGAATGTTCCGTCAAAAATAGAATAAAAATGAAAAAAATAGGCCCGATACCCTTCATATGACAGATGGACTTGTTAAAAGAGTCCACTAGTAAACGCTCGGCTGCAAAAAGTCTAAGTCGAAAAGGGGGCATAACTGTGTCAAAAATATTTTGAGGGTTACCTCGCCTATTGTTATGAGTTCCCCTCTTCATAATGAACAACTAGTACGAGTTTCAAGTAATTATGTTAAGTTATGACAGAGATATTACAAAATGTCCAAGATTTTGCACGACGACGCAGACGACGCCAGAGCTATGACAATGCCTCGTCGTTTTCTTCAAAAACAGCCGAGCTAAAATTAATATGTAACCAGTTAAAGTTTTACAATAAAAAGTGGGGTTTAACGGGGTCAAATTTAGGAAGGCTTGTTTCCGTGATGTTGTGCGGATGCACAAAATGATCTCCCCGAGGGATGTAGCGGTTCAAATAAGATCATTATTAAGACTGGGAACTTTGCATTTACACGTAGCCTGTATCAATAAAAACTGCCTTCATAGTGAACAACAAATATATTGATAAAATTGGGTCGATGCGCAGGCTGATTATTGTGTTATCAATGTTTCCACCTGGTATGAACAATTCAGTCCGCAACATTAAGATAACACCCGGGCGACATAGTGCATTTTTTCACATCTCCGAATTGGCTACTTTTCTGATGAAAATCCGCGGTGCCTTCCTTTGTTTTACTGTGCACATTGCGACGGTCCTAACGAGTACCAACAACCTATTTCTTGAAGCAGAAATAAGAACAATTATGGGATTTAGAGGGTTGTTCATTGTTTGTGTTTTGCAGCCCTGTCAACAGATAAGGTCATGTCTGGTCGGTAAATTACATTCGCTGTTCCTGGACAAGCTTAGACCCTTTAAGCGGTTTACTAGTTCTAAGTGACATTTCCCCCACTCCCCTGCCAGTAACTGACAACAGGCGGTGGGTCAACGGCCCACTAACAACTAAGGTCATATGGAGACCAACAAACCTAAATTATATTCCCAACTGCAGCCAAAACAGGCATCGATAAAAGGTTAATGCAACTTTTTTCAGGTTAGCTGCCCATATTTCTAATTAAGGTCATGCCAGTCAATTAATAAGCACTTTACAAGACTGCAAAGTACATGTAGCCGTATGGCTAACCTACCACATAGGAGTGGCTAGTCTTTCAAGGCGGTACGATCAGCTGATCTTTCTTACCACCAACATTGTCACTTTCTTGATGCCGAACCAGAATAGCCGTACGATAAGCCAATATAGCCAATATTGGCTAACAGTACGGGGCCGTACAATCATCCTATACAGGCTAATCGTACGGGACCGTAGGCTATTCGTACGGAGCCATATGAATAGCCAATGCCTTTAGTTTTGGACGAATCATCCTGAAACTAGCATATACGTAGGTAGGGGATGAAATTATGATACGTTCAAAAACTGGTGATGTCGGCCTATTTCTCAATTGTGTCTCCTGGTTTTTCTTCTCATCAGCATAAGTCCTTCGGTATTGATTGGAACTTCCTGAAGCATTGAATTTGTTAGCTCAGGTGATCGATACAGGACAATTATGGTTCTGTATAGGACCACCATGGCCCTCTTGTTTTCCTACTCTGTCGTAGCCAATGCATTAAAAATTGATGTTCAGCTTTTGGCTACTTCAACCTATTTATATCAAGTTTGATTTCGTCAACTGGGTATCTATATAGAGTTTTTTCAGAACCTTTTGTTAGGCATCAGAATAGATATTTGCGGTAAGATAAATGAAAGTTGATAATTATGGCTAAGAAACCATGCCCATATATGGTGGGAGGGGCTTGACAACTCTTCATTTATGGAACTGAAAAGCCTATGGTGTTACAAAATAGTCGCATACAGACCTAAGGCATCAGATCTCAAATTAATTTGGCATTGGTCATCCCTGTGTTGACCTGTCCGTAGTTTTTTAATTAACAATGTTGTTTTGAAAAACAGACCTACCTGCTGACAAGGCCAGTTTCTCCCACGTAGACTCAGATCAGAATAGTGCATACAGGATTGTTTGTGTGTGTGCATGGGTATGTGCATGCATGCCTGTGAGAAATTGTGTGTGTGTATGCATGCATGCATGGGTGTGCAAAATAGTCGCATACAGACCTAAGGCATCAGATCTCAAATTAATTTGGCATTGGTCATCCCTGTGTTGACCTGTCCGTAGTTTTTTAATTAACAATGTTGTTTTGAAAACCAGACCTACCTGCTGACAAGGCCAGTTTCTCCCACGTAGACTCAGATCAGAATAGTGCATACGGGCTTCTTGATTCAACGTTGCAATGCACCTAATTTATTCAGCACGTCATTGTTCCTTCTTTTCGCATCGTATATTCTTTTCATGGTTCCAAAACTGACATTTTCTGGTAAAAAAAACTATGTTTTCCTTATTTATGTCCAAACCAAAACACAGATTGTAGGGACTCGTAAGAACCGTCATAATGAGCCGATTCTAACGGGAGGACACGTTCTATGTCTTGGAAAAATATTCATCCTTGTAAACCCTACTCGTTTCAATATAATGCAATGTTTACAAATTTTCATTACATAAACAGGTCAACGTGGCGATATGTATCTTTAAATGCAGTTTCAGATGTTTGGGAACTTCAAGTCGCAAGATGCTTACCCACTGGACTAAACGAAACTTTATCGTTTTCAATGCATGAAACTTTCGCTCCACTATGTCCTTCAACAACTTCCACTTTCCTAGTGGGGCCATCGGTAAGTAAATGCAGCGTCACTTCAATTCAACCGTTAATCATTGCCAATTTAAACTCGCTGTAGAGTCCCTGTAACTCCGGATACCAATAGTTCAAGATAGTTTATTTTGAAAACAAAAAAGTGTGCTATGTACTCCTAAGAATCTCTACTATATTCCGATTTCAAACAGAACATTCATTATAACTTACAATTTGTAGATAATCGGAAATGTATTTCTTTATTATGCCTGTGGTCCTTGCACTTAAGCTCTCAGTTGCTCGGACTACTATAACATGCAATTTCGTATGGTCCCAAAAACAGCGATTCAAAATTAGAAGTGAAGGCAGTGTTCAGAAATCGATACTTTTGGCCTTCCGCTTTTGACGTTTTTATTATGGTGAAGAATTTCTATGTTTCTGTACCTTTTCTTTGGTACACTAGACAAGAATCGTGAGGAAACACGATTCCTGTCCAGTGTAACAAAGGAACGATTCCTGTCCAGTGTACCAAAGGAAAAGGTACAGGAACAAAGAATTATTTCACTATAATAAAAACGTCAAAAGCCGAATGCCAAAAGTGCAGTTACTTACCACAAACTGGCCAAACGGTTATCCGAATTAACAAGTTTTAAGCAATGCATATGTGAAAAGACAAACTATAATAAACGTTAACAACGGCAAAAAAACGCCTTGTTTCTGTCGTGTCTCAGATATTTTTTTCCGTCCGCATTAAGGATTTCTCAATCATCAGTGCAACATCTCAAAAAACATAAAACTCAAAGACTCTACAGATGAAATAACGATGCGGACTCGACATCATAAATTAACTGAAATGATGGAGCAAAAAAATAAATAAAAAACAAATGTTTGACGCCGGTTGGTCCGACTGGAGACAGATCGACATAAAGTTAGTTTAAGTAAGCTTTTCGACAGATGGGTCTGAGGCCCGATCCGCCGGTGTGCAAATAAAAGGGACAGCAAAGTTATAAACCATGATTGGGCTAACTATCATGCATTCAGTTTTTCCTATCTCAGTTATGTCATACACAATCTTTTTATATCTAAGAATGATTTTACGGATTTGCTACTGAAATCACTGCAACCATATTGTTTGAATGTATATGTTCATTTGCCATACATTTCAGGTTCCTAGAAGCCTTATTTCGGAAAAGATTTAAGACCAACATTGAATTAAAGAAAATGCAAGCGTGTGTGTGTGAATGCATGTATAAGACCATGCATGGCTGAGTGTGTGCATGAATGGATGTGTGTGCATGCAGGATTGTTTGTGTGTGTGCATGGGTATGTGCATGCATGCCTGTGAGAAATTGTGTGTGTGTATGCATGCATGCATGGGTGTGCATTCAAGCATGCATGCATGGGTGTGCATTCAAGCATGCATGCATGTGTGCTTTTTTTGGTGCATGCTTGTATGTGTGATTGCATGTATGCATGCATGTGTGTGTGCATGCATGTGAATGTGCTTGAATACATGTGTGATGCACAAGTGTCTGCATACGTCTGTTTTTTTGCATTTGTGAGTGCACATGTGCATACAAGTATGCATGTGTGCATGTACGTGTGTGTACTTGCATGCATGCAAAAATGATGCACATGTGTCTGCATGCATATATGCATGCATGTGTGAGTTGGCTGTTAGTGTATGTGTATATTCATGCTTGTGTGTGTGCATGTATGCCAGAATGTATGTATGTATGTATGTATGTATGTATGTATGTATGTATGTATGTATGTATGTATGTATGTATGTATGTATGTATGTATGTATGTATGCTTGGGCATGTGCATGCATGCCTGTGTGAAATTGTGTGAATTGAAATGCATGTGTGATTGCATGCATGCATATGTGATTGCATGTGTGCATGCATGTGTGTGTCCATGCAAGTGTGTGTGTTGAATGAATGCATGCATGTGTGATGCACATGTGTGTGTACATGCATAATTGTGTGAATGCATGTGTGATTGCATGTGTGCATGCATGTGTGTGTTCATGCAAATGGTGTGCTTGCATGCATGCATGTGTGATGCACATATGTGTGTGTGCATGCATGAGTGTGTGAATGCATGTATGTGCACATGCATGCATGAGTGTATGCATTTATGCACGCAGCATGTATGTATGCATGCATGCATGAGTGTGTGAATGCATGTATGGATGCATAAATGCCTGAGTATGTGCATGTATTGATGTGTGTGTGTGCATGCGTGCATGGATATGTATGTATGTATGTATGTATGTATGTATGTATGTATGTATGTATGTATGTATGTATGTATGTATGTATGTATGTATGTATGTATGTATGTATGTACAGAAACAAATGCAAGTGTGTGTGCTTGCACCTTACCAACTTTTTTGTGCGGGAGGATATGAATCATATATGCGCTTAAAAAAAAAAAAAAGAAAAAATGTTCCTCGACTGGGATTTGAACTGAATACCATTTGAATCAGAGTCCTAGGCTCTATCTATTATACTATAGACGTTGCAATTAAACTTATCATAGTTTTACTTCTATTTTTTAACATAGGGAAATAAGGGAAGTAATATAGAGGAAATAGATGCAGTTACCTCTAAAGTGTTGACAAGGTTTTTTCTATGATTTAACCTACTGACCTACTTTTTAATCCGATATGACCCATATTCGAACTTGGCCGAGATATTGTCAAGATGATCATTATGAGCAAGTTTGAGGATGATTGGACCAAAACTGTGACCTATAGAGTGTTAACAGTGTTTTCTATGATTTGACCTTCTGACCTACTTTCTGACCGGACATGACCCATATTCGAATTTGTGCGAGTTATTGTCAGGATGATCATTCTAAGTAAGTTTGAGGATGATTGGACAAAAACTGTGGCCTCTAGAGTGTTAACAAGGTTTTTCTATTTGACCTACTGCCTATTTTTTGACCCGACATGACCATATTCAAACTTGACCGAGATATTTGCATGATGTTCCTTCTGACCAAGTTTAATGATGAATGGATCAAAACTGTGGCCTCTAGATTGTTAAAAAGAAAAGTTTACGCACGACGCATGACGGACGATGGACGACGCACGACGAACGACGACGCCGAGCATCTCACGGTCAGGTGAGTTAAACAAAAGATTCACTCTACAATTTATGTAACTTTTTATGGATAATCTAATACGCTTCAAACGTGTAGGACACGCCCGGACCTGATTTAACCCAGCTTAAAAGGAAAATGGTAAACGCTGTGATAGTTTATTTTGTTATTGAAAACTAAGCTTAGACAGAAAAGCGTCAGAAAAGCTATGACAATATCATTGACATTATTTTACTTACAATTAACCATTGCCTCTTTCAAGAAACCATTGCTGTCAAGTCCTGCAGCGGTTGAAGTGAACATAGGAACTTGTGGATCCGGTCTTACGGTCGAAATAGCTTCCCTTCAGTTTAATAACACGAACCCATGTGTTTCATTTGACTGCCTGGTGAACTGTACAAATGATGAAAAGAGCTTTTGGGTGGATGCAGGTAGAGTATACTTGGCAAAAGAAGGAAGAAGCAGTTGTTCTATTCATGATAAATGAAAATTATAACCGCAGACGTTTTATAGTATCTATAGAAAACGGCATTTTACTGCGTAATTTTATATAAGACATTCAACTTTCAATGCTGGCTACATGCTAAATGCAATATGCCATGGATTCAAGAAATACCATTATCCAAAGTGACACACCGGCCCCGATAGCTCAGTTGGTAGAGTGTCCGCTCCGGGGAACGGAAGGTCACGGGTTCGATCCCGGGCCGCGACATACCAAAGTCGTTAAAAATGGTACTAGCTGCTCCTCGCTTGGCACCCAGATTTACGGAGTAGAGCTAGGACTGGTCGACCCAGTGTCAGGATAATGTGACTGGGACATGATACTTCAGTGAGGCAGCACTATAAAAGTGAGCATTGAGCTCCCTGCCGCAACCAGACACCGTCGTGACTGAAAAATTGTTGAAAGCGACGTTAAACCCGAATTCACACACACACACACACACACACATACACACACACACACATATCCCGAGCCCCCGCCTATAGGGGCTTGAAGAAATATATGAGCTGAATCCGGCCCGCACACTAGTACTGGTAAACCGCTTAGAGGATCTAAGCCTGTCCAGGAACCGCGTCGAGAGGCGGACCGTCCATGCTTATAAACCCTATTGGTTTCATTGGGCGACAGGGCTTGAGATGTCATTTCATCTCAATGTCGGGTAAAAGTCCCACAAAATTGGAAGCAACGTCTCCAAAATGACCTTTAAAGTGTTGACGGGGACGTTAAACCTCAAATCAAACAAAACAAAACACACACATATCCCAAGTGACACTGCGCTTAATGTGACTCAAGTTTATATATTAAGTACTGGGGAATAGAGACTGAAAACTTAAATCACAGAATGAAAAATCAATTATGTATTTATTGTAAGTGTGCTATTTATTTATTTTTCAAATCATGCCAAATCGTAATCAAATCCATCACCGGCGACACACCGAAAGACATTCATACACCAGTACCTGTGACAAGGAGAGCAAGCCCCAGCCCTCGCCAAAGAGGCAAACTCAGCCACACACTCATCAGCACCCGCAGCCATGGATACGATCGAATCGGCAAAGGCACTCCAATCCCCAATAGTTTGCGGGAAGAAAGAATCCCTGCAAACGTCAGCACTTTCTGACGCCAAGCAGGGGTGCAAAATATCAAACAACAATAACAAATGCTTGGAAAACAGCCTCATGTACTAAGTGGATGCGAATCGAATGATAAAATGATGTCACATTTCGCGAGACTCACATGAGATATAATATTATCCCAAGTGACACTCCGCTCAATGTGACTCAAATGTATGTATTGTAGTACTCGGGAATAGAGTTTATAGAGGATATTTACCTTTTTGAGGTAGATACCAGCTTCATCGGGTGTGTTGAAAACAGCCATATTTTCACGAGTGCGAAGCACGAGTGAAAATTTGGATGTTTTCAATTCACGAGATGAAATATTTTGGCATCCGCCGAAAAAAGTAAATTTTCTTTTTATTGTATAATTTTATGCGGATATTTAAGGTAATTGATCCATCGTATCATACGTCACAACTTTGACCTGGCTGTGACGTCACAACTGTCATTTTTAAAACATAAACATATCGCCAATTTAAATACAACGATTTTACAGTTCAAAGAGTGTTTTTCAAGGTGTTTTACAGAATTATTTTATCGATTACATATGAATTCTGGCGAGAGAATGTAGTCCGGGCTGCTACTGGGAAAATTACACGGTCATGTTATTTTTCACAGTGTAAAAATATCGTATATTTCACAGTGTGAAAATATCATTTTTATTTGTTTCCGATATGCATTTATTTCACTGCAGAGTTTTAAAAATAAAACCAACTTCCTCTCAACTGCTAATTGCTCACCTTCCCCCTCCCCCCCCCCCCCCCCCCCACCCCCGATCCTCCCACAAAAAAAACGCCCAACACTCTCCAAACATTCCTTAAACAATGTGTCTCTAGATTGTATACCCTTATATGTGTATATTCGATTCTGCCCCTCAAAAAGCATTTGAGCTCTACTAACGTGATCAGAAATGTTAAATATATCAGTCGAACCTGTAGTTAGCAAATACTAGTCCAAACATCTATGATAAAGCCAAAAATGGTTGTAGAAGACGTGTGCTTGCGTTATACAGGTAGATTTTCACTACTTGACATAAATGGAGACCACTCAATACAGGCCGCCTAAGTACCGTCTAAACTGCACATAACCGGTTTAACAAAACGGAGTCCTACCAGCCGCTGCTGATGGCATGCAAGTTGAAGGCTGGGCTGTCTGTCCGCGTAAATTAACCTAATGTTCCCATTGACTGCTTAACACAAAACTTGGGTCAAACTCAAAAACGCATTTCCCAATAAGGAATTCCTGGACAAAATAGAAGTGAAGGCAATGATCAGGAATCGATACAATTAACCCTCAGTTCCAATCAGAGACACCAAAATGAAAGAAGCACAAACGGGAAACAACCAGACCCCAATGGAAACATTAATAGTGGAAAGCCAACAAAATGGCCAATTGGCTATCCAAAACAAAATAATATAAGCGATACACACACTCAAAGACAAACCATAAAAAAGATAAACCTCGACAGAAGAACCGCCCAGGAACGAATTGCACTGGGGACCCAAATCGATTTTACGTGGCCACAATCCTCGACCTTATTTCCGTCGCGATTTAGACAATTAATTTGTTCAGTCGGCATGAAGTCTTCCCTCTTAGCAGTCCTCCTGAAAATGGCTAAACCAAATCACACAGAGAAACATCCAGCCCCAACCTGCGTGTACATTTCACAAGGCGATTAGAACTCCTTGGTAAGGACATGGGTATTGACAACCGTCAAAATTGAAAACATAATACATTAGGTGATCAAGTCCATGAAATGAGCATCCCCTTAATCCCCACTTTACACGAATTGAATAGGGGTTAACGAGGGTCTACATTATTTTCCTTATATCTGCTCCAAGACATAGGTTGTGGGTACTCGTTAGAACCGCCTAGACGAGGCGGTCGAAACGAGCACCCGCAACCGAAGCGTGCAGTATCAATAAGAAAAAATATCACGAATTTTCATTAGGAAAATAGTCATTTTGGAGATGTGGAGATGGAGATATGTGCTATGTCGCACGGGTGGGTTATCGACTTTGCCCTTTTGCCCCTCCATTTCATCGGCATCCTTGGTCTAAAGCTGGCAGTAGACACCCGGAACTATGGAAAAGTGCACGTGTTCATTTGAAGGCATAAAGGTTAAACAATAAAAATTAATTGCCCTTAAAACAACTTAGTCCTTGTAAACACCTGTGGCCTGAATTAGCACTGGCCTTGAGCAGCAAATTCTCGCAACGTTCTTCTTAAAATACCCGTTGAAACCAGTACACAAAGGCAAACCAAAAATACATGAAACTCATCTTCGGCTTCAAACCTCAATAACAAGTCAAATAGCTGCTCATTTCCTGTGTTTCACAAAGAAATAAAACAAACAACTCTCTAAAATATTCTGTAAAATGTGAACATAACACCGAAAAACACTTTTGCTTGACCTATCGAAAAAAAACTGAAAAATCAAAACATTTGCAAAATACTTTGGCAGCCTCCAGCCGAACCTCCAGAGTGCACAATTAAATTATCCGCCTGAACATTTTTAAAAAATCTTGTCAGCCTTCGGCCCAACCTCCTGACTGCATGACTAAACAACTAAGAACACTACAATTTCAACATCCAAGGTTTACGTCTCCCTCGCCCACGTACTCCACTTATGTTGGACTGGAAAACAACTCGTCCGTAAAGTCTGGTAGATGCCACTCGAATTACAAAACAACGCCACGTCTCGATAGATGCACTTGAGGTAGAAATGGATGGTACTTTTCTCACTTTTGCCATGTCGTGGCATTTTCATTGTGATTGCAACCACATGCAAAGAAAACCCTTGAAATATGCACTAAGTAGGATAAGCCTTTGGTAGCATGGAACACACTACGCAAATGAAAATTGTAGTGTGTAGGTTTTTTTTCTGGGCATGACTAGCTACTTTGTGCCAAGTAGGCCTCATCAATGACTCGAAATAATTTCCGACTTCCACCACAGTCCACAGTGGAATCAATGATCCCAACGGCTTAAAAAATATAATCTACACTTTTTTTGCATTTTCCAACATTTTACCAAAGTGGGCATGTAAGGTCATTTTAAAACTGCGCTTCTAAGCGCTGTGGCTGCTGTAAACATATTTCTCTAAAACATAAGTGAAGGCAATGACCAGGAATCGATACAATTAACCTACAGCTCCCATCAGAGACACCAACGGGAAAGAAACACGAACCTTAAATAACTAGACCCTAATGTAAACATCAATAACACAAAGCCAAAAAGACAGATACTTTCCCACAAAATGACCAATTGGCTATCCAAACATAGATGTGAAGGCAATGATCAGGAATCGATGCAATTAACCCGTACCTGCAATCAGAGACACCAACGGAAAAGAAACACAAACATGAAATAAATAGACCCTAATGGAACCATCAATGGTGGAAAGCCAAAAAGACAGTTACTTTCCCACAAAATGACAAATATGCTATCCAAACCAAAAAGATATATGCGATACACACAATCAAAGTCGAACTGTAACAAAAAGTCTATTATTACTTCATCTGTAAATGGAAGAACATTTGCAGCGAATTCCTTTCTGATTTAGACTGATATTCGAAAGATATTATTTTTTACATGAAACGCCACGAATTGTGGCTTTCAATACGTTGATCAAACTAAGCGCGCGTTAAAGGCACGCTTTGGAGAACATAAGTCTAACATAAAAGTCAAATAAAAAAATGATAAATTGAATAATTACATTTATCGACACTTTTAACGTACCGGTTTCTCGTTGAACTATGTATCTCTTCAACACGCAAAAGAAATTATCCACGATCAAAAAGCAACTGACAAACTTCAAAAGATTTGAGGCTGAGATTAGTTGAATAATAGCTTTGCAAACACATTTCCCTGTAGGTTTAAATGGCAATATCTTACACGAAGGCAGCATTTCTATATTACCAGATGTTGATGTTTATATTCTTTTCGATATAAGGAAAAGAAGGTCTAGATCACATGGTACTCGTCTGAACCGTAATATTAAATACAATTTGCGTCGAACCATGTCTCTGTCGGAAATTATACTATTCTGCAACAGTGTGGGCGACTTTCAGTTTCCTCAAAACGTAACATGGACAAAGATGTCGATAAATATCATGATTCTGAACACCAGTTTTATGATGCTGTACTTCTTATTCGTTGCTATACTGAACATGCTTTACGGCCTTACATTTATTCTGAGATTTATCGGTTTCAGAACTTTGGGGTTGAGACGCACTGATGAAGATCAAATATCAGAAAGGCCTCTGTGTCACTAAATTTGGTACAGTAACGCCTTAATTGCAACCACTGGGTCGGTATCTCTGCTGGTGGATGATTAGTTCGTCCCCGAGGGTATCATCAGCTCAGTATCAGTTCCTTAGTGCTGAGGTCGATACTGCGGTGTTGACGTCAGTACTCAAGTACTGATTTAAATGACTATATAATATCTTAAATTTTTGCAGTATAAAATTCTTAATTTTTCCAAAACTAAGACTGACTTGTCATGTGAGCCATGTATCTTAGCAGATTTGGGTACCACTTTTTGTTACATTTTAAATTTTGCAAGTCTAGTTACTTTGGACATCACCTTCATGAAACACTTAACGGACGTGTTTTTGTTTCAGTCCAATATAAGTGGAGTACATGGGCGAAGAGTGTGGGCCATGGTTGCTGATGTTGGCTCGGTGGGGGCGCCTATAAGTCCTAGGGTAGGCGTCTCTTGCCTGATGCCTCCAGTTGACCTGTCACATGAGCTACGTCGGTCGGTGTGTGCTCGGAGGGGGGATGTGCTGCGTTTGCCGGGTCTTGTCCATCATCCATTTCGGTTTTAGATCTTTGGGGTTGAGACACACTGATGAAGATTAAATATCAGAAAGGCCTCTGAGTCACTAAATTTGGTATAGTTACGCCTTATTTGCATCCACTGGGTCGGTATCTCTGCTGGTGGATGATTCGTTCGTCCCCGAGGGTATCATCAGCTCAGTATCAGTTCCTTAGTGCTGAGGTTTACACTGTGGTGTTGACGTTAGTATTCAAGTACTGATTGAAATAACTATATATCTTTAATTTTAGCAGTATAAAATTCTAAATTTTCTAAAACTAAGACTGACTTGTCAGGTCAGGAAAATATATAACCGCAATGACTTCAGCACCCAATTTCGTAAAATCATTCTTCGATATAAAAAGATTGGGTACAACATGGATGTTATACGACAGACTGCATGCATGGTAGTTAACCCAATCACGGTTGGAAACTTTGCTTCCCTCTTTAATTGCACGCCGGTGGGTCAGGCCTCGGATTCTATGACGGTTCCAACGTTAAGGCTTATGGAGAATTAGAGAGATCTAATTCAAGGTTATGTTGGTTGGTGCCTGATGCTCTGTCTCTGGTCCGGCCCATCGGAGTCTAACTGTTGGTTTTCTTTTGCTCCAGCATTTCAGTGGTTTTTTGCTGTCGAGTCCTCACCGTTGTCTCACCTCTATAATTCTTTGATTATTTGTGTTCAAGGAGATGTTGCACTGGTGAGTTAGGAGGCCTTCATGCGGACTGAACAAGTTATTTGTCTAAATCGCGACGGAAGTAAGGGCGAGGATTGTTGCCAGGTAAAATCGATTTTAGCCCCCAAGTGGAATTCTTTCCACTGACGTTCTTCTGTGGCGGTTTATTTACGTTGTTGTTTGTTACTACTCATTGTGTGTATCACTTGTGTCTTTTTATTTTGGATGGCCATTTGGCCATTTTGTGGGAAAGTAACTGTCCTTATGGCCATCCTTTGTTTGGGTTTCCATTATGGTCTGGTCGCTTCATGTTTATGTTTCTTTCCCTTTGGTGTCTTTGATAGGTGGAGCAAGTTAATTGTATCGATTCCTGGTCTTTGGTTTACTTCTGCTTTATGTATCTTAGCGGATTTTAAATTTTGCAAATCTCGCTACTTTGGACACCTCCTTACTGATGCCCGAGACTTTCGTGGGGTGTGGGCCATGGTTACTGATATTGGCTCGGTGGGGACGCCTATAAGTCATAGGGTAAGCGTCTCTTGCCTGATGCCTCCAGTTGGCCTGTCTCATGAGCTACGCCGGTCGATCTATGCTCGGAGGGGGGATATGCTGTGTTTGCCGGGTCTTGTCCATCATCCATTTCGGTTTAAGAACTTTGGGGTTGAGGCACACTGATGAAGATTAAATATCGGAAAGGCCTCTGTGTCACTGAATATGGTATAGATACGCCTTAATTTATCAGGTGTGACATTTTATGAAAATTACTTTTGTCAATAGAGGTACTGACTTCATAGATTTACCCAACATAGTTAGAGATAAAATCATTATATCTTCCTTACCAGGATATTTCCGAAATACTGAATCTCAAATCATCCGTTTCGGGCCCCCGCCAATCGGGGCTTGAAGAAATAGATTGGGATGTACGATGTTTCCACGCAGAGCTGAAACCAACGCACCCAAGTACTGGTAAACTAGCAAATACTTCTGAATCACGAGACTGTAAAATTTGTTAGTTTTTGTTTTCTCCCTAGCTGCTGGTCATGTATTTACGAGTTCCAACCGAAAAAGTGAAGGCAATTATCAGGAATCGATACCATTAACCAACAGCTCCCATCAGAGACACCAAAGGGAAAGAACCAAAATCATGAAAAAACAAGACCCCAAACGGAAACATCAACAGCGGAAAGTCAAAAGGACAGTAACTTTCCAAAATAATGGCCAATTTGCTATCAAAAAAAAAAAACAACAACAAAAAATACAAGCGATACATACACTCAATAACAAACAATACCAAAAATTAACCGCGACAGAAAACCGCCTTGGAATGGTCAGTGAACCGAATTCCACATTGGCGGGGGGAGGTGGGTCTTAAATCGTGGCCACAATCCTCGTCCTTGCGTCGGTCGCGATTAAGACAAATAATTTATTAAGTCCGCATGAAAGCCTTCGTACTCATCAAGGCTGCACTACGTTTATACACCTCGACAAGAACCTGGTAGTACTAAGACCTAGGTTTAGGTTCCTGAAGATGAAACTACATGTACTATCTTCAAAGAGCACCAGTTTCAACTATGTAAGTATTATAGCGGAAGATAAAGAAAAATTTCCTACATTATACTGCGTACCGAAGCTTTGCAAAAATCAATATAAACCGGTTCTCTTGCTCTTGTTTGTTATTTTAATAAGTTCGTCTTTGCATGTATAATAGAAGCAATGATCAGGAATCGATACAATTAACCCGCAGCTCCCATCAGAGACACAAAAGGGAAAGAAACACAAACATGAAACAACAGGCCCTAATGGAAATATCAATAGCGGAAAGCCAATAGGACAGTTAAGTTCCTACAAAATGGCAAATAGGCTATCAAAAATAAAATAATATAAGCGACACAAACACCCAAAGACAAACCATAACAAAAATAAACCGCGACAGAAGAACCGCCTTGGAACGGTCAGCGGAAACGATTTTTTTTTTTTTTTTTTTGGGGGGGGGGGGGGGGGCTTAAATCGATTTTACGTGGCCACAATCCTCGCAAATATTTGTTTTTATCATTTTTGATAGCCGTTTTACTATTTTGTGCGAACGTAACTGCCTTTTTATGCTGTTTTCACTGTGGTGAGTCGCTTGTTATGTTTCGTTTTACCGTTGGTGTCTTTGGTGGGCGGTGGGAGATAATAGTATCGATGCATGGTCATTAACTTCACTTCTTATCCTTACTGACGACAGATAATGTTGTACTAACGTCAACTGGTGGCATCGACTACGGAAAGACTTACATTCTACACGTGGTTTGTAAAGATGCAAACGACGTAGAAGGCAGTTCTAACACCACAGCAGAGGCCAATATTGATACAACCTATACTACCAACTGCACTGCGGGAAACCAGGGTGAGGGAACTGCTTTTATGTCGACAAACCAGCAAATGTGGCTATGGTTTCTCTTGATGCTGGAGTTGCTTCTGTTGCAGTGGGAGTAACTGTATGAGTTCTGCATTACACGTGGTTAAAGGATTTTAATGCCGAGCAGTCAAGATCCAAGCTTTACATGAAAAATTGAATAACAGACAAAAGTATTTGTTGCTTGGTCTTGGTTTCCTAATACCGATAATGATTATAGGTTTTTAATTGATTGTAATAACAGATGCTGTCCATATATACTCACCGGAAATAGAAACTATACACTCATTTTTAAGTTGCTACTGGCGAAACATTTTAATGAAATTTGAATTCCAATTATATAAATTATCATCAGTGGCATGTCTGATTAATCGAATAAAATGTTTTATGATAGCTACGATTTAACGGGTAGAGTCACAGGCTCAAAGCAAGGGTCAAAATTATGCTATTCAAGTTTCCATTGGGTCAAACTTTTTGTGTCGCGAATGTGATTCCCATTTTTACCAGTTATTACGCATCATCTAACGTTGGGAATATTGTTTACAAAATGAAAATTTTCACAATGGTTGAAATGTTATCGACGTTTATATATTGGACCAAACCACCGGAAGTGAGCGAAAAGTATGGCATTTCTGATTGCGGTTTTCGATTTTATCAATAATTAAGACACAGCTGAGAATGCTAAAACGATTGAAGGCACTTTCGGGTCGACTTTTGGCTTGAAACATTATTTTGAAAAATTCGCTGAAAAAAAACAGTTTTTGAGATTTCAATACAATGATTGTTTCTCGATAATTTTTAGATGTTATGTTATTTTTTTATTCCTTGCTTTTTACTTGTTACCTATACGCAAAAAATGTTGAAGTCAAAATTCGGTTACAAACAGATTTTGTGAAAAATGCACTTTTTTACATTTTCCCCAAAAACTTTTATTTTGAACACCAGATTTTCTTTAAATTGTTACAGGATTCATGTCGATAGTTAGTAAAGTCCTTAATCAGTAATTTTTAACTAAATTATCCACTTGTTTTGTCAGGCGAGACAATTTAAAAGTGTATAGTTTCTATTTCCGGTCAGTATATTTATCAAAAGAAAAAATAAGATTAATTATCTTTCAAAACAATGATTTTTTGTTTTATTTACATGTATTTGCATTTAAAAAATAAAATTTTATGAATAAGAAAACTCAAAAGATTATTTGATTTGTTTGTTTGTTGATTTGAGGTTTAACGTCCCAGTCAACACTGTAAAGGTCATTTTGGAGACGATGCTTCCAATTTTGTGGGACCCTTACCCGACAATGGGATGAAATGACATCTCAAGCCCTGCAGTCCAATTAAAACAATAGGGTTTATGACCATGGAGGTCCGACCCGCACCGTTTTGCCTGGGCAGGCCTAGATCCTCTAAACGGTTTACCTGTACTCGTGTGCGGGTCGGTTTCAGTTCTGCGTGGACGCATCATGCAGCCCATCTATTTCTCCAAGCTCCGATTGGCGGGGTCTAAAAGCATGTGTGAAGTATATCCTTCAAACATTTCATTATTTTCTATGCTATGCTGTTTATATGAGAAATTAAATTTATTTTTCTGCTGTTGATGGAAGTCTGAACGCAGTGGGTTGCGTGCAAAGCAACTGAACCCAAACGAGTTCATGTAAACTTCGCTAGCGACCCGCTGTCGTACATTTACATTCTTTGCTTCTCATCACTGGGCGAAAACAAATGCTTATGGGGCAAACTCTAAAAGCTGAAAAAACATTTACACACCTTTATTCTACAACGAGCGGAACAGCGTTGACGTCACATACGCCCGTAAAGAACCAAGGTTTAGAATGACCTCACTTGACGTCTATGAAAATCATGTGAGTCGATGCGTTCATGGAAGTGTGAACTACATTGTTTTCTATAGGTTTACATTAGACTTGACATTGGAAATGTAAATATACTCATTAGAATCGTCACGATTAGGCATGAGTTTCACAACATACTTTTATTTGTATAAGTTCTCTCCCTTCTGATTTGGCCGTGAGAATAAAACTTAGTGGCTCGAGCTACCCCTGTCTGGAACAACGTTTTATAGTCCCATATGTATTTTGGCCTTTAAAGTTCCATTGTGTATGCTTAACATGTAGATTCATTTAGCCAGTCAGTCATATACGAATTAGTTTGTTGTATTTCTTGATTTAAGTCTGTGTATATATTTATTTTATGAAAAGAAATGAACAAGTTGTACAATGAGATAGGTCTGGATACGAGTTGTTTTAGCTGTGCTTACTTATTAAATTATTTCTTAGTCATGTATTTAAATTATTTGTGTTTTTTGTTAGTTTGATTTGTTTGATTTGATGTTTAACGACCCCGTCAACACTGTATAGGTCATTTTGGAGACGTTGCTTTCAATTCTGTGGGACTTTTACCCGACATTGAGATGAAATGACATCTCAAGCCCTGTCGCCCAATGAAACCAATAGGGTTTATAAGCATGTACGGGCCGACTCGCACCGCTTTGTCTGGACAGGCTTAGATCCTCAAAGCGGTTTACCAATACTCGTGTGCGGGTCGGTTTCATCACTGCGGAAGCATCATACAGCCCATATATTTCTTTAAGCCCCGATAGGCGGGGACCGATGTGTTTCTTGTACAAAAACTGGCTATGTATTACATTTTTATGCCCCCGCCATTCGAATAATAGTGGAAAGGGCATATAGCGTTGCCCCTGTCCGTCCGTTCGTCCGCCCGTCCTTGCGTCCGAAACTTAAACGAGGCCAATGACTTCCTTATGTCTTTATGGATTTTAAAAATGCTAGGCAGAAATGTTAACCATCATGAGACGACGTGTCAGGTGCAAAACCCAGGTCCGTACTTCCAAGGTCAAGGTCATACTTAGAGGTCAAAGGTCAAAAAAGGTTCCGAAACTGAACGCTGTTAATAACTTTCTTATTTCTGGATGGATTTTGAAATTACTTTGTAGAAATGTTAACCATCATGCGACGATGTGTCACGTGCAAAACCCAGGTCCGTACCTCCAAGCTCAAGGTCATACTTAGAGGTCAAATGTCAAAAAAGGGGTCCGAAATGTAAACGCAGTCAATAACTTACTTATTTCTGGATGGATTTTAAAATTACTTTGAAAAAAATGTTAACCATTATGAGACGATGTGTCACGTGCAAACCCAAATCCGTACCTCCAAAGTCAAGGTCATACTTAGAGGTCAAAGGTAAAAACATGGTCCGAAACTTAAACGCAGTCAATAACTTTCTTATCTCTGGATGGATTTTGAAATTACTTGGCAGAAATGTTGGCCATCATGAGACAATCTGCCTCACACAAAAACAATGTCCTTACCTCTAAGGTCAAGGTCATACTTAGAGGTCAGATGTGAAAAAAGGGTCCAAAACTAAAGCACGGACAATAACTTTCTATGGATGAATACGAACATAGACTTATTTTCTGGCGGGGGCATTCGTGTCGTATGGACGCATTTCTAGTCTTCTTCTTCCGTTTCTTGTTCTAATAAGGAGGAGAAGAAGAAGGGAGTGTTTACGATAATATCAAAATATAAAGGAGAAACAATTTGCTGTGTTTGTATTTAAATGACTTCCCCACCCATCTCGCCCATTTCCCCTGAGTGGGGAGATGTACTGTGCTACTCCTGACCGTCTGTCTGTTATATAAATATCAATCATTGCCAGACGACGTGCAAAGCACAAGAACTATAACTCTTGCATTGATTCTGTTTTAGCTATTTCCCTTGGAACGTGGTCTTTGTCTGTAACTTGAAAACTGTTCAAGATATCATCTAAAACCTAAATTAAATTTCAATAGATGTAAGAAGTTGTACAGACAGCAAGAGCCATAACTCTTGTATTTATACATTTGAATTATTTCCCTTGGAACATTGTCCGATATAAACTCATGTCCGGCCCATAACTTGAAAAATAGAAGTGAAGGCAATGATCAAGAATCGATACAATTAACCAACATTTGTCTGGTCGCATGAAGGCCTCCTACCTCTTCAGTTCAACACCTCCGTGAACACAAAAATCAAACAACCACAGAGATTAAACAACGGTAAGTACTCGACATCAAGAAACCACTGAAATGCTGGAGCAAAAGAAAAACAACAGTTGGACTCCGATGGGCCCAACGAGAGACAGAGCATCAGGCACCAACCAATATTACCTAAAATTAGTTTCTCTCTAATTTTCAGTAAACCTTTATGCTGGAACCGTCAAGAAAACTTCGCAAAACGTTATATGAACATCAACCAACATTAGAAGACGTGCAAAGTACAAGAACCATAATTCTTGCATTATACTTTCGAGTTATTTGAGTTATTTTTCTTGGAAGTTTCTCCGTAACATAATCGTGTCTGCTCTATGCCTTGAAAACCTTTGAAGATATCTTCATGAAACTTCATATGAATATCGATCAGCAATAGCTCACATGCCGCCTATAACTCTAGCATTTATACTTTTCGAGTTATTACCCTTGGGAGTTTGTCTGTCACAAAATTGTTTCCGCTGTCCGACTTGAAAACTGTTCAAGGTATCTTTACCCTATCTTTACGATTTAATTCTTCTTCACTGCAGCTGATGTAGTGTCATGTGCTGGCCGATATTTGTTTCCACGTAGACGTTCAACATCTCTCAGGCCCGCTGTATTTCAAATTTGTAGACATACACACCTACAGAACCCTGGAGGGACATATAAATTATTCTAATATGTTGTGCGACGAAGATAACATCTTGTGCGCCCAAGATTATCTTGTGCGAACAACATTATATCTTGTGCGCACAAGTTATTATCTTTTGCGCACATATATTATCTTGTTTGCACAACATAGATCGTGTGCGGACAGCATAAAAATTTGTGCGCACAACGAATTATCTTGTTCGCACAACATAATATCTTGTTCAAGATACATAATATCTTGTTCAAGATATTAAGTTTTGCGAACAAGGTATTATCTTGTGTGCACAAGATTGTAAAATATAATCGGCTCAGCGGGACAAATTTAGTAGTAGTACATAAAATTGTCATTACCGCGCTATTTCTGAGATGAGAACGCGATACACGCAACGGTTTGTTCTAAGATTGTTGGCTATCCTCTTCCTAAATGGAGATGTTCCTCGTGTGACATGCAAGGGATATTCTATATAACAATTAATTCAGTTCGATGGAGTGTCTAGTCATATAACTGACTTGAACACTCGGTAAGAATTATTAACTGCTTGGCTTCTTGATTCTTGGTTAGCGGTATCATATACGTTGCAAAATAGAAGTGAAAGCAATGATCAGGAATCGATACAATTATCCGTCACCTACCATCAAAACACAAAATAGAAGTGAAAGCAATAATCAGGAATCGATACAATTATCCGTCACCTACCATCAAAACACAAAATAGAGGTGAAAGCAATGATCAGGAATCGATACAATTATCCGTCACCTACCATCGAAACACAAAATAGAGGTGAAAGCAATGATCAGGAATCGATACAATGATCCGTCACCTACCATCAAAACACAAAATAGAAGTGAAAGCAATGATCAGGAATCGATACAATTATCCGTCACCTACCATCAAAACACAAAATAGAGATGAAAGTAATGATCAGGAATCGATACAGTAATCCGTCACCTACCATCAAAACACAAAATATAGGTGAAATTAATGATCAGGAATCGATACAATTACCCTACACCCAACATTGGAGGCAAAATAGAAGTGAAGTGAATAAACCGATCAATAACCCCACACCTCCCATCAGCGGCCCTCGCCCATCTATCAGGGGCTTGGAGAAATAGATTGGGCTGCACGATGTTTCCACAAAGAGCTGAAACCAACTGCACATTATTAGTGGTAAACCGCTTAGGCGGTCTAAGCCTGCCCAGGTAAAGTGTTGCGAGTTGGACCGTCCATGCATATAAATTATGTTGGTTTCATTGGACGGCCGGCCTTGAAATGTCATTTCATCTCAATGTCGGGTAAAAAACCCACGAAATTGGAAGCAACGTCTCCAAAATGACCTAAATAGTGTTGACGGGACGTTAAACCTCATATCAAACAAACACCCATCAGAAACAAGAAACGGAAAACTTAACTAAACACTACTAAAACTTCACTAGCCGAACGCCAAAAGGGCAGTTAGTTTCCTACGAAATGGCCGAATGGCAAGCACGAAAATGGATATAGCAATATATTCATGAAACGACGACCTATAAAAATTAAACCATGACGGAAGAACCACCTTGGAACGATCAGTAAAAATCACTTTAGGAGAGGGTGGTGCTTAAATCGATTTACGTGGCCACACACCTCGCGTGGTTAAGACAAATACTTTATCCAGTCCCCATGAAGGTTGTCTAACTCATAAGTGCTGCATCTTCGAAGACATAAAAACAAAAAATAGAGATATGAAACAACGCTGAGGTCTCGACACCATGAATTAACTGAAATTCTGGAGCAAAAGAAAACCCAAAAGAAAGACACCGATGGTCCCAACCAGAGACAGAGCATCAGGAACCTACCGACATTACCTAAAACATTTAAGTAAGCATTTACACTGAAACAAATATGAAATCTAAGGCCTGGCTAGCCGTCGTGCAATTACAGAGGGGAGAAAAATTATCAACAGCGATTGAGTTAACTGCCATGCATGCATGCAGTCTGTCGTGTAACATCAATGTTGTGCCCAATCTTTCATATCGAAGATTTGTTTGTTGGTTTGTTTGATTTGAGGTTTAACGTCCCAGTCAACACTGTATAGCTCATTTTGAGGATGTTGCTTCCAATTTTGTGGGACTTCTACCCGACATTGAGATGAAATGACATCCCAAGTCCTGTCGCCCAATGAAACCAATAGGGTTTATAAGCATGGACGGTCCGACGCGCACCGCTTTGCCTGGGCAAGCTAAGATCCTTCAAGCGGTTTACCTGTACTCGTGTGCGGCCGGTTTCAACTCTGCGTGGAAGCTTCATGCAGCTCATCTATTTCTTGAGGCCGTGATGGGCGGGAGCCATTCATATCGAAGAACGATTTAACGAAATTGGGTAGTGAAATCATTTGAAGTATATATTTTTCTGATTATACTACCATAAAATTCGGGTTCTGATAGGCCTTTTTGCAGAAGATATTTATGTCCAACATTGAATTTTTAAACTTAATTGGCATGGCGTCTGTAAAACTAAGAAAAGGTTAGCCATCTAGCCTTTTCTAATGTAACAGTTTAAAGACTTCATCTCGAATTGGATTAATAATTCGATGTTGGTTTTATTTACTCTCAGCAGCAATGCTTTTTGAGATTTGTTGCGGCTTAGCATGATCGGTTAAGAGGGATATATTCTTGCTATGATTTCAATACCCAATTTCGGGAAACAATTCCTTTAATATAAATATAAAAGTTACATAAGAGACAGCATGCTTGACCAGAGTCTAACTTTTGGTTTCCTTTTGCTCCAGTTCATCTCTCTAGTAGGTTGATTTTATGTCCTCTGTGATGTTATACTGGTAAGCTAGAAATCCTTCATGCGGACTGAACAAGTTATTTGTCTAATCTACGACACAATCGAGGGTGAGGATTGTGGTAGTGTAAAATCGGTTTAAGCCCACAGAAGAATAATTTAACTGGCCGTTCAAAGGCGGGTTTTCTTTTGTGGTTTATTATTGTTACACTTCGTCTCTTCGTGTGTGTGTTACTAATTTCTTGTTATTTTTGGTAGCCGACTGGCGATATTGTGGGAAAATAACTGTCGTTTTGGTTTTCCGTCTGTGACGTTTTCATTAGATTATAGTGATCCTGATATATGTTCGTGTTTCTTCCCCTTTGTTGTCTAGAAAAAGAGAATATGATAATTGGCAGACATCAGAAGTGAATAATCTGTAACAGAGAGTGTAAGTAAAGCATATTTGACCTTCACCTTGGAGCTACGTAACTGAGTTTTGTGCATGTCAAATCGTCTCATGATGGTTTACATTTCAAGCAATTTCAAAGTAAAGACTTTTTTTTTTAAAAAATCAAAGTAATTTCAAAATCCACCGAGGAATAAAGAAGTTATTAACCTGACACAAAAAGACCCATTTGTATAACCGACCGAATAAGTTCGGGGGATATAGCCACAGGTGTTAGTAACACACCTGTGACCCTTTATATATATATTTTTTTAACACGTTATTTTTTTTTTCAAAACATCCATAAATCTTAAAAAAAAAAATCTGACAACCAACCCTCACCCCTAGTATAGTATAGAGACAAGGTGGCTCACTTAAAATCAAAATAACTACCCCTACCAGATTTGGCCAGTTCTTATTTTCAAAATAAGCACAGGTACCATATAAACCAATCTCCAACATGAAGCAGGCTGGCTAAGCTTTCAAAAGAGGTATTAACGACCCCCCTAGCCCAAACCGTGTTTCCACAGTAAACATCGATTTCGGTACTTTCGGTTACTCGGAAACAATGCGACACATTTCGATACACGCATGTCTCATCACTAAAACAACATTGTCACAAATGCAACGGACAAAAACATACATGTTGGAGTTAAACTAAATCTTTCAGCATCGAAATAGGTTACTTACTTCGATCAACTCACGACAGAAACGCTCGTATGTTTGAAAAGTTTTTGACAGCTAAAAAAACTTCCCGAATTCGGCCATTATCAGAGCTTTTGAAACGTGTGTTTTTATTGGCTGGCAGAAATAGTAAGAATCCCAGCACAATTAAATGCCGGACGCGTACGGTATCAGTAACAATTCAGATTCAGATTCACTATGAAACTACATGTAAAGCTTTGGCTTCGTGTTCGAATATTATAGTGTATATATGTATTATTTAAAATATCTTAAGTGTATTTAAAATGCCTCATTAATTCGATTGAATGTAAATGAAAGGTATTTTACATAACAGTAAAAAGACGACGACCACGGGGCGATGACTAAGTCGAGACCGATTTGGCCGAAATTGCCCAGAATCTGAATCTGAATTGTTATTGGTGACCGTCCAGATAACGAATACAACAAACAAGTCATCTTCTTACCAGATTCCTAATGTCAAGGACGAATGTTTGCCAATTTGATTTTGTTTGTTTGTTTGTTTGATTTGAGATTTAACGTCCCCGCCAACACTGTAAAGGTCATTTTGGAGACGTTGCTTCCAATTTTGTGGGACTTTTACCCTTTGTTTAGGTTTCCATTATGGTCTGGTCGCTTGGTGTTTGTGTTTCCTTCCCTTTGGTGTCTTTGATGGGTGGAGTAAGTTAATTGTATCGATTCCTGATCTTTGTTTTACTTCTACTTTGTGGAGCATAACCAGAGTGGCTATGTTTCTGTGTGCTTCTAGAGTAGGGAGTTTTATTTCGGTTAGCATAATTGAGATACTAATGTAAGCATAGTCATTGAATATATATCTGACTGCTCTGTTCTGGGTATATGTATGTCTTTTGCCAAGGGCTCCAGACTGAGGATGAATACTCCAGCAAGGGTCGGACATAGGTTTTATATGCTGTTTCTTTGATACGTCTCTTGTAAGTTTGAATATTTCTTTTAATAAACGTTAGAGTGGTTTATTTTTTTCCTGTTCGGATGACCTCACATTTGTCTGGGTTGAAGGCCATGAGCCATTCATTTTTCCAAGATTCCAGTTTGGTGAGGTCAGCCTACAGAGTTTGACAGTCTGTTTGGTTTGAGATTGTAAGATACATAATGGTACATGTATCATCAGCCAAAAGCCTGATAGTGCTTTTAGCATGTCATTCATTTTGACTGATGCCTCCAGCTGACCTGTCTCATAGGCTATATCGGTCGGTGTGTGCTCGGAGTGGGGATGTGGTGTGTTTGCCGGGTCTTGTCCATCATCCGTTTCGGTTTCAAAACTTTGGGGTTGAGACACACTGATGAAGATTAAATATCAGAAAGGCCTCTGTGTCACTAAATTCGGTATAGTTACGCCTTAATTATAAACATGAGGAAAATACATGGACCCAGTACTGATCCTTGGGGCACGCCTCTATTATTGTGAAATGCATCTTCGGTTACGGCTGATACATAGAGAATATACCCAATGTTCTTATATGGTTTTGAGGTTTATAGAGTTTTGTTTATGTAGGTTATACATGTATGGAATCTTAAATGGACTCATGTCTTGGATTTGGCAAACAGCCAAGACCGCCAAACAAAGGACGTGGCATCTGACCAGTTTGCGTACACTGCTTGCAGGACGGGAACTTCAGCATTAAAAGAAACGGTCCATATCTTTGTTCATGAAATATTTCCAGCCTAAACTCGGAGACAATTGACCCAGAAGTGTTGGTAGGGTTGAATAAACACAGGTGTAAGCCACGTACCTTGGGCTATTACCGCTTATTCAATTATTGGGACACCTTATCTTCTTATAAAACTTATATTTCATGCGTTTTATATATTGATGTATGTATGACAAAGACTGTAGGTCTTGATCAGAGGAGGGGTCTGATCTGGTGTTCGCCATTTGTAAAGGCCTTTGCAAACGGTGGATACATATATCAGACTTCACATAACTCGGCGTCTGATCAGGGCTTTTGTGATACATAACCTAAAAAGTGAAATAATATACCATATTCCCTATCTACCTGTGGGGCAGCCCGGCCCTTTGGGGCTTGAAGAAATAATTGGGCTGCATGATGCTTCCACGCAGAGCTGAATCTGACTGCACACGAGTACTGGTAAACCGCTTAAAGGATCTAAGCCTGCCCAGACAAAGAGGTGCGAGTCGGACCGTCCATGCTTTTAAATCCTATTGGTTTTATTAGGCGACATGGCTTGAGATGTCATTTTATCTCAATGTCTGGTAAAAGTCCCATAAAATTGGAAGCAACGTCTCCAAAATGACCTTTATAATGTTGACGGGGACATTACAAACAAACAAAACTACCTGTGGGGTGATGGGTGATTACCAGACTTTTTTTTTTAAATGTTGTGCTAGTGTCAAGCAGAAATTAGGGTCCAAGGTACGTGAATTAACAATTTTTCGACATATGTTTTCGATCAATATAGGATCATAACCATCTACCAGCTATGAACGAAAAACAGAATATAGCCCTAAAACTTGCTCTTGAAGGGCACAACCTCCTAATAAATGGAGCAGCAGGGTCAGGAAAGTCGTTTGTGATAACTGAAATTGCTAGGAGCCTAAGAACTTCTAGAAAAGTTTATCTAACATCAACGACAGGCATTGCATGCACCAATTTTCCAAAATCAGTTGGAGCAATGACCATTCATAAATGGGCAGGCATCGAAGATGGCAGGAACACAACTTCAGAGTTAACAGAACTTTTGCAATTCTCACCCCACTTCAAAAAAGCAGCCTTACGAATCAAAGAAACAGATACGTTGATAATTGATGAGATTTCTATGTTTTCGGCCAAAAACTTCAATCAACTTGAAGAAATATGTAGAAAACTGAAAAACAATGACAGAAAATTTGGGGGAATTCAGGTTATTGTGTCCGGAGACTTTCTGCAGTTGCCCCCTGTGCCAAATGCGCTGTACGGCGATGATGGTAATTTCTGTTTTATAAGCCAGGCATACAAAGAAAGTATTAAGCACATAGTAACGCTAAATGAAATCGTAAGACAAACTGACTTACGGCTGATACATGTAATAAGAAATGTTTCCTCTGGAAATGTCGATGGAGACCTTTTGAGTTTCATGAAAGAAATAGAAAGGCCTTTAAAGGAACCTGACAGCACTAAGTTATTTGCAAATAACTTTCTAGTTGATAACTACAACAGAAAGAAAGTTTTGGAGTGGGATGGTGCATTGTTTGAGTATAAGGCCAAAGATTCAGGAGAAATTAAACATATTCCTAAAATCACTGCACCATCAGTCTTGTGGCTAAAGAGGGGAGTGCCTGTGATCCTTTTGAGAAACTTGTCAAATGAATTGGTAAATGGACTCAAAAGAACAGTGGCTGGGTTTGAGACAGACGGGCCAGTGATCGAATTCCAAGGGGGTGTGACGACTATAGTGAAGAAGACATTGTTTTCAGGTAATTTCTTCTGCCTTTTTGTATGGTGTATCAACCCTTTCAAGTATAATTCAAGCCGATCGTTTGTCTGAATTTTTAAGAAAAAAAAAAACAAAGTACAGTCGAACTTCGGTGGCTCGAACACCTTAGGGACCTCGCAAATCTGTTCGAGACAGGGGTAGTTCGAGCCACGGAGGGTTACTGCCAGGAGGCATAACGAGATACTTTTGTACATCTTTTTTGGTATTCTATAATGAAAATGTATGCTGTGTATACTCATTAGAATCGCCTATTTGAGGCGATTCTAATGAGTACACACAGTATACATTTGAAATATAAAAGACAAAAATCTCCTAAATTACCCCGCCTCTTTCGCAGATAGAGGATTTCCCTAGGGGCTTGGGAATGGGTTCGACTCAGCCATGGTAAACGAGCCGTCGGTGTTCGAGCCATCGAAGTTCCACTGTAGCTCGAGATAAACCAAATGACCTTCCGTTGGAGGACGAGCGAGGCGAGAACCACATTTTTCTGGAATGGTTATTACTTGTTATAAACATTGTGCATTTTATACGAAATAAACTATTTTGTATTGAATTGTAAAATAATATCATCACGCATATTACGCATGTGCGTAAACATAAAAATGCAGCAGATAAGAAATCTACGGAACCCGGGAAGGGACATGATTTTTTATTTTTATTATGTTGTGCGAACAAGATAATATCTTGAGCGGACAAGATATTATCTTGTTCGGACAACATATTATCTTGTGCGGACAAGATATTATCTTGTGCGGACAAGATATGATCTTGTTCGCACAAGATATTATCTTGTTCGCACAACATATTATCTTGTTTGCACAACATAGATCTTGGGAAGTTGTGCAGACAAGATATTATCTTGTGCGGACAAGATATTATCTTGTGCGCACAAGATAATATCTTGTGCGCACAAGATCTATGTTGTGCAGACAAGATATTATCTTGTGCGGACAAGATAATATCTTGTTCGCACAACTTAATATCTTGTGCGGACAAGATAATATCTTGTCTGCACAAGATAATATGTTGTCCGCACAAGATAATATCTTGTGCGGACAAGATAATATCTTGTGCGCACAAGATCTATGTTGTGCAGACAAGATATTATCTTGTGCGGACAAGATAATATCTTGTTCGCACAACTTAATATCTTGTGCGGACAAGATAATATCTTGTCTGCACAAGATAATATCTTGTCCGCACAAGATAATATCTTGTGCGGACAAGATAATATCTTGTGCGCACAACTTATAAAATAAAAAAAAAATGTCCCTTCCTGGGTTCCGTAGAAATCACCAGCGACCACTTTTAAAGGAAAAGATCTGTTGCTCCAAGGGAGCAAATCTTTTCCTTCAAGAGAAGACACTGCCCAGGGAACGGTGATTTTTACTAGACTTTTTGCCTTATTTTATTTTCGTTCTGGCTACGCTGCTGTATATGCCCCCATTAGTTAAGACGCACATCTGTCTGCACACAAAAGTTTTCAAGCCCGCCTTGCATTTGTCGAATTGACAGAGTTACCGTCCGTTCTGTAGCGCCAACCATCTAAAATAGATTGTTCAGTTTGTGGCAAGACAAGCGTGTCCTAAAAATGGATTGATCAAACCATAGTTTGACTCTACAGATCAGAACTTTTACTGCTGACAAACGACATTCATTCACCAGGATGGACGTATGTAAACGCACTCTAATACTCTAATCCTTCTCTTTGAGAAACATCTCTTGTGTCAACAAAACAGTCTAGCACTGTTGTGTTATCAAAAAAAAAAAAAAAAAAAAAAACAGTAATTGTGTCCATTTTCAGTCTACAGTCCTGCTTTACAAAAGAATCTAACCACACGAGAGCAGGTTCCTTTAAAGTTGGCTTTTGCTATGACGATTCATAAGGCACAAGGCATGACATTAAAAAGGTAAGTTCTGTTTCAGCAGCTTTTTGCTATTCATCAAGAAAATATGCCTATATTATTTTGATCCCCTTGAACCCCTCTTATATAGTAAATTGGTGTGTTGATTTGAGGTTTAACGTCCCCGTCAACACTGTAAGGTCATTTTGGAGACGTTGCTTCCAATTTTGTGGGACTTTTACCCGACACTGAGATGAAATGACATCTCAAGCCCTGTCGCCCAATGAAACAATATGGTTTATTAGCATGGGCGGTCCGCCTCGCACCGCGGTTCCTGGACAGGCTTAGATCCTCTAAGCGGTTTACCAGTACTAGTGTGCGGGCCGGATTCAGCTCTGCGTGGAAGCATCATGCAGCCCATATATTTCTTCAAGCCCCTATGGATGGGGGCCGTTTATATAGTAAAACTGGGGTATACAGGGGTAACCTCATTTTTCTTATTTCTGCTCTAAAATAAAGATTGTGGGTAATCGTTAGAACCGCCTCATCGAGGCGGTTCTAACGAGTACCAACAATCTCTATTTCGGGCATAAATAAGAAAAGTATTGCAATTTTTCATCTTATAATTTTCCTTTTTTCGGCGGTAAAATTTACAATGTATTTGTATAGGCGTGTTTTCGTAATGTTAAGCAGTTAATCATAGTGGCCTGAGTCGTTTGTGCAGAGATTTTACGTCCTCGTCAACACTTTTTGGGCATTTTGGAGGCATTAATATTGCTTCCAATTTGGCGGGACTTTTACCCGCTTTTGTGATGGAATAACATATCTAGCACTAACGCCCAAAGAAAAGCCCCGCCCGGCGGGGCTTGAAGAAATAGCCGGGCTGCATGATGCTTCCACGCAGAGCTGGGACCGACCGCACACGAGTACTGGTAAACGCTTAGAGGATCTAAGCCTGCCCAGACAAAGCGGTGCGAGTCGGAACGTCCATGCTTATGAACCCTATTGGTTTCATTGGGCGGCGGGGCTTCAGATGTCATTTCATCTTCCTGTCGGGTAAAAGTCCCACAAAATTGAAAGCAGCGTCTCAAAAATGACCTTTACCAAGCTATCGGAGCCAGTATCTATGTCACCGTTTTTTCGAGCAAAACATGGCGGACTTTGACATTCACACCACACCAGATGGTGACATTGGAGAGGCATGTGCACGCCTTCCTTTTGTAGCTTTAGAGATTTGACTTTGGCTTCCTAAATGATTTGTCCCTTTATCTGTTCTTGCATTTCTGTTTATAGATGTCTTGTTTTGCTGTTTTGTTTCAAAATGCCCTTGGAGAAAAGGGATGTCATACAAAGCGAGGATATATGAATCGTATAAGTCACTAGTGACACGATATACGATACAGTGTCGTTTCACTGGTGACTGATACTACTTTTATTTTCACCCGATGTTCGCTGATGCCAAAGCTAATATTAAAATACCATGTTTACTTTCGTTTCAGCGTGGAAGTTGATGCCCAGCAAATATTTAAACCGGGCCAACTTGGCGTAGCCATGGGACGAGTGAGGAACACAGAGTCTTTAAGGGGTTGTAAATTTCCAGCCAAGAGTTATAAAACCACAACCGGGGATCATAAAGGAATACCTCGAACAAGAATCTGCACCAACGTATGACGATGTCATCTGCTGCAAGTCTTAGTCGGGTACTGCTCGTTGCGATTAAAAAAACAACAAAAAAAAACAAATAATAATAATAATAATAATAATAAACGGATGATAACTACACAGGTGTTAGTCCGGCCCCCGCCTATCGGGTCTTGAAGAAAAAGATGGGCTGCATGATAATTCCACACAGAGCTAAACCCTCCCCCACTCACCCCCCCCCCCCCCACCCCACACACACACACACACACGAGTACTGGTAAACCGCTTAGAGGATATAAAATAGAAGTCAAGGCAATGATCAGGAATCGATACAATTAACCCTCAGCTCCCATCAGAGACACCAAAGGGAAAAAACACAAACACATCACTAGCACAAAGCCAAAAGGAAGCTACTTTCCAACAAAATGGTCAATTTTCAATCCAAAACAAAATAATATAATCGATACACACACTCAAAGACAATCCATTACAAAAATAAAGCGCGACAGAAGAACCGCATTATTGGATCGGTCAGTAAAACGAATTCCACCGGGAGGGGGGTGGGGGGGGGGGGGAGCTTAAATCTATTTTACAAGGCCTCAATCCTCACCCTTATTTCCGTCGCGATGTAGAAAAAATCTCCGTGAAGACAAAAATCAAACAACCACAGAAATGAAACACGGTTAGGACTCATCAGCAAGAACCCACTGAAATGCTGGAGCAAAAGCAGTGCTTATAAACCCTATTGGTTTCATTGGGCGTTAGGGGATCAGATGTCATTTCATCTCAATGTCGGGTAAAAGTCCCACAAAATTGGAAGCAACGTCTCCAAAATGACCTTTACAGTGTTGACGGGGGCGTTATACCTCCAACCAAACAACATCAAAACATGTGTTAGTCACGTACGTTGTATATGAATAAAAATATGCATATTTTTTGGGACCTACTTATTCATATATTTGTAATTGATATATGTTTTGCGTGAAATATGTTTCATGCTTGTTTGTTTGTTAGATTTGAGGTTTAACGTCCCCGTCAACATTGAAAAGGTCATTTTGGAGACGCGGCTTCCATTTTGTGGGACTTTTACCCGACATTGAGATGAAATGACATCTCAATCCATTCCACCCAATGAAACAAATAGGGTTTATAAGCATGGACTCGCACCGCTTTGCCTGGGCAGGCGTATTTCAAGGAAAAAAAAAGATTGAAAGGAACAGGGTAAAATGTATGTGAATAGCACCTGTGGGGAAACTAAAACTATACAGTCTATATTTACTTGCTGCTGTATTACTCCCCTGGAGTTACCGGGACAAAATTAGTGCTATCATCACGAAAACACGCCTATATCATTTGACCCCCTTAAACCCCACTATTATATAGTAAAACTTGGGTTTTCAGGGGTATATGTCTGCTCAGAATCAATAGCTTCTGGAAATTTGTTAGAACCGCGACCCCAGACTCTGTATTTGAAACAGAACTATGAAAAATTATCGGATTTTTTTTTTTTTCTTAAAAAAAAAAAATCATTTTTGGTGATAGCGTAATGTGTAGCGTGTTAGCATTTTCCATTAGGGAGGCATCAGAAATGAGATGCGATGCCTAAATTACACCAACAATTAAAAGTTCAGCAAAATAGTAATCCTGTTTAATAAAAATCAAAAATGAGTTCCTTTAAGAGCAATGAAAACATTCATAAGAAGGAAGATGGGTCATACTACGTAGTTTCGGCTAATAAAGCCTCATCAGTGACCCTGTAATGATCCGGCAGAGAAAGCCAGAGGAAACATACTGCAATTTTGCGAATTTAGAATAGGCAGTCGATTCAAAGACTGATATAAATCAAAATGGGGTCTAAATTATTAAAAATCTGTCTAGAATATGAGTCTTAACCAATAGTTTATTTCCGATTTCTCAGAATATTCACGCTGATCTCAAAGGACCAAAAGTAAAATATAACTGCACTATGGATGATGTACGGGGAGACGTTTTACGGCCGCCACACGGCACAACACCAGCTGCAGTGAAGGCAAATAAAAATCAAAAATGAGTTCCTTTAAGAGCAATGAGCCAGCAATATACTATAGAACCTATCACAAAAACACGCCTATATCAATTTTACCCCCTTTAACTCCACTTTTACATAGTAAAACTGGGGGTTTCAGGGGATAAATATTAGTTTTCTTATTTATGCTCAAAAACATAGATTCTGGGTAATCAATAGAACCGCCCCGTTGAGGCGATTCTATCGAGTACCTAAAATCTATGTTTTGAGCGGAAATTAGAAAAATATCCGAATTTTTATTTGGAAATTTTCCTTTTTTTGGTGAAAAAAACTTCCAATAGATTTTAATAGGTGTGTTTTCGTAATGTGAAAATCGTGAGTGTGAAAGTTTTTTTCAGGCCAGGCTAGCTAGTTTCAGCCAAAAAAGCCTCGTCAGTGACCCTCAAATATTTTAAAACGCTGCATTGGAATAGTTGATCCTATAGGACTAGAAAATTTAGCACACACTATCATGAAAGGCAGACGGCCCCCGCACATCGGGGCTTGAAGAAACAGATGGGTTGCAAGATGCTTCCACGCAGAGCTGAAATCGACCGCACACGAGTACTGGTAAATCGCTTAGTGGATCTAAGCCTTCCCAGGCAAGCGGTGCGTATAAATCCTGTTGGTTTCATTGAGTGACAGGGCTTGATATGTCATTTCATCTCAGTGTCGGGTAAAAGTCCCACAAAATTCCAAAATGACCTATACAGTGTTGACGGGGGCGTTAAACATCAAATCAAACAATCATGAAAGGCAGGTATACTTACACCTTCCCTTCAATACAAACAATTGGAAAAGTTTTTGTAAATTTGCTCTATGGTAGATAGATGGAATTTAGCAAGGTGTTCTTGATCTAGATTCGCATAACCTTGATCGTTTTATTGTCGCACTTTGATTTTCTTTTTTGGGTAGTCTCTTCATATTTGAAAGAGAAGGCTGGACAAGTAACAGACGATTTCCCAGCGTTGGCTTTGTTTGAAACAATATTCTGTCCTAAGATGATGGAATTCAAATTTCTTCTATACTGCAGTGCATTTGGGTTTGTGTTAGCACCATTGTAAGTGGCCCTCTGTTGGCAAAAGTGGTTTTCAACCACATCTGAATTAATTAGAAAGGGGGTTATATGTGCACCTTGCCAGCCTGACAGGACCATAGAGCAAAGTTCACAAAAGCCTAGCAAACAAGAATGGATGTCTTCCATACACTGGCTAGACAGCAGCTGGTGGGCTTTGTCCGCATTTTTACAGCTTTGAGCTTGAACGGCCCTTGTCCAGTCGGAAAACCAGGCATTGATTTCTACTAACTCTTTCAGTCTTTCGTCGTCCGTTGCGCGAATAGGTATTGGGCTATGAAAAATTTCGATCATTTTAGATGAATTCCTCAAAAACTCGATTGCCCCGTTTAATATATCACCTTGATTAGCAAGGCTGGCCTTGTACTCGTGCATGAGGTTGAGCATATTTTTGTTCAAAACCTCTTCGGCGAGGTGGTTCCTCATTTTGCCTTGTTGTGTTAGAAATATGTGTTCAGTGGTCAATTTTCTGTGAAGTTGGAGAGCATTTTGTTGGTCCCATTTATATGCATTCACCCACATTTCCCATTGTATAATATTCTTATTTGGCAGCGTAAGGTTTCTTGTGCTGTACTTTGTTACACCACTTTTCAAGACATTATTTCTAATTTTCTTTATCACATGTGATATGTCCATCATAAATATTATCGATTTATTTGGGTTACAAGGGCTTGAAGAAATTGTTGTTGAACTAGCTTTTCCTGTGTTAATGTTAATGAAAGTTCTGTTGCTCTGTGCACCATCGGTGCACGCATAAATGGCATTAAAACCAAACATATATAGGCTGTCAACCGCTTCCCAGAATAGACTATAGATATCATACGCCTGGATATTGTTTGTTACAAAATGGGCAAATGGGAAACGAAACCCTGTGATTCCTAAAAAAACAAACTGAAGTACATGGGTTCCCAGTTCCTTTTCATGTTTTCCTTTTCTCAATACATTACAAATGTTTCCCTCTTGTCCTATCTCCTCAAAACCAATTATCTCAACCACTTCCCCGCCTTTGTTGATTTGGATATCTTGTTGTATGGACATTTCGTCCAGGATAATCCCACCTACCCTACCATTTTCTTTAATTTGAAGCCTTTCAGCTTCACTATGCATCCACCTGAAAAAAATGTTAGTAAGTTTGTTAGTAATTAATTAGTTAAGCTTCTAGTGAGTAGGTGAACGCGTGCGTGCGTTCGTTGGTTCTCCAGTTAGTTAGTTAGTTAGTTAGTAAGTTAGTTAGTGAATGAGTGGGTTATTTACTTTCAGTGAAGTAGCGAACGCTACAGTGCAGTGGTAGAGAGAGCGTGAGTTTTGTCTGATTTGAGGTTTAACGTCCCCGTCAACGCTGTAAAGGTCATTTTGGAGACGTTGCTTCCATTTTTGTGGTACTTATACCCGACATTGAGATGAAATGACATCTCAAGCCCTGTCGTCCAATAAAGCCCATATGGTTTATAAGCATGGACGGTCCGACACGTGCGCACCGCTTTCCCTGGGCAGGCTTAGATCCTCTAAGCGGTTTACCAGTACTCGTGTGCGGGTCGGATTCAGCTCTGTGTGGAAGCACCATGCAGCCCATATATTTCTTCAAGCCCCGATGGTCGGGGGCAGAGAGAGTGAGAGAGAGAGAGGGGGGGGAGAGGAAGAGAGAGTCTTCCGCTTTCTTCTTCCCTCTTTAATTGCACACCGGTAGGTGGAGATTGATCACGGAATCTTTTCTACGGCCATTCTCTCCCATCCGCTGATTGAAGAAGGGAAGTTGTCAGTATCTGGTGAAAAATGTGCACTGTACTGGTTAACCGCTTACGTATAATCCTGTCCAGGAGAGGAGTGGATAGGTAAACTGACCGGCTCAAAAATGACCTAAATAGTGTTGACTGGGCCGTTAAACTCTAATACAAACGAACAAACAACGGTCGGTTGTTTCTTCAACGAATATGTTTTAAAAAAGAAATAAAGGCAATGATCACGTAACGATACAATTACCCAGCACTTCCCATTCAAGACACCAAATGGCCCCCGCCCATAGGGGCTTGAAGAAATATATGGGCTGCATGATGCTTCCACGCATAGCTGAATCCGGCCCGCACACTAGTACTGGTAAACCGCTTACAGGATCTAAGCCTGTCCAGGAACCGCGGTGCGAGGCGGACCGTCCATGCTAATAAACCCTATTGGTTTCATTTGGCGACAGGGCTTGAGACGTAATTTCATCTCAATGTCGGGTAAAAGTCCCACAAAATTGGAAGCAACGTCTCCAAAATGACATTTACAGTGTTGACGGGGACGTTAAGTAGAAGTAAATCAAAGATCAGGAATCGATACAATTAACTTACTCCACCCATCAAAGACACCAGAGGGAAAGAAATACAAACATTAAGCGACCAGACCATAATGGAAACTTAAACAAAGGAAGGCCATAAGGACAGTTACTTTCCCACAAAATGGCCATATGGCCATCCAATATTAAGAGACACAAGTGATACACACAGTAAGTAACAAACAACAACATAAATACATCGCCACAGAAGAACCGCCTTGGAACGGTCAGTGGAAAGATTTCCACTGGGGGGCTTAAATCGATTTTACGTGGCCACAATCCTCGCCCTTACTTCCGCCGCGATTTAGACAAATAATTTGTTCAGTCCGCATAAAGGCCTCCTAACTCATCAGTGCAACATCTCCGTGAACACAAATAATCAAAGAACCACAGAGGTGAGACAACGGTGAGGACTCGACAGCAAGAAACCACTGAAATGCTGGAGCAAAAGAAAACCAACAGTTAACCTCAATTCAAACAAACAAATCAAGACACCAAAGCGCGGTTCCAAGCTCAACTGTAAATGCACACCACAATAATTAAAATGCCACAAGAAGCCAAATGGACAGCCACTTTCCGTAAAACAGCTATCAAATAATAATAATAATAATAATAATAATAATAATAATAATAAAAACAGTAACGTATACAAAACACAATCATCAGCATACAGGCCAACAGATAACCTTATGTTATCCGGAAGAGCATTGATAATTACCTAGAAACGGACCGAGCTACCTTGTCGAAGGCCCCGGCAAAAACCATGATAATTCTAAAATGAGACCTAAGTGTGGCTTTAAACACAGCGGTCAGAGACATAATCAGAGTCAGCTCTGCCACCCACTTGGCCACGGAGGCACGTTGCATTACCGCGTTTGCCCTAATTATTCCGACAGCTCAGCTCCTCACCAATTTTGTTATACAATGTGTTGATCCTGTATGGTATTTGAACAGGTTCAATTTACAATCAAATGTTTTGCCTCAAATCAGCTGAATGACTTGCAAACAGCATAGACCCTGATGGGACGCCACATTCTGTGGCATCTCATCTGGTTCTATGTTATTTGCTATCACCTGTCCGCGGTGTGAATACATGTATATACATTAAAGTAAACTATATGAGTCGTGCTCAGATCGACAGACAAACAGGTAGACGGACAAAAATAATGCCTAAATTAAGTCTAAGCATTGGTGATTAATAATCGATTATCGATCAATAGGCAGATCTTATAATCGTTTACCTTTTTCGCTCTGATAAGCAAGCCATGTGACCAGCATTTCATATGAGTTAAATTGTGATATACCTGAATATGTCTGGCTGAAATCCAGGTTTATGTTTAATTTTATTCTTGTACAGGACCAACACTTTCGGTGAGGGTAGTAACAGCAAGTCACTCTGTCTTAGAAGCTTATATCCTGCAGGACTCCTAGAGTATAGCTGTAAAGATGTCTGAATTATATTCTGGCTCCATCTTCTTCCTCTTGGGTCTCTGCCACAATTTTTAGCTTGATTGACGAGAAGTTCAAGCATGGCATCTGATGCAAATGGCATTATCTTTTTGAACGTTTCTTTGGAGAAAGATTGATTACTCGTTTTCTCGTCACTGACAGAGGACGTGTTAAGATTTTCTTTTTTATCATCTTGTGATGAGAATGTCATTTTCTGACAGGTTTTACAAGTCAGTGTTCGTGCATTATATTTTAATACTTTACTGCACGCCATGGAACGAATTCGTCTTTCTGGTTTTGCGTTATATTTGCACCAGGTTTCGATTGTGTGAAACCTTGAACAAATTACAGAGTTATTGATTTGTATGCCATGACAGACTTCCATTTTTTCGACAACAGCGCAAATAGTTTTTATGCTGTGTTCATTAATAAAGAAATTGTCATCGACCTTAATTGCATTAAGATCAATTTCTTTTTCTCCTATCAATAAGGACCATTTCAAATTTACAGAGTTAAAAGTTAACCTTTTTAGAACCTGGTAACCATTCACTTTAAATTGAGTGTCACATACAAAAACAAGCTTCTCATTTTCATTATGTATGAGGCTAAAATTGCTAGATATAAAATTAGTTATGTCACTCAAATGAGATGAAACAGACTGAGACAGTGGCCCAAGGGGCCTCAAAGAAATCCCTTTGAATGCAACTGTGGTTTCATGAGCACTTAATCGTCTAGTAACCCTTCTTGTGTGTGGGAATATATTGAGAACATATTCGCTAAATTCCCTCTTCGTAACGTTAGGTTCTTTTCCTGCATCCTTGTTCTCCAGTTCAAATGAATTGAAAAGGGTGTCAGTGTTAATAATGTCATCTGCCTCCAAAACCCTGGAAAGTAACCTGAAATACATTTATGTAATTGATAAGCATAAAGGATCCATAACACATAACCACAACAAACCAATAATCGGAGACCTCGGTTTAAAATCTCAGCCGAACTTCAGAAACCCTGGATGGAACTCGCGATCTCTGATATACAATTACAGTAGCTTAATACTGTACACTACAGAAGTTTTATTTTCATCTAAAGTAGTAGTAGTAGTAGTAGCAGTAGCAGTAGTAGTAGAGATAGTCAGAGTATTATGCTAACCATATTATGAACTGGACCGCAGTGTGGTAAAGTTTAATCATAACAAGTAAGTTCGTGTTTCAGATGCAGTAAAAATGAAACTCCTCATGACAGTGTGTTTTGGGTTGATCCTGAGGCAGCCGACGAACAGGATGAAAATGACGTGTTTGATGAAGAGTTTGATGAAGTTATAGCAAATATAAACTTGAGTGAAGATGTTGAAGATTTTAGCTTACCTGAAACGTTTAATATTGAAACTGTTTTGAACGATTTGATATCTGAACCTTCTGTAACGTCACAACAGAAAGATGTGAATGAAGTCATCCGAGGAGTTCAAAACAATATAACAAACATACATAAATACTGCAAAAAAGAATTGATGGATCTCAAAGATATAATCAATGTAATGAACATAAATGAACCCGTGCCAGTCAAAGCTGAAAATCTGACAGATTTTTATAGCAGAACACATCAACACCTGAAAGACGTAGACTATAAAGTGAACTGTATGTTGGCATTCGAAGGACAAACATTGATAGATGCACACTGGCATGTTTGCTATAAACTGTTTGTAGCTATTAGGAAGCACCTTTTATCTGAAAAAGCAGACATTTTCCCTATCAGTGAAAGGGAGATGACAAAGAGACAAGTGAGTGACTCGTGTAAATCTAGAATCAAATATGTTGGAGGGTATTGTGTAAAAAGTGTCAGACAAGCGTATGTTAAACAACAAAAGGGTAATATGTACAGTAAGACAAGTGATGGAATCAATAAATATGAAACAGCTTGTGACAGAGTGAAAGTTTTAAATTCTTTCAGGGAGGATGAGGAAGACATCAAACGGACCTCTGAAGACCAGGGTTCTTTAAAAGATATTATCGGGAAACAGAACATTACCCGAGGTCTTACACACATTTCAGATGACTTATACACGTTTTTCGTATCTTTATGTAACGCATGTCTATCTTTACTTATAGACAAGAATGTGAACAGTTATGACGCAGGTCTATACGAATTCTGCATTCGTTCAATTACAAACACTCAGTCACTGCGGGATGAGTTTGAAACGATAGTCGACAGGAACTCGTCAACAATAGACCTAGGAAGTGAAGCTGAACAAGTTTCCCCATCTCCTCTTATTACCATACAACTTTTTGAAGATATTGCCAGAAAGTTCCTTATGGTAATGCTAAATCAATTTCGAAAAGACTTGCTACAGTCGTTCAACATAGCCAAGACAATGGCACACAGAAAACAAATACAAGTCAAGAAAAAGAAACAAGAAGGGCTTAAACAGAAAGTTACATTCGAAGTTGTCCAGAATGACAAGTCTGACAACAAAGGGATGTCTCATTCCCTTATGACAGGCCTTTTGATGGGAAAAGATGATTTTATGGCAGAAATGTCTAAGACAGAGCTTCAGAGTCTTGGGCAAGCCTATAATCTCAAGCTGCCAATAAAAACAAAGAAGCAAGAGATGATCACCAGACTAAGGGAAACAATCTTAGGGTCCAGGGAGATGCCCAACCCAGATGTGCTTGGCGGAAATGTACAAGGTGCACAGGTACCAGAACCTATAACTGAGTATGGTCCTGTAAATCCGGATATTACATCTCAACCAGGCACATCTGGTGAAGGTGTCATTGAAGTCGAACCTATGGAAACAGACGACCTTTGTATCAAATGCAATAAAGTTGGAAAAGCGGGGACCGAGTGGATACAGTGCAGTAGCTGTTCTGCCTGGCTGCACAGAAATTGTGCTGGTGTTAAGGCTAAAAAAGCATGGCAGAAATACTCCAAACCGGGAACAGATTTCTTTTGTAACGGATGCAAATAAACATAAAAGTTGTAGTAATTTTACTGACCGTTCCAACTCGGCGTTTTTGCTCCAAAATATCAGGAAACTGTGTGACATTTTTCTTACCTGTACTCCAAACATAAGTTGTGGGTGCTCGTTAGAACCTCCGCAGTGGAAATGGTTCCAACGCGTACCCACAACCTATGTTTTGAATATAAGCTAAATAAAGAAAGATACTTTCAAATAATGTTTTGTTTGTTTGAGTGGAGGATATTCGCCCCCGTCAACACTATGAAGGTCATTTAGGAGACGTTACTTCCGATTTTGTGGGACTTTTACCAGACACTGAGATGAAATGACATCTCAAGCCCTACCGCTTAAAGAAACCGCTAAAGTTTAAGGAGCGGTCCGACTTTACCTCTGAACCCCGTTTTCTCAAAATAAAGCGGGGTTTAGATGGGTGTTCCAAACACAGGCTACTTAACATGATGGGCTTCTACGGTGGTTTTAGGTCCAGTTGTTTGGGAGACACCATCGTGTTACTACAATCACTGTTCAAATGACCATTTGTAGCTCATTAAAGATTTGAGGAAGGCAATGACTGCATCAGCTCATGCACCCCCTCACATCCTCCAGGCACTACCAATATTCGCCTCAACTACTGTGTATTGTTCACGGGCTATAAATATAGTTATGATCGACTGGAAATAAGTGCAATAATCTTGAACGGCTGTAACCCCCCCCCCCCCCACCCCCATCAAAAATAGAAAAAATATACAAACGGCTGTTTTCTGACAAACTGTAGCAAATAGCGAAGACCCGGGGTCTGCACTATTTGCCACACATTCAGTAATTTTGGCACACTCTGACTCACAGGCAGTAATAGGGACTTTTTGAAGAGAATTACAATCCGGGTGTGGGGGGGGGGGGGGGCTCCATGGCCTAGCAGGTAAGAACGCTGACTTTTAATCATTATGTCTGTCACTGCTGTAGTTGGAACAAGGCTCCGAACACATGTAAGACAAGTTCTGCAAAGGATGGTCATGTGATTTTTTCATGTGATTTTACTTCGCCCACCTTACTTACGGTCAGCTAGATATGTGAAATTATCTTGAAAGGGCCGTAAAACCAAAAAGAACGAAAAGTAAAGAGCAAGGGTTGTGAATATTAATGATTAATCGCGCAGTTAATAAGTTCGTGTAATGAACTCCCTTGAAAATTCTTATTTATATAAAGAGCTGGCCTCGGCAGCTCAGTCGAATGCGCGTCTGACTGGTGATCAGGAGGACGCGGGTTCGACACCTGCCGGGGTCAGCAAAATTCTTTCGTGGAGATTGATCATGAAATTTCTCTCCCTTCCGCTGATTCAAGAAGGGCAGTTGTTTGTTTATGGCGAAAGGATGTGCACTCTACTGGTTAACCACTTACGTATAAGCCTGCCCAGGAAAAGTGTGGATAGGTAAACCGACCGGCTCAAATATGACCTAAAATAGTGTTGACTGGACCGTTATACTCCAAAACAGATAAACAAACAAACAATCGTTATATAAAGAACAAGTCTGACTTACATCACGAAAACACGCCTATACAAATACATTGCAAACTTTAACAAAAAAAATAAATTTTAAGATGAAAAATTGTGATATTTTCCATTTTTTTACTCATAGGTTGAGGGTGCTCGATCACAACCTCTGCTTTAGAACCGAAATAAGAAAAATAATGTATACCCCTGCAAACCCCAGTTTTACTATCGAAAATTGGCATTCGAGGGGTCAAAATTATATAGGCATGTTTTCGTGATGATGTATAGCGTTATACTTCAAGATTTTTTTTTCTGTCTACTTATACTACGATCGGTCATATTTGATCATTACTCGCAGGTGAATATTACATATACTCCAGGATTGCAAGATGAAAACTTCACAGCATTCATGTAAGTTACTGTAGCTATCTCCACAGGTGTTAGTAACGTACCTTGGACCCTCCCTAGGGTTCAGGTCTCTTTTTTAGAAAAAAAATATATATACAGGGTCCAAGGTATGTAAGTAACACCTCTGTCTTTAACCTACACATGGAACGATTGAGGGAGGAGTCGACATCCCGATCGTAATGACACCGCGTTTAACTCACTCCTTCATTCACTCCTATAAACGATGTCAGCTGAGCTTGTTTGAACATCGACTTTTTTCACCGCTGCGTAGGATCGAGCCCGGAACCACTAGCATCAGAGGCAAGTCCATTTACCACTGCATGGGGGTCCTTGCAACCCCCCCCCCCCCCCTCGAGAGAGAGAGAGAGAGAGAGAGAGAGAGAGAGAGATGTGAGGTTTAACGGCCCCGTCAACACTGTATAGGTAATTTTGGAGACTTTGGAGACGTTGCTTCCAATTTTGTGGGACTTTTACCCGACATTGAGATAAAATGACATCTCAAGCCCTGCCGTCCAATGAAACCAATTTAGTTTATAAGCACTGACGGTCCGATTCGCACCGCTTTTCATGGGCAGGCTTAGATCATCTAAGCGATTTACCAGTACTCGTGTGCGGTCGGTTTCCGATCTGCGTGGAAGCATCAAGCAGCCCATCTATTTCTTGAAGCCTCAGTGGGCGGGGCCAAACCCCGACCCCATCACCCTAACTGGTGAAATTAACTATTATTCTGTCCTACCATGGGTAAATTCTGTATTCCGAATTTATGCACAATTATTTATTGGGTTAATGGGCTCCGACTGAGCCCCTTTCTTTTTTATTTCTACTTTTAATCGTTCGGTCACATTTGACCATTACTCGCAGGTGTACATCACATACACCCCAGGTTTGCAGGGCTGAAAAGTAGAAGTAAAACAAAGATCAGGAATCGATACAATTAACTTACTCCACCCATCAAAGACACCAAAGGGAAAGAAACACAAACATTAAGCGACCAGACCACAATGGAAACCTAAACAAAGGAAGGCCATAAGGACAGTTACTTTCCCACAAAATGACCATATGGCCATCCAAAATAGAAAGACACAAGTGATACACACAGTAAGTAACAAACAACACCATAAATAAACCTCCACAGAAGAACCGCCTTTGAACGGTCAGTGAAATGATCTCCACTGGGGGGCTTAAATCGATTTTACGTGGCCACAATCCTCGCCCTTACTTCCGTCGCGATTTAGACAAATAATTTGTTCAGTCCGCATGAAGGCCTCCTAACTTATCAGTGCAACATCTCCGTGAACATAAAAAATCAAAGAACCACAGAGGTGAGACAACGGTGAGGACTCGACAGCAAGAAACCACTGAAATGCTGGAGCAAAAGAAAACCAACAGTTAGACTCCGATGGGCCCGACCAGAGACAGAGCTACGCAGTACTAATCCTGTAATTACGGTAGGGGTCTTAAACCTGCACAGAAGATGACTCTTCCTGCCCAGGGGCCTCCAGTGAGCGTCCCGATCCGAAGGACGGTGCACTTGTTGGCTTTCATCCCAGCAAATGATGCCAATGGAGTGTGTTCGGACACCGAAATAATCACCGCCTCCGGGGTGGGGGGGGGGGCTCTAGCATCAGAGGCAAGTGCACTAACCACTGAGCTATCACGCTTCACATTACGAAAACACGCTTATACAAATACATTGTAACCTTTCTCGCCGAAACAATGAAAATTTTAGGATGAAAAGTGTGCTGTCTTTCTTATTTCAGCTCCAACTATAGAGTGTGGGTACTCGTTAGAACCGCGTGTATGAGACGATTCTAACGAGTACCCACAATCTATATTTTAGAGAAGAAATAAGAAAATAAGGTTTACCCCTTTAAACCCCAGTTTTAATATATTAAAGTGGGGCTCAAGGGGTCAAAATTTTATAGGCGTGTTTTCGTGATGAGAAAAAAAAATGGCATGGATTTTCCTTGCTGTGCTGCTGTATTTTTGTTGTCCCTACCCCTGACTGTGGTTCAGCCGAACCCCGACCCCACACCCCCAAAACGGGGTATCGACAACAAAAATACAGCAGTACAGCAAGGGGAATCCCTGTAAAATCTTTTTTTTTCTCCAAGAAGTGGTCACTCTGAAAGGAAAGAAATTGCTCCCGAGGGAGCTTTTTTCCGGTAAGAGCAATCCTATCAAATGTAACATATGACATGCTCTGTGCATGGCAGATTACTCTTAACTGCTTTTTTACAATACGCACATGCGTAATTTGCGTAGCACCGATGCTTACCATGTGACAACCCTCATTATTTCTTGAAAAAAAAAATGCGCCAGAATCCCCTCTTGGTGGTTTTCTAAATGATCGCCCTTGTCAATAATTTCTGTGACAAAAACGGGGAACCACAGTACCGGCAAATATCGACCAATCAGATTGCTGGTTTCATTTTCTACTCAAAACAGCGATGGCCGAATTCGGGAAGTTTTTTTAGCTGTCAAAAACTTTTCAAACATACGAGCGTTTCTGTCGTGAGTTGAACGAAGTAAGTAACCTATTTCGATGCTGAAAGATTTAGTTTAACTGCAACATGTATGTTTTTGTCCGTTGCATTTGTGACAATGTTGTTTTAGTGATGAGACATGCGTGTATCGAAATGTGTCGCATTGTTTCCGAGTAACCGAAAGTACCGAAATCGATGTTTACTGTGGAAACACGGTTTGGGCTAGGGGGGTCGTTAATACCTCTTTTGAAAGCTTAGCCAGCCTGCTTCATGTTGGAGATTGGTTTATATGGTACCTGTGCTTATTTTGAAAATAAGAACTGGCCAAATCTGGTAGGGGTAGTTATTTTGATTTTAAGTGAGCCACCTTGTCTCTATTCTATACTAGGGGTGAGGGTTGGTTGTCAGATTTTTTTTTTTTTTAAGATTTATGGATGTTTTGAAAAAAAAAATAACGTGTTAAAAAAAAAATATATATAGGGTCACAGGTATGTTACTAACACCTGTGGCTATAGCGATCAGCCTGGCGTCCGTCCGTCCGTAGACGAACCCTTGTGATGGTCATAACTCCAATACCCTTTGAAAGTCATTGATGCTACTTGGCACAATTTCCTACAAGGCTGAGACGATAGGTCATGTGCAAGAACCACAACCCTAGTTGTCATAGATTTTTAGTTATCTCCCCTTCCAATAAAATAGAATGATGACTACCTTGTGATGGCCATAACTCCAATACCATTTGAGTCATATTGATGGTACCTGGCAGAATTGTTCACAATGCTTAGATGGCCTGTCATGCTAAGAACGACGACTCTGGGTGTCATGATTTTTAGTTAACTCCCCTTCCAATAAAATAGAGTGACTACCTTGTGATGGCCATAATTCCAATACCCTTTGAGATATGTCGATGGTACCTGACACAATTGTTCACAAGGCTGAGACGGCATGACATGCGCTAGAACATCAACTCTGAGTGCAATGGTTTCGTGTTATCTCCTTTTCTAATAAAACAGAATCACTACTTTGCGATGGTCATATCTCCAATACTCTTTTAGGAGCGCAATTACAGTTGTGCACATTCATTGTAATCTAAACGTTGCGAAAATCAAATGTTAATCCATTAAGGCCCCTCCAATAACCAGTGATTTACTGTTTTTGGTACTGAATTATTTATGTTTCGGGTTCGTTTTCGCGTCACTTGCCCTTTGAATTTCATTCGAGAAATGTGTATCCGTGAAAACGGTAATCATTTCTTCAACCGTCAGCCAATGCTGAGAAAGAAGGAAAGTCAGTTTACACGCGATTGCCTTACCCGCCATCACGAAAGCAGGCCTATATAATTTTGACCGCCTTGAACCCCACTTTTATATAGTAAAACTGGGGTTTCCGGGGGTATACCTTATTTTTTCGTATTTCTGCTCTAAAATATAGATTGTGGGTACTCGATAGAACCGCCTCGATGAGGCGGTTCTAACGAGTGCCCACAATCTATATTTTGAGCAGAAATAAGAAAAATATCACATTTTTTCATCATAAAATTTTCATTTTTGCGGCGATAAAGGTGGCGATGTATTTGTATAGGCGTGTTTGCGTAATGATGCAGTTTCTCTAATAGTATATGGAACGGGCCTCTGTGGCATGTTGCCTACGAACGCTGGCTATTTATCATTAGGTCTCTCATCGCTCCGGTTCGAGGCTGGCTAGAATCACATGTGAGACACCAAGTCCTGTAACGGAAGCCTAGTTAGTTTTCCTCTGCGTACTCCAAATTTCACCATCTGATTAAAGATCTGGGGCCAATTGTTCAAAACTAACGACGTCGTTAGTTAACGAGTCGTTAAAACTTTGCTCATTAAATATGGCAAATATGCTAAAATTTTTGCTGAACAAAGTGTGAGCAGCTTTTGCATATGGAAAAGCTGCGCACATTTTATCAGCAAAAATAAAAAAAAATAGATATTAAACATGCTAGAACAGCTAAAAATATGACCACTAACGAGCTTGTTAAGCTAAAGATGCTTTGAACAACTGGGCCCTGCTCGAAATAGGTGGAATGATCTTTAACGGGTCTTAAAACAAAAATAGTGGACATTTGCATGGGAATTCTGATTTTGCAAGCCTCGGCAAACACCGAAATAACGCATAACACGAAGGTTGTGTGAAATCAATGAAATGATACAGTATATTTTCATTTTCATTTGATATGGCAAAGTTATAAACGAACTGATTTTATTTCAGTCTGTAGCTCCATTCCATTATTCGCTGTTTACAACGCTAAATGGTTTCTCTATCCCATATATGCCTAGCGTCCCATTTCTGGGACATTGGCAAACAGTGTAAAATCTTGGATGAGTTCGATTCTGGGTCAGGTTGGACTCATCACCTGTGAGCTACTATCATAAAAATATAATATGGAAAATGTCGTCCGGGCGATATAGCGACATATTTTTAGATTGGATTATCATCAAACTTACAGATAATGCGGACATTTGTTTGTTTGTTTGATTTGAGGTTTAACGTCCCCGTCAACACTGTAAAGGTCATTTTGGAGACGTTGCTTCCAATTTTGTGGGACTTTTACCCGACATTGAGATGAAATGACATCTCAAGCCCTGTCGCCCAATGAAACCAATAGGGTTTATAAGCATGGACGGTCCGCCTCGCACCGCGGTTCCTGGACAGGCTTAGATCCTCTAAGCGGTTGACCAGTACTAGTGTGCGGGCCAGATTCAGCTCTGCGTGGAAGCATCGTGCAGCCCATATATTTCTTCAAGCCCCTATGGGCGGGGGCGGTAATAATGCGGACATCCATTAAAGTTTGGACAAGCTGAATGCGGGGCAGGTGTGATTACTCTCACGAGAGTTACTTCCCCTAAAGTCTCCCATAGACATATACTTGGGGAAAATGTTGTCCGATGGATAGTGACTTCATTTAGATAGAATCGTTATCAAACTTGCAGTTCATTACGATAAAACACCCGTGCGGCATAGTGCATTTTTAACATCTCCAAAATGGCCATTTTTCTGATGAAAATCCGTGATATTTTTCCTATAAATACTGCAAACATAGGTTGTGGGTGCTCGTTAGAACCGCCTCATTGAGGCGGTTCTAACGAGTACCCACAACCTATGTCTTGGAGCAGAAATAAGAAAAATACCGTTTACCTCGTAAACCCCAGTTATCTCTATATAATGCGGGGTTTAGTAGGGGGGTCTTTATTTCACGGATGTTCACGTGATGTAGTGACGACAGCCATAAAAGCTTGGACAAGTTTGAATTAAGGGCAGATCTGATTATTCTCGTGACAGTTACTTGCCCTTTAGTCTCCCATAGACTTATAGCAGGGAAAATGTTGCTCGATATACATTAACTTCATGGATAGGCGTAAAATCGCGTACAAGTTCGATTTTGGTCTATTTTCGAATATTGTCATAACAGTAAGCCGCTTGTGCATGAGGGCCTTATAGACTTATTAAAATGTTGTCCAGATGATTGCAATTTCATATTCGATGTGAACTTCATCAGACTTGCAGGTTATGAGAACAGCCGTTTAATCTTGGACGAGATCGATTTTGGGGCAGATCGGGCAATTCACATGCGAGTTACTTGGTTTAAACATATTTGTTTCGTAAGAATAATATTTTACAAATATAACATAGTCATGATACAACAATATAGGATTAGAACCTGTGATTCTTGTTCAGGTTAGACTCATCAGCTGAGATTTACTTACCCTTTAGTCTTCAATAGACATATACATTTAAAGAGGGAAATGTTGTTCGGGCGATAGCGACACTATTTTTTTTTGGTTTGGATTCTCATCAAACTTACAGATAATGAGGACAGCCATAAAATTTTTGACTATCTGAATTTGGGACAGATTGGATAATTCTAATGAGAGTTATTTGCCTTAAAGTCTCTCAAAGACATATACATGTAATTGCGCCTCCGCCCATCGGGGCTTGAAGAAATAAAAGGGCTACATGATGCTTCCACGCAGAGCTTAAACCGACCGCACACGAGTACTGGTAAACCGCTTAGAGGATCTAAGCCTGACCTGGCAAAGCGGTGCAAGTCGGACCGTCCATGTTTATAAACCCTATTGATTTCATTGTGCGACAGGGCTTGAGATGTCATTTCATCTCAATGTCCTGTAAAAGTCTCACAAAATGGAAGCAACCTGTCCAAAGTGACCTATACAGTGTTGACGGGGACACTAAACCTCAATTAAAACAAACAAATCATATAATTTGGAAAATGTTGTGTGGGCGATAGTACGGAACCCGGGAAGGGACATGATTTTTTTTTATATGTTGTGCGAAGAAGATATTAAGTTGTGCGAACAAGATAATATCTTGTGCGGACAAGATAATATTTTGTCCGCACAAGATATTATCTTGTGCGGACAACACAATTTACCTTGTGCGGACAACTTAATATCTTGTCCGCACAATATATTATCTTGTTCTAACAACATATTATCTTGTTTGCACAACATAGATCTTGGGAAGTTGTGCGAACAAGATATTATCTTGTACGGACAAGATATTATCTTATGCGGACAAGATAATATCTTGTCCGCACAAGATCTATGTTGTGCAGACAAGATATTATCTTGTGCGGACAAGATTATATCCTGTTCGCACAACTTAATATCTTGTGCGGACAAGATAATATCTTGTCTGCACAAGATAATATGTTGTCCGCACAAGATAATATCTTGTGCGCACAAGATAAAATGTTGTGCAGACAAGATAATATGTTGTCCGCACAAGATAATATCTTTTGCGTACAAGATAATATCTTGTCCGAACAAGATAATATCTTGTCCGCACAAGATATTATCTTGTGCGCACAACTTATAAAATAAAAAAAAACTGTCCCTTCCCGGGTTCCGTACGATAGCGACTTATTTTCTTTTTTGATCCGTTCTTCATCAAACTTGCAGATAATTAGGATATGCATTACATCCCTAACAAGTATAATTTTGGCCCATTTTGGGCTATTTGCACGAGAGTTGCCCACCTCAGAGGATTCCATAGTCTTAGTAAAATGTTGCGCGGATGATAGCATTTTTTTTTCATCAAATTCTCATCAGACTTACAGGTAATGAGGACAGCCATTAAATCTTGGCCGATTTTTATTTTGGGGTTGGAGTTATCTGCCCTTAAATCTCCTGGTGACATATAATGGGGAAAATGATGTCGGGAATTCTTAGCGATCAAACATTAGATTGAGCTGATACTAGATGGGAGACATCAGTGACCTAGAATAGTGTTGGTTGGGCCGTTAAATTCCACATCACGTGAACAAGTCCGTGAAATGAAAACCCCCTAAACCCCACTTTATATAGAGGAAACTGGGGTATACGGGGATATTCATTATTTTTCTTATTTCTGCTCCAAGACATAGGGTGTGTGTACTCGTTAGAACCGCCTCAATGACGCGGTTCAAACGAGCATCCACAAACTATGTTTCACCCACAACCTTTGTTTGAAGTAAAAATAACAAAAATATGAAAGATTTTCATTTAAAGAGTAGCCATTTTGGAGATGTGAAAAGTGCACTTTGTCGCACGGGTGTGTTATCGCAATGAATACAAAAAAAAATAAATAAGAGGAATCAAGACAACATGCAGATGCATAATTGCTTCAAAGGCAAGTTGATATAGTTGTAAACTGAAGATGACCTCAATTGAACAGAGTAAGATATCATGATCAGCCTCATCATTACGTGAACAAGTCCGTGAAATGAATACCCCCTATACCCCACTTTATACAGAGAAAACTGGGGTTTACGGGGGTATACATTATTTTTCTTATTTTTGCTCAAATACATAGGTTGTAGGTACTCTTTAGAACCGCCTCCAGCATCCACAACCTATGATTGCAATATTTATAACAAAAATATCACGGATTTTTATCAGAAAAGTTACCATTTTGGAGATGTGAAAAATGCACTATGTCGCACGGGTGTGTATTCGTTATGCAAGGTGAGCGATGTCTGGCCCGCTTGGGCCCTCTAGTCATTATAATGACCGAAGGTAAATAAAAAAAACTTGTATTCTATTTTAAACAGTTCATATTGAAAAAAAAAATAATATATCCGTTTCAATAGATTTTCATTCATGTGCATTGCTTATAATTATATTTTTCCTTAGGTATCAAAATTACGGAACCCGGGAAGGGACATGATTTTTTTTATTTTATAACTTGTGCGCACAAGATATTATCTTGTGCGGACAAGTTATTATCTTGTGCGGACAAGATATTATCTTGTGCGGACAACATATTATCTTGTCCGCACAACATAATATCTTGTGCGGACAAGATACTATCTTATGCGGACAACATATTATCTTGTGCGGACAACATATTATCTTGTCCGCACAAGATATTAAGTTGTGCGAACAAGATATCATCTTGTCCGCACAAGATAATATCTTGTCTGCACAACATAGATCTTGTGCGCACAAGATATTATCTTGTCCGCACAAGACAATATCTTGTCCGCACAAGATAATATTTTGTCTGCACAACTTCCCAAAATAATATGTAGTGCGAACAAGATCATATCTTGTCTGCACAAGATAATATCTTGTCCGCACAAGATATTATCTTGTGCGCACAACTTATAAAAAATAAAAAAAATCATGTCCCTTCCCGGGTTCCGTACAAAATTAATATATATCGGTTTTGAAGTTTGTATAAAATTTGTGTATTTTGCTATCTTTTTGAAATTATGTACACAAATAAGAAGGTCAATTATTTTACCCTTTAATTAAACGCGTTTTTTATGTCAAGCCAAAATACAAGACAATGCTGGCATTGTCGGGTGATGCTGTTATGGGAGTGAACATCACATGAACAAGTCCGTGAAATGAACATCTCAATAAACCCCATTTTGTATAGAGGCAGTTCTAACGAGTACTCATAATCTATATTATATAGCAGAGATAAAAAAATAAGGTTTACCCCTGTAAACCCCATTTTGACTATATAAAAGTGGGGTTCGAGGGGGGCTTAAAATTATATAGGCGTGTTTTCGTGATAAGAAAGTTGGAACACTAATCATGTACTTGTCTAGGGGTAAGCCCTAGGTGTTTAAAGCGCCCGGGTACCTAATAAATCAGTTTCCTACTACTATGTGAGCAGCCTTTGCATACACATTGTACCAAAGCTATTCACATTTTCTCAGCAAATATACAACTGTACTTCATATATAACTTACTACGGCAGTTAACGGTTTGTCCACTAACGAGTTCATTAAGCTAATGATTCTTTGAACATCTGGAGACTGGACTTTTTTTTTCGTTGTCCAATAAATTTATTACACCAGAGTAGGTAAGGAAAGAATTTACTGCTTATATATGTGCATGTTTTATTTACAGGATCGCAACATACGCTTATGTCACTCGCGCAGTTTTTAACCGCCGAATCCACAGCCTCTGGGCTGTCCTTCCCCTCAAGGGGAATGGGAACACCTTCAAGGGTGGCAACTCCTGCAAACGTATTTTTGTTTCCCATGCCAATAGGGGTCAAATCTTGAAGGAAAGAATTTGCTCCTGAGTAGCACATTATTTCCTTTAAGATAAGACCTTTTCTCAGTTGGACAGGGCTTATAGAAAACCAGCGAAAGCTGCCTCCCTTTGCAAAATGGCGGAATCTGCCAGGTGTTCCCATGCCCCTCAAAGAGACGGCCAATATCTCCCAAGCAATATTTTCGCGGGTTTCCAAATTCCCACACATAAACACACAAGGCAACGTCTGTCTTCTGGAATGTGTTCACAGCGTATACTACGATGAGCTTGCGCATATACGCAGTCTAATATGTAGCCGCCGGCTGGTGCATTGACTGTCCTAATTCGTATTGAAGACGTCGCTCCCAATTGAGCCCCGCCAAGTGATTTTGTGTCTTCGAGCATTCCGTCATGACAAATTTTAACTGCGCATGCCCAGCCATTCAGAGGGGCCATGGATATGGCTTTCTGTCTGAAGGTTCCTCTTGATTCACTGCTTGTATGAGCAAGCAGCGAAGGTTCTGGCGAGACTGCGCGGATGCGCAGGCTCGCCTGAACCTTCGCTGCTCGCATAGGCGATAAGTACCAAAATCGCTTGACGGGGCCCAATTTATGTGACTTTTACCCGACATTGTTCAAGCCTTGATGCCGAATGAAACTAATATGGCTTATATGCAACTGGCGATCCGAGTCGCACCACTTTGCCTGGGCAGGTTTTGTCCTTCTAAACGGTTTACCAGTACTCATGTGCGGCCAAATTGAGCTCTGTTTGGAAGCACCGTGCAGCCAAATATGCCCTTTAAAAGGAATGGGAACACCTTCAGAGGAGGCTACTCCTGCAAAAGTATTTCCTTAAGCTCCGATAGGCGGGGCCCTTCTGAGTCCTAGTCATCACGAAAACACGCCTATATAATTTTGACACCCTTGAACCCCACATTTATACAGTAAAACTGGGGTTTCCAGGGAATACCTTATTTTTCTTATTTCTGCTCTAAAATATAGATTGTGGATACTCGCTAGAACCGCCTCGACGAGAGGCGGTCCTAACGGGTACCCACAATCTATATTCTGAAATAAAGATTGTGGGTACTCGTCAGAACCGCCTCGACGAGGCGGTTCTTACGGGTACCCACAATCTATATTTTGAGCAGAAATAAGAAAAATATCACAATTTTTCATCTTAAAATTTTCATATTTTTCTGCATTAAAGGTGGCGGTGTATTTGTATAGGCGTGTTCGCGTAATGTGCAGCACGCTACTGTTAAAATTAGTTTGAAATGTCAGCATTTGCCAGTCACAAGTCCCATTTTCACAATGCGTCTCGAAGAAGATGATTGAAACTTGGGGTTTTAATATTTCCTCGATTCAAATATTTACATTTACGAATAGGCTATAATTTGAAGATTTGAGCCGTGTATCACGGAAAATGCATCTTCGGACACTTGAATGTTTGCTCAGTGAATACTCAAATCAGTGTGCGTTCTTTCTAATGCAGAATGCAGCTTTCCGTTGAAAAAGCTAACTACCATCCATACAGCGCGCGTGCTCATCGAAAAAGAAGGCCGATCGCGCCAGATTAGGCTGCATGATGCTTCCAGGTGGAGCTGAAACTGACCGTCATGAGTACTGGTAAACCGCTTGGAGGATCTAAGTCTGCCTAGATAAAGTGGTACGAATCGAGCCGTCCCTTCATAGAAATCTTTTTGTGTTATTTGGGCGGCAGGGTTTAAGATGTCACTTCATCTCAAGCAAAATTAGAAGCAACATTTTCAAAGTAGCATCAATAGTGTTGACGGGGACGTAAAGCCTCTAATCAAACAAACTGATCGCGCCTATGTGTCAAGATAGCTTCGCTTGGTGCGGCCCATTTGTTTGACGACTTCCAAGACATAAACGCCATGTTGTATACTCAGACTAGTGGATGAGTTAAGTTTAAATAAAAAAAGGCGCAATTATGATGCGAATATTTATTGGTGTCCTGCTTCTTATTATTTGCTTCACTCGGGGAATGTACTGCGCATGCAACCGTAAGTAAAAGTAGAATTATAACACACACACGCACGCACGCACGCGCGCGCGCGCGCGCGCGCGAACACATTAGCTCCCGCCCATTGGGGCGTGAAGAAATAGATGAGCTGAATGATGCTTCCACGCAAAGCTGAAACTGACCGCAACGAGTACTGATGCGAGTCCATGCTTATAAATCATATTGGTCATTGGGCAACAGGGCTTGAGAAGTCATTTCATCTCAATGTCGGGTAAAAGTCACACAAAATTGGAAGCGACTTCCGCAAAATGACATTATACAGTGTTGACGGGGACGTTAAACTTTTAATCAAACAAACACACACATATAAATCAAGATGGATGAGTTGAATTTGAAAAAGGGCCCAAAATGTAAACCAATATTTATTTTGTGCTTCGCTTGCGACCACAAGTAACCCATGAGGTCACAAAACTTCCTTTAATGCAATACTGAAAAAACAAATGTGTACGCCTCAGTTCATTTTGGACACGGTGCTTCCAATTGATGAAATGACACGGACCACTCGCACCACTTTGTCTTGGCAGGCTTGACATCTGTTGGTTTTCTTTTGCTCCAGCATTTCAGTGGTTTCTTGCTGTCGAGTCATCTCTGTGATTTATTTTGTGTTCCCATAGATGTTGCACTGATGAATTGGGAGGCCTTCATGCGAACTGAACAATTTGTCTAAATCGCGACGGAAGTAAGTGCGAGGATTGCAGCTGCGTAAAATCGATTTAACCTCCCCCCACCAACCCCAGTGGAATTTGTTTCACTGACCGTTTCAAAGTAGAAGTAAAACAAAGATAAGGAATCGATACAATTAACTTACTCCACCAATCAAAGGGAAAGAAACACAAACATGAAGCGACCAGACCGTAATGGAAACCTAAACAAAGGAAGGTCATAAGGACAGTTATTTTCCAACAAAATGGCCAAATGGCCATCCAAAATAAAAAGACACAAGTGATACACAGAGTAAGTAACAAACAACAACATAAATAAACCGCCACAGAAGAACCGCCTTAGAACAGTCAGTGGAAAGAATTCCACTGGGGGGCTTAAACCGATTTTACATGGCCATAATCCTCGCCCTTACCTCTGTCGCGGTATGCACTAATTTTGTTTAGTCCGCATGAAGGCTTCCTAACTCATCAGTGTAACATCTCCGAGAACATACAAATCAAAATACTACAGAGATGAAACAAGGTTGAGGACTCGACAGCATACAACAACAGAATTGTTGGAGCAAACGAAAACCAACAGTTAGACTCCGAGGGGCCCGACCAAAGACGGAGCATCAGGCGCCAACCAACAAAGCGGTTCTTCTGTCGCAGTTTATTTTTGTCATGGTTTGTCTTTTGAGTGTGTGTATCGCTTATATTATTTTGTTTTGGATAGCCAATTGGTAACTTTCCTTTTGGCTTTCCGCTTAGAGTATCGTTATTTCATGTTTGTGTTTCTTTCCCTTTCGTGACACTGATTGGAGCTGTATGTTAATTGAATCGGTTCCTGATCATTGCATTCACTTCTATTTTAGACCTTCTTAGTGGTATATCTTAGGCAATGACCAGGAATCGATACAATTAACCCACAGCTCCCATCAGGGACACCAAAGTGACAGAAACGAAACACAAACACGAAATAACAGATCCCAATGGAAACACCAATAGCGGAAAGCCAAAAGGACTGTTACTTTCCAACAAACTGACCGATAGGCTATCCAAAATAAAATAATATAAGCGACACAAACACCCAAAGACAAACCATAACAAAAATAACCGCGCCAGAAGAACCGCCTTGTAACGGTCAGCGGAAACTAATTCAACTGGGGTGCTTACATCGAATTTACGTGGCCACAATCCTCGCCAACCACGGAGACGAAACAACGGTGAGGCAGCGACAGCAAGAAACCACTGAATTGCTGGAGCAAAAGAAAACCAACAGTTAGACTTCGATGGGCCCGACCAGTGACAGAGCATCAGGTACCAACCAACATAAGCCTTTACGCTGGAACCGTCATAGAATCTGAGGCCTGACCCACCGGAGCGCAATTAAAAAGGGAAGCAAAGTTGTCAACCATGATTGGGACCCTTTTGATTTCATTGGGCGGCATGGGTCGAGATATCATTTCATTCCAATATCGATTAATTGGATTCTTACAGATTGGAAGCAACGTCTCCAAAATGACCTAAATAGTGTTGACGGGAACGTTAAACCTCAAACCAAGCAAGCAGAATGAAGGTTTTCCTCGTATAGTTCGAACAAATTGACCTAGGACTGGTGAACTTTATTAACATAATGTCACACCCGACTGAATGCATATATTTTTGTCGTTTTCCGAAGATGGCGATATTGTTGTACAATACATAGAGGACGGGAAATGGGTCGCTATTCACGAGATGCCGAAATTTCACGAGAAGTTTACGAAAGCCGACGTATTAGGCGATAGCTTTGACTAATTTATTCCTTGCATAAAGGTCAGTCTCATGTCAAACTGTTCGAACTATACCCACATTAGCGTTGAGCATAGCACCTAATCATATCGCGACACGAGCAAAAGGCATATACCGTTCTTTCTGGTATACCGACAGTTGATTGTCTGTGCTTTAAATTGACATGGAATGTAACTGGTTATGATTGGAATCAGAATCAGAACTGTTATCTGTGACACGTAAAATGGCATTTATTCACCAGGACCTGTGATATGGGAAGTTAGTCCCTAGCTCTCACCAAAGAGGTGAATTTAGCTACAGGGAAGGGCATTCCAATCTATAATGGTCGGGAGGAAGAAGGACCATTGGTAAACGTAGGGATCTGAAATGCGAATGAATGATGATTTCTACAGCCCCTAGTTTGGGAAACAAGGTCATCTGTTGGAATGCTTGCAGCACATTTTAGACCTTTGTACAATATTGAAAGACTAATGTCCCTTCTCCTTTATTTGAAATTCTTCCATCTTCCAACGTTTCAAGTATTCCAGTCCTACTCCCAGTTTCAAAACAGTAGTTGTTAGTTACAAATATAGCAGCTCTATTATGAACTTTTTCAATTTCTTCATTAAGGACCACTCCCTATGTATCCCATATACAACTAACTTATTCCAAGATTGGCGAACAAGTCCTTAATACGTTGCCTCTTTACAGCCGGAGGATACTGATAAAGATTTCAGAAAATCAAGCGTTCTATTTGCCACAGTAAACATGTCGCTTATATGTGTATTCCATCTCAAGTTATGTGTTATTGTCACCCCAAGGTATTTAATAGAATTCACATTCTCGAGGATCGTTCTCTCCTTAATTGTACGAAGTCTCAGCTTTATTTGTTCTCGTCCGAGTTATATGCAAAACAATGCATTTAACGGACTGAAATCTCATACTCATACTTCTTGCCCAACATCCTTATCTATATATATCCTTCTGGAGTTTCAATGAGTCAATTGAATCTCCAATATCTCGGTAACAAACACAGTCGTCTGCAAGCATTATTTTTGTTTGTGGGAATACCATTATTATACAAAGAGAACGACAATGAACCACACCATAGGTTAGCAGTGAAGGAAATGATAGGAATCGATACAGTTAACCCACAGCTCCATTTTGAGACACCAAAAGGAAAGACACAAAAACACGAACCAATTAGACCCTAATGGAAACATCAATAGCGGAAAGCCAAATGGACAGTTATTTTCCCACAAACTTGCCTATTAGCTATCCAAAACAAAATAATATAAGCGATACACACACTCAAAGACAAGCCATAAAAATAAACCGCGACAGAAGAACCGCCTTGTATCGGTCAGTGAAACGAAATCCACTTTACGTGGCCACAATCTTTGCCCTTACTTCGTTCAGTCCGCCTGAAGGCCTCCTAACACATCAGTGCAACATCTCCGTGAAAACAAATAACAAACAACCACAGAGATGAAACAGCGGTGAGGACTCGACAGCCAGAAACCACTGAAATTCTGGAGAGAAAGAAAAGCAACAGTTAGACTCCGATGTGCCCAACACAAGACAGGGCATCAGGCACCAACCAACATTACATAAAATTAGATTCTCTCTAATTCTCAGTGAGCCTTTACGCTGGAACCGTCATAAAATCTGAGCCACCGGCGTGTAATTAAAATGGGAACCAAAGTTGCCAGCCGTGATTTGGTTAACTACCATGCATGCAGTCGTTCGTTTGACATTTATGTTGTTCCCAATCTTTTTTATATCGAAGAATGGTTTTACGAAATTAGGTGCCGAAGTCATTACAATTATATATTTTACTGATTTTATATACTAAGTCACCATCAAATTCGGGTTCCGACAGACCTTGTTGCAGAAGAGATTTAAGTCCAACAATGATTTTTGAAATTGAATCGGAATGACGTCTATAAAATTTTGAAAAGACTTTCTTACTTTAGGATACCGATAACCCTGATTAAGAAATTTGGCAGCTGACAATTTATTACGAGTGTTGAAGTCAGTTATGCCTAGACACTTTGGTAAATCGAATTAATTGCGAAATATAAACGCCATAGGATGCCGCACGAGGAAAATCACCATCCAAGAAAGGAAACTTAAAGGCATTTATTCTTGATTATTGACGACTATCATTTCTTTACAAAATATTATGTAGTACTCAGTGCTGACTGAAGAGATCCCCTCTGTCTTCAACAGGTAAGGGGCCACCTTGGGGAAAATCAATAGTTTACTAAAGGTTGACTAGAGTGTACATTATTGATTTTCCCCATAAGTGCCTCATGCAGGGGATTCAACAAGAGCTACTATTCACCCTATTAAGGGCCGCCTTTGATCTGCTACAGACAGGATATCACGGGGGGGGGGGGGGGCAATAAAACAATTATGAAGACACGATGTGTCTTACTGTTGCAGAATACATGCCTTTAACAATCTTAAAATCAAAATCATCGCGTCTACCATAAATTTGGCAAGAAACAAATCTATCTACAATCTGCAATAGATAAATGTAAATAAAAAAGGGCCCTCGGTATCAGAAGAATTTGCTTTATTTAACTGAACCTTCAATTTATCATATGATGTCGCGGCTTTGGATGTAAAAACACCGTGTATAAAAATAGTTAAACCACTAGTCGATTTTATTTGCAGATTAGTTAGATACGCACCGTAACGTTACACATAGGAAAAAAAAAATAAAAAAACGAGTTCCTTTAAGAGCAATGAAAACATTCATAAGAAAGAAGATGGGTCATACTACGTAGTTTCGGCTAATCAAGCCTCATCAGTGACCCTGTAATGATCCAGCAAAGAAAGCCAGAGGAAACATACTGCAATTTTGTGTGAAGTCTTTTACTAATGGGGAAATAATGGTATATTAAAAACGTGACTGAATTTTTTGTTATATGTCTTTGAGTGTTTGTATCGCCTATATGTTTTTGTTTTGCATAGCCAATTAACAATTTTGTGGGATAGTAACTGTCCTTTTGGCTTTCCGCTGTTGACGTTTCAATTAGGGTCTAGTTATTTCATGTTTGTGTTTCTTTCCCTTTGGTGTCTCTGATGGGCGCTGCGGGTTAATTGTATCGATTCCTGATCATTGCCTTCACTTCTATTCTTTTTAATGTCGTATGATAAATAGAATTTTGAATTCCTGCTCATTTACAGGGTGTCCGAAACGAAAGTTTACACTTTAGAATTATCAAAACTTTGCTCAACTTGTCTATATTTTATCGTAAATATATCATTTTAAAGCTCTTGACTAGACTGTTTTATTGATTGCTATATAAACGCGCCAAAATATATAACGGTTTGATGTCATGACGTCATATTTATTAACAATATTTGACGTCGGATCAAAGTATATTTATTGTTTAACATCATAACGAATCTAAGTCGGTGAAGGAGAAAGTTTAAACAACATTTCAAGAACACAACTGTCAGCAGACAACATGACTTTAAAATAGTTCAGAAGTTTGAGCGACAATGTTCAGTTGAGGACGCACCAAAACTGCTCGACCAATATTGACTAGAAGCGATGCAGAGAGAATTGCCCACCAACAGCCCCGAAAAATCACCAAGACGTTTTTCATCTTAAACTGGTATTCCGAAAACGTGTTTATGATATTATAAAGAAAGATCTGAAACGTTTCCTCTTCAAAATTCAGATCATGCAGAATTTGAATATTACAGACCAGGTGCAAAGGGTTGCTGTCTGTTGCTGGGTCATTGACGTGGATGACAATTATGCCGAAGTTTTCATGATGTTTGGTTCAGTGATGAATCGCACTGTCTTTTGTCTGGCCATTTATGTTAGCAAAATATGACTTTTTGGGGGCAAATGAACAACGCATTGCTTCACAGAAAGACCCCCCTTCATAGTGAAAAACTTACAGTTTTATGTCATCACACGGAATACTCGGACCGTACATTTATACGGCCAATGTAAACTCTGAACTGTATCTCACGCTTCTGAAAAGCAAGTTTGTTCCAGCTCTTCAAAAGCGTTCAGGAAGTCTTGAAAACGTCTGGTTTTTGCAAGATTGCAAATGGCACATACTTGAAATATGTTTTGGATTTTCTTCATGAAACTTCCGACGATAAGGTGATTTCTAAACGATACCCTGAGGTAAAGATTGTGGACACCTTTGGCCCGTACATAGCCCTGATTTGAACCCATGTGATTACTTTCTATGGGGCTACCTTAAGTCGAAAGTGTACGAACCAAAGCCAGTGGACGCAGATATATTGTCGAAAAACACCAAACATGAAGTAAATCAAATTAGTGGAGAAATGTGTAGCCGGGTAATCAACAAGTTCATAGAACGAGTGAAACAGGGAAAATAATAAAATGGGCGACATCTTAAGAACGTCATTAATTATTATAATGACGTCTTCAACAGAAAAGGTACTATTTTACTCAAACCATTGTTAAAATGGAGCGTGATAGCTCAGTGATTAGTGCACTTGCCTCTGATGCTAGAGGTCCCGGGTTCGATCCCCGGCAGCGGTGTGAACATTTCGGTGTCCGAATACGCTCCATTGGCATCATTTGCAGGGATGAATGACATAAAGTGCAACGTCCTTCGGATCGGGACGTTAACTGGAGGCCCCCTGTGCAGAGAGAACCGTTCCCTGTGCAGGTTAAAGAACCCTACCGTAATTACATGATTACTGTGTAGGCTTTCATCCTGCAAAACTGGAGTGTATGTAATGCATACCGACTGTGTCCCCTCCTGGGGTTAAGGCGAAACCGGAAATAAGAAAGAAAGAAATCAAATTATATGACATATTGACTTCAAGCTTGTACTAATAAAACTTACAATCTTTGTCTACATAGGTGCATATTTTCATGATGATTGTCCGTTTTTTAGTTGAAATGTATTATGTATGGAAGTGTAAACTTTCTTTTCTGACACCCTGTATATTTAGATTTATTAATTTCGTTGAGGAAAAACCATACACTGCTCGGCGAAGCCTCGAGTTTTATCTCAATTTTATCTCTTTTCCTCAACTCGTTTTATAAATCCAAAAGTACATGAACACTCATGTTAGATACATCATAAACGTTTTATAAATGCGCATGCGCAACCATTTAATATGACTGGAGGCATTATTTTTAGCATGAAGCTATCTCAAGATCTCTTTATGTCTCATCGCGTTGCTTTAGGTTCGTGTAACGCTTTACTGATCACCTACGCAATAATGACCGTTTTCTCCTGAGTTGCTTCAAATATTATCAACGATGAAGGACATTGTTGCAGTCGTATATCATTTACATTTAGTATCATGTTTATATTGCTCCAAACTTACATTTTGGAAATTTTGTTTACTCAAAAACCTCTCAAAAACCTAATCATTACGAAAACACGCCTATATTAATACATTGTAAACTTTACCGCCGACAAATCGAAAATTTAAGATCAAAAATGGTGATATTTTCCTTATTTCTGCTTAAAATATAGATTGAGGGTACTCGTTAGAACCGCCTCATCGTGGCGGTTCTAACGAGGAATAGATTGAGGGTACTCGTTAGAACCGCTCATCGAGGCGGTTCTAACGAGGACCCACAATCTATATGTTAGAGCAGAAATAAGAAAAATAAAGTTTATCCTTGTAAACCCCAGTTTTACTATATAAAAGAGGGGTTCAAGGGGGTCAAAAGTATATAGGCATGTTTTCGTGATGTATCCTTTTGCAGTGTCTAAACTGTTATTTGGCTTTATTTGGCTGGTTCAAGTTTCGTCTTTTTTGTTGTTGTTGTTTTTTGTTGTTGTTTTTTTTTTGTGCCTCCGTGTCACTTTCTATAGGTGACTTGAGACGGCTGCGTTCTTGGATTGTGGCCTTTCCTGGGTGATATTTTCTTACTAGTATGAAACAATCTATATTTTGGGCATTCCCTTATACTGCAGACCCTTATACTTTATATGGGGCAATTAATGAGAGAACCTGGTTTTCCTAAATGTGAAGAACAAAGGTACAGGTCAGCATCTGGGAGACTGCTTATTTGATAGTACAATACATATTGTTCACAAAAAAAGGGGATTTTCGGGTTCCTCCGAGCCCATCAGCCTAAACATTAGTAAAAATCAAATATCGGGTAAACCATGTCAATTGACTATTCTATCGTTGAGCAGTATGGTATTTATGCTCGAGTGGTGTAGCACGGGGGCATAAATTGTACATGGGGTGCACATGAATTTTAACATTAGTAACAAACCGGTTTATTGCTGTGAGATTTCGAAAAAACGTTCTGTGTCGACTATTGTAGTGTTGTATGAAACCGTATAGATCACGTTTATCGTGGTGTACACAGAGAAGATATTGAAACATTAACCAGTCGTCTCACGTTACGTGCAGTGACGAATCCCGGTTTAACTTGGACTTTCGTGGTGATCGTAGAAGAGTCTGGCGTCGTACTGGTGAACGATATAAAGACCCGGATAGAGTTGCTCATGACCGATATGGAGCAGGGTCGGTTATGGTATGGAGTAGGATCACTATGACTGGAAAAACAGACTTACCTGTGTACTAAGGTAGAGTTACAGGACTGTACTATCGTGATAACGTGTTGGCTCATCGCGTGATACCGTTTGCTCGACGCCACGGTCTCGGATTTATCTTCCAGGACGATAACGCTAGGGCTCATTGGGCGCGCGTCGTCATTGAGTACCTTCAACGGACAAAATATTCGGACAATACCATGGCCTTCGATGCGTCCAGACTTATATCCCATCGAACACGTATGGGACATCCTCGGGAAACGAGTCCGAAGGCGCGATCCGCCTCCAAAGACACTGGGTGGGCTTGGTGCAGCACATCAAGAAGAGTGGCGAATGATCCCTCAGTTTACGATTCGTAGACTAATTGGAAGTACGCGACAACGATACATTGCCTGCTGTAACAATCGAGGCGGTCCAACACGAAAGTGAGAGCTTGTGAAAAATGACGTTCACGCTTAGACGATTGGTCGCCGTGTCGCTACAAAATGACGAGATTATTGGAATTAATATTTGGTTAAGTTGATGGACATTTGATTGTCCTTTGAATTGAATGCATCTTGGCCAGGTAGCGTTTTATGTATTTTCCAATATTCAGCCTAAAAGTAAAATAACCCCTACTTTATGTGAACAGTATACGTAGTTTCTAAATCAACATTAGCAAATACTTTGATAATCTGTGAAGCTGAGCAGTAAATTTTATTTTACCTTGGTGTACAAAAATATTGACCGTTCCAAGCTGGTACTTCTGCTGTGGTTTATTATTGTTATCTTTGGATGAACATACTGCTAATATTTTGTTTTATTTATTTATTTTTTATTTTTATTATTTTTAAATAGCCTTTGATCCATTCTGTAGGAAAAAAAACTGTCATTGAGACGTTTTGATTATACTGAAGATGTTTTATGTTGTTGTTTCTTCCCCTTTCTTGTCTTGGATGGGAGGTGTGGGGCAATTGCATGGATTCCTGATCATTACCTTCACTTCTTTTTAAATAAGACATTTCATACCAACTACATCAACCACTCCCATAATTAATATCCGTGAAATTCAAAACCCCACTTTATACAGAAATAGGAGGGTAAATGGGTATACACGGATTTTTCTTTGTGTCGATAATCTTCCTTATAGGTACGAAAGGTGCAAGTGCAGAAGCAATTTTATTTCAACATTGCATTTTGAAACTATAACGTTCATTAAATATAGATAGACTTCGTGGGGTGTATGATACTGACAATAGAACCGAAGGCAGTGGTCAGGAATCGATAGAACTACCCCGCACCTCCCATCAGAGACATCAAAGGGGAAGAAACACGAATTAGAAATAACTAAACCCTGATTAAAACATCAAAAGCGAAATTCAAAAGACAGCTACTATTCTTCAAAAAGGTCAAAGTCTATCCAAAATGAAAAAAAAAATATCAGCAATGCATACACGCATAGACAAACTATAACAAATACATATAAACCGCGACAGAAGAACCTCCCTGGAACTGTCTGTAAAATGTATTTCACTAGTGTGTGTGGCGGGGGTGGGGGTAATCGGTTTTACATGGCCATAATCCTCTCCCTTGTTTCTGCCATGTTAAGATAAATAATTTGTTCGGTCCGCATGAAGGTATTGTACCTCACCAATGATGCTCACCACACAAAACTTAACCGCGATAGAAGAACCGCCTTGGAACGGTCAGTAAAAGGCATTTCACCTGTAAGCTTAAATCGATTTTACGTCGCCACAAACCTCGCCCTTGCTTCTGTCATGCTTAGAAAAACGATATGTTCAGTCCGTATTGAGGCTTCTTAAGATTTGGTTCTAAGTTATTTAGACATGTTGTGGATATTCCGATTGGTACTAATTCAGCACCCCTTGTGGCTGACCTGGTTTTTGTTTTGTTATGAGAGAGACTTCATGATGTCCCTTTCTGTAGAAAACCAATCTGAAATTATTGAAGCTTTTAGCTTGACTTCTAGATATTTGGATGATTTTTTAAATGTTGACAATATATATTTCGATGGTTTGATCAGTCAAATTTACCCCCCCCCCCCCACACACACACACACACTTCCAGAACTTCAGTTAAATAAAGCAATTTCTTCTGATACAGAGGATCCGCTTTTGAATTTAACATCTATCTGTTTTAGATGGGTTTGTTTCTTGCAAAATTTTGATAAACGCGATGATTTTGATTTTGAGATTGTAATTTGACCTTTTTTTGGATGGTGATGTTCATCGTGCGCCATCCTATGGCGTTTTGTTTGTTTGATTTGAGGTTTAACGTCCCCGTCAACACTGTAAAGGACATTTTGGAGACGTTGCTTCCAATTTTAGGGGACTTTTACCCGACATTGAGATGAAATGACATTTCAAGCCCTGTCGCCCAATGAAACCAATAGGGTTTATTTGCATGGACGGTCCGCCTCACACCGCGCTTCCTGGACAGGCTTAGATCCTCTAAGCGGTTTACCAGTACTAGTGTGCGGGCCGGATTCAGCTCTGCGTGGAAGCATCATGCAGCCCATATATTTCTTCAAGCCCCTATGGGCGGGGGCCGTCCTATGGCGTTTATATCTCCCAATTAATTCATTTTGCTAGAGTGTGTAGCCATTGATCTGAGTTCAACACTCGTAATAAAGTGTTAACTGCTGAACTTCTTAATCAAGGGTATCGGTACCATAACGTACGCAAAGCCTTTTCAAAATTTTATAGACGTCAATCTGATTTAATTTTATAATTCAATATTGGACTTAAATCTTTTCTGCAACAAGGTCTATCGGAAGCCGAACTTTATGGTGACTTAGTATATAAATTCAGAAAAAAATATATTACTGCAATGACTTCAGCACCCAATTTCGTAAAATCATTCTTCGATATAAAATGATTGGGTAAAACATAAATGTTATACGACCGACTGCATGCATGGTAGTTAACCCAATCACGTTTGACAACTTTGCTTTCCTCATTTATTGCACGCCGGTGTGTCAGGCCTCAGGTTCTATGACGGTTCCAGCGTAAAGGCTCACTGAGAATTAGAGAGAATCTAATTCTACGAAATGTTGGTTGGCGCCTGATGCTCTGTCTTTGGTCGGGTCCATCGGAGTCTAACTGTTGGTTTTGGTTTGCTCCAGCATATCGGTGAGTCCTCGTCGTTGTTTTAACCCTGTGGTTATTTGATTGTTTGTGTACACGGAGATGTTGCACTGATGAGTTAGGTGGCCTTCATGCGGACTGAAAAATCACTTGTCTAAATAGCGACGGAAGTAAGGGCGATGATTGTGGCCACTTAAAATCAATTTAAGCCCCCCCCGCACCCCCCCCCCCCCCAGTGGAATTCGTTTCACTCCCCGTTACACGGCGTTTTTTTCTGTTGGGGTTTACTTTTGTAATGGTTTGTCTTTGAGTGTTTGTATCGCTTATATTATTTTGTTTTGGATAGCCAAATGGCCATTTTGTGGGAAAGTATCTGTCATTTTGGCTATTGAGGTTTCCATTAGAGTCTGTTGTTTCATGTTTGTGTTTCTTTCCCTTGGTGTCTCTGATGGGAGCTGTTGGTTAATTGCACCGATTTCTGATCGTTGCCTTCACTTCTCTTTTCCTAACCCATATATGCCACATCTCTGATTACATAAAAATCAAACAATCACATTTGCAACAGCACGAACTAACTGAAATACTTGAACAAATTACAACCAACAGTTAGACTCCGGTGGGAAAGACTATAAGAATCTTAAATGGAAGTGAGGCGTGGATGGAAAAATCAGTCCCGAGGGTCACTGTCCGGCATCACGAGGCTTGCCGACAGTGATCCTGAGGAACGGATTTTTCAATCCGCCCCTCACACCCATATATGATTCTTTTTCTTGCATACCTTCCATTTCTATTGCGAATTTTTAATGCTGCTGTCACTTCGGTTACCGACGTCCGCCATATTGTGATGACACAACAGGAATGTTTTGTGACGTCACGCATGACGACGCCGCACATGAGGTTTTAATCAACCAGTGCATTTATCAAACAAGCGATTATATTCGATTTAGGGTCAGAACATAAATTTCTATCCCAGGGTAAAATTGCGGATTTCCTTGTCTGGTGTGCAAGAAAAGAGACTCTAGCATCAGACCAACACTACCTAAAATTAAATTTTGTCTCCAAAATGACCTTTACAGTGTTGACGGGGACGTTAAACCTCAAATCAAACAAACAAACAAACAACCTTGATGTGTTAACTGTCGTAGAATATTTACGTCGTATCCAAACTTTTTATATCGAAGAGTAATGTTACAATTTCGGGTACTGATTGCAAGCATGTATTTGTTTTAATTTATATACTAAGTCACCATAAATTTCGACAAGACAGTAGCTTTTTAAGTCCGACATTGAATTTTGAAAATCACTTTGAATGACGCCTATTAATCTTAGAAAAAAGCTTTACGTAGCATCACGATAACAAATCCGTGAAAAGAAGACCCCTTTAGCCCCACTTTATGTAGAGCAAAATTGGGTTTACAGGGGTATATATAATGTTCCTTATTTTTGGTCAAAACATAGAGTGTGGGTACTGGTTAGAACCGCCTCATTGAGGCGGTTCTAACCAGTACCCACAATCTATGTTGAAAGAAAAAAAAAGAAAGATATTGTATTTTTTTTCTTAATACAGTAGAACTTCGATGGCTCGAGCACCGATGGCTCGTTTACCATGGATGTGTCGAACCCATTCTTGAGCCCCTAGCCCTCTACATAAGAAATAGTGGGGGATAATTAAGGAGATTTTAGTCTTTAATCTTGCAAATGTATGCTGTGTGTACTCATTAGATTCGCCTCGACGAGTCGATTCTAATGAGTACACACGGCATACATATTCATTATAGAACACCGAAAAGATGTCTAAAAGTATCTCGTTATGCCTCCTGATAGAAACCTCAGTGGCTCGAACTACCCCTGTCTCGAACAATTTTTCGAGGTCCAAAAGGTGTTCGAGCCATTGAAGTTCGACTGTATTTGTAATTTCTGACACCATGTTGGACGCCATTATTTTACATGGACATGTTTTTCTAATGTTAAACCTGGAAAGAGTTGCATAAGGTGAGCGCTTTTTATAGCGCTTTGTAGCGCTTTATCCGTTTAATGCAACGCTACTCTCGATTGAGGCGCTTTCTAAAATGGCTGCCAAAATATAACGATTCTCAAATAAAAATCAAAAATGAGTTCCTTTAAGAGCAATGAAAACATTCATAAGAAAGAAGATGGGTCATACTACGTAGTTTCGGCTAATAAAGCCTCATCAGTGACCCTGTAATGATCCGGCAAAGAAAGCCAGAGGAAACATACTACAATTTTGCGAATTTTGAATAGGCAGTCGATTCAAAGACTGATATAAATCAAAATGGGGTCCAAATAAATAAAAACCTGTCTAGAATGAGTCTAAACCAATAATTTATTTCCGATTTCTCAGAATATTCACGCTGATCTCAAAGGACCAAAAGTAAAATATAAACTACACTATGGTTGATGTACGGGGAGACGTTTTACGGCCGCCACACGGCACAACACCAGCTGCAGTGAAGGCAAATAAAAATCAAAAATGAGTTCCTTTAAGAGCAATGAAAACATTCATAAGAAAGAAGATGGGTCATACTACGTAGTTTCGGCTAACAAAGCCTCAAACCCGAAAATTTCCAAGAAAAAAAAAAGATGCGGAGCTTGCTTCAGTGATTGTTTTTGTTTTCTGTTGTCATTTCTGCTAAAATTGATAAGAAAAAAGTAATGAATGGCTTAAAATAGACATTCAATACGTTGCGACGTCGGGCGCCGTCATTTTGTTTCGCCTGGTTGCTATGCAACTTAGAATGAGGAATGAGGCAGCTCCAAACACTGTTACGAAGTGCTAAAAAACGTTTTTTTTGTGGCGCCCGTTGCTCACACATTTGCTACAGAGCGCTTTGAAGCGCTCGCCTTGTGCAACTCTCCCCAGGTAACTGTAATAGACCGTCCAAAGGCGGTGCTTCAGTTGCGGTTTCGTTTGTTTTATGCTCGGTGCTATTCAATGTTAAACTCCTTCAGTTTAACATTTCTGTGTGTTCAAATAATTTAGTTCATTAAATGAGCTGCCATCTGTTTTTGGAAGACCTACTGTTACTAGTTTAGATGTCATTACGATAACAAGCCCGTGAGACATGGTGCATGTTTCACACCTCCAAAACGGCTACCTTTCTGATGAAAATCCTCGGTTGTTTTATTTAAACTGCAAACATATGTTGAGGGTACTAGTTACAACCGCCTCGTTGATACGGTTCTAACGAATACTCACAACCTATGTTTTGAAGCAGAAATAAGAAAAATAATGTATACCCCCGTAAACCCCAGTTATCGCAATAAAATGTGGAATTTAGGGGAGGGTTCATTTCACGGACGTGTTCACGTTATGTGTTTGTCCGTTATTACCCTTCGCTGTTTGGGTTAGGCGTTGGGCTCTGTCGATCAGTTCTTTAAATGTCTTTACGCCTTTAATTATCGGTATGATCTGTTGGGGCATTGAAGTCACCGATAATGTAAAGCCACGATTTCTAATGACGAAGTCCATTGGAAACGTGCCTCTAGGGCCCTTTGACTGAATTTCGATAATATTATAGAGATCAGATGTTCACGTTCGGTGGAAACTTTGACCAAAGATTATAGAAAATTTATTAATATTTTGTCTGAAAGTTAGAGTAATGTTTGTTTTGCACAATTTCACGCATGTTTCCAGCAAATATAAAAGAGAATTAGAATTGCATGAAGAGATAACATTTGCACCTCTGAAAACTGGATCAAGAATGCACAAGTGCCTTTTAGGGCTTTGAACAATGAAGTACGTGCGTTATTGAGAATCGTTTCGATGAAGCGGTTCTAATGTGCACCTTTATTTTGTAGAACATCTAAAGATATCTCTACTTTTTCATCCCCTGGCCATGCGTTATTATCAACCCATAGTGACTTCAAATACCCCTATATAGAATAATTCTGTCGTCCGAAAAGATGTCCGAGTAACTAATATTCGGCTGTATCTTTACAGACGATATCAACGGCCTCAAATCAGTGATGAAGATAAATTCTGGAACTGAAGTAGGTGACGTGATCACTGTACTATCTATCGGCGACAAAAGACGACGGCGCGGCGCCTTTGACGATTTTGATTTAATCGTAGACACAAACACCACTTATTTTACTCTCAACTTCCGTAAGTTTCAGTAACATGCAGTGTTGTCGGTCAAGCTAGAAATATTTGTTCATATCTGTTCCTAATCAGATCGTTTTACGTTTGTACTGTATGGGCTATGAAAACATTTTAGGTTCGTTCGAGGGTAGGACATTGTTTTGTCATATTTCAAAATATAAACAGGCATACCAAATACAATGGTCAAGACCTGAACAGCATCAGAACACTAGCATAGGCTTGTTCCGGTCCTCTGAAAGCATTTGTTACATAAACTTGTTTACGGAAAATAATCAAAGCACTGAATGCACAGATGGATCGATTGTGTCAGAATGCAGGCTGTAGAAATTGTCCTAAACGAGCACTTACTATTCCGTTTAACCGTAAACTGTTAGCAAACATCATCTGATCTTGGTCTGCACTCTTTGCAAAACCCAACACATGATTCCGGTCCATTTTCTATAGATAACCTATTTCGCAACAGTGCGATCTCACAGCGATATGATTAGCGCAGATGTTTCCAATAAATAACCGTGAACATGATTGCCTACAGGTCCGTGATAGTCAAGTGTACTTCAGCAGTAACAGTTACTGCGCTTTATAACATTGGATCGACTGACAAACAATTGGCTCATACATAAAATCTTAATTACTCTGAATTGAAATCACCGCGTTTTGGTCTTTGCCTATATGTAAAATAGAAATGCAAGCAATGATCGGGAATCGATACAAATAACCCAACTTGGCTTTCCGCTATTGGTGTCTCCATTAGGGCCTAGGTAGTCAATGTTTGTGTTTCTTTCCCTTTGGTGTCTCTAATTTAAGGTGTGGGTTAAATGTATCGATTCCTGACCATTGCAGTCACTTCTATTTTCTAGCTCAGCAGTACTACATTCGCGAACATTAAATCAAACGACTGCAGAGATGAAACAACGAGAAGGACTCGACAGCATGCAATAACTGAAATGCTTCAGCAAAAGAAAACCAACAGTTAGATTCCGGTGAGCGCGACCAGCAAGGATTACAGTACAGAATTGAAAACTAGATCCAAATTTATAAGGCATCGTTCGATTAACGAACGCGTCAGTTGTCAAAATGCTCATTGTTCTAGAAGGTACAATATCTAACACACCAAATTAACCCACAGCTTCAATCAAAGACACCAAAGGGTAAGAAACACAAACATGAAACAACAGACCCTAATGGAAACATCAATAGCGGAAAGCCAAAAGGTGAGTTAGTTTCCCTCAAAATGGCCAATTGGCTATACAAAACAAAATAATATTAGCGATACAAAATAGAAGTGGAGGCAATGATCAGGAATCGATACAATCATCCTACAGCTCCCATTAGAGACACCAAAGGGAAATACACACAAACATGAAACAACAGACCCTAATCGAAACACCAACACCGGAAAGGACAGTTACTTTCCCACAAAATGGCCAATTGGCTATACAAGATAAAATAACATAAGCGACACAAACACCCAAAGACACACAATAAGAAAAATAAACCGCGACAGAAGAACCGCCCTGGAACGGTCAGCGGAAACGAATTCCACTTGGGTTGGGGGCTTAAATCAATTTTACATGGCCACAATCCTCACCCCTTACTTCCGTCGCGATTTAGACAACTAATTTGTTCAGTCCGCTTGAAGGCCTCCTACCTTATCAGTGCAACATCTCCGTGAACACAAATAATCAAACAACCGCAGAGATGAAACCACGATGAGGACTCGACAGCAAGAAACCACTGAAATGCTGGAGCAAAAGAAAACCAACCGTCAGACTCCGATGTGCCCGACCAGAGACAGAGCATCAGTATCCAACGAACATTACCTTGAATTAGATCTCTCTAATTCTCAATAAGTTTTTGCGTTGTACCCAATTTTTTTTGTATCGAAGAATGATTTTACGAAATTGGGTGATGAAGTCATTGCGGTTATATATTTTCTGAATTTATATACCAAATCACCATAAAATTCGGGTTCCGATAGACCTTGTTGCAGAAATGATTTAAGTCCAATATTGAATTTTGAAATTAAATCAGACTGACGTCTATAATATTTTGAAAAGGCTTTACGTAGTTTATGGTACCGATAATCTTGATTAAGAAGTTTAGCCATTAAAATTTTTTTACGAGTGTTGAAGTCAGGTACATGACTACACACACTAGCAAATCGAATTAATTGCAAAATATCAACGCCATAGGATGGCGCACGAGGAACATCACCATCAAAAAAGGAAAATTTACAATCTCAAAATCAAAATCCTCGCGTTTATTATAAATTTTGCACGAAACAAACCCATCTACAATAGATAGATGTAAATCCAAAAACTGGGCCTCGGTATCAGAAGAATTTGCTTTATTTAACTGAAGTTCTGGGTGGTAAATCTGACCGATCAAACCATCGAAATAGGTATTATCAATATTTAATAATAACACTGAAAGACATACCATAACCAAAATAAACCGCGCCAGAAGAACCGCCTTGGAACGGTATGTGAAACGAATTACACTGGGGGAGCGGGGGGGGGGGTGCTTAAATTTATTTTACATGACCACAATCCTCGCCCTTACTTCCGTCGCGATTTAGACAAATAATTTGTTCAGTCCGCATGAAGGCCTCCTAACCCATCGGTGCAACATCTCCGTGAACACAAAAACCAATCAACCACACAGACGATGAGGACTCGACATCAAGAAACCACTGAAATGCTGGAGCAAAAGAAAATCAACAGTAAGAGTCCGAAGGGCCCAACCAGAGATAGAGCATCAGGGACCAACCAACATTACATAAAATTAGTTTTGCTCTGAGCCTTTACGCTGGAACCGTCTTACAATCGTAGGCCTGGCCCACCGGCGTGCAATTAAAGTGGGAAGCAGAGTTGTCAACCTTGATTGGGTTAACTACCATACAGTCTGTCGTATAACATTTAAATTGTATCCAATCTTTTAGTATCGAAGAATGATTTTACGAAATTGGGTACTGAAGTCATTCCAATTATATATATTTTCTGCACTTATATACTAAGCCACCATAGAATTCCGGTTCTGATAGACCTTGTTGCAGATGATATTATGTCCAACATTGATTTTTGAAATCAAATCGGAATGGCGTCTATAAAATTTTGAAAAGGTTTTGCGTAGTTTATCATACCGATAACCCTGATTAAGAAGTTTAGCAGTTAACAATTTGTTACGAGTGCTGAAGTCAGTTACCTGACTAGACACTCTGGCAAATCGAATTAATTACGAAATATCAACACCGTAGGATGCCGCACGAGGAACATCACCATCCAAGAAAGGAAATTCTACAATCTCAAAATCAAAATTATCGCGTTTATCATACATTTTGCAAGAAACAAATCCATCTACAATAGATAGTAGTAAATCCAAAAGCGGGGCCTTAATATCAGAAGAATTTGCTTTATTTAACGGAAGTTCTGGGGAGTAAGTTTGACTGATCAAATCTTCGAAATATGTATTGTCAATATTTAATAAATCATCCAAATATCTAGAAGTCAAGCTAAAGGCTTCACTGATTTAAGATTGGTTTTCAACGGAAAGGGACATCATGAAGTATCTTTCATTACAAAACAATAACAAATCAACCACAAGGGGTGCGCAATTTGTACCCATCGGAATACCCACAACGTGTCTAAATGACCAAGCACCAAATCGTACGTAAATAATGTCAAGTAGAAAGGTGAGATCTTCACACACTTGCTGACATGACCATAAAGTATAATGTTTATGCTCTTCAGGAGTGAAAAAAAGTATTTCTTACATTACATGCAAGACAGCGGGAGTCTTCCCTATGAAATGTATATTCAATTAAATCATTAGGTATTTCTTTTGTACGATTTTAAGGCAGTGTAGTGTAAATAATGAAAAAAAATCATAAGTAGACAGACTATCTATTGTAGGTTGGTTTGTTTCTTGCAAAATTTATGAAGAACGCGATGATTTTGATTTTTAGGTTGTAATTTTTCCTTTTTTTGATGGTGATGTTCCTCGTGCGCCATCCAATGGCGTTTATAGTTCGCAATTAATTCGATTTGCCAGAATGTGAAGTCATTTAACTGACTACAACACTCGTAATAAATTGTTAACGGTTAAACATCTTAATCAGGGTTATCGGTACCATAAACTACGCAAAGCCTTTAAAAAATTTTTAAGACGTCATTCTGATCTAATTTCAAAATTAATAATAATAATAATAATAATAATAATAATCGACCTTATTTATAGAGGGTAACACATTTAGTACTAGTACTAATCTTCCATGTGGCCCTCTTTTTCTGGGTAGAAACCAGTACTGAGCAATGTGGATAAAGTCTCTTGCTCAAGGAAACAACACATGACGCATGTTAGGATCGAACCGGGTACCTCTCGATCTCTAAGCCGATGCTTTCCACTGCACCATTCAATATTGGACTTCTGATTTTCTTGCTCACGGAGATGTTGCACTGATGAGTTAGGAGGCCTTCATGCGGACTGAACAAATTATTTGTCTTAATCTCGACGGAAGTAAGGACGAGGATTGTGACAGCGTAAAATCGATTTAAGCCCCCCCCCCCCCCCCCCGCAAGTGGAATTCGTTTCCCCTGACCGTTCCAAGGCGGTTCGTCTGTCGCGGTTTATTTTTGTTATAGTTTGTCTTTTGGTGTTTGTGTCGCTTATATTATTTTATTTTGGATAGCCTATTGGCCATTTTGTGGGAAAGTAAATGTCCTTTTGGCTTTCCGCTGTTGATGTTTCCATTGGGGCCTGTTGTTTCATGTTAACTTTGTGTTTCTTTCCCTTTGGTGTCTCTGATTGGGGCTATGGGTTAATTGTATCGATTCCTGATCATTGCCTCCACTTCTATTTTGTCGCAATATTTAATCACATGTTTTTGATGGCAGCGAAACATGAAGTTAATAATTTGGAGAATTCAGTTGCAGTACAAGAGCTTGCATTTGCAATACCCGTGCTTTGTATGGTCTTTAATGAAGTTTAGGTAACCAATATAACGTCTTGGCCTTCTGTAACACATACAGCAAATTTGGTGGCTGAATGACAAATGTGGTCATTAACTAAAGCCCTCTCTACAGCCAAAGGCTGCTCTTCATAGGCCTTAGTACCACGAAGTTCTTGCTGAAGAGGGTTAACATGGTGGAGCCGTCAAACAACGACCACATTTTCCGCATCCTTATCTGCTCGAGCGAAAACAAACTTCTTATGAAAATCTTGAATACCTAGTTTAAGGTAACGTGAAGACGTATTAGGTCTAGGAGGTAATAAGTTCGTATTTTGAGAGTAGAAAGAAATGCGTTTGTTCACTTGTTACAGAATGCTAGTTTTCCATTCTATGAGAGCTTTATGCTCAACATACTCTCGTTTGCACCATCGATTACCAAATTCATTCAAGGCAGCAGCGATATCATCTCTACACTTATTCAAATCAATTTTAGAAGGAAATCGATATTCCCGTCCTTTAGAAATTATATGACGTATTCTAGCATCAGGAATATTTTTCAAACTGCCAGTATTAATGTGACCAGCAGCAGGATAGCAATACGCTGAATGTTTACAATCACAGGTATCAGGAGTGTCAGTGTCAATATCAAGATCAGAAACAAGTTTATTGAAATTAAAAATAATAGATCTAAGAGCTTAATTGTTTAATTTTATTTATAACAAATTAAGGGTGTTTCAGTATTTTGAAAATAAGCAGGAATGGACGAAATCACCGAACTGTCCCGGAAGATACTAGGCAAATCTATAAAATCCAAACCCATATTAATGAAGGATATTTTGATGTAATGACGTTTGTGATTAATTTATCGATGAAAGGACGAAGAGCATGCTGACTATCTCGTTAAAAGAGCAGCATCGTATAACCGATTAGAACTGTCGTATATTTTCTTCACATCGGTGTCAAGAATACGTAATACAGAAATGGGTAATGAACTTAGAAATGCAAGCATTGAGTGGCGTCCATGATTCAATAATATTATGGACAGTTACTTTAGCCTGATATTGTTTTTTTTCAAAAGCACGTAATTTATGTTTATAATTGCCTTTTTTCTGGTGCCGCAATATCCAGTACGTGTGTTGCAGTTCATTGATGCTTTTACGTATTTCGTCATTATTTTGTCATCCATTTTTCAGTTGTTTCATCTTGGGAACTTCAAGTCGCAAAATGCTTACCCACCGGACTTAATGAAACTTTAACGTTTTCCATTCATGATCGTTTTGATTCAGACTGTCCGTCAGCAAATTCAACTTTCATAGTCTTGCCAACGGTGAGTAAATATACATATTGAAAATTTCACGACCAAAAAAAATGAAACTTTTCAGATAAAAAATCTGATAGTGTTCTTATTTATGCTCAAGACATAGATTGTGGGTAGTCGTTAGAACCGCCTCGACGAGAACATACAATATATGTTTGGAGCAGAAATAAGACAAATAATATATACCACTGCAAACGCCAGTTTTTACTATAAAAAGTGGGGTTTAAGGGGGTCAAAATTATATAGGGTGTTTTCGGGATGGTTGCAGAAAAACAAAACGGTTTTTTTTTTTTGTCGCGGTTTGTTTTCATTACGAAAATAAGCCTATACAAATACACTGTAAATATTACCGGCTAAAAAACGAAAATTTTAGATGAAAAAAAATGTGATATTTTTCTTATTTCGATTCAAAATATAGATTGTGGGTACACATTAGAACCGCCTCGTCGAGGCGGTTCTAACGAGTACCCACAATCCATATATTAGAACATAAATAAGGAAAATGAAGTTTACCCCTGTAAACCCCAATTTTACTTTGTAAAAGTGGGGTTCAAGAGGGTCAGAATTATATAGGCCTGTCTTCATAATGTGTTCTGGTTTCTCTTTGAGTTTTGTATCGCTTGTACTCTTTTTGTTTTGGATGGCCGGTTGGCCATTTTGTGGGAAAGTAACTGCCTTTATGGCTTTCGCTATTGATATTTCCATTATGGTGGTGTAGTTATTTCATGTTTGTGATTCTTTCGCTGGGATTATTGGGTAAACTGTATCGATTCTTGATCATTGCCTTCACTTCTATTTTATAGCAAGTAACCATGTCACTGACTAAAAAAAACGATGTTTGCTTTGTTTTCAGTGTTTCATTGTGTTGACATTGAACGTATTGTCACACATTGCACAAACAAAGAACTTTTAATTAATGTAAGAAGTGTCAGGAAATTCGAATTTAATTACAACAGCATCGTAACAGCTGAAATTGTTCCTTCAGCACATTTCTACTAATATATTTGTTTGAGTAGCAAGAATTTCAAAACTGGTTCAAATGCAAAATATTCATATGGATGGTACTGTATGTAATATCTCAGAAGTTAGGCCTTTAGTTTAAAAATCCGTAAACGCCCAACATCACGAAAACAGGCCTGTTTTAGTTTGAACCCCTCAACCCCACTTAAGACTTATTTCTTTTTGTTCATGTTTCTGCTCTAAAATATAGAATGCGGGTACCCGTGAGAATCGCCTCGATGAGGCGGTTCTAATGTGTACCAACATTCCATATTTTGAGGAGACATAAAAAATATCACAGTGTTTCATCTTAAAATTGTCGGTTTTCGGCGGTAAAAGTTTCGGTGCAGTTGTACAGGCGTGTTTTCGTAATGTTTGGATTTACGACATTTTATGATATTTGGGTGGCGTTGGATTTAGTCCTGGACCGGTACATTGCCTTAAGGACTATCACAAATGAAGCAATCATACACGGTCCTTATTACCGGTTAAAATAAAGATCAGCCACAAGTCGTGGCCGGGGAAACTATTAACATGCTTAAAGATATATGAAAAGTTCAACATACAAACGTATATAGTGGACCATACTGGTGAATGATTGAGTGCACCTTTCATTGTATATATACATTGGTCATTTGACGTCGCGTCTGAGAATGTAATAGCGCCATGTATTAAAATCGTGGTTAAATATGCAAATTAGTAAGATACGCCCGTAACGTTACACGAAATATTGACACTTTTTGTAAAACAAGTGAATAAAATGCGTTTTAAATGTCATATGAAAAATTGAGTCTTGCCTTCTGTTTCATGTATTGTGAGATTTGTTAAACACATTGAGGAAAAGGCAAAAAACGCTTGTGAACCCTCGCGTTTAATCCTTTTGTCGCAACTCGTTTAATAAATTCAATAATACATGATCCTCTATTATGCATCCATTATGTGATAAGGGCAACACACCGATATGAGATAATACATTTTTGTGCCATACATCACGTGAACAAGTCCGTGTAATGAAGACCCCCACCCCCCTAAACCCAACTGTATATAGAGAAAACTGGGGTTTACGAGTGTATACATTATTTTTCTTATTTCTGCTCCAAGACATAGGTTGTGGGTACTCGTTAATACCGCCTCAGTGAGGTGGTTCTAACGAGCTCCCTCAACCTATGTTTTCAACATTTATAACAAAAATATCAAGGATTTTCATCAGAAAAGTACCCATTTTGGAGATGTGAAAAATGGTGTATACATTATTTTTCTTATTTCTGCTCCAAGACATAGGTTGTGGGTACTCGTTAATACCGCCTCAGTGAGGTGGTTCTAACGAGCTCCCTCAACCTATGTTTTCAACATTTATAACAAAAATATCAAGGATTTTCATCAGAAAAGTACCCATTTTGGAGATGTGAAAAATGCACTATGTCGAACGGGGGAGTTATCGTAATGAAAGTGCCTTGATTAAAAGGTGCTTAATACAGAGACCCTCGTTATAACGAGAGTAATTGTCCCCTAACAATATGCCAGTATAGAATCTGCCGCTATAGGAAATCCAAATAGGGACTAGTATAATAGGTAATAAATGAGAATTACACTAAGAAACAAATATTGTTAACAAATGATGTGGATATTTACTAGAATCGCCTCACCGAGGCGATTCTAACAAATGTCCACAGTATTTGTGTATTAAATACAATATTCTTAGTAACTCGTAAATCTGTTAGGCATTGTTCGACTAAAGTTGTCGTTATAACGAGTTTTGTTGTTGTATCGAATGTCGGTATAAAGGGTATTGACCTCGTATCTTATAATATCCTTGCACTTCATCATGTAGTTTATATTTTCTTGTCCTTTTTGGATCATTGATTCCGTTGTGGAGTTTTTTTTATGCCCCCAACTTCGAAGAAGTTGATTGGGCATATTGGTTCTGTCTTGTCTGTCTGTCCGTCTGTCCGTTACGCTTTCACCATGTAAGAAACTCAAGAATGGTGTGGGCTAGGATCTCGAAATTTCATATTTGGAATGTGCCTGAAAAACAAGCGGACACGTATTTTTTTTTTTTTTTTTTTTTTTTTTTTTTCGCCGGATTTGTCTTTGCAGAATTACGCCCCTTTTCGGACTTATGCATTGTGGCTTTGGGGAAACTTTGTGAGCAAGATATCTGGAGAACCACTTGAGCTAGGCTCACGATATTAAGTAAACAGTTTGGGTCTAAGGTGTAGGTGACCTGATTAACTTTTGACGAAATTCCGAAAATATTTAACGGAGTAATGCCCCTTTTCGGACTTATGCATTGCGGCTATGGGGAAACCTTGTGAACAAAATATCCGAAGAACCGTTTGAACTAGGCTCATGATATTTAGTAGAGAGTTTGGGTCTAATGTGTAGATGACCTGATTAACTTTTGTTGGAATTCCGAAAATATTTAATGGCGCAACGTCCCTTTTCGGACTTATGCATTGTGGCAATGGGGAAACCTTGTGAGCAAAATATCTGGAGAACTGCTTCAGCTAGGCTCATGATATTTAGTAGACAGTTTGGGTCTAAGGTATAGATGACCTGATTAACTTTTGATGTAATCCCGAAAATATTTAATGGAGTAACGGTCTTTTTCGGACTTACGCATTGTGGCTATGGGGAAACCATATGAGCAAAATATCTGGAGAACGGCCTGAACTAGGCTCATGATATTTAGTAGACTATTTGGGTCTAATGTGTAGATGACCTGATTAACTTTTGACGAAATGTCGAAAACTTTTAACGGACTTATGCCCCTTTTCGGACTCATGCATTGTGGCTATGGGGAAACCTTGTGAACAAAATATCTGGAGAACCACTTAAGTTTGGCTGATGATATTTGGTATACAATTTGAGTCTAAGGTGTAGATAACCTGATTAATTTTTGACGAAATTCCGACTATATATAAAAGTTATGCCCCTTTTCAGACTAAACACATCATGGCTGTAGGGAAACCTTGTGAACATAATATCTAGAGAACTGCTTGAGCTAGGCTCATGATATTTGGCACACAGTTTGGGTCTAATGTGTAGATGACCTGATTAACTTTTGACGAAATTCTGTAAATATTAAATGAAGTTATGCTCCTTTTTATGCCCATAACTTCGAAGACGTTGTGGGGGCATATTACTTTTGCCCTATTCGTCCGCCCTTCCGTCCCGCTTTTTACTGCATAGCATAACTTAAGAACCATGGGTGCTAGGGTTTTGAAATTTCATATATGGATTCCTTATGAAAAAATAATTGACCCGTGTTTTTTTTTTCTCGTCAGAATAATGCCCCTTTCTTGAGTTATGCTCCTTTGCAAAAAATACTTTGAAGTCCTGTAAGCAAGATATCTCAAAAACTATTTGAGCTTTTGCCCTGAAACTTTACAGACTGCTTTGGGATGATGAGTAGATGAACTGATTAACTTTTTAAAAAATCTGAAATTTTTTTCTTGAGTTATGGCCCTTTGAATTTTTTTGCGTTTTAAGCTTGTAAGCAAGATGTTTCAAAAACTGTTTGAGATATTGCCCTGAAACTTTACGGACTGGTTCAGGATGGTGAGCAGATAAACTGATTAACTTTTGAAAAAAATCTGATTTTTTTTTCTTGAGTTATGGCCCTTTGATTTTTTGGGGCGTTTTAAGCTTGTAAGCAAGATAACTAAAAAACTGTTTGAGCTATTGCCCTGACACTTTAGAGAATGGTTGGGGATGATGAGAAGATGAACTGATTAACTTTTGACAAAAATCATTTTTTTCTTCAGTTATGGCCCTTTGATTTTTTTTTCGTTTTGAGCTTGTAAGCAAGATAACTAAAAACCTGTTTGAGCTATTGCCCTGAAACATTACAGAATGGTTGGGGATGATGAGAAGATGAACTAATTAACTTTTGACAAAAATCCAATTTTCTTTTCTTGAGTTATGCTCCTTTGAGATTTTGCGCGTTTTAAACTTTTAAGCAAGATATCTCAATAACTGTTTGAGATATTGCCCTGAAACTTTACAGACTGGTTCAGGATGGAGAGTAGATAAACTGATTAACTTTTGAAAAAAAAATCTGAATTTTTTTTTCTTGAGTTATGGCCCTTTGATTTTTTCGGGCGTTTTAAGCTTGTAAGCAAGATAACTAATACACTGTTTGAGCTATTGCCCCGACACTTTACAGAATTGTTGGGGATGATGAGAAGATGAACTGATTATCTTTTGACAAAAAAAATCCATTTTTTTCTTCAGTTATGGCCCTTTGTTTTTTTTTTTTTTTTTGTTTGTTTTTTTTTTTGCGTTTTAAGCTTTTAAGCAAGATAACTATAAAACTGTTCGAGCTATTGCCCTACAAACTTTACAGAACGGTTGGGGATGATCTGAAGATTAACTGGTTAACTTTTGACAAAAGTCCAATTTTTTTTTCTTAAGTTATGCCCCTTTGAAATTTTGCGCGTTTTAAGCTTGTAAGCAAGATATCTGAAAAACTGTTTGAGCTATAGCCCTGAAACTTTACAGGCTGGTTCAGGATGATGAGTAGATGAACTATTGAACTTTTGAAAAAAATCCGAAATTTGTTTCTTAGTTTTTGAAAAAAATCCGAATTTTTTTTCTTCAGTTATGGCCCTTTGAAATTTTTGTGTTTTAAGCTTGTAAGCAAGTTGAATCAAAAACTGTTTGAATATTGCCCTGGAACTTTACAGAATGGTTGGGGATGATAGGTAGATGAACTGATTAACTGTTGACAAAAATCCGAAATTTATTTCTTCAGTTATGGCCCTTTGATTTTTTTTTCTGTTTTAATATTGTAAGCAAGATAATTAAAAAACTGTTTGAGCTATTGCCCTGAAACTTTACAGAATGGTTGGGGATGATGAGAAGATGAACTGATTAACTTTCGACAAAAATCCAATTTTATTTTTCTTGTCAGGATTATGCCCCTTTCCATAGTTATCCCCCTTTGCAAAAAATACTTTGAAATTTTGTAAGCAAGATATCTCAAAAACTGTTCGAGCTTTTGTCCTGAAACTTTACAGACTGGTTTGGGATGATGAGTAGATGAACTGATTGACTTTTGAAAAAAAAAATCCGAAATTTTTTTCTTGAGTTATAGCCCTTTGATTTTTTTTTTTGCGTTGTAAGCTTGTAAGCAAGATAACTAAAAAACTGTTCGAGCTATTGCCCTGAAACTTTACAGAATGGTTGGAGATGATGAGAAAATGATTTGATTAACTTTTGACAAAAATTCATTTTTTTTATTTTGAGTAATGCCCCTTTGAAATTTTGCGCATTGTAAGCTTGTAAGCAAAATATCTTAAAAACAGTTTGAGCTATAGCCCTGAAAATTTACAGGCTGGTTCAGGATGATGAGTAGATGAACTGATTAACTTTTGAAAAAAATCCGAATTTTTCTTACTTTTGAAAAAAATCTGAATTTTTTCTTCAGTTATGGCCCTTTTTCTTCAGTTTTGCGCATTTGAAGCTTGTAAGCAAGATGTCTAAAAAAACTGCACGAGCTATTGCCCTGAAACTTTACAAGCTGGTTCAGGATGATGAGTAGATGAACTGATTAACTTTTGAAAAAAATCCGATTTTTTTTCTTCAGTAATGGCCCTTTGATTTTTTGTTCGTTTTAAGCTTGTATGCAAGATAACTAAAAACCTGTTCGAGCTAAAACCTGTTCGAGCTGAAACTTTACATAATGGTTGGGGATGATGAGAAGATGAACTGATTAACTTTTGACAAAAAATCCAATTTGTTTTTCTTGAGTTATGCCTCTTTGAAATTTTGCGCGTTTTAAACTTTTAAGCAAGGTATCTCAAAAACTGTTTGAGATATTGCCCTAAAACTTTACAGGCTTGCTAGGCTCATGATATTTGGCATACAGTTTGGGTCTAATGTGTAGATGACCTGATTAACTTTTGGCGAAATTCTGAAAATATTTAATGGAGTAATGCTCCTTTTTGGACTTATACATTGTGTCTAGAGGGAAACCTTGTGAACAAAATATGTGGAGAACCGCTTGAGCTAGGCTCATGATATTTGGCATACAGTTTTGGTCTAATGTGTAGATGACATGATTAACTCTTGACGAAATTTTGGAAATATTTAATGGAGTTATGCCCCTTTTTCGACTTATGCATTGTGGCTATAGACAAACCTTGTGAACAAAATATCTGGAGAACCCCTTGAGCTAGGCTCATGATATTTGTATACAGTTTGGGTCTAAGCTTTTGACGAAATTTTTGAAATATTTAATGGAGTTATGCCCCTTTTTGGACATATACATTTTGGCTATAGGGAAAATTTGTGAACGAAATAACTGGAGAACCACTTGAGCTAGGCTCATGATATTTGGCAGTCTGTTTGCTACTAAGGCATAGATGACCTGAATAACTTTTGTTTAAAATCTGAACATCTGTTAATATTTGACAGGTTTATTTTTACTGCAAAAATGTTCTTAGGGTACTGTTTACTGTCCCATTTAGGGACAAGCATATGGTTTGGGGCATAGTGTTTCACAAACACAATTTCTAGTTAATACTTGATGGTCACTGATGAGGCCTAATTGGCCGAAACTGGCTAGTCTGGTCCAGAAAAAAACTTGTACACGCCATATTTTTCAGCTTGACGGTGTATACCGGTGCATTCCTTGCTTCCAAATGATAACCCTTTATAGAACGTATTTATCAAAGCACTAATAATAATTGATGATCGATTGTCTCTGAGTGTAGGCTTGTTTTGTTTGTTTGATTTGAGCTTTAACGTCCCCGTCAACACTGTCAAGGTCCTTTTGGAGACGTTGCTTCCAATTTTGTGGGTCTTTTACTTTATGATATCTCAATATCTGCCGCCCAATGAAACCAATAGGGTTTATAAGCATGGACGGTCCGACTCGCACCGCTTTGCAAGGGCAGGTTTTGATCCTTTAAGCGGTTTACCAGTATTCGTGGGCGGGTCAGTTTCAGCTCTGCGTGGAAGCATCGTGCACCCCATCTATTTCTTCATCACGTGAACAAATCCGTAAAATGAAGACCACCCTCAACCCCAATTTATATAGGGAAAATTGGGGTTTAAGGGGGTATACCTTATTTTGCTTATTTCTGTTCTTAGACATAGGTTGTGAGTACTCGTTAAAACCGCCTCAAAGAGGCAGTTCTAACGAGCACTCACAATCTATGTTTAAAGTACATTGTATATATAAGAAAAAATATATGAGAAAATGGAGATATGAAAAAATGCATTATGTCACACGGATGTTTTATCGTAATGTCAAGCCCCGATGGGCGGGGGCCGCGTGTAGGCTTGGCAAGTTGCCCTGCACTGAGATAAAATTGTTTCGTTTAACTCTTAAATTCAAGCAAACAGTTTAAGCAAACAGTGTTGACCCTGATCAGACGCCGCGTTCTTCGGCGTGTTATGGAACGCGGCGTCTTAACTGGGTCTACATCGTTTGCCAAGCTCAATCCATTCTCCAGATTCTATCAATAACCCTCTTATCTCACAGCGGTTAATTTTAGTAAATATTACCATAATTCCGACAAGTCACAAGCGATACATGTAGCTACGTTGTCTTTAGCACTGACTGTTACTTTGGGTCCCATTACGAAAACACAACCTTGCGACATAGTGGATTTGTCATATGTCCAAAATGGCTACTTTTCTGAAAATCCGTGATATTTCTCTTGCTTATACTGCAAACATAGATTGAGGTTGCTCGTTAGAACCGGTTCGAATAAAACTGCTCTAAAATATAGGGTGTGTGTACTCGTTAGAACCGCCTCCATGAGCGGTTCTAACGAGTACCCACAATCTATATGGAGGCGGCTCTAACGAGTACCCACAACCTATATTTTGAGAAGAAATAAGAAAAATATCACAATTTTTCATTTTAAAATTTTCTTTTTTTCGGCGAAAGAGGTTACATTGTATTTGTATAGGTGTGTTTTCGTAATGTCACAACCTATGTCGTGGAGGAGAAATAAGAAAAAAAATAAGTATACGCCCGTAAACCCTAGTTTCCTCTTCATAAAGTTTGGTTTAGCGGGAACTTGTTCACGTGATGCATTGACAAACAATCGACCTAGAAAATGTCGACGTTGCGGTCTCGCTAGAACCGCCTCACTAAATGTCGGTCAATAGAAAATGACCTTTTTCTTTATACTTACATTGGTGTTTGATATACGGATATGCTAACTGTGTGATGACAGGGGACTGACTGTTTAAGTTAAAGAAACTATCAAATAAAACTTATTCCTTTTACTAAAATAAATAAAGATGTTAAAATATTGAACGTGTTTGAATTTGACTAGTCTTAGGTAAACATGCCTATTCAAACATATTAAAATTTGCGCTTAAAAATAAAATAGAAAATAAGAAAAAAAAAGGAAAGGAACATTTTCAAATCATAATTCTGATATTTTCCATATTTCTGCTCGAGACATAGCTTGTGGGATTTCGTTTAAACCGCATCGGCGTGCTGGTTCTAACGAAATTTATACCCCTTTACATCAGGAAAACACGCCTATATAATTTTGACCCCCTTGAATCCCACTTTATATAGTAAAACTGGGGTTTCCAGGGGTAAACCTTTTTTTCTTATTTCTGCTCTAAAATATAGTTTGTGGGCACTCGTTAGAACCGCCTCGACGAGGCGGTTCTAACGAGTACCCACAATCTATATTTTGAGCAGAAGTACGAAAAATATCACAATTTTTCATCTTGAAATGTTCATTGTTTCGGCGATGAAGGTTACAATGTATTTGTATAGGCGCGTTTTTGTAATGAAATCCGAGTTTTACCATGTACAAGTGGGGGATTAAGCGTGTCAAAATTTTATAGGCATGTTGTCGTGATATACTTGACATTTGAGGTTCCAAGCGGCAGGTGCTGGAAGACTGTGCACTGCACTGGGTAGTCATCTATACATTAATCATATGGGGCCCCGTTTTACTATTTAATCCGTATTTATAGATATCCATAATTATTTATGGATATCCATAAATCGAATTATGGATATCCATAATTCGAATTATGGATATCCATTATTATTTATTGATATCCACAATTCGAATTATGGATATCCATAATTCGAATTATGGATATCCATAAATCGAACTGAATTAATGATATCCATAAATCGAATAATGGATATCCATTATTCGATTAATTGATATCCATAAATCGAATTATGGATATCCATTATTTGGCTGATATACGGATATCCATAAATCAAATTATGGATATCCATTTATCGAATTATGGATATCCATAAATCGATTTATGGATATCATTAATTCAGATCGCGAATTATGGATACCCATAAATCGAATTATGGATATCCTTTATTCGAATTATGGATATCCATTATTCGGCTGATTTATGCATATCCATAAATCGCATTATGGATATCCATAATTAAACTCTGCAAATAAACCTAATAAATAATGACTGCTCCCTTTGCAAAAAAAAACAAAAAATCGACTATTCGCGTCAGGTTTACGATTTGGGTGTGTAATAAAAGCTTAGATGGAGGTGGAGGTAATGTAGGGTAGGCTTAGTGGTGGCCTATGGTGTAGGAGAGATGTTTTGTTTGATTTTAGGTTTTACGTCCCCTTCAATAATATTTAGGTCATTTTGGAGACGTTGCATCCAATTTTATTGGGCATTAAGCCTTCATTGAGATGAAATGACATCTCAATCCAGCCGGTCTCGGTAGCTCAGTCGGATGCGCGTCTGACTGGTGATCAGCGGGGCGCGGGTTCGATACCTGCCAGAGTCGGTAACATTCTTTCGTGGATATTGATCATGAAATATTTTCTACGGTCATTCTCTCCTTTTCGCTGATTCAAGAGGGGCAGTTGTCGGCTTCTGGCGAAAGAATGTGCACTGTACTGGTTAACTGCTTACGTATAAGCCTGACCAGAAAACGTGTGGATAGGTAAACTGACCGGCACAAAAAATGACCTAAATTAGTGTTGACTGAGCCGTTAAACCCAAATACAAACAAACAAACAAACAAACAAACATCGCAATCCCTGTCGCCCATTGACTCGCACGACTTTGTTTGGACAGGCTAAGGCCTTCTAAACGGTTTACCAATACTCTCATCTCATGCAGCAAATCTATTTCTCCCAGCACCAATGGGCGGGGGCCAGGATGTACATCTGAATCTGCCTGGTACTCCATACATCTCAAGGATATATGTTAATATTATATACAGTGGAATTCTGCTATTAAGACCACCTAAAATTAAGACTAACTCTGCTTTAAAAAGCATATTTAGAAGGGTGCAGTTATTCTTTCTTCGTGAATGCTGCAAACAATGTCCTCTGGTCAGGGACCACCTTTGGAACTGTTCAAAAGTGGTCTTAATATAGGAATTTTACTGTATAACGACCATGTGCATTTTTCTCCAGAAAGCATGCACGGATTGCCTGTTTGGATCATTATATTCTTACGTCCGACTTTCAGTGTCCTTAGGTGCGCAGTCCTCATACAGCGGGACAGGATGCGTTGGCCGGAATTTCCAGACCTTACGGCTGGTTCCGATATTTTACTGCACACATGGCGGACGTTCAGCGTATGCCGTCCGTTGCTTTGGAAGCCTTACGGGCTGAAAAGGCTGCACGGCAGTGAGGTCCCTTTGACTGGCCATCATCTTCCAGCGATGATGAAGACCTTGAAGATTTTAACATTAAACAATCACGTGTCTTAGGGAGAAATCATTAAACAAAAAGCTTTTGCGGTGATTTATGGATATCCATAATTCGAATTATGGATATCCATAAATCGATCTGAAAAATGGATATCCATAAATCGATTTATGGATATCCATAATTCGAATTATGGATATCCATAAATCAGAGGAATAATGGATATCCATAAATCGAATTATGGATATCCATAATTCGAATTATGGATATTCATAAATCGAATTATGGATATCCATAAATCGATCTGAATTAATGATATCCATAAATCGAATTATGGATATCCATAATTCTATTTATGGATATCCATAATTCGAATTATGGATATCCATTATTCGGCTGATTTATGGATATCCATAAATAGAATTATGGATATCCATAATTCGATTTTTGGATATCTATAAATACGGATTAAATAGTGAAACGGCGCCCCATATAGTCATACATACGAGGACTGTTCAAATATGAATGCAACTAAGCACATAAAAATGATTCCGTGATAGATTTCGATGAAAAAATTATCTTGTCCCCTCAAAGTATTCCCCTTTAACAGATATACAAACTTTCAGTCTTCTGATCCAATCATTGAATGCATTTTGGTAGTCGTTTCGAGGTATACTATGAAGGCACTGGAATATTGCAGAACCGAGGTGTTTGCGCTGTACAAATTTTCGACCAGAAAGGTATTTTTTCAGCCGCGGGAACAAAAAAAAAGTCACACGGGGCAAGGTCAGGGGAATACGTGGGGTGAGGGAGTTCAACAACCTTTTCCTGCTTCAGATAGTCTTGCACAATGAAAGCCTTGTGCGATGATGCATTGTCATGTAGCAATCTGATATTGGCCAAACCAGTTGCGGGTCTTCGTTCTTTGAAATATTTCTTCAATTTTCGAAGAACTTTATTCTTGTAAAACTTGGCATTTACAGATTTGCCTTTAGGCACAGCAACCTGAATAGCAGGGCCCTGATTTGAAAAGAATATGGCACACATTACCTTCTTGACGCTCATGGTCCGCTTTGCAATGCATGGTTGCAATACTTTGTTGCTCATATTTTGTTCTAAATATTTCGTTTTGGCTCAAAAAAGTGAACCCATGTCTCGTCAACTGTGACGACATTAGCGAAACACCGTGCATTGTAATTTGGAAACTTTTTAAGCAACTTCTTGGCGCACTGAACGCGTGTCTTTTTCTGCTCATCTGTCAACAGATGGGGAATCCATCTAGCACAGATCTTTCTCATTTTCAAATCCCGTTTCAGAATTGTATGAGCTGCTCCTAATCAGATGCCAACCATACTAGCTATTTGCCTAGTGGTGTATCGTACATCGGTAGCAACTATTTCTTTCACTCCAGCAACCATCTTGGCAGATGTTGCTCTTTTCGGCCGACGATCGTGCATCTTCAGCTGAATTTCTTACACCAACGAAAAACTGTCGGAAAAGACATTTCATTATGCCCATAAACCGAACATATTTCATCAAAAAATGTCTTTGCACCGTATACCAAGAATACAACGATTCTTAATATAGGACCGTATTTCGACGGCGTACTCTGACCTTCTTCCAACCATGTTTTGTATTAGTATACAAGAGTAGACAGTGTTTATCGAACGACATACATGGCTAAAGTGCACGGATTTTAACAGGTTTGGTATCAATGTATAGGTAAAATGTTTTTCTACGCTGTGATATTTATTTTCAGGTGATTTTCGCATTAGTGGATGAGAAAACGTTCTACTTGCATTCATATTTGAACAGTTCTCGTAAGACAAAGGTGGACAGGTAAATTGCTCGACATGTCCTAAAAGGTCTTGACTGGATTGTTAACCTCCAAACCAAAACAAAACTTGTGCCGGTCTCAAGAGTTGTAAAGAGGACCCTAGTTATAAGGGCAGTATTTGCTCCCTAAAAAGAATTTGTCGCTATAAAGAACCCCTTTAGTCCTTTAAGTACCAAATGGAATCTTCCTCCTTAAATACGACAGGAGTCCATTTCAAAATTTAGGGGTGTCAGGTTGTGTTTTCTTCAAAATCTATTTGGCAACTTGCTGAATGTTTTGCAAACAGTGTAGGCCCTGATCAGACGCCGTGTTCTGCGGCGTCCGATCTGGGCTTGCACTGTTTGCCAACTACCCATTATGGAGTTTCCGATACAAAATGGGTTCAGAACTGGTATAATAGGTAATAAAAAGCCTTTTACCTTTATTACTCCAAGCCACATTTGGACTTTTCTTAGAATTGCCTCGCCGAGGCAATTCTAATAAATACCCCCATTCGATTCTTAGAGTATTAGTGCAGTATCACTGAACAGCTTTCGTTAATTTGACCGCCCCGCCAATCGGGGCTTGAAGAAGTAGATTGGCTGCATGATGCAGAGCTGAATCCGACCACGCACGAGTACTGGTACATTGTAAATAGTTTAGAGGATCTAAGCCTGCCCAGGCAAAGCGGTGTGAGTCCATCCATGCTTATAAACCCTTTTGGTTTAATTGGACGACAAGGCTTGAGATGTGGTTTCATCTCAATGTCGGGTAAACACACACACACACACACACACACACACACACACACACACACACACACACACACACACACACACACACACACACAATTGAAAACAACGTCTCAAAAATGACCTATACAGTGTTGACGGGGACGTTAAACCTCAAATCAAACAAATGCATTTATCTGACTCAGACTGAGCAAAGGTTTCGTTCCATTGAAATTGCCGTTATAATTATCAGTGTTTTAAAGACTGTCGGTATAAAGTGGGTTGTGTATTGGGTTACCTGGGGAACCCGGGAAGGGACATGATTTTTTTATAAGTTGTGCACACAAGATAATATATTGTACGGACAAGATATTATCTTGTTCTGACAACATATTATCTTGTGCGCACAATATATCTTGTGCGCACAAGATAGTATCTTGTGCGGACAACATATTATCTTGCGCGCAAAAGATATTATATTGTCCACACAACTTAATATCTTGCGCGTACAACATGTTAAAAAAAGCATGTCCTCACGGTTTCCGTATGTGCTACATTCTTTTTTTTTTTTTTAGTATCACGGCCCTTTCAAAATTATTTCACTCATATTGAGCTGATCGTTAATCAGAAAGTCAGCGCTCTCATCCACTAGGCCACGGTGGTATAACATATTCAGTACCCCAAAAAGGGTAGAGCAGATCCCGCAGAACACTGTTTGCAAAATTTTCAGCCAATTTCCAAATAGTTTTTGAAGACAACGCAGCCTGACACCTCTAATTTTTAAATGGACTCCTGTTATATATAATGTGGAAGATTCCATTTAATGCAAAAAGGGTTAAGGTAGCTTAATGCAAGATTTCATGCTCTATTGACTGGTTTCAAACAAGCATTAAAAGAACATACATGTAAACTAGAAATAGCAATGTCACGCTTCGGCTAACCACAGTGAAATTCCGCTATAATTAAGACCACCTAAAATTAAGACTAATTCTGGTTGTAGGTTTCAGTTATTCTTTTGAGTTTTCTGCATATAGTGTCCCCTGGTCAGATGCCACCTTTGGGGCTGTTCAAAAGTGGTCTTAAAGACCACTTTTTAAAAGTCGCAAATGTGATCTTAATATAGGAATTTTGCTGTATATAGATGTATTGTCTGTTTCAAGAAACCATTGCTGTCAAGTCCTGCATCGGTTGAGGTGGATATTGGAACATGTGGACCGGGTGATACTGTTGACATTGCTTCCGTACAGTTCAATAACACGACCCCATGTGTTTCATTTGAATGCCTAGTGAACTGTACAAATGACGACAAGACCTTCTGGATGGATTCAGGTTGGTTTAGTTACCTACATGATACCTAACAGATCTTACACTCGAGGTCATATCACATTACCGACCCGTTCATCGGGGCTTGGATTAAATAGATAGGGCTGCATGTCGCTTCCTCGCATAGCTGAAGCCGACCGCCTACATGAGTACTGGTAAACCGCATAGAAGGCCCTAAGCCTGCCAAGGCAAAGTGGTGTGAGTCGGACCGTCAATGCATATAAACCATTTCGGTTTCATTGGACGGCAGGGACTGAGAAGTCATTTCATCTCAATATCGAGTAAAACTTCCACAAAACTAGATGCATCGTCTCCAAAATGACCCTTATAGTGTTTTTGTTGTTTGTTTGTTTGTTGTTGGTTTTTTGTTGTTATTGTTGTTGTTGTTGTTGTTGTTGTTGTTGTTGTGTGTGTGTGTGTGTGTGTGTGTGTGTGTGTGTGTGTGTGTGTGTGTGTGTGTGTGTGTGTGTGTGTGTGTGTGTGTGTGTGTGTGTGTGTGTGTGTGTGTGTGTGTGTGTCCGACTGAGCTGCAGAGACCGGTCGCAGGTCTCAATAGTATTGACGGGGACTTTAAACCCAAAATCAAACTAATCAAAACATATAACATGAAATTTAAACGAGCTTTTGAAAATAATTGACATAAATCCCACTTGCGATGATCGACAGTGTGGTATTTCTTTTATCATAAAGCTTATTGTTTCTTGTGCTCTCCGTACACATTATGATAAACATCCGTACTACATAGTGCATTTTTGCATGTCCTAAATCATTACGAAAACATGCCTATACAAATGTATTGTGAATTTTACCACCGAAAAATGAAAATTTTCAGATGAAAAAATGAGATATTTTTCTTATTTCTGCGTAAAACATAGATTGTGGATACTCGTTAGAACCGCCAGGCGGTTCTAACGAGTACCCACAATCCACGTTTTTGAGCAGAAATAAGAAACATAATGCATACCCCTGAAAACCCCAGTTTTACTATACTAAAGTGGGGTTTAAGGGGTCAAAATTATATAGGCATGTTTTCGTGATGGGTTACTTTTCTGACGAAAATCCATGTTTTTTTTTATTTTTATTTTCTTATTTATAATGCAAACATAGGTAGAACCACCTTATTGGGGCGGTTCTGACGAGTACCCACAACCTATGTCTTGGAGCAGAAATAAGAAAAATAATGTATACCCCTGTAAACCCCAGTTTTTTGTACAACGTGGGGTTTAGAGGGCGTTCATTTAACGGACATGTTCACGTGATGATTGATTGATTGATTGATTGATTGATTGATTGATTGATTGATTTGAGGTTTCACGTCCCCGTCAACACTGTAAAGGTTATTTTGCATATCTTCCGTATACCCTTGTCTGATGTTTTGCAATACATACTACTTAAAATGCCAATCACATGTAATGATTAATTGATACTTAGACATAATGATGAAATGTGCCGGATGCCTTACATGACTCAGGCAATAGTTAGCATACCTATTATTATATTTCCATTTTGTTCTTATTTTTTCTGAGAATGTGTGCTGTGATCTGGCAGCAGTTCAATGGGCAACCTAAAGCCTATCCCAAACACGGCAAACGCATCTTAAGAAACAAACAATAACACTTTATCATATGACGTCGGTGATAAGCAATGGATAACGTCGTATAATAAAAATCGTAATAAGAGTTTGGCGGGATTAAGTTACGTCATGACGACGTCCATGTCAACCACGCATTTTTTGTGGAAAATTGTTCAAATTTAAAGGCGATAAAATCCAATGTAAAGTGGTCATATGATAAACAGAATCTTACACTCGAGGTCATTTCATATGAAATTTATGAAACTCGCCGAAGGCTCGTTTCATAAATATCATATGAAATGACCACTCGTGTATGACCCTCTATTTTCTACATTATCCCTACTTTTAACAACCCGGAAAAGGAAAGCCTTGTAAGACATTGTAGAAGAAGGAGCAATTGCTGGAAACCAGCATTTCCTCCCTTTCATACACTGTTTTCTCTCTGTCAGAGAACTTAAGCCCATTTGAACCAGTTTCAAATTTGTTGTCTGCATGGATGGATAAGCTAAGGCGACACGTCCAGGTAGCAGCTCGTTCCGAAACAGGTGGCAACTCAGTTACCTTTACTGAACTAAAATTATTTGGAGACGCACAATTAAGGAACCCTTGTAGCCTTATAGGGACATGCAATTTATTTTAATATTTTGTGTGAACAAGATAATATATTGAGTGCACAAGCGAACAACATAATATCTTGTGCGGTCACGATAATATCTTGTTCGCACAACTTAATGTCATGTGCGAACAAGATATTATCTTGTTTGCACAACATAGATCATGTGCGGGCAACATAATATCATCTGCGCACATTTTATCATCTTGTTCGCACAACATATTTTGTGCGCACAAGATATGATCTTGTGTGCAAAAGTTATTATCTTGTTCGTATACCATATTATCTTGTTCGCACAACATATTATCTTGTTTGCACAACATAGATCTTGTGCCGACAACATAATATCTTCGTACAACTTATTATCTTGTTCGCACAACATATCTTGTGCGCAGAAGATATTATCTTGTGTGCACAAGTTATTATCTTGTTCGCACAACATATTATTTTGTTCGACAACATATTATCTTTTTCGCACAACATATTATCTTGTTCGCACAACATATTATCTTGTTAGTACAATGTAATCAGATGCATAGGTGTCCGCACAAGATTTATGTTGTGCACAGAAGAGAATATGTTGTGCGAACAAGATAATATCTTGTGCACACAATATATTAAGTTCTGGGAACAAGATATTATCTTGTGCTCACAATATATTATGTTGTGTCCGCTTAACAGAATACATTTCAAAACAATGCTTTAAGATGTTATATAATCCCCCTGGTTTGAATATATTACATGCCTTTCGATAACACAAAGTTGAGTTGCACTCGCAAATTGAATGGGCCTTAACATCACGATAACAAGTCTGTGAAACGAAAAACCCTCTAAACCCCACTTTATAAACAGAACAGTGGGGTGTAAGGGGGTAAACATTATCTGCCTTATTTTTGTTCAAAAACATAGATTGTGGGTACTCGTTAGAACCGCCTCATTGAGGCGGTTCTAACAAGCACTCACAATCTATGTTGAAGGTGTTTCAATTTTTACCTAATATGTGTCATTTCTGACATAATGCTGGACGCTATTTTTTCACACTGACATGTTTTCCTAATGAGTTCAAAAAGGATTTTGTTACTATTCGTACCAAGAAAAATATGTCAAATACAAACATTTGTTGTTTACTTTATAACATAAAAAAGACAATGTGAGCTGTCCCTTGACTGTAAAGAGAAAGGAAGGGTATTTTTTCTTTTAAATATGAGTGAAGGCAATGATCAAGAATCAATACAATTAACCCACACCTCCAATCAGAGACCCCAAAGGGAATGAAGCACACACATGAAATAACTAGACCCCAATGGAAACATCCTGCGGCGTCTGAGCTGGGTCTAAACTGTTCGTCAAACCCGACACATAGTTCCATCTCAATATCCAATAGATAATACTCTTACGCAACATGATAAGAATAGCACAGATATCATTATGAAAACACGCCTATACAAATACATTACAAACTCTACCACCGAAAAAACGAACATTTTAAGAAGAAAAATTGTGATATTTTTCTTATTTCTGCTAAAAATATAGATTGTGGGTACTCGTTAGAACCGCCTCATCGATATAGTTTATAGCAGAAATAAGAAAAATAAGGGTTACCCCTGTAAACCCCAGTTTTACTATATAAAAGTGGGATTGAAGGGGGTCAAATTTATATAGGCGTGTTTTCGTGATGTTTTATGTTGATAATCTTTACCTGGATTTCCAACAAATCAATAATAGTCACGTGGACATTATGCCAGAAGTGCTTTGTGCTTAGTATTTGTGTCGATCGGCCAAAACATTACTTTGCATCCGTGTAGCAATTCATCCTGTTAACAAGTCCCCTATAAATCCCACTTTATATAGAGGAAACTGGGGTTTGCGGGGCAAACATTATTTTTCTTAATTCTGCTCCAAGACATAGAATGTGGGTGCTCGTTGGAATCGCCTAATTTACGAACATCCAAAACCTATTTTCAGAGCATCAGAAATATGATCGTTTTTGAGGTGTCCAAGAATACACTTTATCATATGGCGTCGCGTCTGAGAATGTAATAGCGTCATGTAATAAATTCAATAATCCACTAGAGAATTAAATATTAGTTAGATACGTCCCGTAACGTTACACGTACGACATCCTTAACAATGTCGCATTTAATAATGGCGGAATACTGATGTCACGGGGAGATTGTATCGGCTTGATGTGAATGAATTTAAGGTGGTTGTGATGATGATAGACGTTGATTTAACGGTCTTCTCCCGCTTTCTCGAGGGGGTTCGGGGTTCAACGAACGACAACTAAGTTGGGTGTGTCCATGTTTTTGGTAATTTTAGAACCTTCTCCCTCTCGACCTCGTCATCTGATAAATATATATATAAACATCCATAGTAATAAGGAAAACTATAATAATGTGTCCTGTAGGTGGTCGTAAGACCTACCCGTGCCAGGGATAAAGAAAGACTGACTCGCGGTCGGGAGACCGAAATGGCAAGATATGAATATTCATGAAATTATGACAGTTATGATAATTTACAAATGTTCAACATGATAATGAAATAAAGTAAACGCATACCTGATAAATATATATATAAACATCCTTAGTAATAAGGAAAACTATATTAATGTGTCCTGAAGGTGGTCGTAAGACCTACCCGTGCCAGGGACAAAGAAAGACTGACAAAGGCTGAGGTAAGAATGTGCGCATGCGGTGTTAATCAGTGAAGTGAAAAGCGCGCGAGACTTACGTAAGGACACCGGAAATTGATATACGCTACTAAGGAATGCTTAATAATGCTTAATGATAGATGAAATACATGAATAAATGCAATACGAAGAATAACTATGAATGAGGAAATAACTGGAAACGACTAGAAAGTCCTAAGCGCAAGCGCTCCTCCAGCTTCCATTTTTTCACTCTGTGACATTCTCCCCCTCTTCGGGAAATGTCGTCCCGACATTTAATTTACTCAACAAATTACTTCAACAAATTACTTCCATGAGTTTAAAAACAAGTTCAACTACACCTTTTCAATTATTTATATAAATTTACCAGATGTATATTATGTTTATAAATACCAATCTGATAATAAAAGAGGAGCCGGAGCTATTGCGTCCAATGTCTGGCGAGCTAGTGAAGTTAAACACATCTAACACTTTACCAGGTAAACCCTTATCTAAATGCGCTGCCGTAAACGCTGCACGGTATGCACAGCGCAAAAATATAAAATGTTATATACAGAACTTAGAAGGAAAAACATTTATTGGTTGCGCGTACATAAGAGACACTCTTTTTGGTTTAGACTGAAACTGCTAAACATTAAAAACAGGCTAAAATTGCTTAATGTCCTTATCCTAAAAACACAACTGAAATGTCATATGAAACAAAAATTATTTACGCGCTGGACTGGAGAGAGGAGAATTAACAGAACTATTAAATTCTTAATGAAAACATTTCACCTCTTCACGAAAGCGCAGGCCAGAAGCACGAAGGGGTCACGATCTGATTGGGATATAGCCCCCACCTAGGTTGAAACCAACCCATGCCCCTAGCAAGCACGAAATCATGACAAGGCGAAAGTTTTAATTTTTAGAACTTTCTTACCAGTTTGCAGTCAAGTGCACCACGTATCAACGGCACTCTAACAACACACAGGCTCTCTAGAGACGCCATGTCAAATCATGCACCATCAACTAACTGCAACCCAGCAGAAGACGAAATTTAAAAAAAAAACAATGGGTCACCAGAATTGCAGGCCAGCGCACCACCCGCCAACGGCACTCTGAAAACACAAGGCTCTCCAGAGACGCCATGACAAGCAATGCTTTCCCACTCGACTGCAATTCAGATGCCCCTTTAGCTGAATTAACATTTTATAAGCCTCTCTCCAGAATACATTTTAGTGTTACTGTTACATGCTCCCCTCCCCCTCTATGAAAAATGTCGTCTCGACATTTCAATTAAAAAAAAATAATAATAAAATACACGCACAGGAAACCAGGAAACCATATCAGCTGTTAATGCAAATTAAAACATACGAAAATTTAAAATAACCAGTCCCCTCCTGCCTGCCACCTTGGTTTCTGCCTATGCCTTGTTAGGCGTGTTTGAGGTCGCCATTCTGGTTGAGACCCCGGAGCAGGACTGAAGGGTTTCGTCAAAGGATTCAATGACGATCTCTCTGGGGGTATCACCACACTAGGGGCTACCGGTGCATCCAGCATGTTTGCACTATCTGGAACTGCAGAGTCTGGTGCAGGTGTGGCTGCACTACCTGCCGCTCTACTTGGAACATTGATATCACCGGCAGTTGTACCCTCAACCGGTGACGGTTGCGAACTGCTATTGATGATATATCTGTATACAAGGAGCGTTGTTTGGATGCTGGAAGGGCCGTGAATGGGCGAAGGAGATTCCTGTGCAGCATCCTTCGGATGCTCCTCCCATGTTCACGTTTGACAACGTACACAGGAACCTCTGTATTTGGCTGTTCAACAACAAAGTACACATCTTTCTCCCATTTATCTGCCAGCTTGCACTTTCCCCTCAGACCGACGTTGCGCACCAGTACACGGTCACCGGGCAAAAGCTGGGCATCCCGAGCTTTGAGGTCATAAGTTTCCTTATGCCGTCTGCCCTGGCGACGGGCCTCCTTAGTGGCTGTCTTATAGGCAAAGTCGAGCCTCTTTTTCAGATCGGCTGAAAACTTTGTCTGGTTAGCATGCCTACTCTCTGGATTTATGCCTACCAAGGCATCAACCGCGAGTCTAAGGTGTCGCCCAAACATTAAATAATGCGGGGAAAATCCAGTGGTCAATGACGAAAGTAGAAAATACATGATGACCTAATTCGGTGTAACCGATACACAGACAGCTACTACGGACAGTTCACTTGTAAACAACGAAAGAAGCACAGAATAAAAGTCACACTGGTACGTACCATATGATGCAAAGTCACAAATATAAAGAAAAATACTTATAAAAAGTGAGTCCTGGCAAACATATTAAGCGAGGTCTTGTGACGTCACCAAAAGTGGGTAGCTGGTACTCTGTCTTCAGGGACGAATACATGAGAACGAAGAACCTATAGCTGGGCGCCAGTTGTCACGGGGAGATTGATGTGAATGAATTTAAGGTGGCTGTGGCCACATGATGATGATAGACGTTGATTTAACGGTCTTCTCCCGCTTTCTCGACGGGGTTCGGGGTTCAACGAACGACAACTAAGTTGGGTGTGTCCATGTTTTTGGGAATTTTAGAACCTTCTCCCTCTCGACCTCGTCATCTGATAAATATATATATATATATAAACATCCTTAGTAATAAGGAAAACTATGTTAATGTGTCCTGTAGGTGGTCGTAAGACCTACCCGTGGCAGGGACAAAGAAAGACTGACTCGAGATCGAGAGACCGAAATGGCAAGATATGAATATTCATGAAATTATGACAGTTATGATAATTTACAAATGTTCAACATGATAATGAAATAAAGTAAACGTATACCTGATAAATATATATATAAACATCCTTAGTAATAAGGAAAACTATATTAATGTGTCCTGTAGGTGGTCGTAAGACCTACCCGTGCCAGGGACAAAGAATGACTGACAAAGGCTGAGGTAAGAATGTGCGCATGTGGTGTTAATCAGTGAAGTGAAAAGCGCGCGAGACTTACGTAAGGACACCGGAAATTGATATACGCTACTCAGGAATGCTTAATAATGCTTAATGATAGATGAAATACATGAATAAATGCAATACGAAGAATAACTATGAATGAGGAAATAACTGGAAACGACTAGAAAGTCCTAAGCGCAAGCGCTCCTCCAGCTTCCATTTTTTCACTCTGTGACACTGACGTTTTGGTAAAACAATCGTGAATAAAGTTTGTTTTAAGTTTCATATGATAAATAGAATCTTGCATTCGAGCTCATGTATTAAAGCATTTATTGAACTCGTTAAGGAAAAGGGATAAAATGCCCGAAAAAGCCTCCCATTATATCACTTTTCCTCAACTCGTTTAATAAATTCAATAATACATGAACACTCATGTAAGGTCCTCTATGTATCACACATATTTTCGTGGTTTTGCTCATCGAAAAATAACTACAGCACTAGAATCACCACTGAAGTCTAACAGGTTTGCAGAGCATACCACATTTTATTAGGAAATGGTACGGAAGCCGGCGTCTCATTAGAAAATTATCTAACCAAAACTTCACTCGCAGACCTATTGTCACGATAATCATACAAATAAATTGCATCAAGGGAACAAGTCCGTGAAATGAAGACCCCTCTAAGCCTCACTTTATATAGAAAAAAACGGGGTTTACAGAGGTATACATTATTAGCTCGCCTTACGAAAGTAAAGGGGGAGCTAATGCCATACCCCCGTGCGTCCGTCGTCAGCATCGGCGTCGTCGGCGTCCGCATTGGGTTAAAATTTACTTGCAAGTTCATATTTGTGATGTTTCACAAATTTATTTTCAAATAAAATAAACAATAGGTGACAATCAGTATTTTACATAATCTTTTTGCTCCATTTCCGAGGTTTTTGGCTTAAATTAGACTTTTTGAGAAGTTAATATTTTCCTCTGTATTACCTCCCTTATTTCCCTGTGTTAAAGTTTACCTGCAATCTTCGTGAGTTCAAATCCCGGGGCAGGAATGTTTTTTTTTCTTTTCTTTTCTTTTTTCTTTTTTTTTATTGTTATAAAAAACATGACGGTTCTGGGGCTCAAGGTCAATGTCACAGTGGCTATTTTAAGAAAAACATTGTCATCGCTCTAGCGCCTTCATTTATTGATGGATTTTAATATAACTTCACGCACATGTTGGGTATAATGATATCTCGAGTGACTGACTTTCAAGGCCCGGGGCTTAAGGTCAAGGTCACTACTTTCAGTGTCACGGTGGCTACTTTTAGAAAAACCTTGTCATCGCTTTTGCACCTTAATTTATTGATGGATTTTAATATACGAGTAACTTCACACAAATGTTGGGTATGATGATATCTCAAGCTAGGTTGAGTTTCAGGGATCCGGGGCTGAAGATCAATGACACTGCGGCTATTTTTAGAATAAAACTTTGTGATCGCTCTAGTGCCTACATTTATGGATGGATTTTAATATAACTTCACATAAATGTTGGGTATGCTGATATCTCGAGCGACTTCGAATTTCAGGGTCTGGGGCTGAAGGTCAAGGTCACTGTGGCTATTTTTTGAAAAACTTTTTCATTGCTCTTGCGCCTTTATTTATGGATGGATTTTAATATAACTTCACACAAATGTTGAATATGATGATATCTCTAGCGACTTTGACTTTCAGGTTCCGGGGCTGAAGGTAAAGGTCACTTTGGCTATTTTTAGAAAACTTTGTGATCGCGCTAGTGCCTACATTTATGGATGGATTTTAATATAACTTCACACAAATGTTGGGTATGATGATGTCTCTAGCGAGTTCGACTTTCAGGGTCCTGCGCTGAAGGTGTAGGTCATTATGGCCATTTTTAGGAAAACTTTGTCATCGCTCTTACGCCTTCATTCATTGATGTATTTTAATATAACTTCACACAAATGTTGGGTATCATGATATCTCGAGTGACTTTGACTTTCAGGGTCAGGGCTGAAGGTCAAGGTCACTATGGCTATTTTTGGAAAAACTTGGTCATTGCTCTAGTGTCCACATTTATAAATGGATTTAAAGATAACTCATACAAATGTTGGGTATGATGATATCTCAAGTGAGTTCAATTTTCGGGGTCTGGGGTCAAGGTCACTGTGGCTACTTTCAGAAAAAAGTGATTGCTCTAGTGCCTATATTTTTGGATGGATTTTAATATAACTTCACGAAAATGTTGGTAAATTAAATGATGATATCTTGAGCTTGTTTGACTTTCAGATTCTGGGGTTGAAGGTCAAGAACACTGTGGCTATTTTTAGAAAAACTTTGTTAACGCCATTGCGCCTTCATTTATTGATGGATTTTAATATAATTTAACACAAATGTTTGATATGATGACATCTTTAGCGACTTTGACTTTCCGGGTCAGTGGCTGAAGGTCAAGGTCACTGAGGCTATTTTTTTTTAGAAAAAAACTTGATCATTGCTCTAGTGTCCACATTTATTGATTGATTTAAAGATAACTTCATACAAATGTTGGGTATGATAATATCTCGAGTCAGTTCAACTTCAAGGGTCTGGGGCTCAAATTCAAGGTCACTGTGGCTATTTTTTGAAAAACTTTGCCATCGCTCTTGCGCCTTCATTTATTGATGGATTCTAATATAACTTAACACAAATGTTTGATATGATGATATCTTGAGTGACTTTGAATTTCCGGGTCAGTGGTTGAGGTAAAGGTCACTGTGGCTAATTTTTAGAAAAACTTGATCAGTGCTCTAATGTCCACATTTATTGATTGATTTAAAGATAACTTCATACAAATGTTGGGTATGATAATATCTCGAGTCAGTTCAACGTTCAGGGTCTGGGGCTCAAGGTCAAGGACACTGTGGCTACGCCCCCATCCAACTTAGGCCCCCAAAGGCGAGCTATGTTGTCTTCTGACAACTCTTGTTTTTCTTATTTCTGCTCACTGAGGCGGTTCTAACGAGCACCCTTAACCTTTTTTTTAACATTTATAAGGAAAATATCAAGAATTTTCATCAGAAAGGTAGCCATTTTGGAGATGTGAAAAATGCACTATGTCGCATGAGTATGTTATCGTAATGGGCATTCAAGAATCAAAACACCGAGAGTACTGGTGAGTTGATTGTATCTGAGTGTAGGCTGGGAAAATTGTCCTGAACTGAGATTTAAACTGTTCGTTTAATCATTAAATACCAGTTTTGAAGCAAACAGTAAAGACCTTGATCAGGCACCTCGATCTGTGGTATCTGATCTTGGTCTTAAGTATCTGCTATTCCAGCCATGATTCTATAAATAACCCTATTACGCAACAATTTGAGCTCACTGCTGTAAACACGTTACATGGATTTCCTATAAATTAGAGATAGTCACGTGGACTTAAGCACTGAAACGTTTATCTGGTTAGTAACTTTGAGTCAATTGACAAACAACCAACCCATATTGGCCACAGTACGATGTTATACAGAATAATCATTGCAACAATACATAGAATCTTATTATGACAACAGATAATGTACAAACGTCAACTGATGGCATCGACTACGGAAAGACCTACATTTTACACTTGGTTTGTAAAGATGAAAATGACGTAGACGGCAGTGCTAACAACACAGCAGAGGCCAATATTGATGTAGACTTTACTACCAACTGCACCGCAGGCAGCCAGGATACAGAAACTGCATTTTTCGATAAACCAGCTAATGTGGCTATGGTTTCTACTGTTGCTGGAGTCGCTTCTGTTGCAGCGGTGATAGTTGTAGGGGTACTGGCGTATAAGTCATCTAGTGTCTGGGAGGAATCTTGGTACTCTATCATTATACTGTGGTGTTTGTATTGTAATCGCATTCATTCCTTTATTTTTAGCTCAGGTTCCGAGGGAGCTTATAGGATAGGCAGTCGCCCGTCGTCGTTGTCTGACGTCATTGTCATCTCGCGTCATCACTTTCAAACAACATCTGCTCTAGAGCCACTGGGCCGATTGGGTACAAATTTCATCTGTAGAATTCTTTGGCTTAGTGATTCAAAGTTTGTTGCAGTCTTTCTTTTTAAAAAAGTTGTATCATTAGTTTGTATGCTGAAACAACTTAAAGTTACCATAGTCTTAAAATGGGAAAAAAATGAAAATTGGCATTAACTGCCAAGCCGTTGCTACGAAAGAGCATTAGGGCCAGGTATACTTTCTTTCTTTTGATAGGTATCTCGAAATTTCGACTAAGTATCTCGAAATTTCGACTTAGTAACTCAAAATTTCGACTTAGTAACTCGAAATTTCGACTTACTTTCTCGAAATTTCGACTTATTAACTCGAAATTTCGACTTAGTATCTCGAAATTTCGACTTAGTATCTCGAAATTTCGACTTACTATCTCGCAATTTCGATTTAATAACTCGAAATGTCGTTTATTAACTCGAAATTTCGACTTATTAACTCGAAATTTCTACTAAGTAACCGATATTTCGTTTTAGTATCTCGGAATTTTGACTTAGTTACTCGAAATTTCGACTTACTATCTCGAAATTTCGACTTAATAACTCGAAATTTCGACTTAGTATCTCGAAATATCGATTTATTAGTCATTACGAGATATTTTACACACAGTTAATGTTAAACACCCCCGTTTCATTATACCCCCGCTTTGAAAACAAGTTTACATCAAGCAGATTATGCAAATTATGTGATAACATGGTGAAGAGACTATGGTCATTATCGGCTTACTTGTATCGTATAAACACCAATGACCTTTCTCGGTGTATTTTTTCACATGTTCTTTCATTCTTCTTTCTCTCTAAAATGGCCAATGTCAATTTTATCAAATATTTCTCAAGAACTATAAAACTAGAGGCCCAAAACATATGTAACATGTCAGAGACAGAGGGTTTTCTGTCTCATCAGGACGCCGCGCATTCAATCCCGTTTCACGGACACCGCCCATCGGGGTTTGAGAAATTGGTGGGCTGCATGGTGCCTCAACGCAGAGCTGAAATCCGACCGCACACGAGTACTGGTAAACCGCTTAGAGGATCTAAGCCTGCCCAGGTAAAGCGGTGCGAGTCCATGCTTATAAACCTATTGGTTTCATTAGGCGACAGGTCTTGAGAAGTCATTTCATCCCAACGTCGGGTAAAAGTCCCACAAAATTGGAAGCACCGTCTTCACAATGACCTATATAGTGTTGACGGGAACGTTAAACCTCAAATCAAACAAACAAATTCAATCTCGTTTCAGTAAAATACAAGCGGGCTAAAAATCATATTTGACAGCTTTTTTTTCGGTATCAAACTTTCTCATCGTGTGCGGTAAATCATTTATAGATCAAAGCACTGACAGCACTGGTGGGTCGATTGTCTTCGAGTGTGGATTTGTACATGTTTCGTTTATCCTTTAAATTCCTATACTATAAGCAAAACGTGTAGATCCTGATCAGATGCCGCGCTTGGGTCGAATAATTATCAGTTAAATAAAAGTTACTAACTATAGAAGCTTCGCGTCTTCTCATGATTGACCTCGTGACTATCACTGACCATGTTCAAAATCCATGTACCAGTTATTTATAGCAGCGCTATAGTCTTTCCTTGTGACGTCAGTGCGCCATGTAGAACATGGCCGGTGAACATGGCCATTGCAAACATTGTAGACCCTGATCAGACGCCGCAGAAGAGAGCTTCATTAAATAACCGGTACCTTCATTGTGTAGATGGTCAGCGATAGTCACGTGGACAATAGTAGGCGAGAAGCTTCTGTAGTGAGTGAGTGAGTGTTTGAGTGAGTGAGTGAGTGAGTGTTTGAGTTTTACGTCCCACCAACAGCTAAGGTCATACGGAGACGGGTTTTAAAGACCCATCCGAAAGTCTGGAGAAGCCCTGGATCGATCCTGCGATCCCTGGTTTACAAGGCGAGTAGCGTAACTACTGCACCACGGAGGCTTCTAATCTGTAGGTAGTTAATTTGGGTCGAATGAAAAAAATTCGACCCGTAAGATGGTAAACTATGCAACACAAACATCATGACTAACTTAATAAAGCAACAACCGGACAGAAAATGTGTTATCAGAATACGTTGCGTGTTCAAAATGTATCATTTTGACAGAGCAGCAGATTCCTAGACCCTTCGTTTCATCCCATCGGTCAGACGTAGAAATTGATGGCTGGTCAGCTCTAGCCACGCGCGTGTGTGGTGATGGGGGGAGGGGAGGGGGCGTGGGGGTGTTCTGTATTCGACGCCCAAGAATCTCCCAAATATGTTCCAGGGGATTCAAATCCAGGCTTCTAGCTAGCCAAGCCAATGTCTCAATTCCGTAACGGCGGGGTCTAGCACACAGGTCTAGTGGCAAATGATTCTTTCTCAAAATTAGGCATGACTTCTGGCGCTAAACATGCAAAAATATCCAAACTCCACATGTAAACCGTGATAATGAAGTTGTGGAAAGTTGGTTCTGAGATCTGAGGTCTTCTTTCAACTCTGAGTTGACCATAACAAGATTCCTGTTATGGCTAATCCCTATTCAGAGTTGAATGCACATCGCAGATCACAGAGTCAGTTTCGAGTTAGTATGTCGAAATTTCGAGTTAGTATGTCGACATTTCGAGATAGTAAGTCGAAATTTCGAGATAGTCACTAAGTCGAAATTTCGAGATAGTAAGTCGAAATTTCGGGTTACTAAGTCGAAATTTCGAGTTATTAAGTCGAGATACTAAGTCGAAATTTCGAGAAAGTAAGTCGAAACTTCGAGTTACTGAGTCAACATTTCGAGATACCCATCAAAAGAAATGAAAGTGTACCTGACCCTATTGCTCCTTCGTACGTTGCAGATTTTTTGAACAAGAAAAGATATGACACAAAGTGCCATATCAAATTACTCGATTGTGATTGCATTGTACCATTTTAGAAAAGAATAGGCAATTATATCTCATTATTGAAACCGCTCCGTTATAAACTTATAAATGAAAATAACTTGACTGAGTTGGCATGAACACTGAATTTGTAGTATCAAATTCAGCAAGGTCGGTTGTATTGTTTTGTTTGTTTCTTTTTCTTTTGTTTTTTTGTTGAATTCGATGGACTGAATATCTAAACTAGCAGTTTGAAGTTTGTCATCACGAAAACACGCCTATATAACTTTGACCCCCTGAACCCCATTTTTATATAGTAAAACTGGGGTTTCCGGGGGTATATCTTATTTTTCTTATTTCTGCTCTTAAATATGAATTGTGGGTACTCGTTAGAACCGCCTCGATGAGGCGGTTCTAACGGGTGTCCACAATCTATATTTTGAGCAGAAATAAGAAAACTATCACAATTTTTCATAATAAAATATTCATTTTCTTGGCGATAAAGATGGCAATGTATTTGCATAGGCGTGTTTGCGTAATGGGAAAACTGTATTGAATTTAACAGAGTTTAACAGTTTTGAATTCGCCAATGACCAATCAGTGGAGACAGCCGTAGGGGTATTACAAAACGACAAGCGCAACCAGCAAAGCGACTGGTCTTCTTTATACTCATCACGATAAAAAATCCGTGAAACAAAGACCCCGCCCCCCCCACTAAACCCCACTTTATATAGAGAAAAATGGGGTGAAAGGGGGTAAAAATTATCTGCCTTATTTCAGCGCAAAAACATTGATTGTGGGTACTCGTTAGAACCGCCTCAATGAGGCGGTTCTAACGAGTACCCACAATCTATGTTAAAAGCAGAAATAAGAAAGATGTAACAATTATAACCTAATATTTGTCATTTCTGACACCATGTTGGACGCCGTTATTTCACACGGAATGTTTTCCTAATGCTTAGGACCCTCCTTTTCAACCCCAGGAACAGCCAGAGTCCATTAATGTCGTTCGTGTTTATACATTACCATTATTATTATTATCATTATTATTATTATTATTATTATTATTATTAATGAATTCCTACCAACAAAATGAGCAAGTACATGCATCTATCCAATTTATTTTCAACAGTTAAATAACCGCAATAATAATATTAATGTTAATGATAAAGTAATAATGATAATAATCATATTCATAGTAGCTGCTATAGAAGTAGCAGTAGCAGAAGAAAAATAGTGGAAGTAGTAGTTGGTATAATTATTATAAGCATCGTTTGTTTTGATAATTGAAATTATTATTATCATTATTGTTATAATTATAGTAGTAGTAGCAGTAGCTGAAGTAGTAGTAGCAGTAGTAAGAGTAGTATCGTGTGTTTGATTTGAGATTTTACGCCCCCGTCAACATTATTTAGTTAATTTAGGAGACGTTGCTTCCAAATATGTGGGACATTTACCCGACATTGAAGTGAAATGACATTTCCAGAAACCAATACATGAATAGGGTTTATATGCATGGACGGTCCGACTCGCGCCACTTTGCCTGAGCAGGTTAGTAGCAAGAGTAGTAGTAATTGTATAATTATTATTATAATTGCTTTTATTATTAAAATTATTTGCAAGAAGTAGTAGTAGTAGTAGAAGAAGCAATAATTTGTTTGTTTGTGTGTGTGTTTATTTGAATTCCCGTCAACACTACTATTAGGCCATTTTGTAGACGTTGCTTCAAATTTTGTGGGATATTTACCCCGCGTTGAGATGAAATGACGTCTCAGGCATTGTCGATCAAACAAACTAAAATAGTTAATACCAAGGGAAGGTCCGAATTGCACCATTTTGCCTTAACAGGCATAGACCCTCTAAGCTAAATGAGCACTACCAATCAGCTTTGTACGGAAAAATTATGTAGCTCAATTTATTTTTACAAACCCCGATGGGCAGGGGCCGATGTAGTAGTAGAAATGTATTTATTATCATCATCGTTTTCATTGTTAACATCATTATCAAAAGTAGTTGTATTAGTGGTAGTTGTAGTGATACTGTAATAATTATTATTATTATTATTTATGTACATTCCTACAAACAATATTGGCTTGTGTTTATCCACTTTCTTTTTCATCACATTAACATACTCTTGTAATGCCCTTATACATCCGATTTTATACCAGGAAAAAACGGGGTGACATTATTTTGACAGTATTTCAACCCGCAACCTACATTTGAATTGTTTTAGAAATGCCATTTTTACAGTCAAGAAACAGCATTATTCTGGGTGAATTGTAAATGTGGTTTTATCCTTTTCAATAAACTGTTAATACGCTCGTATTGCAAGACGCGCAATTAAACGATATCTTGTGAACAGCATTTTATAATTATTTTTGTGACTAAAGTGCTTACATCAATTAAACATCTTCTAAGGTTGCATATTGGCTATGTATTGCTTCCAAAGTCAGGGCACAGCAAAATGTACAAGCTGGCAAATTTGAAATACAACTTCCCATACAACGAGTCCACTAAGTTCCTTACGCATCCATGTAATATCCGTCAAATAATCTTTTAATATTGTATGTAAATAATCAGAGCCAACTTTATTTTTGCACGAAGTCTAGAAGGGTCAATGTCGTATTTTCTCGTAGAGAAACTGCCCCCACCTTCCCGACGAATACTATATAAAAGTCGGGTAAGTGGGGTGTCAAATTTTGACCTGTTTCTTATGACTATGACCATGAAAAACCGCGGAGAGACCGATCATATGATACTACGTTACGCGATCCCTAGGAATTGCTAATAAGACAGTTAGTTAGAGGTACAGTAAAATTCCTATATTAAGACCACCTTTGGGACTGTTCAAAAGTATCTTAAAGATCACTTCTGAACAGTCCCAAAGGTGGTCTCTTATTATGCGACACTAGGTGTACACAACATAAAGAAAGAATCATTGAAACCTACTCAATAAGCTTTTAAAAAGCAGATTTAGTCTTAATTTTAGGTGGTCTTAATAGCGGAATTTTACTGTATTTAGAAGTCTATACTAAAGTTTCTTAATTTATAAAGTCAATAAACCAGTGCTTCAGCTGAAGTGCACGACCCGCCGGATGCTTTTAGCTTTATGAGTGTTACCATATATGGGTATGGTGGCCATTTTGGTCATGTGACCTGGACCTAAAACGGTGCCCCCAATAAATGCGCCTTATCGTAAGGAGCAAAATATATCTTTTAATTTAGTACTGTATTCTGAACCGTTTGCAGGATAAAATGCATTCTCACTTTTCCAATACAAAAGCACATGTGTCAAAGTTTGACCTGGTCACAAAGAAGGTCAAGGTCAACCCAGGGTCACTATTTTAGCAATTTATGATGCTACGTCCCGAATGTTATTTATCATGTTTTGTGGAAATCTGCCCAGTGGTTCTTGAGAAGACTATTTTTGAAGGGTTTTTACCATATATGTTTTGGCGGCCATTTTGGTCATGTGACCTGGACCCCATGAGCAAATTTTGGTTTCCATCATCCCATAGAGGCTCCAAATGAAATTTGACTTCAATCGGCCCAACGGTTTCCGAGGAGAAGCAGTTCGAAAATTTTCACATTTTTCGCCTCGGCGAGGCTATACTAAATGGAATGTAATATTTGCAGGTTCGTTGGTTAGAACTCATTGATATCTATCAGTATGCCAAAAATTGTTTAAATATTCCAAGCGGTTAAGTCACTATCACAAATTTTTACAAACGGGTTACGGACGGACAGAGAGACAGACCTTATATGGCTTGGCGGCCATTTTGGTCATGTGACCTGGACAGCTTGAGCAAATTTTGGTTTTCCCCATCCCATAGAGGCTCCATATGAAATTTGACTTCAATCGGCCCATCGGTTTCCGAGGAGAAGCAGTTCGAAAATTTTCACATTTTTCGCCTCGGCGAGGCTATACTAAATGGAATGTAATATTTGGCAAGTTCATTGGTTAGATCTCATTGATATCTATCAGTATGCCAAAAATTGTTAAAATATTCCAATCGGTTAAGTCACTATCACCAATTTTCACATCCGGGTTACGGACGGACAGACAGACTGACAGAATGACACGGTGATTTTAGGGCCCTCTTAGAAAATCAACCGACTTCAGTCGGTCGCTTTTTCTGCGGGTCGTGCAATTAGTAAAAAAATCGAGGTTAAAATAAAAATCTGCATCAAATTTTAATCAAATTTCAAGTTTCAAAAGTTTTTCAAAATAAATATTTTAAGATCAATTGTTTCGAACAGTAGTCCCCCAGGTAAAGCTAGTAATGCCACATGCTGTGAGCTAATGTTAAATTTTTCGTCAAAGATTTCTAAAGGGCCGTTGAAGCTAGAAGCCTCAAACTTGGCATTCTAAGCAATCATGGTGACTTGTATTTTGTAAAAGACAATGGGCATTATACGCTTATTTGTTCATCTGTTCTTTCATTCTTCTTTCTCTCCATATAGGCCAATGTTAAATCTTTTGTCAAAGATTTCTCAGGAACAACAAAAGCTAGTAGCCTCAAACTCTGTATACTATGCAATGATAATGACTTGTATTGTGTAAGAGACAATCATGGGCTTCCACCATTTATTTATTCTTCTGTTCTTTCATTATTCTCTCACTCCATATAGGCCAATGTTAAATTTTTCGTCAAAGATTTCTCAGGAACTGTAAAAGCTAGAAGCCTCAAACTTGGTATGCAATGCAATAATGGTGACTTATATTGTGTAAGAGACAATGGGCTTTCTTGGCTTATTTGCCAATCTGTTCTTACATTCTTCTTTCTCTCCATATAGGCCAATGTTAAATATTTCCGTCAAACATTTCTCAGGAACTACAAAAGCTAGAAGCCTCAAATATGGTATACAATGCCATTATGACTTATATTATGGGCCCCGTCAAGCGATTTTGGTACTTATCGCCTATGCGAGCAGCGAAGGTTCAGGCGAGCCTGCGCATCCGCGCAGTCTCGCCAGAACCTTCGCTACTCGCTCATACAAGCAGTGTATCAAGAGGAACCTTCAGACAGAAAGCCATACCCCTGGCCCCTCTGAATGGCTGGGCATGCGCAGTTAAAATTTGTCATGACGGAATGCTCGAAGACACAAATTCGCTTGGCGGGGCTCTTATGTAAGAGACAATGGGCTTTATCAGCTATTTGTTTTTTTTTTTTTTTTTGTTTTTTTTTTTCATTCTTCTTGATCTCCATGTAGGTCAATGTTAAAATTTTCGCCAAAGATTTCTCAGGAACTGAAAAAGATAGAATGCGATAGTGATGGCTTATATTGTGTAAGAGACTATGGGCTTTCTCGGCTTATTGCTCATTAGTTATTTCATTCTTCATTTCTGTCCATAAATTCCAATGTTAAGTTTTTCGTCAAAGATTTCTCAGGGACTGCAAAATCTAGAAGCCTCGGACTTTGTATGCATTGAAATAATGATGGCTTTTATGGTATATATGAGACACTGGGCTTTCTCGGCTTATTTGTTCACGTGTTCTGTTATTCTTCTTTCTCTCCATATAAGCCAATGTTAATTTTTTCTTCAAAGATTTCTCAGGAACTACAAAAGCTCGAAGCCTCAAACTTGGTTTGCAATGCAATAATGATGGTATATACTGTGTAAGAAACAAAGGGCTATCTTGGCTTATTTGTTCATTTGTTCTTTCATTCTGCTTTCTCTCCATATAGGTCAATGTCGAATTGTCTGTCAATGATTCCTCAGGAAATACAAAAGCTTGAACTCTCTAACTTGGTATGCAATGCAATAATTATGCCTTATATCGTGGTAGAGACGATGGACTTTTTCTTTGTTTTTGTTAATCTGTTCTGGAAGCCATCAACTTAGTATGAAATGCAGTAGTGATTACTAATATCATGCAAGAGACACTGGGCTTTCTGACTTGTGATCAAGAGGTTGTGGGGGTATTGGCAGATCCTCTGGCAGTTCTTGTTTTTGATCTGATCCTCATTAAACTTTCAAGTAATGAGGACAGCCATATATTATTGGATTAGTTTGTCTTTAGGGCAGACCGGACTATTTATATGAGAGTTACCTGCCCTTAGGGCTCCAATAGACATAAACTGTGGAAAATGTTGTCCTGGGGATAGCGACTTTATTTTTATTGGCTCCTCATACAACTTGTTGTTAATGAGCACAGCCATAGAATGTTGGACAAGTTTGAATTTAGTCAGATTGGATTATTCACATGAGAGTATAGTTCGAACATTTTGACATGAGACCGACCTTTATGCAAGGAATAAATTAGTAGATGCTATCGCCTAATACGTCGGCTTTCGTAAACTTCTCGTGAATGTTCGGCATCTCGTGAATAGCGATCTATGTATTGCATAACAGTATCGCCATCTTCGGAAAACGACGAAGATAAATGTATGCATTAAGTCGGGTGTGAAATTATGGTAATAGAGTTCACCAGTCTCAGGTCAATTTGTTCGAACTTTAACTTGCATTTAAGTCTTCCATTGATGTAGACTGGGGATAATGCTGTCTGCTCAACAGTGGATCCATTTATGATAGTATCTATATCAAGCTTGCAGACAAATGTTGTCCGATAGACATTGGCTTAAGTTTTTTTTTATAAAATCTTCATCAAACTTGCAGGTAATAAGACAGGCATAAAATCTAGGACAAGTTTGCGTTTGGCTGGCATTAGAGTTATCCATCCTTGAGGGCCTCATATACTCAGGAAAATGTTGTCTAGATGATAGCGATTTCATTTTTGATGGAATCTTTATCAGACTTACAGATAATGAGGACAGGCATAGAATCTTGGACCTGTTAGTTTTTGGGGGAGATCAGACTATTCACGTGAGAGTTGCTTGCCCTTTAGTCTCCCATAGACATATAATGGGGAAAATGTTGTCTCGACAATAGCAACTTCAGTTGAAACGAAGTTGGAACATGTAGGCAGGAAAGATTGAGAATTGCTAAAACCGTTTCGTTTGATATCCAAAGTGGCCATCATGGCAGCTATCTTGAAATTCTTCAAATTACATCTCGTCTCAAACTATACGTCAGAAGTTAGACTGGACTTGTTGAGAGGCATGAGAGTGGCATGGCGATTCAGAATTTCTAAAATTGTTGTATTCTGAGGGCAGCCATATTGAAAACCCTCAAACCATATCTGTTCATTAGCGCTTAGACTGATTAAGCTGCAAGACGGTGAGACACAATGGAGGCATCATGGAGTTTCAGAATTGCTAAAAGCCTTGTTTCTTGCTGAATCCAAAATCATACTAAGTTGCTCTGGAATTAAGACAATGTGATATGATAGACAAGATAGCCACCAAGGGCATGTATGAACAGCCTCATTTAGGTTAGCGATTCTGGCACACTTTTGCCTCTAGTATATCTACCTTACAAGGAAAGTTAATATTGTGCACACTGACGAACGTATTAAGCTAACGATGCCTTGAACAACTGGACCGTTGACTATTTTAAAATAACTTAAGCAGTAGTTATACAATTGACATTTTTTTGCACACATAAGAGAACACTTTCAAATTTCCACGTTTGTTTTTATTTATTTATTCATTTTTATTTATTCATGTATTTTTTTTTTTTTTTGATAAACTGAGTCCTTCTGAAAAGCTGGTTTGAACTTAAAGGAAAGGGTTTACTCTAGGCATAAAATATTTGCCAACGTTGCCTTCGTAATATATAGGACAATTGCATCATGTGAACAGGTCCGAGGAATAGACACGTTTATTTAGAGAAAACTGGAGATTATTTGGGGTATACGTTATTTATGTATTTCTGCTCCAATACGTAGGCCGTGGGCACTCAATTTTTTTGATAAACTGAGTCCTTCTGAAAAGCTGGTTTGAACTTAAAGGAAAGGGTTTACTCTAGGCATAAAATATTTGCCAACGTTGCCTTCGTAATATATAGGACAATTGCATCATGTGAACAGGTCCGAGGAATAGACACGTTTATATAAAGAAAACTGGAGATTATTTGGGTAATACGTTATTTATGTATTTCTGCTCCAATACGTAGGCCGTGGGTACTCAATTGAACCGCCTCAATGAGGCGGTTCTAAAGAGCACCAACAACCTATGTTTGAAATATATGTAAGAAAGATGTCACAGATTTTCTTCCGTAAATTATCCATTTTGCAGATGCGACAAAATGCACTATGTCGCACGGGTGTGATATCGTAATGGCCATTAAATACATTTCACTGTCAGCGCGAAGGGGTCTTGTATTTGTTGTCATCGGGCGCCAAACTGATGTTGCCTTTCATTTTTGCAAGGCTTGCCGTCCTTGCAGCAGGTAAGGATAAGGATAGAGGGGAATGCTGTCCTTTCTTTGTTTCTTTACTTTCTTTCGTTTTCTTCTTCCTTCCCTATTCATTAGTTTTATCTCTTCTACATTGTTTTCTCCTTTCTCTGGGAGACGAAAGAAAAGGACCCAAATGTGTTGACGTGTTGTTAAACCCCAACAAATTCAAATACATTTCAATGTCGATCCTTAATCGGAAATTGATAACTTCAAAAACACAAAACCATACAACCCTGCTGATATTTTGTGTTATAGCGTTTTATTAGCTCGCTTTACGAACGTAAAGGGGGAGCTATTGCCATACCCTCGGGCGTCCGTCGTCAGCGTCCGCATTGGATTAAAATTACCTGCAAGCTCTTATTTGTGATGTTTCACAAATTTATTTTCAAATAAAATAAACAACAGGTAAAAATCAGTATTTTTTTATAATCTTTTACTCCATTTCCTAGGTTTTTTGGCTTAAATTGGATTATTTGAGAAGTTAATATTTTCCACTATATTACCTCCCTTATTTCCCTGTGTTAAAGAGTTTACCTGCAAGCTGCATGAGTTCAAATCCCGGGGGAGGATTTTTTTTTTTTTTTTTTTTTTTTTTTTTAACATAGTTCTGGGGCTCAAGGTCAATGTCACTGTGGCTATTTTTTGAACAACATTGTCATCGCTCTAGCACCTTCATTTATTGATGAATTTTAATATAACTTCACACAAATGTTGGGTATAATGATATCTCGAGTGGCTTTGACTTTCAGGGTCTGGGGCTTAAGGTCAAGGCCACTACTTTCAGGGCACGGGGTCAAGGTCACTGTGGCTATTTTTTTCTCTAGCGCCTTAATTTATTGATGGGTTTTAATATAACTTCACATAAATGTTGGGTATAATGATATCTCTAGCAAATTTGACTTTCAGGTTCCGGAGCTGAAGGTCAATGTAACTATGGCTATTTTTAGAAAAAAAAACTTTGCGATCGCTCTAGTGCCTACACTTATGGATGGATTTTAATATAACTTCACACAAATGTTGGGTATGATGATATCTCGAGCGAATTCGACTTTTAGGGTCTGGGGTGAAGGTCAAGGTCACTGTGGCTATTTTTAGAAAAACGTTTTCATTGCTCTCACACCTTTATTTATGGATGGATTTTTAATATTACTTCACACAAACGTTGAGTATGATGATATCTCGGGTGACTTTGACTTTCAAGTTCCGGGACTGAAAGTCAAGGTCACTGTGGCTAGCTTTAGAAAAAAATTGTGATCGCCCCAGTGCCTACATTTATAGATGGATTTTAATATAACTTCACACAAATGTTGGGTATGATGATATCTCGAGCTGTTTCGACTTTCAGGGCCCAGGGCTGAAGATGAAGGTCACTGTGGTTATTTGAAGGAAAACTTTGTCATCGCTCTTGCGCCTTCATTTATTGATGGATTTTAATATAACTTAACACAAATGTTGGGCATCATTATATCTCGAGTGACTTTGACTTTCAGGTCAGGAAATGAAGGTAAAGGTCACTGTGGCTATTTTTAGAAAAAAACTTGGTTATTGCTCTAGTGTCCATATTTATAAATGGATTTAAAGATTACTTCATACAAAGTTTTGGTCTGATGATATCTCGAGTGAGTTCAACTTTCAGGGTCTAGGGTCAAGGTCACTGTGGCCATTTTCAGAAAAATAGTGATTGTTCTAGTGCCTACATTTATGGATGGAGTTAACTATAACCTCACACAAATGTTGGTAATGATGATATCTTGAGCGAGGTCGACTTTCAGGGTCTCGGGCTGAATGTCAAGGTTACTGTGGCTATTTTTTGAAAAACTTTGTCATCGCTCTTTCGCCTTCATTTATTGATGGGTTTTAATATAACTTAACACAACTGTTTGGTATGATGATATCTTGAGAGACTTTGACTTTCCGGCACAGGGGCTGAAGGTCAAGGTCACTAAGGCTATTTATTCGAAAAACTTGATCATTGCTCTAGTGGCCACATTTATTGATGGATTTAAAGATAACTGGGTATGATAATATCTCGAGTGAGTTCAACTTTCAGGGTCTTGGGCTCAAAGTCAAGGTCACTGTGGCTATTTTTAGAAAAAAAAACTTTGTCATCACTCTTAAGTACCTACATTTATTGATGGATATAATATAATTTTAACAAATGCTTGGCTAGGTTTTTTTAATTTGCCTTGCGCGAGGAGATTCGTATCGTTTGTGATGCCTTGTTATTACTTGGAAGTTTGTAGTTTTTTATATCAAATATAGATTTCTTTTTCATTGTTTTACAGTGGAAAGGCTTGCAAACATGATGATTAGGGGTACATTTTGGTTCTCTTTCATTTGCTGCAGTCTGTTGGGCTGTTTTTGCAGAAGATAAAAACTGATAACTTGCCCTCATCTATCTTAGGCCCCAAAGGCGAGCTATGTGGTCTTCTGACAACTTTTGTTTTATTTGAAGGTCGATGGAGAGAGAACAATAAAACACAGCCCAGCAGCTGAAAGACGGTTGACGACTTTATTAGTTAATTTACACGGCGATAGAATGAGACAGAGTTTCCCCTAACAGAAGACCGTTTAGGCCAGCAAAGACTTCGATCAGCCTGGAAGCAAACTAGTGTTTCTTCGTCTATCGTTTCTTGGTCGATAGCTGCAGAAGGACGTGTAGGATGTTCGAGCTCGTCGCGATTAGACGTCTTGTATGTTTTGTCTTGTCATTAAATAAAACTGAAGTTGCATATACGATAAAACTTCGATAACTCGAACACTGGTATCTTGCTTACCATGGCTAATTCAAATTCGTAATGGAAACCCTAGTGAATTATTCATATGACTCCAGATGTTTATATTTAAGAATAATATGTGTAGGTTGGTTTGATTTAATTGTGAGCAATAGTGTTGTGTGTACTCATTAGAATCGCCTCAATGAGGCGATTCTAATGAGGACACATAACATACCGTTCATTCATAAACGATAGTAACGATACCTTTAATCGCTCCCTTTTATGTCCCATGACTTGGTATTGTGACTAAACCCCGATAGCTCAAACTACCTCTGTGTCGAACAAATGATTTGGGCCCAAAGGTGTTCGAATCATTCAAGTTCGACTGTATATAACATTACGAAAACACGCCTATACAAATACATTGTAAACTTAACGCCGAAAAAGGAAAATTTTAACATGAAAAATAATTATTTGTGATAATTTTCTTATTTTTTTATTTCTAATGTGGGTACTCGTTAGAACCGCCTCATTGCACAATCTATATTTTAAGAACAGACATAAGAATAATAAGGCGGTTCTAACGAGTGCCCACAATCTATATTTTAGAGCAGAAATAAGAAAAATAAGGTCTACCCCTGTAGACCCCAGTTCTACTTTACAAAAGTGGGGTTCAAGGGGGTCAAAATTATATAGGCGTGTTTTCGTGATGATTTGCAAACTACTTCAGATGCTCAGTATTTACTTTTAATAGCCACAAATACAAATGCAGTCCGATTAGCAGTTTAGCAACGCACTTCGTATTCTTCAAAATGAACAATTATAGCGCTTCTGCTAGGTTTAACAAAGATTTTTGTAAGTGTTTCAAGCCCAAATTGAATGTTTTACATTGAAAAAATGGTATCATATTCAGTGAGTAACTGAGTGATGACGTCGACTGTAACGTCGCTACAACACAATTCATAATTGTCATTACTGACAATGGCCAATCTTAACCACAACTGTGAAATTTTACTGTTTGTGTTTTCTAAGGTTGCTGATGAGACCAATTCTAGCTCTGAACTGTCTGTTGCAGATGGAGCGACAACTGTTGCAGGAAGACAGCTCTGTTGGTGATATCTCAGCTCTGGCTTTGCGCTGTGCCCGTTTCTGCTCAGCTTCACTGATTCTTTTTTGCCTCACATTCACGAGCACCCCTTCTGATGAGGCCTCGCTACATTGGTCTGTCCTGTGTAACAACACTAATAAGTTAGTAAAAGTAATGCACTAAATTTGTTTTTTTCACTATTTGACACTATTGAAGAAAATATTGAGCATACGAGCTTCATCTGTGCCGAACCCTTTCCTTCGTGTGATTGTGTGTCAGTGATATCTGAGTTACGAATATTAATTGAGCCGGGACAGAGCAATTCCTACAATTTACATGTGCGCCCAACGAATACTAAGATCAGTCTGCGCATCCGCGCAGTCTGATCAGTCTTCCTTGTGCGCTGTAAGGATAACCAAGGATCCAATGCTTATTCATGCAGCAAGAGAAACCACTGGTCAGTCTACATGGTTGCGCAGGGAGATCTAGTTCTTCGCTGGGCACACATGCAAATTGCAGCAAATGCTGTGCCCCGTCTCAACTGTTCTACACAAAGGATAACACAGAACTAATCAAAGTGGAATGACAGATTCTATGAGACATTCGTGAATATCAAGGATTTTATGAAAAGGTTTCAGGTTCACTTTTTGACAAATTGTTGATATGTTTTATAGCTCACCTGGGCCGAAGGCTCCAGGGGAGCTTATAGTATAGTGGGTCCTCCGTCGTCCGTCCGTCGTCCGTCCGTCCACACTTTTGAGCAGCTATATCTCTGCAACCTGCAGGCTGATCTCAATCATTTCTCATCTGTAGCATGCCTCTGAAATTTGAAATTGCATGAAAACTTTGGTTGCTATGGCAATCACAAGGTCCCATAGACTTACAATGGGAAAATGCTTGTCATCACCGTAGCCCCTTTAGTTTTGATCGGATCTTTCTGAAACTTATATATAAGGTGGCTGGGGATAAAACCTCGGATGAGTTCGAAAACCGGCCAAGTCGGCCCATTTATCATAGAGTTACGTCCCTTTGATTGCTGAAAATGCCGATTTTTGACCTTGTCATCACCGTAGCCCCTTCAGTTTTGATCGGATCCTTCTGAAACTTATATGTAAGGTGGCTGGGGATAAAATATCGGATGACTTTGAAAACCGGCCAAGTCGCCCCATTTACTATATAGTTATGTCCCTTTGGTGGCTGAAAATGTCGAGTTTTGACTTTGTCATCAATGTAGCCCCATCAGTTTTGATCGGATCTTTCTGAAACTTATATGTAAGGTGGCTGGGGATAAAACCTAGGATGAGTTCGAATACCGACCAAGTTGGCCCATTTATCATAGAGTTACGTCCCTTTGATTGCTGAAAATGCTAATTTTTGACCTTGTCATCACCGTAGCCCCTTCAGTTTTGATCGGATCTTTCTGAAACTTATATGTAAGGTGGCTGGGGATAACATCTTGGATGAGTTCGAAAACCGACCAAGTGGGCCCATTTATCGTAGAGTAACGTCCCTTTGATTGCTGAAAAATCCTGATTTTTGACCTTGTCATCACCGTAGCCCTTTCAGTTTTGATCGAATCTTTGTGAAACTTATATGTTCCGTTGCTGGGGATAAAATCTCGAATGAGTTCGAAAAATGGCCAAGTCGCCCTATTTACTATATAGTTATGTCCCTTTGATGGCTGAAAATGTCGATTTTTGACCTTGTCATCACCGTAGCCCCTTCAGTTTTGATCGGATCTTTCTTAAACTTATATGTAAGGTGACTTGGGATAAAACCTAGGATGAATTTGAATACCAGCCAAGTTGGCCCATTTATCATAGATTTACGTCCCTTTGATTGCTGAAAATGCCGATTTTTGACCTTGTCATCACCATAGCCCCTTCAGTTTTGATCGGATCTTTCTGAAACTTGTATGTGAGGTGGCTGGGGATAAAATCTTGGATGTGTTCGAAAACAGGCCAAGTCAGCCCATTTATCGTAGAGTTACTTCCCTTTGATGGCTGAAAATGTTGATTTTTGACCTTGTCATCACCGTAGCCCCTTCAGTTTTGATCAGATTTTTCTGAAACTTAAACGTAAGGTGGCTGGGGATGAAACCTCGGATAAGTTCGAAAACTGGCCAAGTCGGCCCATTTATCTTAGAGTAACATCCCTTTGATTGCTAAAAATGCCAAATTTTGACCTTGCCATCACCGTAGCCCCTTCAGTTTTGATCCGATTTTTCTGAAACTTATATGTAAGGTGGCTGGGGATGAAACCTCGGATGAGTTCGAAAACTGGACAAGTCGGCCCATTTATCTTAGAGTAAAATCCCTTTGATTGCTAAAAATGCCAATTTTGACCTTGTCATCACCGTGGCCCCTTCAGTTTTGATCGGATCTTTCTGAAACTTGTATGTAAGGTGGCTGGGAATAAAACCTTGGATGAGTGTGAATACTGGCCAAGTCAGCACATTTATCATAGAGTTACGTGCCTTTGATTGCTTAAAAATGCCTATTTTCGACCTTGTTAGCACTGCTGCCCCTTCAGTTTTGATCGGATCTTCATGAAACTTACAAACAAATAAGTCAGGCAGAAAAGCTCGGAGGAGTTTGAAAACTTGTGATGTTTGCCTATTTGTCACAGAGTAACATCCCTTTGATTGCAGCAGTTAATTGCTTATTTTTGAACTTGTCATCACCATAGCCCCGTCAGTTTATATCGGATCTTCTTAGCAAGTCAGAAATAAAAGCTTGAATGAGTTTGAAAACATGTGAGGTCAGCCTATTTATCATAGAGTTACATTCTACTTCATTTGCAGAAATTGCTTACCCTGTCATCACCATGTCCTTCCATTAATCCTTCAGTAAAGGTTGGCACTTCCTGAAACTTTGATCTGTTAGCTCAGGTGAGCGATACAGGACCAGCTTGGTCCTCTTGTTATTTATCCTAGAAAACAGGACTTGACATCTCATGAAAATTGTCTCCAATGTCAAATCCTGTTTTTTCTGGGGGAAACAATAAGAAAATATTTCAAAACTAGAGCCAGTGTTTATGAAACACAATGCCCCAACTGTTTGACCCTAACACTGCTTGACCCTAACACTGCTGGTCCCTAACAGTAATTGAGATATCTTTTTTTTTTTTGGCTGCAATGCTGAAGTTTTAGAAGGAACATAACACAAGAAAAACTGAAGTTAATCAGGTCATTTATTTATCATCCCATACCAGTGTTTTAAGTTACAGGACAATAGCTCATACAGTTTTAAAGATACAGTCTAACCTGTCTTAAGCAAGCATGCATAAAGTTCCCCAAAAATGCAAATGCATTAAAATTCACCTAATCAGTTCATCTACTCATCATCCTGAACCAGCCTGTAAAGTTTCAGGGCAATAGCTCAAACATTTTATGAGATATCTTGCTTACAAGCTTAAAACCCGCAAAATTTCAAAGGGGCATACTCAAGAAAAAAAAAGGATTTTTTTGTCGAAAGTTAACCAGTTCATCTACTCATCATCCCAAACCAGTCTGTAAAGTTTCAGGGCAATTGCTCGAGTAGTTTTTTAGTTATCTTGCTTACAAGCTTAAAACGCAAAACATTTCAAAGAGCCATAACTGAAGAAAAAAAAAAATCGGATTTTTTTTTCAAAAATTAATCAATTCATCTACTCATCATTGTCGGGTAAAAGTCCCACAAAATTGGAAGCAACGTCTCCAAAATGACCTATACAGTGTTGACGGGGACGTTAAACCTCAAATCAAACAAACAAAATCTACTCATCATCCTGAACCAGCGTGTAAAGTTTCAGGGCAATAGCTAGTACAGTTTTTGAGATATGTCGCTTCAAACGCGCAAAATTTCAAAGGGGCATAACTCAAGAGAAAAAATATATTTTTGTCAAACGTTAATCAGTTCATCTTCTCATCATCCCCAAGCATTCTGTAAAGTTTCAGGGCAATAGCTCAAACATTTTTTGAGTTATCTTGCTTACAAGCTTAAAACACAAAAATTTCAAAAGGCCATACAGTAGAACTTCGATGGCTCGAACACCGATGGCTCGTTTACCATGGATGTGTCGAACCCATTCTTGAGCCCCTAGCGAAATCCTCTACATAAAACATAGTGGGGGATAATTAAGGAGAATTTAGTCGTTTATCTTGCAAATGTATGCTGTGTGTACTCATTAGAATCGCCTCGATGAGGCGATTCTAATGAGTACACACAGCATACATTTCATTATAGAACACCGAAAAGATATCTAAAAGTATCTCGATATGCCTCCTGACAGTAACCTCAGTGGCTCGAACTACCCCAGTCTCGAACAGATTTTCGAGGTCCCAAAGGTGTCCGAGCCATTGAAGTTCCACTGTATATGAATTTCAGATTTTTTTCAAAAGTTAATCAGTTCATCTACTCATCATCCCAAACCATTCTGTACAGTTTCAGGGGAATCGCTCGAACAATATTTTAGATAACTTACTTACAAGATTTCAAAGTATTTTGCAAAGGGACATAACTCAAAACAGGGGAATAATCCTTCGGATTTTTTTCAAAAGTTAATCAGTTCATCTTCTCATCATCCCCAACCATTCTGTAAAGTTTCAGGGCAATAGCTCAATCAGTTTTTTAGTTATCTTGCTTACAAGCTTAAAACACAAAAAAAATTCAAAGGGCCATAACTGAAGAAAAAATTTCGGATTTGATCCAAAGTTAATCAGTTCATCTACTCACCATCCTGAACCAGCCTGTAAAGTTTCAGGGCAATAGCTCAAACATTTTATGAGATATCTTGCTTACAAGCTTAAAACGCGCAAAATTTCAAAGGGGCATAACTCAAGAAAAAAAATTGATTTTTGTCAAAAGTTAATTACTTCATCTTCTCATCATCCCCAACAATTCTGTAAAGGTTCAGGGCAAAAGCTCAAACAGTTTATTAGTTATCCTGCTTACAAGCTTAAAACGCAAAAAAAAAAAAATCAAATGGCCATAAATCAAGAAAGAAAAAACATTTTTTTTTAATAAGTTAATCAGTTCATCTACTTTCTACTTATCATCCCAAACCAGTCTGTAAATTTTCAGGACAAAAGCTCGAACCGTTTTTGAGATATCTTGCTTACAATATTTCAAAGTATTTTTTTTTTTTTTTTTTTTTTTTTTTTTTTTGCAAAGGGGCATAACTCAAGAAAAGGGCATAATCCTGACGAGAAAAAAAAAACACGGGTCAATTTTTTTCATAAGGAATGCATATATGAAATTTCTAAAACCAAGCACCCACGGTTCTTAAGTTATGCTATGCAGTAAAAAAGCGGGACGGACGGAAGGACGGACGGACGAACAGGGCAAAACCAAAATGCCCCAACAACTTCTTCGAAGGTTTCGGTTACAAATAGAAAATAGTTATGTCAGTGTGATTACTGATAGAATATGGACTTGAATCATGTGTTGGGGTTGACAAACAGTATTGACCCAGATCAAACGCCGCATAACGCGTCGTCTGATAACGGTCTACATTATTTGCTTAAAATACTGGTATTTCAGGGTTAAACGAAGGCGTATAAGTCTAAGTTCAGGACTGTCGACAAATCAACCCTCAGATGCCACTGTTTATGTCGTCTGCTTTATATTTTTGCCAACTTTTCAAACCTATTTTTGCATTTGTGGATGCTGATCAAACTGGTCTGATCTGGGACCATATTGTTTGCAACAATGACTTTTAACGTTACCAGCAGACAACAAAGCAGACGACAATTGCTGTGATTGGCATCTTAAGCATTTATCGGATGCAGAACTTTGACGGACCTCATAAACTATTGAACACCCATGTATATGCCCACCAGTGCCAGTTGTCCCATTATTGGGACATTCGGAAACATTAAAGACCATGATGAAAGGCCACAGGCTGTGACATCTGATCGGTGTCTTCACCGTTTGATTAAGGTACGGATCCTGATTTAAAACTCACGACGCGAACACACATTTTGTTATTAGAACTCTCCAAAAAGGATGAAATATCATGCTCGATGTCGGTCAGTAAAAGGTTGCTTGTGACTACTTATAAACGCTATTTATCCCGTTCAATCCCGTCGACCGGTGCAACCTTGTAAATCCAGATGAGAAGACAATTAACGATCAATCCCGCCAGGATCTACATGTACACTATTTGCGATCATGTCAATGAACTGGAAAAAAGAACTTTTCTATCAGAATAAATACACCAAACGGTCTTGTTCTGAAACTCAGGAGTGAAAGGGTAAAATCTCGATTGTAGGATATATAAATAATGATTATCCAAGGCATTTGCCAACTTAAATCAATACATGTAAACATATGCGCGAGAAAATGTTCAAATTTATCTAATATATATGATTTGAGGGAAACTGCGCTAAAAACTGAGTCAAAGCCGGAAGTTAGTTAGCAAACGGGTGTGATAGATAAGAATGACAGATGGAATGTGCCATTAAAAACTATCGAGTGTTCAAGTTTTTCTTTACAACAAACCGGGAACTACTTTTTCAGAAACGTATGATGTGTTGTTTTGTTTGATTTGAGGTTTAACGTACCCGTCAACACTGTCATTTTGGAGACGTTGCTTCCAATTTTGTGGGACTTTAACCCGACATTGAGATGACATGACATACCAAGCCCTGTCGCCCAATGAAACCAATAGGGTTTATAAGCATGTACGGACCGACTCGCACCGCTTTGCCTGGGCAGACTTAGATCCTCTAAGCGGTTTACCAGTACTCGTGTGCGGTCGGCTACAGCTCTGCGTGGAAGAAAAATGCAGCCCATCTATTTCTTCAAGCCCCAATGGACGGGGGCCGTTATGATGTTTTCGGGCATTTAAAGGCAGTTTTGGTCTAGTATTGTTATTGTTGTATAGTGTAGAGCAATTCGATAATGATTGTATTGAGTGGTGGTTAAACGACCCCATCAACAATACTTAGGTAATTTTGAAGACGTTGCTTCCGATTTTGTGGCATTTTGTGGGACTTTTAAAGTTAGTACGTAGACTCAATTTATAGAGGGTTACTCTTTTTTCATAGCCAATCTTCTCTGAGGCCCTCATAAAACCATCACGGGAACAAGTCCGTGAAATGAACACCCCCTAAACGCCACTTTATATAGAGAAAACTGGGATTTACGGGGTACCCACTATTTTTCTTTTTTCTGTTCCAAGTCCGCGGTTGAGGCGGTTCTAACGAGCACTCACAACATATGTTTGCAGTATAAATAAGAAAAGTATCACGGATTTTCATCAGAAAAGTAGCCATTTTGGAAATGTGAAAAATACACTATGTCGCACGGGTGTGTCATCGAAATGCATAGTAATCGAGATTACATACATAACAATTATATTAAACATTTAACCGAACACCAAGTAAAATCATTTGGTTCTAATGTTGTAAAGGATGGAAATATTGATTATCTTGTCTGGCCGAAACTAGCTGGTCTGGCCCAGAAAAAGACCTACACACTCTATAGTTTTCTGTTCCGTGCTGTAGTCTTTGCTTCCAAATTATTACCCTTTATGGAACATATTTGGGCCCCGTCAAGCGATTTTGGTACTTATCGCCTATGCGAGCAGCGAAGGTTCAGGCGAGCCTGCGCATCCGCGCAGTCTCGCTAGAACCTTCGCTGCTCGCTCATACAAGCAGTGAATCAAGAGGAACCTTCAGAAAGAAAGCCATATCCCTGGCCCCTCTGAATGGCTGGGCATGCGCAGTTAAAATTTGTCATGACGGAATGCTCGAAGACACACATTCAATTGGCGGGGCTCATTTAACTTCACCACAGCTGGTGTTAAGGGAATGCGTCAGGGTCGTAAAAAGTCTACCTGTCCTTCTTCATAGTTTGGATTGCATTTACTAGTCCTTTTAGACCATTCATTCCACTGTGGAATTTTGAAAATATCTGATGGTCACTGATGAGGCCTAATTGACCGAAACTAGCTAGTCTGGTCCAGAAAAACAAACTTGCACACTCTATAGTTGTAGCCTTTGCTTCCAAGGGATTACTCTTTGTAGAACATATTTAGTTAAATGAGACGCACGCGTGAAAGGAAAATGGTTACATGAAAAGACACATTCACCAAAGCTCGCATATAAAATACCAGTTATTCATGAAAAGATGCAATATATACAAGTTATTGCATAGCTACAAATAGTTAATGATAAAAATGTGCTATAAAAGCCGAGAAGCTGGCATGCCGATATCACACACTACATACTATACATGAAATGACATCCCACCGAAACAGCTTTATGGTTAAAGGAGCGGTCCGACTCGCACCAATATAAGTGGTCACGCTAAGACCTTCAATTTTTCGCCAATCAGATTATCGACAACGTGTACATAGCAACACAGCGGATGTGCATCAGAGTCACCGATTTCAAGACTGCATTACGATTTTTTTTTTTTTTTTTTTTTTGGTTTGGGTTTTACGGCCCTTTCAAGATTATTTCACTCATATCGAGCCGATCGTTAATCAAAGGTGGGCGAAAACCGGAGTACCCGGAGAAAAACCACCTGACCTTCCGTTGCAGAACTTGGCGTCTCACACGTGACCCGAGCGAGGCTCGAACCCACGGCGGTGAGAGACCTAATGACTAAGAATCAGCGCTCTTATCCATTAGGCCACGGAGGCCCACTGCATTACGATAATACATTCGTGCGATATAGTGCATTTTTCTCATCTCCAAAATGGCAATTTTTCTGAGGAAAATCCGTTAATTTTTTTTAGAAATACTGCAAACATAGGTTATTGGTGCTCGTTAGAACCGCCTCATTGAGGCGGTTCTAACGAGTACCCACAACCTATGTCTTGGAGCAAAAATAAGGAAAAAGCATACCCCCCCCCCCCCCCCCACGTAAGCCCCAGTCTTCTCTATATCAAGTGGGGTATAGGGGGTCTTCAATTCACGGACCCGTTCACGTGATGGGACGATTTATTATATTTTTTTCATATTTTTATACAACATATCCAAGTTAGGTCGGTTTCAGCTCTGCACCGAAACATCATACAGCCCAGTCTATTCCCCCTAGCCCCCAATAAGCGAAGTCGCAGAGCAATTCGATATCTTCAACTATTGACTATATAATTGGTTTTAACTGAACCACGTGGTAAATATGCCATTCCTAATTGTTGCTGAATACAGGAGTAAGCCGGCCCCGCCCATTGGGGCTTGGAGAAATATATTGGGCTGCACGATGCTTCCACGCAGAGCTGAAACTGATCGCACATGAGTTCTGGTTAACCGCTTAGACTGACTAAGCCTACCCAGGCAAAGTGGTGCGAGTCTGACCCTCCAATGCATATGATAAGCCCCTATAAGTAAAATATAAGTGAAGGCAATGATCAGGAATGGACACAATTAACCTACAGCTCTCATCAGTGACACCAAGTGAAAGAAACACAAACATGAAACAACTAGACAGACACCAATGGAAACATCCCTACCAGTAAGCCAAACGGACAGTTACTTTCCCACAAAATGGCCCATTGGCTATCCAAAGCAACATAATATAAGCGATACACACACACTATCAGAGACAACCATAACAAAAATAAACCACGACAGAATGACCGCCTTGGAACGGTCAATGAAACGAATTCTTCTGGGTGGGGGGATCAATCAGCCACAGAGATGAAACAACGTTGAGGAACCACTGAAATGCTGAAACAAAAGAAAACCAACAGTTAGACTCCGCTTAGGCGGACTAAGCCTGCCAAGGCAAAGTGGTGCGAGTTAGACCATCCAGTGCATAAAAAACCCTATTGGTTTAATTGGGAGGCAGGGATTAAGATGAGGTCGGGTAAAAGTCCCACAAAACTGGAAGCAATGTGTCAAAAATGACCAAAAAGTGTTGCCAGGGACGTTAAACCTCATCCAACCAAACAAATAAATAATTGAGCCTGTTAAAAAGAAAGTATCCTTAATTTCTTTGGTTTGTTTTGTTTGTTTGATATGAGGTTTAACGTCCCCGTCAACATTGTATAGGTCATTTTGGAGACGTTGCTTCCAATTTTGTAGAACTTTTACCCGAACTTGAGATGAAATGACATCTCAAGCTCTGTCGACCAATGAAACCAATAGGGTTTATAAACATGGTCGGTCCGACTCTCATCTTTTTGCCTGGGCAGGCTTTCATGTTTGTGTTTCTTTCCCTTTGGTGTCTCTGGTGGGGGCTGTGGGTTAATTGTATCGATTCCTGATCATTGCCTTCACTTCTATTTAGATCCTCTAAACGGTTTACATGTACCAGTACTCATGTGCGGTTGGTTTCAGCTCTGTGTGGAAGCATCATGCAGCCCATTGATTTCTGCAAGATCCTTAATTTCCATTTCATAGTTTACATTAGTATAAATTTGTATTCAGTGCAATTTCCTGTGTAATATACACTCCTCTAACCCCAACTTTATATAGACAAAACTGGGGCTTACAGCTAAGGGTATATATATCCTTACTGTTCTTATTTCTGCTGCAAGACATAGACTGTGGCTACTTGTTAGAACTGCTTCCAAAAGGTGGTTTTAACAAGCTCCCACAACCTACATTTGGAGTTAAAAAATATCACACATTTTCATTAGAAATGTTACCGTTGTGGAGAAATGAAAGAGTCCTACAGGTGTCACTGTAATATGAATTGCACAAAAAGACTTCGGCAGTGTGGATACCCCAGAATTACAATGATCAAAGCATTTTAGCATCATTTCTTCTAGTTTGCCTATTCTCAAAATGTCATACATGCAAGCCCATACAAATTGTCCCCACACAAACTCAACCTTATACAGATAAAAATATGGCATAAATGGTTAACAATATTAATTTTCCTGTAACGGCGCGAAAGTTCTAATTGCGGGTATCACTATGAGGCAATTTGAATAGGTACCTGCATTTATACGGTTGATTGTTTGTCAATCTACCCTAAGTTACAAAGTGCAAATGCTCTTCAGTGCTAAAGTCCACATGTCTATCACTGTCTTGTCGGAATAACGGTTATTTTAGAAAAAAAAGCCGCTGTAAGATCAGGATGTTGCGTAAGATGATTATCGATAGAATCTGAACTGGGCTTGGCAAATAGTGTGGACCCAGATCAGACATCGAAGAATACGGCCTCTGATCAGGGTCTACACTGATTGCTAAAAGAGAAAACTGGAATTCAAGGGTTTAACTGAACAGTAAAAATCTTAGTCCAGGGCTATCTCCCAAGCCTATACTCAGAGACAATCGACCTACGAGTACTCTCAGTGCTTTGATTTTATACTCTGCAGTGAAATCAATGCTAAACTGACAATTTTACACTGAAAATATATGCTATAGCAGCCCAGACTAATTATTTTTCTCGCCAAAATTCATATGGTACCGATAAAATAATTCCGTAAAATACCTTGAAAAGCACTCTTTGGACTGTAAAAATGCTGTATTTTCATGGTGATCTGTTTATGTTTTGAAACTGACAGGCGTGTCAAAATTGCGACGTATGATTCGATTGTTTTGTTTGTTTGTTTGATTTGAGGTTTAACTTCCCCGTCAACACTGTAAAGGTCATTTTGGAGACGTTGCTTCCAATTTTGTGGGACTTTTACCGGATATTGAGATGAAATGACATCTGAAGCCCTGTCGCCCAATGAAACCAATAGGGTTTATTAGCATGGATGGTCCGCCTCCCACCGCGGTTCCTGGATAGGCTTAGATCCTCTAAGCGGTTTACCAGTACTTGTGTGCGGGCCGTATTCAGCTCTGTATAGAAGCGTCGTGCAGCCCATATATTTCTTCAAGCCCCTATGGGCGGGGGCTTGTACGATACGATTGATGAATTACCATAAATGTCCTTATAAAACTATTAATCCTTTTTTCGGCGGATACCTCGTGTGTTTTCAACACACTCAATGAAATATTTTTGGTATCCACCCCAAAAAGTAAATATCCTCTGACCATTACATTTGCAGGCCTATGCAACACAATGTGTATTTTCAAGCATTTACAAATAACATTTTTTTTTTGAAGATATTTTTTCTTTTATATTGGTTCAGTGATAGATTATGAGTGCTAGTTCAAACCACCACATTGCAGCCTTTTTAGTTCAAGTACCAGAAATACCTGTTTCTGAGCAGTGAAAAGAAAGGCTAATTTTACAGCTGTTTGTTTGGATACATACATGCAGTGAAATTTGCACTGGAGGTATTTATTGCTTGGTTCACAAAAATATCTGAAACAATGTTTATTTATTTTTTTATTTATTTAAGAAAAGATCCGCCTTAGAACGGTCTGTGAAACGAATTCCACTGGGGTGGGGGGTGTATTAAATCGATTTTACGGGGCCGGCCGCAATCCTCGCAGAACCAATTTCAAATTATCTTCCACGAATCCAACAAATAGCTCAAAATCGCCCTGTAACCGGGGTGCTACAATGGTGACTGCTCTTTTGAACATGATTGCCTTGTTAGTGTTGAAACAGTTTTGTTACGAAATATCAAATATTATACAGACATGTTCATGTGTCTTCATGGCAAAATAGAAGTGACGGCAATGATCAATACAATTTATGCACATCCCCCATTAGAGACACCAGAGGGAAAGAAACATTAACATGAAATAACTGGACCTTAATGGAAACATCAAAAGCTTTAAGCCAAAAGGACACTCACAAAATGGCCAACTGGCTATCCAAAACAAAGACATATAAACGATACACACACTCCAATCAAACCCTAACAATAACAAACTGCGACAGAAGAACCACCTTGGAACGGTCAGTGAAACGAATTCCACTGGACTGTTCAAAAATTATTTGTACGCATTGCACCGGCGTGCAATTAAAGAGGGTAGTTTTCAACCGTGATTGGGTTAACTACCATGCGTGCATTTACAAGGGGTATGCAATTTCGAAGCCATCGGAATACCCACAATTTGTCTAAATAACGTAGTACCAAATCTTATGCAGAAAGTGTTAGAGAGAGAACTGACTGTATGTACAAAAGTTACAAAAAATACTGCAAATAGGGTCCTTTCGAAATTAATGAAATAGAGCCAAGGTTGTGGGCTTTTCGGAAAAGACAGACTCGAGATATCTTTGTTTACCTGGACAATAAAACAATCTAGGTATTCAAAATATTTTACTTTTGGAGGGATTCTTCACGGTTCATTTTCACTTACATTTGCCGAACTAGACGAATCTTCTGTCGCGGTTTATTTTTGTTATTGTTTGTCTTTGAGTGTGTGTATCGCTTATGTCTTTTTGTTTTGAATAGTCTTTGGGCTGTTTTGTAGGAAAGTATCTGTCCGTTTGGCCTTCCGCTATTGATTATTCCATTTGTTATTTAATGTTTGTGTTTCTTTCCCTTTGGTGTCTCTGGAGGGCTTGCGAAACTTCAAGTCCTCGCGCGGTACAAACTTGGCTTTACTTCTAATCTTGGCCGGAGACATTGAAACTAACCCCGGCCCAAGGTTGCGCTGCGGACTCTGCAAAAAATATTGCAAAGGCTCGGAGAAATGGATAGAATGTGAGGACTGTAACAAGCGCTTTCACTCCTCATGTTCTGATTTGGATAATAGTCAATTGTTAGAAATTGAATCTAGAGCTGGAACTTGGTATTGCAAAGCCTGCAAAGCTGACTGTGGTCTTTGCAGTGGTGCTGTCCTTAATAGCCACAAAGCCGTTCAGTGTGATCAATGTGAAATGTGGATACACACTGACTGTTCCTTCATTTCAGATGCAGAATATGGCACTTTGGTAAATTCAAGCTGCCACTGGATATGTCCAAAATGTGAGGTCTGTAACTTTTCAGACTCCTTCTTTGATGAATATGTAGAACTGAGTAAGCCAAACAGGTTTGAACCTCTGTCAGAGGATAAGAGAGGCAAATCTTCGACTGCTGATGAAACTTAGTCAAATTTTGTGAAAGGTCTGAAACTTTGCAGTATAAACATAAATGGAATTAGAGGGAAAATTCTTGAACTTTTAGCTTTCCTCGATATATCTCAACCTCATATTGTTGCTATTCAGGAAACAAAGATTGACAGTTCAATTACTACATCTGAGCTTTTCCCTGAAACCTGTCAGTACTGTGTGTACAGGAAAGATAGAAACTCTTATGGCGGTGGGGTGATGTTGCTCATTCATAGAGACATCCCCCACATGCCTTTCATGGAACTTGAAAATGACACCGAATCGGTCTGGGTCAAGGTTTTTGCAAATAAAACTTCCCACTTCGTAGCAAGCTGGTATCGACCACCTAATGGTACAATCGAAAACTTCCAGTTGTTTAAAGACCAACTGGATTGCATTAAATCGCAGCATAAGGGTAAAAAACTCCTGGCTGTACATGTTCTAGGTGACCTCAACTTCAGAGACATTGCTTGGCCCGACAGGCTCAGCAAACAAGGCACAATGCTGAGTCAGTCGGAAGGACAAATATTAATTTACATTATGAACGATCATGGCCTTGAACAAATTGTTAACTTCCCCACTCGTGATAAGAACACATTGGATCTGATCCTTACGACTTTGCCAGGACAATTCGAAGACATTCATTCCCCAGATAAACTAAGTGACCACGATGTTGTCTCCGGATATTTAAAAATTCACATCCCACAAATAAAGAGACCTCGGAGGAAGGTGTACTCATATCAGAAAGGTGACTATGAAACTATGAGGCAGGATGCACTCAGATTTTCAAAGGAGAATTACTTTAATGCTCATTCAGATGCTCGGTCTGTACAGGAGAATTTTGATTTGATAACTTCTTTCATTCATACTTCGGCCGAAAATCATATCCCCTCAAAAACTAGTAGGTCTGTATCTTCTATTCCCTGGATCACTCAAGAGATAAGAAGGAAAATTCGCAGAAGGAATAAGATTCATGCAAAGGCAAAAAAGACGGGAAGTGGTAAACTCCGGACAAAATTTGAAAACTTGAGACGTGAAATCAAGACTGATATAAAAAATCAGCATGATTTGTATGTGAATGTCTTGGTAGATGATATATAGGCAAATCCCAGACTTCTACAGATATATTAATAGCCAGAAGAAAGACAGGCAAGGTATCCCGCCCCTTAATAAAAGAGGAGGGGACGGGGTTGCTGAATCAGACTCTGAAAGGGCAGAGGAACTAGTTGGTCAATTCAATGATGCATTTAATAAAACTGAGTTCACGGAGGTTCCATTGACTGGAAGGTCGGCCCATTCATGAATAATAGTGTTGTGACAGCTGCAGGAGTGATCAAATTACTTCAAGGCTTAAACCTCAGTAAGGCCTTAGGACCTGATGAGCTTCATCCTAGAGTCCTGAAGGAACTAGCAAATGAGTTTGGTCCAGTTTTTGCAAACTTGTTTCAACAGTCTCTTGATACGGGTGAAATCCCCAAAGAATGGCTCTTAGCAAACATTTGTTCACTCTTCAAAAAAGGAGATAGGACTCTTGCCCGTAATTATCGCCCTGTGTCTCTGACTTGTGTTCTGTGTAAATTGCTGGAACATATAGTCTGCTCAAACATCATGACCCACTTGGACGAACATAAACTTTTGTCAGACAGACAACATGCATTTAGGAAAAGGCACAGTTGTGAAACTCAGCTAAGCACAGTTATTAATGACTGGGCAAAAATCTTGGACAAAGGGGGACAGGTGGACACATTTATTCTGGACTTCGAGAAGGCTTTTGACACCCCTCCTCATGAACTACTTAAATCTAAGTTATTTGGTTATGGAATTGGGGGAAAGACCCTCAAATGGATAGATTCCTTTCTTTGCTACAGAAAACAGCGGGTTGTTGTTAATGGTGAATCTTCGGAGTGGGCTCCAGTTTTGTCTGGAGTCCCACAAGGGACCGTTCTTGGTCCACTTTTGTACTCCCTGTACATCAATGATATTTCCACTGACATTGACTCAGAAATAAGACTGTTTGCAGATGAAATTAGAGATACAGATGACTCATTGAAACTTCAGGCTGACATAGATAGATTAGGATGTTAGGCACGTAAATTGGGCATGAGATTACAGCCAGTTAAATGCAATATTATGCAGATAACTAGGAAGAGATCTAATAAAGTTGAGGCTTCTTACAACTTAGAGGGAACGGTCCTCGAGAATGTGGACTCCATTGAATACCTTGGCGTGACAATCTCACACAACTTGAGATGGAATACTCATATTAGCAATATGTGTACTAAGGCAAATAGAACGCTTGGTTTCCTGAGGCGAAATCTTCATCAGTGCCCTCAGGATGTAAAAGAGGCAGCATATAAAGGTCTTGTTCGCCCAATCTTGGAATATGGTAGTTGTATCTGGGACCCCAGTGGAGTGGTCCTTAACGATGAAATTGAGAAAGTTCAGAATAGAGCTGCTAGATTTGTAACAGGCAATTACTGCTTTGAAACTGGGAGCATGACTGGAATACTTGGAAAATTAAAATGGGAGTCTCTCAAGAAAAGGAGAAAAGACAGTAGGCTAATCCTTTTATACAAAGGTCTAAAGGGTGCTGCCAGCATTCCAACAGATGACCTTGTTCCCCCAGCTAGACACTGTAGAAATCACCATTCGTTGGCGTTTCAGACCCTTAGCGCAAGAACTGACATTTATAAAGAGTCGTTCTTCCCCAGAACAATTAGAGACTGGAATGCCCTTCCCGATCCGATTATTTCGACAGATGAAGGTGCTGATGATTGTGTAGCTAAATTTACCTCTTTGGTTAGAGCTAGGGACTAACTTCCCACATCACAGGTCCTGGTGTATGAATGTCATTTGACGTGTCACCAGTAACAATTCTGATTCTGATTCTGGTTGGTGGTGTGGGTTAATTGTATTGATTCCTGGTCATTGGTTTCACTTCAATTTTACAAAGACACAAGCCCCCATACTTAGTCTGGATCATGTTAACAATTACCTGCAATGAACACCCTGTAAACCCTACTTTATATAGATAAGATGGGATTTACAATGGTATGCAATACTATTACGAAAATACGCCTATACAAATACATTGTAAACTTTACTGCGAAAAAAAAAGATTAAGATGAAAAAAATGTGATATTTTTCGTATTTCTGCTCAAAATATAGTTCGTGGACACTCGTTAGAACCGCCTTATCTAGGCGGTTCTAACGAGTACCCGGCACAATCTATATTTCAGAGCAGAAATAAGAAAAATAATGTTTACCCCTGTTAACCCCAGTTTTACTATATATAAGTGGAATTCAATTGCATCGAAATTATACAGGCGTGTTTTCGTTATGTATCCTATTTATAGTCGCTAATGGCCAAATATGACCGACTCAGTATATGTAGATAATCAAAATCATACATTGTAGGTACTCGTTAGAAGTGCTTTAAGGATGCGGTTCTAACAAGTACCCACAATTCATGTTCTGACTATAAATAAAAGAATAATTAAACAAAATACAACTCATCCGAAAATTGACATTTTGGAGATATTAAAGAATGTACTGTTTCATATTGATTTGCTTTCGTAATAGAATACAACATTACCTTTCATTACAATAACACACCCGTGTGACATAGTGCATTTTTCACATCTCTCAAAAAAATCCGTGATTTTTTTACGGCGTAGCCGTTATGGTTTTGCTTTTGTCCTACATTTTTCGTTACTCCATTGGTCAATAAAACCACATGTCCAAGGAGATGACCATTTCATTGGTCAATGATTTGCATAAATAAATCTACTCAAAAAATACGACAGTTTACCGAAGTTTTAACCTAGGAGATGTTTCATTTTTTATGTGAGACATGAATGAAAAATATATACAGTTTCGGCTTGCTCACCGTCTTGTCCTTTGATGACCATACGTCATATGTATAATTGGGATTCTAGTGAATTCTGTAACTGCTGCGGTGAATAGCTATTTTTACCTAATTTCACGTGGTTGGTCTATATAGCGAAAGGAACCATTACGCGAAAGGAAGGTTCCTTTCGCGAAAGGAAGAATTTTCTGCGAAAGGAATTGTTTGTTTGATTTGAGGTATAACGTCCCCATCAACACTGTGTAGGTCATTTTGGAGACGTTGCTTCCAAGTTTGTGGGACTTTTACCCGACATTGAGATGAAAGACACCTCAAGCCCTGTTGCCCAATGAAACCAATAAAGAGATATAGCATGACAAGAACATGTAATAATCGCATTACAAGTTGACAGATGTTTAATTTACAATATATGCTAAATAAAAGTTGCAGTGTATCATTTGTCTTCAGCATACTTTATCTCCACCATTTTAACACAAAATGGACATTTTCGAATATCATTAATGTTATATAAATTCTGAAAAGGAATAAGTGTAATTTGAGTTTTAGTTAGGTGCACATAAGATCAAGTTTCCGTCCGTTTGTCTGCTCGTCCGTTTGTTCGTCCGTCTATGCGTTTACGTTCACCATAGCGACAACCCTAAATGTTAACTCTAGAATTTGTGTTCAAAAACAGTGAATGATAACGTTTTCTTATTTGTTGTGCATATACTTGAGATCATATGCTCTTGAAATGAGGTCATGTTTTTAACCTTGACCTTTTACACCGCCCTCTGCAAAGCTATTTTTCCTCGCGTGACATCTGAATTGTTTGAATACAGTAAACCATTTCATAGCTAGACAATTGTTGCTGTCACTATTGTAGCTCATATTGCACGACCCGCAAAAAAAGCGACCGACTGAAGTCGGTTGATTTTCTAAGAGTGCCCTAAAATCACCGTGTCATTCTGTCAGTCTGTCTGTCTGTCCGTCCGTAACCCGTTTGTGAAATTGGTGATAGTGACTTAACCGCTTGGAATATTTAAACAATTTTTGGCATACTGATAGATATCAATGAGATCTAACCAATGAACTTGCGAAATATTACATTCCATTTAGTATAGCCTCGCCGAGGCGAAAAATGTGAAAATTTTCGAACTGCTTCTCCTCGGAAACCGTTGGGCCATTTGAAGTCAAATTTCATATGGAGGCTCTATGGGATGGGGGAAACCAAAATTTGCTCATGGGGTCCAGGTCATATGACCAAAATGGCCACCAAGCCATATACGGTCTGTCTGTCTGTCCGTCCGTAACCCGTTTGTGAAAATTGGTGATAGTGACTTAACCGCTTGGAATATTTAAACAATTTATGACATACTGATAGATATCAGTGAGATCTAACAAATGAACTTGCGAAATGTGACATTCCATTTAGTATAGCCTCGCCGAGGCGAAAAATGTGAAAATTCTCGAACTGCTTCTCCTCGGAAACTGTTGGGCCGATTAAGGTCAAATTTCATATGGAGCCTCTATGGGATGGGGGAAACCAAAATTTGCTCATGGGGTCCAGGTCACATGACCAAAATGGCCGCCAAGCCATATATAGTTAAAACCCTTCAAAATAGTCTTCTCCAGAACCACTGGGCAGATTTCCACGAAACTTGATAAATAGCATCTGGGACGTAGGCCCATCATAAATTGCTAAAATGGTGACCCTGGGTTGACCTTGACCTTCTTTGTGCCTAGGTCAAACTTTGACACATATGCTTTTGTATTGGAAAAGTGAGAATTCATTTTTTCCTGCAAACGATTCAGAAAACAGTACTAAAGTATAAGATATATTTTTGCTCCTTACGATAAGGCGCATTTATTAGGGGAACCGTTTTAGGTCCAGGTCACATGACCAAAATGGCCACCATACCCATATATGGTAACACTCATAAAGCTAAAAGCATCCGGCGGGTCGTGCACTTCAGCTGAAACACTGGTTTCTAAGCAACCTTCCAATTAAATCTACGCCGCATATCTTTTTTAAAGATATTTCTTGTCTTATTTATACTGCAAACATAGATTGGGGGTGCTCGTTAGAACCGCCTCATTGAGGCGGTTCTAACGAATCCCGACAACCTATGTCTTGGAGCATATAAAGAAAAATAAATTACACCCCGTAAGCCCCAGTTTTCTCTGCATAAAGTGGGGTTTAGAGGTGTGTTCATTTCACGGACTGGTTAACGAGATTCCTTGACGTCATGAAAATGCTGTCGGCCAATGGATATTTATCTAACCCACTGGAAATCCGAGATAAAACTGTTGTCATTATGATAACATACCCGTGCAAACAAAATTTGTGGGAACTCGTTAGAGCTGCCTAAATGAGGCGGTTCTAAATAGTACCCACAACCAATGTCATGGAGCAGAAATATGAAACATAAGAAATAAGAAACATATAATGCATACCACCGGAAACCCTGGTTATCTCATTTCACGGACTTGTTCTCGTGATGCGCATACTACTCCGAGTCTGTGCTGAGCCCACACATCTGAATGCATATGTTTGATTGACGTTTCTCTGATTATCTATTCATCACGAAAACAGACCTATATGATTTTTACCCCCTGAACCCAACTTATATTTTGTAAAAATGGGGTTTACAATGGTAAACCTTATTTTTACTTATTTCTGCTCAAAAACATAGATTGTGGGTACTCGTTAAAACTGCCTTGACGAGGTGGTTCTAACGTGTACCCACAATCTATATTTTGAGTAGAAATATGAAAATTATCACAATTTTTCATGTTAAATTTTCATTTTTCGTTGGTTAAATTTACAATGTATTTGTAAAGGCGTGTTTTCGTAATGTGTAACTACCAATCAAAAAAGAAAAACCTGCAAGTTATTTAATATTTATTTTAATTGTTGGTCAAAGTTTCATGTTCTATGATTGATCTGTTATGAATTTAGTTTAAAGAGAGAGAGAAAAAAAGAGAACAAGCTTATTGATTTTCTTTTATTTTTTGTTCAAAGCAACACTCGACTTTCATTTTCTCCGATTGATCTGTTACTTTTCTGTTTATGAAGGTCGTTTGATGCATATACTTGGTTTATTTAAGAATACTTCGTCCTTACTCGTAGACTTACTAACCTAAGATGACTGGATACCCCTTCAGGGGCAACAATATTTTCAAAAATATACCTGTATTCTTTATAAATAGGGGCAATAGCCGATCCTGAAGTTTTTTCTTTAAAAGTATAATCCGCTTCCGGAGGGACTACATTTATATGAAGGCTTTTATAGAACATATTTAACTTTACAACAGCTGGTGTGTGGGAATGTGTGGCGGCGGTAAAACGTCTCCTTGTCCAGCATCATAGTGTAGATTATATTTTCTTGTCCGTTGGGATCATTGATTCCATTGTGGAATTCAGAAAATATTTGAGGGTCACTGATGAGGCCTATTTGGCCGAAACTAGCTAGTCTGGCCCAGAAAACATGTACACTCCATATTTTTAACTTCTGTGGTGTATTCCTTGCTTCCAAAGGATAACCCTTCTATAGAAAATATTGAGCATTCTGAAACTAGTGAACAAACGCATTTCTTTCTATTCTCGAAACACGAATTATTACTCCTAAACCTAAGGCGTCTTTACGTCACTTAACGATTTAATGGAATGGAAATTTCGCAGGGAAGATTCCATCTATCTTGCATGTAATGTAAGAATTTTGTTCGCTTCTGAAGAGCATACCATCATGCTTTATGGTTATGTCAGAAATTGTGTGATGCTCTCGATTTTCTACTTGACAATAAAATTGTGGGTATTCCGATGGGTACGAATTGCGCACCCCTTGTGGCTAACCTGTTATTGTTTTGCTACGAATGCGACTTCATAATGCACCTTTCCGTTGTAAAACAATCTGATATCGATGAAGCCTTTAACTCGACTTTGGATGATATATTAAATTTTGACAATATATATTTCGATGGTCTGATCAGTCAAATAAATTTCCCACAGAACTTCAGTTAAATAAAGCAAATTCTTCTGATATCGATGTCCCGTTTTTGGATTTACACCTGTGTATTGTAGACGGGTTGGCTTCCTGCAAAATTTATGATTAAATGTTTTGATTCTTTTTTTTTCTCGAATGGTGATGTTCCTCGTGCGGCATCGTATATCTTTTATATTTCGCAATTAATTCGATTTGCCAGAGTAGCTAGTCATGTAACTGACTCCAACAATCTTACTAAATTGTTAACTGCTGAACTTCTTAATTAGGGTTATCGGTATTATAAACTGCGCAAAGCCTTTTCTAAATTTTATAGACGCCATTCCGATTTAATTTCGAAAAGTCAATGATGGACTTCAATGTTTTCTGCATTAATTTTATGGTGACTTAGTATATACATTCAGAAAATTATATACTTGCAATGATTTCAGTACCGAGTGTCGTAAAATCATTCTTCGATATAAAAATATTGGGAACATAAATATTATACGACAGACTGCATGCATGGATGTTAACACAATCACGGTTGATAACCTTGCTTCCCTCTTGAATTGCACGCCGGTGGGTCAGGCCTCAGATTCTATGGCGGTTCAAGCGTAAAGACTTACTTATGTAATGTTGGTTGGGACCAGTTGCTCTGTCTCTGGTAGGACCCATCGGAGTCTAACTGTTGGTTTTCGTTTGCTCCAGCATTTCTGAAATTCGTTGCTGTAGAGTCTTCGCCGTTGTTTCGTCTCTGTGGTTGTGTGATTTTTGTTTTCTTGGAGATGTTGCACTGAAGATTTTGAAAGTTTTCATGCGGAATGAACAAACTATTTGTCTAAATCGCGACGGAATCAATGGCGAGGATTGCGGGCGCATAAAATCGATTTACCCCCCCCCAACCCACCCCAGTGGTATTATTTTCAGTGATTCTTTTTTCGTGGTTTATTTTTGTTACGGTTTGTCTTTGAGTATGTGTATAGCTTGTATCTTTTTGTTTTGGTTAGCCCATTGGCCATTTTATGGGAAAGTGACTTGTCTTTTTGGCTTTACGCTATTGATGTTACCATTACGGGCTAGATATCAAATTTTTGTTTTTCTTTCCTACTGGTGTCTCTGATAGGAGATTACGCTTCATTGTATCGATTCCTGATCATTTCCTTCACTTCTATTTTGGAAACGCATCATTTGCCAATCACAGGTTCCATTTACACTATACGGCTCGAAGATGTTTAGAGTTCGAGTGTTTAAAATTACCTCTATATCAGAAAATATTCTAAGATTTACAGTTACCACTAGACTATTTAAGACTTCTGTCACGGAAGATGCGTCTTCGGACGTTCAGCATGAATGTTCGCTCAACAAGGACTCAAGTTTGTATGTTTTCGTTATACGGCAGAATGCAGCTTTCCGCTAAAACCGCCAACTCCCATTCATATAGTGCCATCTGGAAAAGCAGACGAGTATTTGCGTAGCGCCCATGTCTAAGGGCATTTTCGTTTGATGTGGCCCATTTCAGCGACGGTTCTCGAGACAGTAACTTCATACAGTACAACTTAGAATGGTGGATGAGTTAAGTTTAAATGAAAAAGCCCAATTATGTTCCTACGATTCAATGCTGTGCTGCTTCTTATAATTTGCTCTAGTGGAGGAATGAACTGCGCTTGCATTTGTAAGTAAAAGTAGTATTTTAAAACACACTCACATGCTTTCGTGCTCATGTATTATTTGATTTATCAATCTCGTTGAAGAAAAGGCAAAAAAGCCTCGCATTTTAAATGGTCGGATCTGAAGCCTCGCATTATATCCCCTTTCCTCAACGTTCAATAAATCCAATAATACATCAACACTCATGTAAGATCCTTTATTAAAGTTTTACAAATGCGCATGCGCAGCCAATTAATATGGTTGGATTGGCCATTGACGTGGCTGACAATTATGCCGACGCTTTCCATGATATTTGGTTCAGTGATGAATCACACTATCTTTTGTCTGGCCATGTATGTAAGCAAAACATGAGGTTTTAGGCAAATGCACAACCGCATTGCTTCACAGTAAGACCCATTCATAGTGAAAAACTGACAGTTTGGTGCGATATGTCATCACACGGAATAATTGGACCGTACGTGTTTACGGACACTGTAAACTAGAAGTAGAGCCAATGATCAGGAATCGAAACAATTAACCCACAGTTCCTATCAGAGACACCAAAGGGAAAGAAACACAAACATGAAGGAACAGACCCCAACGAAAACACCAACAGCGGAAAGCCAAAAGGACAGTTACTTTCCCACAAAATGGCCAAAAGACTATCCAAAATAAAATAATATAAGCGAAACAAACACCCAAAGACAAACCATAACAAAAATAAACCGCGATATAAAAGATATTTCTATACAGTCTGTGGAAAAAAATATTATGATGTAAATTCTACAGCTAGGTTTAAAATTATTAAACGGCATGAAACTGAATTAAATTGGATAAAATTATTAATGACACCTTTTCCATTGGGTTTTAATGACAACATTTATCATGAGGGTAATATATCGTAAATGCCACTCAATGCTTGCTTTTGTAAGTTCATTACCCATTTCTGTATTACGAATTCTGGATACCGAGGCGAATAAATTCTACGATAGTTCTAATCAGTTATACAACGCTGCTCATTTAACTAGAGGTTATATTCAGCATGCTGTTCGTCCTGTCATCGATTATGAAATTAATCACAAACATCATTACATCAAACTATCCTTCATTAATAAGGGTTTGGATTTTATAGATTTACCTAGTATCTTCCGGGACAGTTCGGATATTTCAATCAGTCCTGCTTATTTTCAAAACTTTTAGGTACCCAGAGTTTAGAGGTACCAGATAAACAGTCACCGAAAGTTTATAGGTACTCAAAACTTTCAGGTACCAGCTAACCATTCCCAGCTACTGATCATCCAAACTCACTATAGCCTAGTCAAGCTTTGACAAGGTGTGTGTATCTGGGTAACGAGATCTGGGTACCGGGGGTCACTATGGGTACCGACTCCTTCGGTATCCAGATACACATCCCGGGTACCCAGAGGTCGGTACCCAGATACACATCCTATACTGATGTTGTCGGAATCGTAAGTTATGCAAGAACAACGATCATGCTAGCAGCCTTGCCTCGGGATCCGGCAAATGTTAATACATGAAAAACCATGGTTGATCTCTATACCTAAATATCTGTCACACATTTAATTAAAAGGGTGAGTGAGTGAGTGTTTGGGTTTAACGTCCCACCAACAGCTAAGGTCATACGGAGACGGGACCTCGGTTTAAATATGTTCTTTAAAAGGGTTATCCTTTGGAAGCAAGGAATACACCACAGAACTGAAAAATATGGAGTGTACATGTTTTCTGGGCCAGACTAGCTAGTTTCGGCCAATTAGGCCTCATCAGTGACCCTCAGATATTTTCAAATTTCCACAATGGAATCAAAGATCCCAAAGGACAAGAAAATATAATCTACACTATGATGTTGGGCAGGGAGACGTTTTACCGCCGCCACACATTCCCACACACCAGCTGTAGTGAAGTCAAATATGTTCTTTAAAAGGGTTATCCTTTGGAAGCAAGGAATACACCACAGAACTGAAAAAAAAAATAAAGAACTAAAGACTCATCCGAAAGTCTGAACATTTAATTAAAAATGGATGCATTCAATATATGATGTGAAAGCATTCATTTGGGACTAAGCAATGACTAATCTCTATTATCTGGTCCCAGTAATTCAGGTATGTCATTCTTTAACTTCTTGCGCATTGTAAAACGGACCGAAAGCCGTACTCAAAATCCAAAAAAACATGTTCAAATCATGAAAATCGCGTGCTGTTTGAACATGGTTTTTGAACTTTCTATATCACAAGATGGGCCTAGCGTCGTTCGCGTTACGTGGACCGACGCAACGTTATCGCCCTTAACGTAGCGGTTTACAATTGTCTTATGGCGTCGGAGGCTTATTGCGTGACAACGGCATTGTAAACAACATACTGATCTACATGTAGCCGCCATGTTGCTTTGCCGATCCACGGGCCTCAGACGTTACATCCATCCAATATCCGCTGAGAAAGAAGGCTAAAAATGTGTGCATATGATATGACGAACGTACAAGCCGTTGCTTGCTACGCTTGCTGACAGAGATTTTGGACGTGTTGGGTGACTTTCAAAGTATTTTACGGCTCTGATTGAACCTCAGAGGCCCCTGGCTGGTCACATTTGCAGGGTTTATATGGAGTTTATATGGAGCTTTTGGATGTTTTCGTCAAAATATGCCAATGGATTCGTACGTTTGGCAAAATCAACGATCATCCATGCAATGGTTATTTCATTGCGTTAACAAAGCCGGATCCCTCGGAAGATACCTACAGCTTCCTCGTGGCCTGAAATATGTTGATGCATGAAAACGCATGGTTAAGCCCTATATTCTAGCTGCATATAAATGCCTATGCGCATGGCCCTTTGAAGCCATTGTCAAATGGACCGAAAGCAGTGCTAAACAACAACAAAAAACATGTTCAAATCATGTTCATGTTCGGGTGCTGTTTGAACATGGATTTTGGGCTTTTGATTACACAAAATGGGCCTTGCTTTGGTGTCCTTGTTTGTGTTGAACTAGGCACAGGGATCAAGTATTTTTCTTTATTAAGAGACACTGTATCAGGGTGTATCAGGGTGTAACTTATAAAACAATGTTAAAGAGGACTGCTCACGACGGCCTCTAACGTTGGCCATTCCAGCTCATCAAGCATATCGCCAACACTACTTTTGTTTCGCCGTTGCCTGCAGGTCCATCGGGCAGCCGTCCTCATCTGAACCTTCTCAATCTGCTGAATCTGAGTTTTAACATGGGGGTGCCTAACAGTTGAGGTCCAACAACATCCCTTGTCTGCCTAAGAGCAAAATCCTTATGTCCTAGTTGCCTTGGATGTAATCTCAGAAATATGTTGAACCCAATCCAGGTTATCAGTGATGGTAGTGCGAAGACATTTTGCGGATTGGACATGCTCAGGTATATACTGATGTAGTGAGTAGTCGACTTTAATCTGCCTGTTTGGAGGGTGCCACGGCACACTCATTTAATAAAGTTTGGCCACATTGAACTTCATTTGCTCCAGCATTTCAGTGGTTAGTTGCTGTCGAGTCCTCGCCGTTGTTTCATATCTGTGCTTGTATGATTTTTGTGCTCCAGGAGATGTTGCACTGCTTCAATACACTTTGGTCATGTCAGAAAGTGTGTGATGCCCTCACCTTTCTACTTGACAATATTTATATTAGATTCGGTGCTAAGTTATTTAGACAAATTGTGGGTATTCCGATGGGTACTAATTGCGCACCTCTTGTGGCTGATCTGTTCTTGTATTGTTATGAAAGAGACTTCATTTTGTCGCTTTCCATTGATAACCAATCTGAAATTATTGAAGCTTTTAGCTCTACTTCTAGATATTTAGATGATTTATTAAATATTGATAATACCTATTTTGATGGTTTGATCAGTCAGATTTACCCCCTAGAACTTCAGTTAAATAAAGCAAATTCTTCTGATACCGAGGCCCCGTTTTTGGATTTACATCTATCTATTGTAGATGGATTTGTTTCGTGTAAAATTTATGATAAACGCGATGACTTTGATTTTGAGATTGTAAATTTTCCTTTTTTGGATGGTGATGTTCCTCGTGCGCCATCCTATGGCGTTTATATTTCGCAATTAATTCGATTTGCTAGAGTGTGTAGTCATGTAACTGACTTCAACACTCGTAATAAATTATTAACGGCTAAACTCCTTAATCAGGGTTATCGGTACCATAAACTACGTAAAGCTTTTTCAAAATTTTATAGACGCCATTCTGATTTAATTTCAAAATTCAATATTGGACTTAAATCTCTTCTGCAACAAGGTCTATCGGAACCCGAATTTTATGGTGACTTAGTATATAAATTCAGAAAAATATATAACCGCAATGACTTCAGCACCCAATTTCGTAAATTCATTCTTCGATATAAAAAGATTGGGTACAACATGGATAGTATACGACAGACTGCATGCATGGTAGTTAACCCAATCACGGTTGGCAACTTTGCTTCCCTCTTTAATTGCACGCCGGTGGGTCAGGCCTCAGATTCTATGACGGCTCCAACGTAAAGGCTTATTGAAAATTAGAGAGATAATGTTGGTTGGTGCCTGATGCTCTGTCTCTGGTCGGGCTCATCGGAGTCTAACTGTTGGTTTTCTTTTGCTCCAGCATTTCAGTGGTTTCTTGCTGTCGAGTCCTCACCGTTGTCTCACCTCTGTGGTTCTTTGATTTTTGTGTTCACGAAGATGTTGCACTGATGAGTTAGGAGGCCTTCATGCGGACTGAACAAATTATTTGTCTAAATCGCGACGGAAGTAAGGGCGAGGATTGTGGCCACGTAAAATCGATTTAAGCCCCCCAGTGGAAATCTTCCACTGACCGTTCCAAGGCGGCTCTTCTAAGGCGATTTATTTATGTTGTTGTTTGTTACTTACTGTATGTATCACTTGTGTCTTTTGGTTTTGGATGGCCATATGGCCATTTTGTGGTAAAGTAACTGTCCTTATGGCCTTCCTTTGTTTAGGTTTCCATTATGGTCTGGTCGCTTAATGTTTGTATTTCTTTCCCTTTGGTGTCTTTTATGGGTGGAGTAAGTTAATTGTATCAATTCCTGATCTTTGTTTTACTTCTACTTTTCATGCTGAGTGAACAAATTATTTTGTCTAAATCGCGACGGAAGTAAGGGCGAGGACTGCCGTTGCGTAAAATCGATTTAAGCCCCCATTGGGTTCGTTTCACAGACCGTCCCAAGGCAGTGTTTCTGTCGCGGTTTATTTCTGTTATGGTTTGTCTTTTGAGTGTGTGTAACGCTTATATTATTTTGTTTTTGATAGTCAATTGGCCATTTTGTGGGAAAATAACTGTCATTTTGGCTTTCCGCTATTGATGTTTCCATTTGGTTTGGTTTTTTCATGTTTGTGTTTCTTTCCCTTTGGTGTCTCTGATGGGAGCTGTTGGTTGCTGTGTCAATTCCTGATCACTGCCTTCACTTCTAGTTTTTATTTGCCAATCGGTCTTCCAACGTGCTAGGCTATCCAGGTCATCTTGTAAGATAAAGCAGTCAGAAGGAGTATATATATCCCTATACAAAACACAATCATCAGCAAATAAACGAACAGATGACCTGATTTTTCCGGAAGATCATTGATAAATACAAAGAAAAGGACCGGTCCAAGTACCGAGCCTTGAGGAACACCAGCCAAATCAGGGACTGGATTCAACGCTTGGCCATCAAGTACAACTTGTTGTGAGCGCCGAGGAAGCCATGGGCTAATCCACTTCAGTGTGGATCCTCTTACCCAAAAATAATGCATTATATACAATAGCCTCCTGTGAAGTAACTTGTCGAAGGCCTTGGCAAAATCCATGATAATTAGGTCAGTCTGTTTTCGGTCACGATTAATGGCCCTATCAAGATTGTTCACTATGACATGGTAGAATTGAAACAGTTGAGTTTCACAAGACCTCCGGCTTCAGAAAACAGTCAGCAAGAATGCTTTCAGAGGATATGTGATTGTTGATGTTGCTTACTAATATATGTTCCAGGGTTTTGCAACAGATACATATGAGCGACACCGGTCTGTGGTTAGCAGCATCATATTTTTCTCCGTTCTTAAACACCGACGTAACGTTTTCTTGTCGCCAGTCGTCTGGTATAGTGCCCTGAGCAAGCGTTTCATTAAAGATAAGATCCAGCAGAGAAGATATTTCAGCACTACATTCCTTATGCACTCTGACATGTAGACCATCTGGCCCAGATACCTTATGTATGTTGAGCTTGTCCAACAGTTTTGCGACCCCTTTGGGGTCAACTGTTATGTCCCATAGAGGGGAACGGGCTTCTACCTTAAGATGGTAGCTCGCCATCAGCTTCACACGTAAACACCTATTGAAACTGCTTATTACATATAGTTGCCTTATCGCGCGATTCGATTTTCCTTAAGAGAGGTGATCCCAAATGATCTTTTTTCAGGGCCTTTTGACAATGATCATTTTTTTTTTTTTTTTTTTTTACTTTTTCATTCTTCTGAAGGCCCTCGGGATCAATAATTTCATTCATCAGCGAAGGTACGGATGTTTGAAACATGCTTCCAATATGCATCTTAATTACCTTTTGTACATGTGCTCTGAACCTTTTGTAATGGTTCTTCACGTCTGGGTTGTTAGACTTCCGAGCACGAAAGTACATCCTGTCACGTTTCTGATTAGGTGTTTATCGTGTTATCGATCCATGGCATACTATGCTTTGTTTTGGGAAATTTTTATTGGTATATACCTTTCTATGGCCGTCGTGAGCTCGGTCTTGAAATTGACCCACAATGCGAGAGAGTTCGGAGGAAAGAAAGGAATCCCTAAATCGCACCATATGGTCTCGCAAACCAACGGTATCCGCACGCTATATAGATATACTTTACGCGGGGCCTGTTGGATTCGGTTTGATTTTATACCATACTCAATATAAACTATATCTTGATCGGCCTTGCCGATCGGGGGGGGGGGGCATCCCTTTATCACGTCTAATGGGGGATGGGGAATTTATAAATAGTAAGTCTATGGTTTTTATTGCCGGGTGGGTATATTTACAACTTGGGAGAGGCAATGTGCCTTTATAATATTCAAACGTTGTTGTAGTGCTTGCCTTTTCGGCACCCCATGGGGTATCTGCTGGTTGCTCCATTCAATATCTCCATAATTGAAGTCCCCTCCTACCAATATATGGGCATTTCCATTATTTGGCATTATCCTAGCCAAGGATGTATTAAACGCCTCAATCTGATCTGGTGGATGGTAAAACGATTTATGGTACAGAGTCCTACATTCAATAAAATTCCACTTACATCAAGCTGTTTTACAATCAGTGACCAATTTCGGAGTTTCTGTGCAGGACAGGTCTCTTTTGAAAGCCACGAAGATACTACCATGGGCATCGCCAACACTGTCTTTCCGGCTGGCCTCAAATGAATCTGGTATTATCCAGGACTCAATTTCAAAAATGATGTCTGTTTTGGCCGAGTCAATAATAGTATGACGTTCAGCCCTAATATTCTTAATTGAATGACAATTCATAATAAATGGAGTTTATATGGAGCCCTTTGAGGTTTGCTGTGGGAATCGTAAGTTATGCAAGAACAACGATCATTCATGTTAATTTCATTGCACTTATGTTAGCCGGGTCCCTCGGAAAATATTTGAACATTCGACCTAGCGACCTGATGATCAAACAGCTTCCTCGGGATCCGGCAAATGTTAATGAATGAAATACCATGGCTGATCCTAATTATCCATTTTTTTTTACATTAAAATTTTACACTTCAGTGAATATAATTGTGGTTGCTCGTTAAAACCGCATCATTAATGTGGGTCTCAAGAATTTCCAAAGTCTATGTTTATGATCGCAAATAAGGAAAATATAAGTTTACCATTGTTAACCCCACTTTACCCTGTATGAAGCGGATTTATAAGGCTACAACCCTAAGAACACGGTCTTGCTAACGTGATGAGAATCGACGGAATAAGTGTCTTCCTATATACATTTTGATTGCTTCATTCATTTGTTGTGTATCAGAATCATTCCATTTCATTTCATTGTTCTTTTCATGTTTAATATACATATATATTGTATTTCGTAAACACCACCTCAGCGAGGCGTCATTAAGCGGGCAAGCAAAGTCTGAATTTCGATCATAAATAAAAATGTTTCATCTGAGCAATATTATAAGTAGAAGTGGAGGCAATGATCAGGAATCGATACAATTAATCCACAGCTCCCATCAGAAACACCAAAGGGAAAGAAAAGCAAACATGAAACAACATACCCTTATGGAAACATCAATAGCGGAAAGCCAAAATCACAGTTACTTTCCCAAAAAAATGGCCAAGAGGCTATCCAAAATAAAATAGTATAAGCGACACAAACACCCAAAGACAAACCATAACAAAAATAAACCGCGACAATAGAACCGCCCTGGAACGGTCAGCGGAAACGACTTCCACTCGCTGTCAATAAAGCGCAGTTGCCCGTGGGAGAAGGAGATGTACTTCTTTGTGTCGTTGAAAATACAGCTCACCCTGCCCTCCACCTTCGAGATGGCCTGCATCAGCAGGCTGGAGTCTTAGCCCCGCATATTGCTGTGGTTTTGGGGTTTAGCCAAGCTTGAGTTTGTAGGCGTTACGGGCTGCCCCTCGATAATTACCCGTAATGTGGCAGTGGTCACGCACAGAGTCACGCTCGAGAGGTTTGTCACATACGTGGCACGTTTCAGCGGTGCGGAAGGCATGCCAGTCATCTCGCGTCATCCTCATTGCCTTAGGATCGGCTAGCACGCCCTTGATTTTGCGCTCTGTTCGCTGCATTGCTTTAAGGAAATGTTCTGCCGCAATTGGGCCGCGGTATTCGGTTGGCGGCTCTGTCTGAACACAATGTAGCAATAGCGCGCAGCCTCATAGTGTTGTACCCTTCGAGTGTTACTCTTTGTGTACTCAGACATAGGTCCCTCAACTTTGATGGTAAGAGACTCAGCGCCCGCGTAGATGATGTAAGGGGCCGGGAGCTGCTCGTAATTGGTTCTGGAAGGTAATCTTGTTTTTGCCTTCCTTTGTCATCTCCACTCTGACAGCTCTCTGGCCAATCCCAGGGCAGTCAGTTTTGCGGGCCTCTAGCAGGTCCTCCTTGGAGTAGACATGCAGGCAGCGCTCACAAAACAGCTTCTGTTCCCGTAGCTTGCTCTGATCTTAGTGGAGGCGGTTGAGCTTTTTAATCCATGTATAGTGGGATTTTGATTTTTGGGGGGGGGGGGGGGGGGGGGGCTTAAATCGATTTTACTGGCCACAATTCTCGCCCTTTCTTCCGTTGCGGTTAAGACAAATAATTTGTTCAGTCTGCACAAAGGCCTCCTAACTCATTAGTGCAACATCTTCGTGAACATAAAAATCAAACAACCATAGAGATTAAACAACGGTGAGCACTCGACAGCAAGAAACCACTGAAATGCTGGAGCAAAAGAAAATCAATAGTTAGACTCCGACGGGCCCGACCAGAGACAGAGCATCAGGTACCAACCAACATAATCCTTTACGTTGGAACCGTCATAGAATCTGAGGCCTGACACACCGACGTGCAATTTAAGAGGGAAGCAAAGTTGTCAACCGTGATTGGGTTAACTACCATGCATGCATATATCCCTATATTTATATGCAACATGAGGATAAATAAAGAACTACGCATGCGCCCGACATGTTTGGGCCTTTTTGTGTGTTTTTATATTATTTGTATCGTCACAGAGGCTGCGGCCTGAGAAAACCAGTTTAATGGTTTTTGTTTACATAACCTCTTTCTCTTATTGATTAGGTTCTGTTTCGAGCCTGGCTCTGGTTAGATAAGAGACGCCAAGTTCTGCAACGGAAGGTCGGTCTGTTTATCTCCGGATACTCCGGCTTTCGTCAACTCTGATTATTGTTCGGGTTGTTAAAAGTGAATGATCTTGAAAGGGCTGTAAACCGATAACCGATTAATGGTATTTGCAAACAACAAAGAATTTAGAGATAGTGGCTACTAGGCTTTTCTAAACCGTAGCCCTAGACCAGAGGACTGTTGGCTTTGGCATGGCGCTTTGACACCATTGAGACGCATCCCCTTCTCGATGAACAGGTGCTGGTCATAACCTGTGAGCAGCTCGAGCTCCACACCTGTCTTCTTGAGTAGGGCGTCCCATGAAAGCCCCGAGCTGGTGTAGTAGTGTGCGGGGTCTAGGCCATACTGCCTAAGGCATATCTTCCGGAATATTTCAAAGTAAGAGCACGTCTGTCTTGTCAGTAAGAACACGTCTGTCTGGTAGCAGAGGTCACTGTAATCCCCTCAGAGAGAGACACCCGAAGAGGCATGTGATCTTAATGATCCAAATAGTGTTGACAGATTGCAAGATGATGCACCTTTTTTTACACAGACGTGTAACATGAAAAGCTGAAATAACGTCGACGAATATTAAGCACTTCATATGACCAATATGCTGTTAAACGGTTAATAAATGTATTTAGGATTATGTTGCTTGTGCTATGAAACAATATAAGCTTTTACAGTCAGATTTTGAAACGTTTTACCTGTCGACATATTATTATACATTATCTGTAGAATTGACGATGCACTAAAAAACCGCATTATACATACAGATATTTACGTTGGAGCCCGTTCAAATCATTGGTATTTCAAATAGGCTCTTCCGTTAATCATTACGTGGTCAACATGTGTTGTTTTCCAACTAGAATTGGTGTAGTCCTCATCACCGATATGCGCAGCAGAGGGCTTGCTGTAGAAGACTTCTTTGTGGCAAGTTTTGGCTCGGAGTTCTAAGCGATCCCAATTTTTCCATGTACTCGTAGGGGGTTACACCCTTCCTCTTTACGAGCTCCCGGCTTTCCTTGTTGTGCTCGTGTTGGGTTGTTATCTGGGAAACCTCTGGCGGGTGCGCTGAAAACAGTTTGTGAAGGGAGGCTAGCAGGAATTGGGCGCTGTCAATAAAGCGCAGTTGCCCGTGGGAGAAGGAGATGTACTTCTTTGTGTCGTTGAAAATACAGCTCACCCTGCCCTCCACCTTCGAGATGGCCTGCATCAGCAGGCTGGAGTCTTAGCCCCGCATATTGCTGTGGTTTTGGGGTTTAGCCAAGCTTGAGTTTGTAGGCGTTACGGGCTGCCCCTCGATAATTACCCGTAATGTGGCAGTGGTCACGCACAGAGTCACGCTCGAGAGGTTTGTCACATACGTGGCACGTTTCAGCGGTGCGGAAGGCATGCCAGTCATCTCGCGTCATCCTCATTGCCTTAGGATCGGCTAGCACGCCCTTGATTTTGCGCTCTGTTCGCTGCATTGCTTTAAGGAAATGTTCTGCCGCAATTGGGCCGCGGTATTCGGTTGGCGGCTCTGTCTGAACACAATGTAGCAATAGCGCGCAGCCTCATAGTGTTGTACCCTTCGAGTGTTACTCTTTGTGTACTCAGACATAGGTCCCTCAACTTTGATGGTAAGAGACTCAGCGCCCGCGTAGATGATGTAAGGGGCCGGGAGCTGCTCGTAATTGGTTCTGGAAGGTAATCTTGTTTTTGCCTTCCTTTGTCATCTCCACTCTGACAGCTCTCTGGCCAATCCCAGGGCAGTCAGTTTTGCGGGCCTCTAGCAGGTCCTCCTTGGAGTAGACATGCAGGCAGCGCTCACAAAACAGCTTCTGTTCCCGTAGCTTGCTCTGATCTTAGTGGAGGCGGTTGAGCTTTTTAATCCATGTATAGTGGGATTTTGTCTGCCTTCTCTATCAACAACATGTTAATGCGGGGCATTGCTATTGTGATGTACAATCGTCCCCTTATCCCATCCAAAGATGTTTATTGCCATGTTGTCCTGCCGCTCAATTTTGGGCACCTGGGAGGATGGGCACCTGGATGGGGTACCAGGTTATCCTATCCTCCTCTCAGTGGCTGATACCTGGCGATATCAAGCCGGATTGTTTCCACTCGATCAACCACCCACCCAGTACCTCTCTAAGTCCTTTTTTCAATAGTCTCATTAATGATGGGGAAATCTCTGTGAAGCGCCTCCTTGATTCCACTCGCATGAAGAACTGGTTCCTGTTACTGGCGTAGCACAGGGCCAGTGAACTCTTCAGCTCCATCTGGACTCTCCTTTTGTAGCTGGACCTTGAGTGCAAGCTGCAACTTGATGCCATTAAGAGCCGGTATCTCTTCTGGGACTTTTCGAGTGTATCTGTGGGCGCACTTCTTGCATAAAGGCTCTTACATCAATGCCTGAGGGATGGCCTTCAGATGCCCCTCAAGGACCCACCGATATCCCATGGGGTCTTCTCTGCAAGCAAGTCAAGAATCTCATCTTGATACACCTTTGCAAATAGCAAGGATTTTTGACGAGGGATAGGATCGAATTCTTCCTCAATGGCTTTCCTTTTCCTCTCTTTCGCCGTGCGTGGTGGAGAAGGTCGATATTTCCCAAGTTAAAAGAGTTTTAACAAGCGTCCCTTGACAGAATCAGGGATGACTACATACAGGATGTTTTTTACATCCTGGAGAGTCGAATGGTCCGTTGACATTTCTGCTAGTAGATGGTATGTGTATTTATCCATAGTAGTCATGTCGATGGACGGCTATACCATACGCGAGCGTCTGTCTAAATGGAAATTCGGGTACTGCATAATGGGTGAAAGCCGATATACTGGTGCTCACGGTGGGTTTTGATAGTGGGTGAAGATAACTAGGAAGGTGGCTTGGAAGTGAGCATACCATATGCAAGCGTATGTCTAAATGAAATTTTGGTACTGTATAATTGGTGAAAGCCGAGACACTGGCGCTCACGGTGGGGGTACATAGTGGGCAAAGATGTCTTTGAAGGTGGTTTGGAAGTGAGTTTACCACACGCGGGCGTCTGTCTAAATTGAAATTCGGCTGATGTATAATCAGTCAAAACCGAGAAACTGACGCTCATGAAAGCCATCGTCCGTCGCCGTTCCGCCATACGATGAGTTCACACATGCATCCGGGGTGGAGAAGCTTTGTTCGTGTTTCTGCTCGAGCTAGAGCGTTTTGTGATCGGTCTGCACTGCAAAGTTTCGAACAGAGCCAAGAATCCGATTTAGTCCCTTTGCCGCATCGTCCACAGGGGTGTGGCTCAATTTCCGGCTTAAGTCGCAGTTGAGCCCGTTGGTTGCCGCATAAATCATTAACACACCGCTTTCCATATAGCCCGGCACTCTCCAAGACTTGCCACTGGCACTTGTTGTATCCCTTGTACATGATCGAATAAACCCAAGGCGAACGATCGTCGATCACGGATATTCCCAGGGCGAGGTATATTCTAGCACGAGGTTCGGTGCCGCGAGTTTAAAAGAGCGCAGGCTGGTCAGGCCCCCGGGCAGGCGAGGGTGGATGGCCGTCCCAATGGAAATCGGTCCGTTCTAGGGTCGGGTTCTTGTGTGCTTGATGGGCTGCTGGAACAGGGGCTGGGTGGGCACGGCGGCCCGATCGTACACCCTGCTAATCCTGTTGCTGCTGGTTTGTGGCCCACCGAGGGTGGGGTGGTGGGCGTGCCTTACCTGGTTTTGTCCCAGAACCCCATCGTGTAAACATGTAACATGGTTTGGGTCCCGCCAGGAGCTGGGCGGGCCCTATCACGTAAGCTGTGCCAGAACCCCCACCATGCTTACTACTTGGGATTTACTTACACTTTAGTCTGCCGTAGACATATATGTATAATGGAGTGAATGTTGGCCGGGCGATAGCGACATTATTTCACACTGGGTTCTTATCAAACTTACAGATAATGAGGACAGCCATAATAAAGCAGATTGGATTATTCGCACATTAGAGCTACTTGCCCTTCAGTATAGACATATAATGGGGGACATGTTGTATTGACGATGGCAACTTCTTTTCTATTGTAAATCTTGCAGATAACGAAGATATAAATAGCATGTTTCACAAGTTTAATTCTTGCCGACTTTGGACTATTTGAGTGAGAGTTACCCGCCTAAGAAGGCCCCATAGGCTCAGGAAAGTGTTGCCCGGATAGTAGCAATTTTATTTTTTATCAAATTCTCATCAGACTTGCAGGTAATGAGGACAGCCATTAACCCTTCTTGTACCAAACGGAATCTTCTCCCTTATATAAAGCAGGAGCTCATTTCAAATTTTAGGGGTGTCGGGTTATGTTTTCTTCAAAATTGATTTACAAAATGGCTTAACTGTAAGCTTCTGATCTCTGCCTGCACTGTTCGCCCGGGTACCCGTTTTGGGTTTCTGGTACTAAATGGGTTAGGAGTTACCTGCCATTTAATCTCCTATAGACATATGATGGGGTAAATCATGTCTGGAATTCATAGCGACTAAAATAAGATTGAGCTGATACATGATGAGAGGCATCAGTGCTACGAGATGGAATAGGAAACCTTTCTGGTGCTTATGCACATATAAATCATTTTAGTAGGTATATGTCAAAGCAGTGCGACTGAACTATTTTAGGTGAAATATGGTAGGCAAAATATGCCGCTCCACAAACAAATCGTGCACATATCGTACGATGTATGCACGAGTGGTTTGTGGGAAAATTATTCGCCAAACAGTTGGCCGCTACAAATCTGAGTTTTATATAGTTTTTTCTAAAAAGTCGCAAAGCGCAAAATTGTGCCATATATATATTTAATGCCAGACACAATGTTGTGGATATTCGTACTGACGAAAGTTATAAGGATGTTTCATCATATTTTCCCTAAAGGAAATGCAATTGTAACGGAGATCAATGATCTGCTGCAATTTACTGTATGGCTATGATTGTGGATAGTTTCTTTACTTGTCACAATTTTAGCGAGCTAGCACGGGTATGCATGATTTTCCTGTAGTGTTCATAGATATAAATACCCTGACAAATGGACCTTATACAAGCAGCAGGTCAATTGTGTAAGAATACACACAACATTGTGATGAGCATATAAAGAATCTTTGACGGTATGTCAAATCTATGTTTAGTATTATCTTTTGTATGTACATGCGTGTAGGTTTTGGAAGGGTTTTCTTCTAGTATACCCCAACTTTCTGAAGCCTATTCTGGATTCACTTTGAAGCATCTGTGGTGTAGTGATTATGCTACCCGCTTTACCAACCGAGGATGGCATGATCGATCACAGGCTTCTCCTGAATTAGAATGAGTATTTTAATTGAGGTCTTGTCTCCGTATGACCCTAGATGTTGGTGAGACTTAAAAATCGGACATTCGCTCACTCTAGATTCATTTAGGCTTTTATAGACCCATTTTGTAAAATCTATTTATAAACGTCGAGTCATTTGTTCGATCCATAGCTTTGGACAATCGGTGGTTAGAAACCCGTGGTCCCGTCTCTATGTGACATCAGGTGTTGAGGGGACGTAAAATTAAGACGGGTTTTACCATATCTTCATCATCAGGGCGAACTCTTAGACAAGAGTCGGTGGGGTTATCCGTGATGATGAGTCGTGATGGATTAATATTGTAAGCATGTTCATGTTCTAGAAATAATTTTGTTCAAGAAGAATTACGAGTTCATTTTTTAATGATGCCTTTTCTGTTTAAGAAATATGTATGTACTTGTTAAGAACGTAATGCTGATATGCTGGGGTATTTGGTCGCCACACGTTATAGCGGCCTGAGCAGCGTGGATGGCATCAACAACGTCATCAGCGTCGCGAAAGCGGTTCTGACGTTGTGCCTACCAAATACGGAAAGAATTTACGGCAAACAGTGTTGATCCCTATCAAACACTGACATATATTGTATAAAAATAGATTAAAAATCTTCCTGTTTTAATTTCTAGCTGTTGGTCATGTAATGAGTTTGTAAATAGCTATATTAATTTTGTGAGCCGTGTCGCGGAGAAGGATATGAAATGTTTGTTATGCTTTCTGTAATTGGCGACTGACCAGGTGGCGCAAAGGCGCGGTCTGTTCAATCGCCTCTTACCTGTGCTAATGTAGAGAGCAAGAATTTGATGAGTATTATTCTCAGTTGCAGTGAGCATTAATTGATTCTGTAGTGCTCAGTAAGGAAGCATACATTTTGAGCATTCTGATTTCAAGGGCTGGGTGCTGCTATTTCGTTGCACGGTCGAGTTGTGTTCTGCTGCGCCGTTATTTGTCACAAATACTGATCAGCCTGTTTGTCCAGTCGGCGCATGCGCAATAACAGTTTTTGCATGAACATATTATGACTTCTCCGGTGCAGGGATCATGATATAGTGTACACGTTTCGTGAACCGTATTTTAGTTGATTATCGTCATTTGCAGGCACATAATGTCAAAATGATTTGTGGTGGCCTGCTGCTCCCTGGTCTATAGTACGACGTGTCGATCGAATGGTCCAGATGCCCTCCAGAGGCGGGCAGAACCGACATACAGACCGTCAAGACCATAAAAAACAACATAGTTGACAGTGAATAGTCAACATAGTTGACAGTGAATAGTCAACATAGTTGTAAGTGAATAGTCAAGTTGACATTGAATAAGAAGTCGACATGATTTAAATTCTCAAGTACACCAGCGCGTCGGCGCAGTTCACCCCAGGTGGACTTATATTTTCATGAAATGATTATAGAAACAAATAATTGTAGTGTTTAGTCTTGGCAGTGTTGCATATAGTTACTGTGAATAATTTATGTCTTGTATATAACATCTTTCTTGTGCCTTACCCCACAGTTGCCCGTTCACCCGTCAGAGATAACCCTTGGTTGTCTTGTCAGCCATCACAAAAACACGCCTATATAATTTTGACCCCCTTGAACCTCACATTTGTATAGTAAAACTGGGGTTTACAGGGGTAAACTTTATTTTTCTTATTTCTGCTCAGAATATAGATTGTGGGTACTCGTTAGAAACGCCTTATTATTTTTCTTATTTCTGCTCTAAAATATATATTGTGGGTACTCGTTAGAGTTGCCTCGATGAGGCGTTTCTAACGAGTACCCACTATCTATATTCTGAGCAGAAATAAGAAAAATATCAGATCGAGGCGGTTCTAACGAGTACACACAATCTATATTTTAGAGCAGAAATAAGAAAAATATCGCAATTTTCATCTGAAAATTTTAGTTCTTTTCGGCGATAAAGTTTACAATGTATTCATATAGATGTGTTTTCCTAAACATGCTGGTTTGCGGCACGCCGTGAACCCACCTGTAACAATCAGCGACAATGAGATTCAGAATCGCTTAAATCTTGCATTCAGATATCAAAGGTGCATCAACAGCATCTCCTCCTAGATCCAAAGTCCAATTGTGATGTTTGGAAACTTAATGAGAGGCATCCAGACAAATTGCAGATTCAGAATTGCTTAAAGACACATTTTTTATTACATAACACCCTAATGACTGGTTATTGAAAAATTCAGTTTTGAGATAAGATACATTTGGGGTATTCTGGCTGTAATACAGGTAGGGGGCCAAGAGAGGGCAATCAATTACCTAGAGAAAATTCACATCTATTCATTTGCTTGTTTGATAACTACGTCCTGGGTTTGATATTCCGCACTTTTATTATTTTTCTTTTATTTTTATCACCATGATATTCGATCATTACAAAAACATGGATATTCAAATATCTTGGTTAAATTTTATGCCAAAAATGATTTAAATCCTGATATCTTTAATATTTTATTACAAAAACATGAATATTCAAATATCTTGGTTAAATTTTATGCCAAAAATGATTTAAATCCTGATATCTTTAATATTTTGGCTTAAAACAAATAGTGTGTCTATTTGTTAGTACTGAGGACCCACAATATATGTTTTGAGTAGAAATAATAAAAAAATAAATTTTACCCCTTCTAAATCCCAGTTTTACGGTACAATATTATTGAATTGTGAGTACTCGTTAGAACAGCACCTGTGAAGGGTTCTAACGAGGGCCCACAATATATGTTTTGAGTAGAAATTAGAAAAATAATGTATACCTCTCTAAACCACACTGTTACCGTACAATATGTTTTTACATTGGGGATACTTGTTAGAACCGCCTCTGCGAGGTGGTTCTAACGAGGACCCACAATATATATTTTTTGAGTAGAAATAAGAAAAATAAAGTACAATCCTCTAGGCCCCTGTTTTACTGAATAAGGTGGTCCTCTTTTCTGAAATGGTTGTGTCTAAAACAAGAAACACTTTATAGTTTCATCTCGACTGAAACTATAAAATGCTCATGTTTTAGACATTATATGATTTGTATAATATACATAATATACTTTCAAAATTAATAAATAAATAAGTAAATAAATAAATAGATGTTAATTGATTGATTTAATCTTGAATTAAGCAGTTCATTTAGTTTATTTCTTTTCACGTTTGATATAATGAAACAATGAACATGTGTTTTCCTTTACTTTGTTTTTTTTTTAAATAAATAAGAAGTAATATATTATAAAACAACATTTTGTTGGAAACAGTCTCAATAAAATAAAAAAAATATAACATCACATAATTTTCTCCTTATAGCCCCCTTTTAAACATATCTCTCAGAGAGTCTCTGCTCATAATCACCTCATAATCACTTAGATAAGATAAGCCTTTGATGTGCACAATGGTCCGAAGGACTTGTTTACTGCAGACGATTCGTTTCGTTTCGTTTGTACAATACGGGAGTTTTACGACCGCCTGGTTCCAACGGGAATAACCCCATTAAATATTGAGACAACTCGGTCGAATGTAGAAGTGCTCCAGGCCTGCAAATCTCGACAATTCAGCATCCAAACTAGTCTCGCTGGTTTTCAATGCCCAAGTAAAGAGACGACCGGTTGCGGGTCTGGACTTCGGTCAGGAGCACTGTAATTAAGAATTTAGATGCCTATCCAAAGGTGGGCCTAAAGTGATTGAGTGATCTGTGCCGGCTGGCTGCGAATCGCGATCACTCAATCTTGCCCGAGAGCAAAAGTAGGTCAAGTCAAAACGTGTTGCTCTCTCCAAGGGTCGCGCTGGTGAGCTGGCAAACTCGTGGAAAGGCCAGGCGAGGCCTTTATGCAATGTGGTAAAATCCACCAGGCTGATCATGGTGCGCGTAATCCAAGTTTCAGGTCCAGGAGGTAGAGGTCTGGCGACGGTCAGCATGGCAACTCTAGTCCGGGTCGCGGATGTACTTGAGTTCCGCGTTGGCGATGTGGCTCACAACTCTTCCAGGTGGCTTTGGGAGCGGCATTCCCTGGTGAAAAGTGTTTTTCAACAACTTCCAGAAGATACTGTGGTGTAGTTCTCTGCAGTATTTGTCGGCTGTAAGTGTCAAATGATGATTGTTGGGGTCGTAGATGGCATAGCACTCGGTGTCGATCCCTTCTTCTTTCCTGAAGTGGCATTTCAAAATGATGAAGTCATTGCTCTGTCAGACCGCGTCGATGTTGATCATGGAGCTTACAGTCGCGTTGTCTGGGAATGGGAAGATCTGATATTTTGGCGTATCCCTCTTGCGAGCTGTCTCTGGAGCTGGATTGGTCGGTAGCTGGAGTTGTGGTGATGGCTGGATCGTCGGAGGCGGTGGCGTTGGCCTGGACCGGTGCATGGTGTCCGGTGGTGGCGATGTCATTGTCTCTGGCGACGGTGGCGCTGATTCTCGTTCAGGCGTCCTGGCTGGCTGGGGCTGGCGAGGCCACTCGCCAGCTGAGGGTGCAGGCTCGGTCCTGCTTTCGGCCCTACTCTGTACACGGTTGTTCTTTCTGCTGCGTCTCTTCTTTGGTCGGTTTGTTGTTCTGAAGTGGAAGACAAGTTCCACTTTCACGTGGTTTTGATCTTCGCCGATCCGCCCCAGTGGCTTCTCAGCGAGATCAAACCCGTTGATGGCTGTCACTAGCTGCGATGGTAGATGCATAGTCGTAGTCATGTTGTTTGACAGCTCGAAGTCGAGGACTGAACTGATGATATCATATGATCTACTGCAGACGATTAGTTAGGCAACCCCTTTTATATAGAAAAAAATGTGTCTTTAAAAGGCAATCTGATCTGATAGTCAAGATGGACCCAGTGACACAGCGTAACATAAAGAATGATCAGCCTCATCCAGGTGAGATGGATGAGAGCGATTTCTGGCCCACTAGGGCCCTCTAGTCATTATATTGACCGAAGTTAAAAAAAAAAAAAAAAACTTTTTTTTTATTTTAAATAGTTCAAGTTGAAAAAAGCTTTTTTTGTATTTTTTTACGAGTAATTTACCCCGATTCAATAGGATATCATTCGTTTGCATTACTTACGAGGTATCATTATATTCTTTGGTAAACGTCACGAATGTGCTCGTTGTCGTGCCCCAAAATTAATATATCGGCTTTCAAGTTTAGCATATTCAATATTTCTTAAATTATGTACGCAAATAAGAAGACCAATTATTTTACCTTTTAATTAAACGCGTTTTAGTGGACATCACACGAATAAGAACCAGATTGACAAGTCCGTGTAATGAACGCCCCTCTCAACCCCATTTAATATAGAGAAAAGTGGGGTTTACGGGGGAATACATTATTTTCATTATTTTTGCTCAGCAATATAGATTGTTTGTACTCGTTAGAACCATCTCATTGAGGCGGTTCTAACAAGCACCCACAACCTATGTTTGTGGTATAATAAGAAAAATATCACGGATTTTCATCAAATAAGTAGCCATTATGGAGATGTGAAAAATGCACTGTGTCGCACGGGTGTGTTATACATGTAGTAATGTCCGTGACATGAATGTCCGGGAGCCAGTTGTTTAAAGCATGCTTAGCTTAACGAGCTTGTTAGTGGCTAAAATGGGAACTGTTCCATGAAGTACCGAATCTAATACTCTGTTGTTGTTTTTTTGTTGTTGTTTTTTTTTTTTTTTTTTTTTTTTTTTTGAGAAAAAAAGTGAGTAGCATTTGCAATGGCAAAAAAGCTACTCGTTTTTTTTTCATCAAAAATGTTAGTGTCATCACCATTTTCACAATTCAATAATTTAACGATACTTTAACTAACGACGTCGTTAATTTGAACAACTTGACCCTGGTTAAGTCCTCTTTGTTTGTTTGCATTGGAGTTAAACGGCCCAGTCAACACTATTAAGGTCATATCCAGCCGGTCCGTTTACCTATCCACATGTTTCCCGGGGAAGCTTATACGTAAGTGTGTGTGTGTGTGAATTCGGGTTTAACGTCGCTTTCAACAATTTTTCAGTCATATCACGACGGTGTCTGGTTGCGACAGGGAGCTCAATGCTCACGTTTATAGTGCTGCCTCACTGAAGTATCATGTCCCAGACACATTACATGATACAACACCCAGTCACATTATTCTGACACTGGATCGACCAGTCCTAGCTCCACCCCGTAAATCTGAGTGCCAAGCGAGGAGCAGCTAGTACCATTTTTAACGACTTTGGTATGTCGCGGCCCGGGATCGAACCCGAGACCTCCCGTTCCCCGGAGCGGACACTCTACCAACTGAGCTATCGGGGCCGGTGGCTTATACGTAAGAGGTTATATAGTACAGTGCACATTCTTTCGCCAGAAACTGACAACTGTTCTTAAGGGAGAGAATGACCGCAGAAAAGATTTCATGATCATCATGACAGGTATCGAACCCACGGCTTCCTGATCAATCGTCAGACGCGCATTAAATCCACTTTATATAGAGGGAAAATGTGGGCTGCAAAACGGTGAACACATTACGATAACATACCCGTGAATAATAGTGCATTTTCACATCCCCAAAATGGCTACTTTTCTGTAGAAAATCCGTGATATTTGTCTGAATTATACTGCAAACATAGGTTGCGGGTGCTCGTTTGAACCGCATCACAGAGGCGGTTCAAACGAGTACCCACAACCTATGTTTTGGAGCAGAAATAAGACAACCTTTGTCTTGGAGCAGAAATAAGAAATATAAGGTATACTCCCGTTAACAACACTGTTCTCTATTTAAAATGGGGTTTATGGGAGTGTACATTTCAAGGACTTGTTCACGTGATATATTGTTTTCTCATTTTTGATCTTAGAATCAGACTATGGTTATATATGATATTAAATGAATAAGATGCACCCAATTCAGTAACCAGTTTAAGGGCAACACCTAGCCAATTATCCGTCATTAACGTTTACTTTTGTAAGGAACTCTAAATAGGGAGTCTATGATAGCAGGAGTCCATTTCAAAATTTAGGGGTGTCAGGTTGTGTTTTCTTCAAAAACTATTTGGAAATTGGCTAAAAATTTTGCAGTGTAGGCCCTGATCTGTGGGTTCTGATCTGGGCATGCACTGTTTGCCAACTACCAGTTGTAGGGTTTCAAGTACAAAATGGACAAAAGGGAAAGAGTTTTCTGCTTACACATGCGTGTTTTATTGTTTCCCCGGAAAGTGTATTTCATTTCTCTTGAGAAACGGCCAACATCTATATTCAACGAATCTCCAAGCAATATTTTCGTGGTTTCGTAATGCCTACACATAAACAAACAAACAAAATTCTGTCTTCTGGCATGTGTTCACACCATATTCTCCGCAGTCTAATCTGTAGCCGCGAGAATCAGCAACTCATTACGATAACTCACCCGTGCAGCACAGTGCATTTTTTTTCACATCTCCAAAATGGCTACTTTTCTGAAGAAAATCAGTGATACTTTTCTTATAAATGCTCAAAACTTAGGTTGCGGGTGCTGATTAGAACCGTTTCAGTGAGGCGGTTCTAAAAAGTACCCGCAACCTATGTCTTGGAGCAGGAATAAGAAAAATAATATAAACACCCGTAAACCCCAGTTTCTCTGTATAAAGTGGTGTTTAGGAGGTCTTCATTTCACTGACTTGTTCACTGACTTATTCACGTGATGTGGTGTATGGACTGTACGAATCCAAAGCTTCCATTATGGACAAAGAAAGCTGTGTTTCCTGATTGTATACTTAGACTGAATTGTCCTTTCGTATTACAAAAACGCGCGTATTTAAACATATTGAAAATTTTACCACCAAAAAAGCAGTTTTTTTTTTCTGATAAAAAAGTGTGATATTTTTCTTATTTCTGCTCAAAGTATAGATTCTGGGTACACGTTAGAACCGCCTCGAGGAGGCGATTCTAACGCGTACCCACAATCTTAGTTTTTGAACAGAAATAAGGAAAATAACATATACCGCTGTAAACCCCAGGTTTACTATATAAAGGTGGGGTTCAAGGGGGACAGAATTATATAGGCATGTTTCCGCGATGATGCGTTCACTTGCCGAGCATTAATTTTGCCAATCACAAGTTCTATTGTCACGATGATAAGAGCTCGGAGTTTTAATATTCACTCCATAAAAGAACAAATTCTAATATTTACAGTTACCTCTAGACTATAATTTGCAAGACAGTTGAACCGTGTGTCACGGAAAAAAGCTTCTTCCGACATGTGAATGTACAGCGAAGACTCAAATTAGTCTGCATTCTTTCGAGGACAGAATGCAGCTTTACGCTGAAAAAGCAAACTGTCATTCACATAGCGCCCGCTGATCCGAGTCTTCGCTTTGCGCCCATGTCTAAAGATATTTTCCAATGCTGTGACCCATTTAATGACGCAATTTTATTCTTTATAACTCAGAATAGTGGATCATTTAAGTTAATATGAAAAGGCGCAAGTATGGGGCTACGATTTGTCCCCGTGTTGCTTCTTATTATTTGCTTCAGTGGAGGAATGTACTGCGCATGCAACTGTAAGTAAAAGTAGTATTAATAAAAGCACCGCAGACACTGCATAATACCCCGCCACTGCTAAGCAATGTAACTTATTCGAAAATATATCAAGGCTGAACAACTAGAAAGAGGATCGCAGAGATATACTTCAAGGGCAGATAACTCAAGAACTGGTATAGCCAGAGTAGCGGTCCTTGGCCAGGATATAAACCATTAAGTCCTCTATATATCTGTGAAGTTTCATCGAGATATTCCATATAGTAAGGGAACTAGAGGCAAAAAACCATTTTTCAGATATTTCAAAGGCAGATAACTCAATCGCTGGGAAAGCCAGAGTCATGTTCCTTTGCCACAGTATATTACAATTCATCTACTACATATCTATGAAGTTTCAGCAAGATATTGTAAATGATAAACGAACTACAGTCTAAAATGCATTTTTAAAATATGTCAAGGGCAGATAACTCAAGAACTGGAACAGCCAGAGTAGCAGTCCTTGGCCACAATATGAACTGTTAAGTTCTCTATATATCTGTGAAGTTTCATCCAGATATTCCATATAGTAAGGGAATTAGAGGCCAAAAACCATTTTTCAGATACTGAAAAGGGCAATAACTCTGCTAAAAATTAACAGATTTTGCCCATTAACAATCCCAAACCACTCATCCCCGATACCAATATGTATGCAAAATTTGAACAAAATCCGTGGAAAAATACTCAAGTTATCGATCGGAAACGAAGGCCGGCCGGCCGGCCGGACGGACGGACGGACAGACATACGGACGGACGGACAGACACCGGAGGGTATAACATAATACCCCGCCACTATCGTGTGGCGGGGTATAAAAACCTAAAAAACATCACACTGCTGATGTGTCGTGAGCTGCCCAGAAGCGACGACCCGGCAGGTGATGGTGTTTACCAACTTAGATATTCCGTAGGACCAGGGAACGAGAAAATCGTACCAGACTAGACGGCAATCTTTAAGTGACACCAGAGAATTTCACCCCTTTATCCATGTAAGACTGTCCTGTTCCATCTTCAGTCCTGGTCCCACATACGGGTTATTAAAAATACATTATTGGCGACGATCGATTAAACGGAAAGGCATTTCTCCGGTCATTTCGTTAGAAATGTATTATTCTTCACGAGTTTGTCCTCGAAATTCGTGATGACGAACATGATAGGCTTTTCCGTTCGTTATTTTTTTAACGTTGGGAATGGTGAAGGGTTCAATTTTACTTCAAGTTTTCTGACGTAAGGGACGGTGAACATGATACGCGGTTTCTTTTGTTTACATAGGGACCTGTGAAGGTTCAAATAAATAGTCTAATGGGTTGGTGAGGTTTTGAGGCATTCGGCTTCTTGGTTTAGCCGGTTTATTTTTTCCACATCGTAGAGACATTCCGTTTTGGGGACAACTGGTTAGTTTGGCTTTTAGCTGAATGAACCAATTCTTAGGCAGTCTTAATTTAAGTTGACGCAATTGTATTGAGTTTTGTTTGTCTTCTGCCAGTTTCTTCTTGGGGCAATTTTCGGTTCGAAGAAATTCTAAATTGCCCCATGCCAGTTGGGTTTAGTATTGCCTGGTTGAATGGCATATTTTCTCCGTGGAATGGCAGAGGAATATCTTGTTGTCAAGAAAGAAGAAAAGGTAATCTGTGTTTTCAAAACCATAAGATTTACATGTACTTTTCTTCAATTTTTCGCTGCATTTTATACGCGACCATTGTCATTCTAAGAAATCCGTAGCCTGTATCATTGTGGTATTAATTCAAGAGGTAAAATCTTTGGTGTATTCTATACACAAAGAACTTTCTTGAATAAAAAAGTGTTGACAAACAGCTAGCCAATGGAAAATTCAATGTTCTTCAATTTTCGTTGTATTCTATACACAACCTTTAAAAATATTTCTGGCTGTCTACACTTTTGGAGAAAAAGTTATTTTCTGAGTTTTCTAAACCCAATTTTTTTTCTTCTATTTTCGTTGTATTCTATAAACGAAATATTTCTGGCTGTCAAACCTGTTTCAAGAAAAGTAGATTTCTGACTTTTCTAAATAGAAGTGGATATAATGATCAGGAATCGATACAATCAACCCACAGCTCCCATCAGAGACACAAAAGGGAAAGAAACACAAACATGAAACAACAGACCTAATGGAAACATCAATAGCGGAAAGCCTAAAGGACAGGGGTTGAGACACACTGATGAAGATTAAATATCAGAAAGGCCTCTTCGTCACTAAATTAGGTATAGCTACGCCTTAATTGCAACCACTGGGTCGATATCTCTGCTGGTGGATGATTCGTTCGTCCCCGAGGGTATCATCAGCTCAGTATCAGTTCCTTAGTGCTGAGGTTGATACTGCGGTGTTGACGTCAGTGCTCAAGTACTGATTTAAATAACTTTATTATATCTTTAATTTTTGCAGCATAAAATTCTAATTGTTATAAAACTAAGACTGACTTGTCAGGTGAGACATGTATCTTAGCGGATTTGGTTTACACTTTCTGTTATATTTTAAATTTTGCAAGTCTCGCTACCTTGGACATCTCCTTCCTGATGCCCGGGACTTCCGTGGAGTGTGGGTCATGTTTGCTGATGTTGGCTCGGATGGGGACCCTATAAGTCCGCGTGTAGGCTCTCTTGCCTGATGCCTCCAGCTGACCTGTCTCATAGGCTACGTCGGTCGGTGTGTGCTCGGAGGGGGATGTGCTGTGTTTTCCGGGTCTTGTCCATCATCCGTTTCGGTTTCAAAACTTTGGGGTTGAGACACACTGATGAAGATTAAATATCAGAAAGGCCTCTGTGTCACTAAATTAGGTATAGTTACGCCTTAATTGCAACCACTGGATCGATATCTCTGCTGGTGGATGATTCGTTCGTCCCCGAGGGTATCATCAGCTCAGTATCAGTTCCTTAGTGCTGAGGTTGATACTGCGGTGTTGACGTCAGTGCTCAAGTACTGATTTAAATAACTATATCATATCTTTAATTTTTGCAGCATAAAATTCTAATTGTTCTAAAACTAAGACTGACTTGTCAGGTGAGACATGTATCTTAGCGGATTTGGTTTACACTTTTTGTTATTTTTTAAATTTTGCAAGTCTCGCTACCTTTGACATCTCCTTCCTGATGCCCGGGACTTCCGTGGAGTGTGGGTCATGTATGCTGATGTTGGCTCGGTGGGGGACCCTATTAGTCCGCGGGTAGGCTCTCTTGCCTGATGCCTCCAGCTGACCTGTCTCATAGGCTACGTCGGTCGGTGTGTGCTCGGAGGGGGATATGCTGTGTTTTCCGGGTCTTGTCCATCATCCGTTTCGGTTTCCAAACTTTGGGGTTGAGACACACTGATGAAGATTAAATATCAGAAAGGCCTCTGTGTCACTAAATTAGGTATAGTTACGCCTTAATTGCAACCACTGGATCGATGTCTCTGCTGGTGGATGATTCGTTCGTCCCCGAGGGTATCATCAGCTCAGTATCAGTTCCTTAGTGCTGAGGTTGATACTGCGGTGTTGACGTCAGTGCTCAAGTACTGATTTAAATAACTATATTATATCTTTAATTTTTGCAGCATAAAATTCTAATTGTTCTAAAACTAAGACTGACTTGTCAGATGACACATGTATCTTAGCGGATTTGGTTTACACTTTTTGTTATTTTTTAAATTTTGCAAGTCTCGCTACCTTGGACATCTCCTTCCTGATGCCCGGGACTTCCGTGGAGTGTGGGTCATGTTTGCTGATGTTGGCTCGGATGGGGACCCTATAAGTCCGCGGGTAGGCTCTCTTGCCTGATGCCTCCAGCTGACCTGTCTCATAGGCTACGTCGGTAGGTGTGTGCTCGGAGGGGGATGTGCTGTGTTTTCCGGGTCATGTCCATCATCCGTTTCGGTTTCAAAACTTTGGGGTTGAGACACACTGATGAAGATTTAATATCAGAAAGGCCTCTGTGTCACTAAATTAGGTATAGTTACGCCTTAATTGCAACCACTGGATCGATATCTCTGCTGGTGGATGATTCGTTCGTCCCCGAGGGTATCATCAGCTCAGTATCAGTTCCTTAGTGCTGAGGTTGATACTGCGGTGTTGACGTCAGTGCTCAAGTACTGATTTAAATAACTATATCATATCTTTAATTTTTGCAGCATAAAATTCTAATTCTTCTAAAACTAAGACTGACTTGTCAGGTGAGACATGTATCTTAGCGGATTTGGTTTACACTTTTTGTTATTTGTTAAATTTTGCAAGTCTCGCTACCTTTGACATCTCCTTCCTGATGCCCGGGACTTCCGTGGAGTGTGGGTCATGTATGCTGATGTTGGCTCGGTGGGGGACCCTATTAGTCCGCGGGTAGGCTCTCTTGCCTGATGCCTCCAGCTGACCTGTCTCATAGGCTACGTCGGTCGGTGTGTGCTCGGAGGGGGATGTGCTGTGTTTTCCGGGTCTTGTCCATCATCCGTTTCAGTTTCCAAACTTTGGGGTTGAGACACACTGATGAAGATTAAATATCCGAAAGGCCTCTGTGTCACTAAATTAGGTATAGTTTCGCCTTAATTGCAACCACTGGATCGATATCTCTGCTGGTGGATGATTCGTTCGTCCCCGAGGGTATCATCAGCTCAGTATCAGTTCCTTAGTGCTGAGGTTGATACTGCGGTGTTGACGTCAGTGCTCAAGTACTGATTTAAATAACTATATTATATCTTTAATTTTTGCAGCATAAAATTCTAATTGTTCTAAAACTAAGACTGACTTGTCAGATGACACATGTATCTTAGCGGATTTGGTTTACACTTTTTGTTATTTTTTAAATTTTGCAAGTCTCGCTACCTTGGACATCTCCTTCCTGATGCCCGGGACTTCCGTGGAGTGTCGGTCATGTTTGCTTATGTTGGCTCGGTGGGGGACCCTATTAGTCCGCGGGTAGGCTCTCTTGCCTGATGCCTCCAGCTGACTTGTCTCATAGGCTACGTCGGTCGGTGTGTGCTCGGAGGGGGATGTGCTGTGTTTGCCGGTTCTTGTCCATTATCCGTTTCGGTTTCAAAACTTTGGGGTTGAGACACACTGATGAAGATTTAATATCAGAAAGGCCTCTGTGTCACTAAATTAGGTATAGTTACGCCTTAATTGCAACCACTGGGTCGATATCTCTGCTGGTGGATGATTCGTTCGTCCCTTAGGGTATCATCAGCTCAGTATCAGTTCCTTAGTGCTGAGGTTGATACTGCGGTGTTGACTTCAGTGCTGAAGTACTGATTTAAATAACTATATTATATATTTAATTTTTGCAGCATAAAATTCTAATTGTTCTAAAACTAAGACTGACTTGTCAGATGACACATGTATCTTAGCGGATTTGGTTTACACTTTTTGTTATATTTTAAATTTTGCAAGTCTCGCTACCTTGGACATCTCCTTCTTGATGCCCGGGACTTCCGTGGAGTGTGGGTCATGTTTGCTGATGTTGGCTCGGTTGGGGACCCTATAAGTCCGCGGGTAGGCTCTCTTGCCTGATGCCTCCAGCTGACCTGTCTCATAGGCTACGTAGGTCGGTGTGTGCTCGGAGGGGGATGTGCTGTGTTTGCCGGGTCTTGTCCATTATCCGTTTCGGTTTCAAAACTTTGGGGTTGAGACACACTGATGAAGATTTAATATCAGAAAGGCCTCTGTGTCACTAAATTAGGTATAGTTACGCCTTACTTGCAACCACTGGGTCGATGTCTCTGCTGGTGGATGATTCGTTCGTCCCCGAGGGTATCATCAGCTCAGTATCAGTTCCTTAGTGCTGAGGTTGATACTGCGGTGTTGACTTCAGTGCTGAAGTACTGATTTAAATAACTATATTATATCTTTAATTTTTGCAGCATAAAATTCTAATTGTTCTAAAACTAAGACTGACTTGTCAGGTGAGACATGTATCTTAGCAGATTTGGTTTACACTTTTTGTTATATTTTAAATTTTGCAAGTCTCGCTTCCTTGGACATCTCCATCTTGATGCCCGGCACTTCCGTGGAGTGTGGGTCATGTTTGCTGATGTTGGCTCGGTTGGGGACCCTATAAGTCCGCGGGTAGGCTCTCTTGCCTGATGCCTCCAGCTGACCTGTCTCATAGGCTACGTAGGTCGGTGTATGCTCGGAGGGGGTGTGCTGTGTTTTCCGGGTCTTGTCCATCATCCGTTTCGGTTTCAAAACTTTGGGGTTGAGACACACTGATGAAGATTAAATATCAGAAAGGCCTCTGTGTCACTAAATTAGGTATAGTTACGCCTTAATTGCAACCACTGGATCGATATCTCTGCTGGTGGATGATTTGTTTGTCCCCGAGGGTATCATCAGCTCAGTATCAGTTCCTTAGTGCTGAGGTTGATACTGCGGTGTTGACGTCAGTGCTCAAGTACTGATTTAAATAACTATATTATATCTTTAATTTTTGCAGCATAAAATTCTAATTGTTCTAAAACTAAGACTGACTTGTCAGGTGAGACATGTATCTTAGCGGATTTGGTTTACACGTTTTGTTATATTTTAAATTTTGCAAGTCTCGCTACCTTGGACATCTCCTTCCTGATGCCCGGGACTTCCGTGGAGTGTGGGTCATGTTTGCTGATGTTGGCTCGGTGGGGGACCCTATAAGTCCGCGGGTAGGCTCTCTTGCCTGATGCCTCCAGCTGACCTGTCTCATAGGCTACGTCGGTCGGTGTGTGCTCGGTGGGAATGGTGCTGTGTTTGCCGGGTCTTGTCAATTATCCGTTTCGGTTTCAAAACTTTGGGGTTGAGACACACTGATGAAGATTAAATATCAGAAAGGCCTCTGTGTCACTAAATTAGGTATAGTTACGCCTTAATTGCAACCACTGGATCGATATCTCTGCTGGTGGATGATTCGTTTGTCCTCGAGGGTATCATCAGCTCAGTATCAGTTCCTTAGTGCTGAGGTTGATACTGCGGTGTTGACGTCAGTGCTCAAGTACTGATTTAAATAACTATATTATATCTTTAATTTTTGCAGCATAAAATTCTAATTGTTCTAAAACTAAGACTGACTTGTCAGGTGAGACATGTATCTTAGCAGATTTGGTTTACACTTTTTGTTATATTTTAAATTTTGCAAGTCTCGCTACCTTGGACATCTCCTTCCTGATGCCCGGGACTTCCGTGGAGTGTGGGTCATGTTTGCTGATGTTGGCTCTGTGGGAGACCCTATAAGTCCGCGGGTAGGCTCTTTTGCCTGATGCCTCCAGCTGACTTGTCTCATAGGCTACGTCGGTCGGTGTGTGCTCGGAGGGGGATGTGCTGTGTTTGCCGGGTATTGTCCATCATCCGTTTCGGTTTCAAAACTTTGGGGTTGAGACACACTGATGAAAATTAAATATCAGAAAGGCCTCTGTGTCACTAAATTAGGTATAGTTACGCCTTAATTGCAACCACTGGATCGATATCTCTGCTGATGGATGATTCGATCGTCCCCGAGGGTATCATCAGCTCAGTATCAGTTCCTTAGTGCTGAGGTTGATACTGCGGTGTTGACTTCAGTGCTGAAGTACTGATTTAAATAACTATATTATATCTTTAATTTTTGCAGCATAAAATTCTAATTGTTCTAAAACTAAGACTGACTTGTCAGGTGAGACATGTATCTTAGCGGATTTGGTTTACACTTTTTGTTATATTTTAAATTTTGCAAGTCTCGCTACCTTGGACATCTCCTTCTTGATGCCCGGGACTTCCGTGGAGTGTGGGTCATGTTTGCTGATGTTGGCTCGGTGGGGTGCCCTATAAGTCCGCGGGTAGGCTCTCTTGCCTGATGCCTCAAGCTGACCTGTCTCATAGGCTACGTCGGTCGGTGTGTGCTCGGAGGGGGATGTGCTGTGTTTGCCGGGTCTTGTGCATCATCCGTTTCGGTTTCAAAACTTTGGGGTTGAGACACACTGATGAAGATTAAATAGCAGAAAGGCCTCTGTGTCACTAAATTAGGTATAGTTTCGCCTTATTTACAGATGACTATGCTTTGACTCATAAAGTCGCATAAAATTCTATTTTTTCTGAAACTAAGACTGACTTGTCAGGTGAGACATGTATCTTAGCGGATTTGGTTGCCACTTTTTGTCTTATTTTAAAATTTTGCAAGTCTCGCTACCTTGGACACCTCCTTCCTGATGCCCAGGACTTAAGTGGAGTGTGGGCCATGTTTGCTGATGTTAGCTCGGTGGGGGACGCCTATTGGTCCTGATGTAGGCGTCTCTTGCCTGATGCCTCGAGTTGACCTGTCTCATGATCTGCGTCGGTCGGTGTGTTCCAGTGTCAGGAATTGTGTTTTTCATTCATACTGAAGTGGATTGTAGATACATGTAATTTTATATACATTGTTAAATATTATATTATTCTTATAGCAAAAGAAAGCTTTATAACATAAATCTTTCTTTTCCTCGAAGAGGGGGAGTGTTATGCATAAGGAATTATTTTTCTTATTCCCACTTTCAACCCACTGGGTGACCTAAAAGTGCTATAAATATCTTGTTTATCTTCTTATTGAAGGTTCTCGAAAACTGAGTCACAGATTAATTGCATTTTTGTAAACAACTTGTTCACGCCTACGGAACGATAGAATGCGTAACCATTGGTTAAGAACGTGAAGCAATTAGAGCGACATCCGGTTAGGAATTAGATCGCTAAAAAGGGTAAAGAAACTGTGCAGTTTCTGTGTTTCATAAGTTATATAATTTTTACGAGGAAGTTATTTAAAAAACGGGGAATTACATTCAGGAGCCCATTGATATCGGCATCTTTGGAGTAAATACCAAATCCCGTACTTCACACATTTTGGCTAAATTTAGTTTCTCCTGCTGAAGGTGAACTCAAGCCTTAGAAAACGATTGGTTTTTCGAGGTGTTTGTTGCCTTTTATTTATTACTGCGCTTTGCTACAAGTTCAGCGTATTAACATGCACACACAATAAACATATATGGTTATATGTGTTGTGGATATTTTGCTTGTCAATGCAGCACTAGCGAGAAATCACCACGGAAAAGGTCGAAAATGGTTGGTTACGCATTAGATCTATAGAAATGATAACAAAACTTGCATCTATAAAGCGGATCTGTTTTCATCTCCACGGCCCCAGAATCACCCGCACCTTGTTCTACGGAACCATTTTTAGCCAACCTGATAAGCAGTGCGCTATTGATTCGATAATGGCATAGTATTTTATGGAAACATTTTCAGTCTCCAGAATCATAGTACCGAATGATTTTCACTGACTTTTACGCTGTGTTTGTTTTATCAATGGTCCGGTAATTGCCTGAAATGAAATTAAACAGGTTTTGGAGTTTTAATTTCTGCGAAGAACTTCTCATCTGCCAAAATTTGCTGGTTAAGCATTAGATCGTCTGGTTAAGCATTCGATAGCCAGAGAGGAGAAAATCTCACCAGTTGCTGCCTAAGTAAATGCCAGCAGCTTGCTACAATAAAAGGTGGTCTACATATGATTTCTAAATTATGTTAAAATCACCAGAGAAAGAAAGCCGTGATGAAAAATACTTTTCTGGACAAGACCATTAAATGTCTGGGTATCATGCTTATCTGACCGAATGACGCACAGATTCATAAATAAGAGGTCATTACTTGCTTTTGTAGAAAACAAAATGGCCAGCTTACGCTTTTTAATGGCGATTAAATCTATATCGTGTTTCTATGGTCAAGCATTAGAGAGCCAGGTTGAGCATAAGACACCCATGATTATAAACTTGGTGCTTATAAAAAATAGAAGTAAAGCAATGATCAGGAATCAATACCAGCTTGCTATCCAAAATGCGATACATACAATCAGTGACAAACAATAACATAAATAAACCGCCAAAGAAGAACCGCCTTGTAACAGTCAGTGAAAGGAATTCCACTGGGAATTGATTGTCAATCGACCCAAAGGTGCTCAGAAGAAAAGCTGTTCTATGCTTAAGTGCACGTGAATATCACTGACTTGTCGGGAAAACTATTAGAATGAAAATAGTCGCAGTGAGGTCAGACTGTTGTGAAAAACTAAAGATGGTTATCTTGGAAACATAGGATGGGCTTGGCAAAGAGTGTAGACCCTGATCAGACGCGGCAGAATCCGGCGTCTGGTGAAGATGTACACTATTTGATTGGGCACTGGAATTTAAGAGATTAATGAAACAGTTTAATACTATTTCTCCTACCTACACTCGGAGGCAATAGACCCACCAGTCCTTTGTGTTTTTTTTTTTAAATCACATTATATTTTGTGCAGAAATGAGAAAAATATCACAATTTTTCATCTTAAAATTTTCGTTTTTTGGCGATAAAGGTTACATTGTATTTGTATAGGCGTGTTTTCGTAATGATTATTCAAAGAAACAAAATGATGTGGAGAAAACAAATGTCTACAACCTTTTTAGTACTAAATACAATATTATCAATAGTCGGTCGATAGTGAACAAAAAACTGGACTTTTGGTTTAATGTAAACTGCCTAATCACTGCCTAGATACATCCGTGAGAAAATATTGCTCCATATTCAAAACGGTTTCAAAAGTCCCTCATATCTAAACATGATACTGCAGATGGAAGAAAATATTATAACTTGTATGTTCTATAATTTATTATATCTATATTTTTTCCTCATATCTAAAAATGACACTGCCTATGAAACAAAATGTTATAGCGTGTATGTTTTATTAAGAAGGAAGATTAGCTGAGGAGATCATGGAAGATCATGGAAGATTAGCTGAGGGCCTCGTGGAAGATTAGCTATTACATGTATTTTTGTATGTGCTAAATGTTGCTACCCTCACTAAATAAAGTCCTAACTTACTTACTGACTGACTGACTTACTTACTTCTCTCAATTTATTTAATGAACGCACCTGTCCTCCTGTTTACTCAAAATTTATAAATTTTACAAATGGATTCTAGTTCGTCTTGATTAACATGATTAAGAATACATGGTGTGTCATTCTTGCGCTGTTTGTATTAATAAGAAGTTGGTTTTAGACAATATCTTTATCTTATCATTTTGACAGTTAGCATAGAACTCACGGGATCTCCGATCTGGGTTATCGATCATGATACAGACATATATTTTGGGGGCATGCGCAGTCCCAGGAGTAGGATATTCCGGCTACCTTTTTGCTTTGCAGAGGCGAGCTAAAACAAATACGCCTTTCTTTTGCGTTACTATGCCTTTTTTCGCATTACTACGCCTTTTGATTCGCGTAAAAACGCCTTTGATTCGCATCACTGCGCCTTTCTTTTGCGTTACTACGTCTTTCTTTTGCATTAGTATGCACTTTTTCGCGTTACTACGCCTTGTTTTTGCGTTACTACATCTTTTTTGCGTAGCTTCGCCTTCTGATTGGCGTTACTGCGTCTTTTGTTTTGCGTTTCTACGCCTTTGTTGCGTTATTACGTCTTTTGTGTCGCGTAACTACGCCTTTACGGTATTTTATTTTCTCCTACATAAGCCAAATAGGCTTTCGTATCTGCAGTGTTAACGATCTTACCCTTAGCCTTTCACGCCTGAGTTTCTTAAACGGGTTCTCTCCATTTTTTTATTTTGGGCAATTCTTGTTAATAGGGGATTTAGTCAAATTCATTTACAGGATGGCGAACAGCTTTGATTCTCGGATGAGACGGTTCATTAATGGCCGTCCCATCCGGATATAGATTTAATCGCCATTACAAAGCGTAAGCTGGCCATTTTGTTTTCTACAAAAGCAAGTAATGACCTCTTATTTATGAATCGGCGCGTCATTCGGTCAGATAAGCACGATACCCAGACATTTAATGGTCTTGTCAAGAAAAGTATTTTTCATCACAGCTTTCTTTCTCTGGTGATTTTAACACAATTCAGAAATCATATGTAGACCACCTTTTATTGTAGTAAGCTGCTGGCATTTACTTAGGCAGCAACTGGTTTGATTTTCTCCTCTGGTTATCGAATGCTCAACCAGACGATCTAATGCTTAACCAGCAAATTTTGGCAGGTTAGGAGTTCTTCGCAGAAATTAAAACTCCAAAACCTGTTTTATTTCATTTCAGTCAATTACCGGACCATTGATAAAACAAACACAGCGTAAAAGTCCGTGAAAATCATTCGGTACTATGATTCTGGAGACTGAAAATGTTTCCATAAAATACTATGTCATTATCGAATCAATAGCGCACTGCTTATCAGGTTGGCTAAAAATGGTTCCGTAGAACAAGGTGCGGGTGATTCTGGGGCCGTGGAGATGAAAACAGATCCGCTTTATAGTTGCAAGTTCTGTTATCATTTCTATAGATCTAATGCGTAACCAACCATTTTCGACCTTTTCCGTGGTGATTTCTCGCTAGTGCTGCATTGACAAGCAAAATATCCACAACACATTTAACCATATATGTTTATTGTGTGTGCATGTTAATACGCTGAACTTGTAGCAAAGCGCAGTAATAAATAAAAGGCAACAAACACCTCGGAAAACCACTCGTTTTCTAAGGCTTGAGTTCACCTTCAGCAGGAGAAACTAAATTTAGCCAAAATGTGTGAAGTACGGGATTTGGTATTTACTCCAAAGATGCCGATATCAATGGGCTCCTGAATGTAATTCCCCGTTTTTTAAATAACTTCCCCGTAAAAATTATATAACTTATGAAACACAGAAACTGCACAGTTTCTTTACCTTTTTTAGCGATCTAATTCCTAACCGGATGTCGCTCTAATTGCTTCACGTTCTTAACCAATGGTTACGCATTCTATCGTTCCGTAGGCGTGTTGTTTACAACGAAAAGTACTTCAGAACCTTCCAGAAAGTTCAGGTTCGCATTATTTTTTGAAAATTAAATCATCTTATTCCACAGCCCTGTGGAACATTCTAGAGAAATCTTAGGGTTTATAAAAGAGCTTGATTTTTCTCATTAAGTCAGACTTTGGAGTTTGAAGTTTGGGCTTTTAAGAAAAGTAATCTCTGAATCTATGTGGGAGATTAAATATCAGAAAGGCCTCTGTGTCACTAAATTTGGTATAGTTACGCCTTCTTTTGCTCCAGCATTTCAGTGGTTTCTTGCTGTCGAGTCCTCACCGTTGTCTCACCTCTGTGGTTCTTTGATTATTTGTGTTCACGGAGATGTTGCACTGATGAGTTAGGAGGCCATCATGCGGACTGAACAAAGAATTTGTCCAAATCGCGACGGAAGTAAGGGCGAGGATTGTGGCCACGTAAAATCGATTTAAGCCCCCCAGTGGAAATCTTTCCACTGACCGTTCCAAGGCGGTTCTTCTGTGGTGATTTATTTATGTTATTGTTTGTTACTTACTTTGTGTAGCACTTGTGCCTTTTTATTTTGGATGGCCATATGGCCATTTTGTGGGAAAGTAACTGTCCTTATGGCCTTCCTTTGTTTAGGTTTCCATTATGGTGTGGTCGCTTGATGTTTGTGTTTCTTTCCCTTTGGTGTCTTTGGTGGTCGGAGTAAGTTAAGTGTATCGATTCCTGATCTTTGTTTTACTTCTACTTAAATCGGATTGTTAAAAGACATTACTTTTCATTTGGACTGTGCATTCTGTGGGATCAAGGAAAATAGATTCATTCTGGATATGTCATAACAGAGCTAAGTACATTTACTTTTCTGTCTTCTACAGGTGAAAGATAACTCGTAAATAAATTTTTGTTAATTTTTTTCAAAAGGCTTGTTTGCTTTTTCTTTCTGCTACGCCTTGCTCGTAACTGTACCCACAACCTATATCTTGAGCAGAAATAAGAAAACTAATTTATACCCCAATAAACCCCAGGTTCCTCTATATGAAGTGGGCTTTGGGGGGGGGGGGCTGTTCATTTCACGGATCTGAACACGTGATGTACCTTTTTGGAGAAAAAGTGATTTTCTGTGTTTTCTAAACAGAAAAATAGTAGCTGAGCAGGGGCCAGTTGTTCAAAACTAACGACGTCGTTGGTTAACAAATCGTTAAAAAATTTGATCATTTAATATGGCAAATATGCTAAAATGTTTGCAGCAAAACATACCAAAGTATTAGATATTGAACTTGCTAGTACAGGTAACAAAAATGACCACTAACGAGCTTGTTAAGCTAACAATGTTTTGAACAACAGGACCCATGTCTTTTCCTTTTGCCTTGGTTAAAAGTTACTTATCATTCGACGACGGTATAATCTTATTAATTTGGATTGGCGTTTGACCATTTCGTAGGAAAAAACTGTCTTTTTGGATTTCCGCTTGTGACGTTTTAATTATGGTGAAGTTGATTTATGTTGTTCTTTCCCTTTTTTCCCTTTGATGTCTTGGTTGACTATAACGATTCCTTATCAGTGCTTCTATTTTAAAAAAGACACTTCATACAAACGACCCAGACTATTAAATGACTGAAATCCGTGACATGAACACCATTGAAAACCCCATTTTGTACAGAAAAAAGGGTGTAAAAGGGTATACACTTATTTCTCTTTTTGCCGATGAGCGTACTTATGTGCAGGATAGGATATTTTAGTCAAACATCCAACTTTGAAACTTAATCGAAATCACGTTTATAAAATATAGCAAAGCATCAAGGAGTGTATGATACTGATAGCCCTTATTTAAAAGTCTAACAGTTAAAATTAATTACGAGTGTTGAAGTCAGCAACTTGACTAGACACGCTGGCAAACACAAGCAGTTTCAAGATAAAAACACCGTCGAATACCGCATGAGGAACATCTCCATAAAGGACAGTAAAATTACAATCTCAAAATAAAAATCGTTTATAATAAATTTCGCATGAGATAGATAAGGGTACATCCAAAACACGGGGCTTCGGTATCAGATGATTTGCTTTATTAATTTACTTTATACTAATTTATTTTAGTCCGATTGCGATGAAAGCTTCAAGCTTCTTGAATTGCTCTCGAACACTTATTCCGGGTGTTTTCACGCTTTATTTACTTGAAGATCTGGACGGTTAATTCGACTGAACAAACAATCGAAGTATGTATTGTCAATATTAAATCGTTCAAATGTCTAGATGACGAGCAGACAGCTTTTGGTGAAAGACTGTGCGCTGTACTGGTTAACCGCTTAGGAGGCAATGATCAGGAAGCGATACAATTAACCCACAGCTTTCACCAGAGACACCAAGGGAAAGAAAAAAAATGAAACAGACACTAATGGAAACGTCATTAGCGGAAAGGCAAGAGGACAGCTACTTTCCCACAAAATGGCCAATCGGCTATCAAAAACAAAATAATATACCTCAACTCTTTCCCTTGTCAATATTTAAAATAAATCAGTATAAAACAAGTGGTTGGTTATTATAATTCTCTTATGGAAAAAAATCTACAATTGCAAAAATAATATAAGTGATACACACTCAAAGACAAGCCGTAACAAAAACAAACCCCGACAGAAGAACCGCCTTGGAACGGTCAGTGAAACTAATTCCACTGGGGGGCCTAAATCGATTCTATGTGGCCACAATCCTCGCCCTTACTTCTGTCGCGATTTAGACAAACAATCTGTCTAGTCCGCATAAAGGCCTTCTAACTCTTCAGTGCAATATCACCGTGAACACAAAAATCAATCAACTACAGAGATAAAACAATGGTGAGGACTCGACAGCAAGAATTGAGCTAACCAAAAGTTATACTCAGATGAGCACAACCAGAGACAGAGCATCAGACACTAACCAAAATCACATAAAATTAGATTCTTCTTTATTCTCAGGAAGCATTTACTCTGAATCCGTCATAGAATCTGAGGCCTGACCCACCGGCGTGCAGTTCAAGAGGGAAGCAAAGTTGTCAACCGTGACTGGGTTAACTACCATGCATGCAGTCTGTCGTCTAAGATTTATGTTATATCCAATCTTTTTGTATCGAAGAACGATTTTACGAAATTGGGTACAGAAGGCATGGCAATTATATATTTTTCTGAACGTATTTACCAAATCACTATAAAATTCGGGTTCCGATAGATCTTGTTGCAGAAGAGATTTAAGACCAACATTGAATTTTGAAATTAAATCGGAATGACGTCTATAAAATGACGTCTATAAAAAGCTTTGCGTAGTTTATGATACCGAAAACCCTGATTAAGAAGTTTAGCAGTTAACAATGTATTACGAGTGTTGAAGTCAGTTACATGACTAGACAATCTGGCAAATCGAATTAATTGCGAAATATAAACGCCGTTGGATGCCGCACGAGGAACATCACCATCCAAGAAAGCAAAATTTACAATCTCAAAATCAAAATCATCGCGTTTATCATAAATTTGGCAGGAAACAAATTCATCTACAATAGATAGTTGTAATTCCACAAACTTGGCCTCGGTATCAGAAGAATTTGCCTTACTTAACTGAAGTTCTGTGGGGAGGTAAATTTGACTGATCAAACCATCGTAATAGGTATTATCAATATGTAATAAATCATCCAAATGTCTAGGAGTCGAGCTAAAGGCTTCAATGATTTCATATTGGTTTTCAACGAAATGTTACATGATGAAGTCTCTTTCATAACAAAACAAGAACAAATCAGCCACAAGGGGTGCGCACTTTGTACCCATCGGAATACTCACAACTAAATAATGTTGACTGGGCCGTTATACCCAATACAAACAAACAAACAAAACCACAGTCTCTCATTAAGTAAGTACATAATAATAATAATCATGAATATTCAGTCAGTTCTTGAAACAAGAGGGCCATGATGGCCCTGGATCGCTCACCTGAACCATATTTTAACAAGTGGGCCCAGGGGAGGGCCGGTTTTGGCCCCAAGGCTATAATGTATATAATCTTGAGGGAGGTCTAAAAGGTGAAGCTTCATAACAAATATCAACAAAGGCTATAATTTGAACAATCTCACTCATATCGAGCTGATCGTTAATCAGAGGTGGGCGAAAACCGGAGTACCCGGAGAAAAAACCACCTGACCTACCGTTGCAGAACTTGGCGTCTCACATGTGACTCGAGCGAGGCTCGAACCACAGCGGTGAGAGACCTTCTGATCAAGAGTCAGCGCTCTTAACCACTAGGCCACGGAGGCCCGTGAAGCTACACACCAAATATAAAAGACCTGGGCCCAATTTCAGAGAAGAAGATTTTTTTCAAGATATTCCCTACATAAGCCTATTGCCCCGGGGCTTTAATATAAACAATCGTGATAGAGGTCCAATAAATGAAGCTTCACACCAAATATCAAAGACTTGGCATTGCTGTTTCAGAGAAGAAGATTTTCAAAGATTATTTCTATATAAGTCTATGAAAAAACAAAGGGCCCCGGGGCGGGGGCATTTGTGGCTCCAAGGCTATAATTTGAACAATCGTGGTAGTGGTCCACTAGATGAAGCTTCATACCAAATATCAAAGACCAGGGCCTTGCAGTTTCAGAGAAGAAGATATTTAAATATTTTCCCTATACAGGCCCCGGAGCGGAACAATCTTGGTAGAGGTCCATTAGATGAAGCTTGATACCAAATATCAAAGTCCTGGGCCTTGCGGTTTCAGAGTAGAAGATTTTTAAAGATTTCCCTATACATGTATAAGCCTATGTAGAACCAAAGGGCCCCGGGGCGGGGGCAATTTTGGCCCCAGCACTATGATTTGAATATTCTTGGAAGGGGTCCACTACATGAAGCTTCATACCAAATATCAAAGACCTGGGCCTTGCGGTTTCAGAGGAGAAGATTTTTTAAGTTTTCATTAAAAAAACATCTATTTTTGGCTCCCTTGACCTTGATGTGCAACGGACCGGAACCATTTGAACAACGTTGAATGGGAACCACCTAAGGATCACTTCTGTGAAGTTTGATCAAAATCCGATCAGTTGTTTCGGAGGAGATGTCGTTTGAAGATTTTTTTACGCACGCATGGACGGACGGACCCACGGACGCACGCACGCAAGACGGACAAAGAGTGATTCCAAAATCTCACCTCGTCACTACGTAACGGTGAGCTAAAAAACGTATACGTGTTTAATATATGCTTGAAAATGTAGGTATTGCATCATACTACAATTCCTTAGTCTTATCATGCATTTACGTCCAAACGAATGAATTGCGTTTGTAGCAAACTAACAATATAGCAAGAAAATCTTTGTAAATTAAGAGAACCAAGTAATCTGATCATAATTTTCACCCCAGCCTCTTTATGACAGTGTTAAATGGGACAGTGTCATGTGGAGGTTGAAAATTTGTTCCACGTATTTTCACCTGGAAAGCAAAAGTTACCCATATCACCCATCTGCTTGTATGTATCGTATGTTTGAATTACGACATCTTTTTCATTTGCCTCTTGACTTATTTATTATACCTTCATTTGTATGAATGTGCAAGACATTTCATGACTAAATAGTAACATTAGGAAAACATGTCTGTGTGATATTATGCAGCTATTTATACAGTTGACTATTCCTATCTCAAACTCTAAAATCTCAAACCAGTGTCTGAGTCAAAATATTTTTTTTTTTAATTTTGTTACAAGTTCGTAAGATATCAATTCATTCGATTTCAAATTACTGTTGTCTCAAACACCTGGAGTTTGAAATGACTAGAGTCTATTGTATTTTAAAAATTATATTTGTGGGGTGAAAAAAATGTGATATCGGCTTATTAAAAGTTGTGGAGTCCACTGGAAAAGCCTCATCGAGGCTGTTCTGATGAACACTCACGGTTTATGTCCTTTGAGAAAAATGAGAAAAAGGAATGTATATCCCCTTAACCCTTTTTGTACCAAATGGAATCGTCCTCCTTATATATTGCAGGAGTCCATTTTAAAATTTAGGGGTGACAGAATGTGTTTTCTTCAAAAACTGTTTGAAAATTGGCGTTCTGCGGCGTCTGATCTGGGCCTGCGGTGTTTGTCAACTATCTGTTTTCGGGTATGCGGTACAAATTGGGTTAAATCTAATTTATTTTTCTACATGTATTTATTTTTATTTTCAATACGATTTGGGATTTGGAGGGTTTTTCATTCCATGAACCTATTACATAAAATTTGGTAAACGGTTACTTTCTGGTGAGTATTTTTTTCATTTTGATCTAAACAGAAGTTGTGGGTGCGCTTTTGGAACTGCCTCATTGCGGCCGTAACAATTAGTACCCACAACCTATGCCGTCGGGGCAAAACGAGAAGAATCTTTACCCCGTTAAACCCCATTTTCCTGAACTGGTGAGGGTTCATTACACTGACGTGTTTACATGATGAAAAATTCACTCATTGTAGGAAAACAATAAGTTTGCTTTCCTATAATTATCTTCAAGAAAGCATGGCTGTATCTCGACTTTGTTCTCTTTAAATTGTTGATCTTCTCTTACATAAATTTCACTACTGTTATAGCAACGACTAGTGTCACTACTTAGTTATGGCTAAATGCACCTCTATTGCTAACATTTCAATCCTCTTTTGTACTCTTTATTTGCGTTTCTTTCTTTTCTGTTCATCTGTATTCTTTTCATGTTTTTTTCTATCTAACTATATTTGTGTGCATTGGGTTAGAATTATCCAAAATGACATACTATATCTCAGTCCTGTCGCTACATAAGCATTTAATAATAGGTAATAATGACTAGTTTCCAACATTTTGACGGGACCAAGGTTCACTTAAAAAAAACGACAAGAGCTAAAACAACTATTTACACATATGAAAGCAGTTCCAGACCAAACGCCAATCATAAAAATGCTAATCTATCATCAATTAAAAGCCGGCCTCGGTAGGTCAGTCGGATGTGCGTCTGACCGGTGATCAGGAGGACGAGGGTTCGATACCTGCCGGGGTTGGCAACATTCTTTCGTGGAGTTTGATTATGAACTATTTTCTACTGTCATTCTCTCCCTTCCGCTGATTCAAGAAGGGTAGTTGTCATTTTCTGGCGAAATAATGTGGCTGCACTGGTTAACCGCTTACGTATAAGCCTGTCCAGTAAAAGAGTGGACAGGTAAAGTGACCGGCACAATAATGACCTGAAATATTGTTGACTGGGCCGTTAAACTCCAAAAGGTATAAGCCTGCGCAGGAAAAGTGTGGAGAGGTAAACTGACCGGCACAAAAATGACATATAATAGTGTTGACTGGGCCGTTAAACGCCAAAATAAACAAACAAACAAATCATCAATAAAAATACATATACAGAAAATTACATTCGGAACAAAATTGATCATATTAGTGCAGAATTATCAGAAACAAAACTTAATGATTCAATCCCGGCAAATAAAAGTTTAATTGATGGTTACATGGAACCAAATCGTAAAGACAGGGTCACAGATAGTGGCGGACCTGACATCATAGTGTAGTTTATATTTTCTTGTCCTTAGGGATCATTGATTCCATTGTGGAATTTTGAAAATATTTGAGGGTCACTGATGAGGCCTAATTGGCCGAAACTAGCTGGTCTTGCCCAGAAAACATGTACACTTCATATTTTCCAGTTCTGTGGTGTATTCCTTGCTTCAAAAGGATAACCCTTTTATAAAACATATTTGGTAATTTACTCAAAAAGATATTTTTTCTCTCTAGACGACTTGATTTAGAAAATAATAATATTGAATGTATATGGATAGAGGTTTACTCCCTCAAAAACAAGTTCTTATTAGGATTATTTTACAGACCCCCAAATAATACAAGTGAAGTTTGGGACTATTTTGAAGAAACCCTAGAAAATGCTTCAGAACAAAATATTGATCTCCTGGTTCTTGGAGACTTCAATTTTGTCTCGGGTTCAGCTAAGTGCTCAACCAAGCCTCTTTCACAGATCCTAAAACGAATCATTACTGTAGTTAAAGATGTCCTTCAGAAATATTGTGGCACTGCATATGCAAGGAGTGGTGTGAATCAGATGTGGATCTTGGAAAACTCCAAAGAGCTTCTAGAACATCTTCAGTCACAGTCTTTTCACTCAGTAAACAACATCAAATCTTTCGATTTCTCAACACTATACACAACTATTCCTCGTGATAACTTGAAATCTTAACTCAAGGAAATCATAAATCAATGTTTGTTTTTTCACAAGAATGGTAGCCGTCGCTACCAGTATGTTGTCCTTGGCTACAAAGACATACTTCGTTCGAGAGTACTCTGATGCACCACTAAAGTACACTGATGCCGATGTCATAAAGATGCTTGATTATCTAATTGACAATAGTAGTACGAGTATATGGGCCGCTTCGGCCCAAATGACGTCACAAAATGGTCGAAAAGATGGCCGCAATTTTGACACTCGATGACCTCGCGGGGGTCGCTCTCGATGCGGGGTTTGAGACCAACATTGCCGCCATTTCTGACCCTCGATCACCTCGCGCGGGGGTCGCCGGATGACCTTTGTGGAGGGGGTGACGCGTTTAGTAGAAACGCCCTAGACCACGGGAAGGAAGCGTCACGTCCTAGAAACATGTCTGTGTAATATTATGCAGCTATTTATGCAGTTGACTATTCCTATCTCAAACTCTGAAATCTCAAACCAGTGTCTGAGTCAAAATATTTTTTTTTTTTAATTTTGTTACAAGTTCGTAAGATATCAATTCATTCGATTTCAAATTACTGTTGTCTCAAACACCTGGAGTTTGAAATGACTAGAGTCTATTGTATTTTAAAAATTATATTTGTGGGGTGAAAAAAATGTGATATCGGCTTATTAAAAGTTGTGGAGTCCACTGGAAAAGCCTCATCGAGGCTGTCCTGATGAACACTCACGGTTTATGTCCTTTGAGAAAAATGAGAAAAAGGAATGTATATCCCCTTAACCCTTTTTGTACCAAATGGAATCGTCCTCCTTATATATTGCAGGAGTCCATTTTAAAATTTAGGGGTGACAGAATGTGTTTTCTTCAAAAACTGTTTGAAAATTGGCGTTCTGCGGCGTCTGATCTGGGCCTGTGGTGTTTGTCAACTATCCGTTTTCGGGTTTACGGTACAAATTGGGTTAAATCTAATTCATTTTTCTACGTGCATTTTTTTTTTATTTTCAATACGATTTGGGATTTGGAGGGTTTTTCATTCCATGAACCTATTACATGAAATTTGGTAAACGGTTACTTTCTGGTGAGTATTTTTTTCATTTTGATCTAAACAGAAGTTGTGGGTGCGCTTTTGGAACTGCCTCATTGCGGCCGTAACATTTAGTACCCACAACCTATGCCGTCGGGGCAAAACGAGAAGAATCTTTACCCCGTTAAACCCCATTTTCCTGAACTGGTGAGGGTTCATTACACTGACGTGTTTACATGATGAAAAATTCACTCATTGTAGGAAAACAACAAGTTTGCTTTCCTATAATTATCTTCAAGAAAGCATGGCTGTATCTTGACTTTGTCCTCTTTAAATTGTTGATCTTCTCTTACATAAATTTCACTACTGTTATAGCAACGACTAGTGTCACTACTAAGTTATGGCTAAATGCACCTCTTTGCTAACATTTCAATCCTCTTTTGTACTCTTTATCTGCGTTTCCTTCTTTTCTGTTGGTCGGTATTTTTTTCAAACTTTTTCTATATAACTATATTTGTGTGCATTGTGTTAGAATTATCCAAAATGACATACTATATCTCAGTCCTGTCGCTACATAAGCATTTAATAATAGGTAATAATGACTAGTTTCCATTATATTGACGGGACCAATGTTCACTTAAAAAGAACGGCAAGAGCCAAAAAACAACTATTTACACATATGAAAGCAGTTCCAGACCAAACGCCAATCATAAAAATGCCAATCTATCATCAATTAAAAGCCGGCCTCGGTAGGTCAGTCGGATGTGCGTCTGACCGGTGATCAGGAGGACGAGGGTTCGATACCTGCCGGGGTTGGCAACATTCTTTCGTGGAGTTTGATCATGAACTATTTTCTACGGTCATTCTCTCCCTTCCGCTGATTCTAGAAGGGTATTTGACATTTTCTGGCGAAATAATGTGCACTGTACTGGTTAACCGCTTACGTATAAGCCTGCCCAGTAGAAGTGTGGATAGGTAAACTGACCGGCACAAAAATGACCTAAAATATTGTTGACTGGGCCATTAAACTCCAAAAAGGTATAAGCCTGCGCAGGAAAAGTGTGGATAGGTAAACTGACCGGCACAAAAATGACATATAATAGTGTTGACTGGGCCGTTAAACGCCAAAACAAACAAACAAATCATCAATAAAAATGCATATTCAGAAAATTACATTCGGAACTAAATTGATCATATTAGTGCAAAATTATCAGAAACAAAACTTAATGATTCTATGCCGACAAATAAAAGTTTAATTGATAGTTACATGGAACCTATACGTAAAGACAGGGTCACAGATAGTGGCGGTGGCTTGGTAATTTACTCAAAAAGATATTTTTCTCTCTAGACGACTCGATTTAGAAAATAATAACATTGAATGTATATGGATAAAGGTTCACTCCCTCAAAAACAAGTTCTTATTAGGATTAGTTTACAGACCCCCAAATAATACAAGTGAAGTTTGGGACTATTTTGAAGAAACCCTAGAAAATGCTTCTGAACAAAATATTGATCTCCTGGTTCTTGGAGACTTCAATTATGTCTTGGGTTCAGCTAAGTGCTCAACCAAGCCTCATTCACAGATCCTAACACGAATCATTACTGCAGTTAAAGATGGCCTTCAGAAATATTGTGGCACTGCATATGCAAGGAGTGTCGTGAATCAGATGTGGATCTTGAAAAACTCCAAAGAGTTTCTAGAACATCTTCAGTCACAGTCTTTTCACTCAGTAAACAACATAAAATATTTCGATTTCTCGACACTATACACAACTATTCCTCGTGATAAATTGAAATCTAAACTCAAGGAAATCATAAATCAATGTTTGTTTTTTCACAAGAATGGTAGCCGTTGCTACCAGTATGTTGTCCTTGGCTACAAAGACACCTAATTCGTTCGAGAGTACTCTGATGCACCACAAAAGTACACTGATGCCGATGTCATAAAGATGCTGGAATATCTAATTGACAATAGTAGTAGGAGTATATGGGCCGCTTTGGCCCAAATGACGTCACAAGATGGTCAACAAGATGGCCGCCATTTTGACCCTCGATGACCTCGCGTGGGTCGCTCTCGATGCGGGTTTGAGACCAACATGGCCGCCATTTCTAACCATCGATCACCTCGCGCGGGGGTCGCCGGATGACCTTTGTGGAGGGGGGGGGGATGATGCGTTTTGTAGAAACGCCCTAGACCACGGGAAGGTAGCGTCACGTCCTAGGGCACGGGGGTCTTCTATATACAGGCCCATCTGCAAGTTGGAGGGGTGTGACCCCCTTTTTACTGATTATCGAACATACACCGGTCGGGACTGATCAATCCGTAGAATTTCTGAAGGAAGTCAGATGACCTTGCAGGGATCGCCTTTGTAGGCCAAGATGGCCGCCAAAACTGTTTAGACAGAGACACCATATCCATCAGATCCGTATTCCACACGCTGTCCAGCCCTTCGACAATCACTCTAGATCTCCGGAATCTCCTTCTGGTCCCCTCTCGTAAGCGAGTAGGCTTCCTGTTTTTGAAGCCATTTTACTTCGATCCGAGCCATATGGAACCGGATAGGAGTGGTGAAGCTCGAGCCCTTCTTCTTCTTTTGACAAAATAAAATGCCAAAATATTTAGCAGACGACACAAAAATAATAACTCGCATTATCTAGCCTACTCCCTTTGCTGCCTCGTCACTAAATGGCTGCAGAATGGCTAAACTCTTCGTTTAATATGTCGGCTGACCCTAGCTGACCTTTCAGATCGATCTAGGTCTTCACCACTAACTGTCGGAAAATTGAACACTCCGTACTTATAAAGCGGGGGAAGGTCCATTGTCGTATATGGGTTATAATGAGAAAAACATTCGCCCATTCCTCACTCATTCCTCACCATTTCAAGCCTAACATCCTATAAAATGGAACGAGGCAAAGGCGTAGATCCCGATGACACGACCCTAGACAAACTGTACGGGCTACGACCCATTATACGGGAATGTCTTGAATCATGACTTTTTTCATGAAAATGAGCAAGAGGCTTAACATCATATCGTAGATGGTACATTTCTATCAAAGTTTTATCAAAATATCTGCTACGGCGTGGCAGTAAATGCCATTTTTCAACTACCTGTAGAATCCACTCGTCTAAGATGGAAGAACTCATTCGACTTAAATGGTATCCGACTTCCTTCAGAAATTCTACCGATTGATCAGTCCCGATTGGTATATGTTCGATGATCCGTAAAAAGGGGGTCACAAACCTCCATCTTGTAGATGAGCCTGTATATAGAAGACCCCCGTGCCCTAGGACGTGACGCTACCTTCCCGTGGTCTAGGGCGTTTCTACTAAACGCGTCACACCCCTCCACAAAGGTCACCCGGTTACCCCCGCGTGAGGTATCGAGGGTCAGAAATGGCGGCCATGTTGGTCTCAAACCCCGCATCGAGAGCGACCCACGCGAGGTCATCGAGTGTCAAAATGGCGGCCATCTTGTCGACCATCTTGTGACGTCATTTGGGCCATAGCGGCCCATATACTACTGACAATATCTTCGTGGAGTTCAGTGGCCTAATATTTCAGCAAACAAGTGGCATACCAATGGCTATTAATTGTGTACCGTTGCTCGTCGACTTGTTCTTGTACTCGTTTGTTTGTTTGATTTGGGGTTTAACGTCCCCGTCAACACTGTAAAGGTCATTTTGGAGACGTTGCTTCCATTTGTGTTGGACTTTTACCCGACATTGAGATGAAATGACATCTCAAACCCTGTCGCCCAATGAAAACAATAGGGTTTATTAGCATGGACGGTCCATCTCGCACCGTGGTTCCTGGACAGGCTTAGATCCACTTAGCTGTTTACCAGTACTAGTGTGCGGGCCGGATTCAGCTCTGCGTGTAAGCATCATGCAGCCTATATATTTCTTCAATCCCCTATTGGCGGGGGCCGTCTTGTACTCGTATGAGGCAGACTTTGTACAGGGTCTCCTCAAAGCAGGCAAGAAACGCCCTGCACAACAATTCAATTTCACCTACAGATATATAGATGATTTATTGACTCTGAAAAATGCTAAATTCGCAGAGTACTTGGAATTCATCTATCCACGTGAACTTGAAATTAAGGAAACAACAGAGACTGCAACCTCCTACTCACAATTGGATTGTTATCTCTATATTGACCACGGGAAGCTTACTACTAGGCTGTACGATAAACGAAATGTCTTCAATTTTCCCATTGTTAATATTCCCTTCCTGAGCAGTAATATCCCGTCAGCAACAGCATATGGAGTTCACGTTTCACAGTAAATCCGTTATGCTAGAGCCTGTTCCAAGTAGCAGGACTTTATGGATCATGTGAAGGTGATCACTACCAGGTTGTTATGCCTGGGGTATAAAAAACCAAACTGGTATCAACACTAAAAACGTTCTATGGGAGGCACCATGTACTTGTTGTTCCGTACAATGTGGCAATTTCCAGAATTATTTTTGATGTGTTTCCAATGGAATGCCATAGGAAGACTTCCAAAATAATTTCGGACATACCCTTCTCGGCATTTTCTCCTTTTCTTCGTTTAGGTCGATAGGCATGGTGGGCGAAGTTTGCTTACCAAGTTATTCTTACTATCCTAGGACGCCTGATTACACTCTTCTGGAGTGCATGTCTGTTGGTCTGAACATTGATATTTGCCATTTGTCTATGGATTAATGATTTTGGATTAACGCTTTGGTACTGCGACCTAAACTACTTATGAATCTTGAAACATGGCAGTATTGGAAATCTACATAGAATAATGCTTCAATTTAACCTCCAGAATCAAGAATGCAACAAGGACAACAGAAACCACAGCGACTTGTATCGATTTGATTATGTCCAATCATATATCAACAACGAGCCTCCGTGGGCTAGTGGTCCAGAGCGCTAATCATTAGGTCTCTCGCCGCTGTGGGTTCGAGACTGGCTCGGGTCGCATGTGAGACGCCAAGTTTTGCAGCGGAAGGTCAGGTGGTTTTTCTCCGGGAACTCCGGTTTTCGCCCAACTCTGATTAACGATCGGCTCGATTTGAGTGATATAATCTTGAAAGGGCTGTGAAACAAAAACCTCCCCCCCCCCGCCAAAAAAAAATATCAACAATAATAAACTCAGAAATATTAGTTCCGTACCAAAGTGACCACTGTACAGTAACGGCTGAAGTATCATCAAAAATTTATGAAGCTCAATCCTTCAAGAAAACTGTCTAGAGATTTAAAGATCTATTGAACAACACCTGAATTCTATTGACTGGTCTTTCATAAATAATAGCAATAACATCAATATAATAACAGATCAATTTGAAGAAATCTTACATAAAACAGCTGAACATAATATTCCTAAGAAAACCTTTTCTGTACGACCTGATGACAACCAATATCAGATAACATATGAGACAAAGATTATATCGTAAGGCAAAGTTATCTAAATCACCGATGCAGTGGCAAATTGTTAAAATAAAAGAAATGAAGTGGCAGATTTAGTCAGACAGGCTAAGAAGGATTATAAAAAGAACCTTCTAACTTCTCTTTCTGATCCCAACCGGCCTCAGAAATCATGGTATCGTATAGTGAATGACATCACTAAGTTAAAAAATAAACAAAATCCACCTCCTCCTTTAATCAAAGACACTATTATTAATTTACATCCTTTTGAAAAGGCAGAAACTTTAAATAAGCACTTTGCAGATATTTCAAAGACTTAAAATGAACCTCATCTACTTGATGAACCAGTTTTCCCTAACTTCAACCCGAGGACTATACATGTAACTGCTCAAGATGTTAAGGATCACCTCCACAACTTAAATACATATAAACCTGCTGGCCAAGATGATGTAATGCCAAAATTTATTAAACTTATTTCAAACTATGACCATGACCCTCTTTTTAACAGATCTCTTGAGCTAGGATAGGTACCCAACCAATGGAAAATGGCAAACATCTCAGCAATTTTTAACGAAAAAGGAAAGGAACAAGGCCCAACCAAAAAAAAAAACCGCGACAGAAGAACCGCCATGGAACGGTCAGCGGAAACGAATTCCACTGGGGGCTTAAATAGATTTTACGTGACCAAAATCTCTGCCCTTACTGGAGCAAAAGAAAACCAACAGTTAGACCCCGACGGGCCCGACCATAGACGGAGCACAAGGTACCAACCAACATAAGCCCCTACGCAGGAACCGTCATAGAATCTGAGGCCTGACCCGCCGGCGTGCAACTGAAGAGGGAAGCAAAGCCGCCAACCGTGATTGGGTTAACTACCATGCATGCAGTCTGCCGCACAACACCCACGCTGCACACAATCTCTTTATATCGAAGAATGATTTTACGAAATTGGGTGCTGACGTCATCGCTGTTATATTTTTTTCTGAATTTATATACTAAGACACCATAAAATTCGGGTTCCGATAGACCTTGTTGCAGGTCGCGATTAAGACTAATAATTTGTTCAGCCCGCAAGAAGGACTCCTAAACCATCACTGCAACATCTAGGTGAACACAAAAATCAAACAACCACAGAGATGAAACAACGGTGAGGAATCGACAGCAAGAAACCGCTGAAATGCTGGAGCAAAAGTAAACCAACAGTTAGACTCCGTTGGGCCCGACCAGAGACAGAGCACCAGGTACCAACCAACAAAAGCCTTTACGCTGGAACCGTCCTAGAATCTGAGGCCTGACCCACCGGTGTGAGTGGAGCAAAGTTGTCAAGTGTGATTGGGTTAACTACCATGCAATGCAGTCTGTCGTATAACATTTATGTTGTACCCAATTTTTTTTTTATATCGAAGAATGATTTTACGAAATTGGGTGCTAAAGTCATTGCTGTTATATATTTTTCTGAATTTATATACTAAGTCAAGATAAAATTCGGGTTCCGATACACCTTGTTGCAGGTCGCGATTAAGACTAATAATTTGTTCAGCCCGCAAGAAGGACTCCTAAACCATCACTGCAACATCTAGGTGAACACAAAAATCAAACAACCACAGAGATGAAACAACGGTTAGGAATCGACAGCAAGAAACCGCTGAAATGCTGGAGCAAAAGTAAACCAAAAGTTAGACTCCGTTTGGCCCGACCAGAGACAGAGCACCAGGTACCAACCAACAAAAGCCTTTACGCTGGAACCGTCCTAGAATCTGAGGCCTGACCCACCGGTGTGAGTGGAGCAAAGTTGTCAACCGTGATTGGGTTAACTAACATGCAATGCAGATTGTCGTATAACATTTATGTTGTACCCATTTTTTTTCTATATCGAAGAATGATTTTACGAAATTGGGTGCTGACGTCATTGCTGTTATATATTTGTCTGAATTTATATACTAAGTCACCATAAAATTCGGGTTCCGGTAGACTAATAATTTGTTCAGTCCACAAGGAGGACTCCTAAACCATCACTGCAACATCTAGATGAACACAAAAATCAAACAAACACAGAGATGAAACAACGGTGAGGACTCGACAGCAAGAAACCACTGAAATGCTGGAGCAAAAGTAAACCAAAAGTTAGACTCCGTTGGGCTCGACCAGAGACAGAGCACCAGGTACCAACCAACAAAAGCCTTTACGCTGGAACCGTCCTAGAATCTGAGGCCTGACCCACCGGTGTGAGTGGAGCAAAGTTGTCAACCGTGATAGAGTTAACTGCATGCATGCAGTCTGTCGTATAACATTTATGTTGTACCCATTTTTTTAATATCGAAGAATGATTTTTCGAAATTGGGTGCTGAAGTCATTGCTGTTATATATTTTTCTGAATTTATATACTAAGTCACCATAAAATTCGGGTCTGATAGACCTTGTTGCAGAAGAGATTTAATTTCAATATTGAATTCTGAATGACTTCTAAAAAATTTTGAAAAGGTCTTGCGCAAATAACGGCACCGACAACCCTGATCAAGAAGCTTAGCCGTTAACAATTTATTACGAGTGCCGAGGTCAATCCCATGTCCACACACTCTGGCAAATCGAATTAATTGCGAAATATAAACGCCACAGGACGGCGCACGAGGAACATCACCATCCAAAGAAGGAAAATTTACAATCTCAAAATCAAAATCATCGCGCCTACCACAAACTCCGCAAGAACTAAAACCATTTCAACAGATAGATGTAAATCCAAAAACGGGGCCCCGGCACCAGAGGAACCTGACCTATCCAACTGAAGCCCCGGGGTGGGGGGGTCAAATCTGACTGATCAAACCATCGAAATAGGTATTATTAATATTTTATAAACCATCCAAATATCTAGAAGTGAAACAAAAAGCTACAACGATCACAGACCGGCCCCCAGCAGAAACGGACACCACGAAGTCTCTCTCATAACAAAACAAAAACAGATCAGCCACAAATGTCACACAACCAGCACTAACAACATGCCCAAACAACCCAGTACCAAATCTTTTGTAAATTTTATCAAGCAGAAAGGCGAGAGCCCCACACACTCTCCGACACGACCATAAAGTATAATTTTATGCTCTTCAGAAGTAAAAAAGCAGCCCACACACCACATGCAAGACAGAGGGAGCCCTCCTCACGAAATGTCCATTCAATTAAATCATTAAGTTTTTCTTTTATAAGATTATGAGGAAGTGTAGCGTAAAAGGTGGAAACATAACAAGAAGACAGACTTGAAGCATGAAAACATCTGGATTTCAATTTATTTAAAACTTCATTAGAATTTTTATAGACCAAAAAAGATTTCTACCTTATCCCTCGAAGACTTACTTCTACTTTGCATATCAGGGCTGTTTTGTTTGTGCCGTGTGGCGGCTGTAAGTGGTCTCCCCGTACATGCATTTAATGCTCTTATTTTTCCAATCCTCAGGGATTGCTTATGCAATTGCTTTTCACTGTTCCATCAATTGAGTAGTTAACCCAATCACGGTTGGCAACTTTGCCTCCCTCTTTAATTGCACGCCGGTGGGTCAGGCCTCAGATTCTATGACGGCTCCAACGTAAAGGCTTATTGAGAATTAGAGAGATAATGTTGGTTGGTGCCTGATGCTCTGTCTCTGGTTGGGCTCATCGGAGTCTAACTGTTGGTTTTCTTTTGCTCCAGCATTTCAGTGGTTTCTTGCTGTCGAGTCCTCACCGTTGTCTCACCTCTGTGGTTCTTTGATTTCTGTGTTCACGGAGATGTTGCACTGATGAGTTAGGAGGCCTTCATGCGGACTGAACAAAGTATTTGTCTAAATCGCGACGGAAGTAAGGGCGAGGATTGTGGCCACGTAAAATCGATTTAAGCCCCCCAGTGGAAATCTTCCACTGACCGTTCCAAGGCGGCTCTTCTGTTGCGATTTATTTTTGTTGTTGTTTGTTACTTACTGTGTGTATCACTTGTGTCTTTTAATTTTGGAGTGCCATATGGCCATTTTGTGGGAAAGTAACTGTCCTTATGGCCTTCCGTTGTTTAGGTTTCCATTATGGTCTGGTCGCTTAATGTTTGTATTTCTTTCCCTTTGGTGTCTTTTTGTTAATTTATCAATTCCTGATCTTTGTTTTACTTCTACTTTATCATTATATTTTAACACATGTTTTTTGATGGCAGAAAAACATTAAGTTAATAATTTGGAGAGTTGGCACAAGAGCCTGAATTTGCAATAAATCGTGCTTTGGATGGTCCCCCTTGAAGTCTAGATAACCAATATACCGTGGGACGTCCGTCTTGGCCTTCTGTAACACAGACAGCAAACCTGGTGGTTGAATAACAAATTTGGTCATCAAGCAAAGCCTTCTCTACAGCTAAAGGCTGAAGCCCATAGGCATTAGTACCACCAAGTTCCCGCCGAAGAGCATCAACATAGCGAAGCCGTCAAACAACGACCACATTGTTAGCGACCTAATCAGCTGGAGCCAAAACAAACTCCCGAACACCCAGCTCAAGGTGACGTAAATAAAAATCAAAAATGAGTTCATTTAAGAGCAATGAAAACATTAATAAGAAAGAAGATGGGTCACACTACGTAGTTTCGGCTAATAAATGAAAAGTAGAAGTAAAACAAAGATCAGGAATTGATACAATTAACTTACTCCATCCATAAAAGAACCAAAGAGAAAGAAATACAAACATTAAGCGACAAGACCATAATGGAAACCTAAACAAAGGAAGGCCATAAGGACAGTTACTTTCCCACAAAATGGCCATATGGTCATCCAAAATAAAAAGACAAAAGTGATACACACAGTAAGTAACAAACAACAACATAAATAAATCGCCACAGAAGAGCCGCCTTGGAACGGTCAGTGGAAGATTTCCACTGGGGGGCTTAAATCGATTTTACGTGACCACAATCCTCGCCCTTACTTCCGTCGCGATTTAGACAAATAATTTGTTCAGTCCGCATGAAGGCCTCCTAACTCATCAGTGCAACATCTCCGTGAACACAAAAATCAAAGAACCACAGAGGTGAGACAACGGTGAGGACTCGACAGCAAGAAACCACAGAAATGCTGGAGCAAAAGAAAACCAACAGTTAGACTCCGATGGGCCCGACCAGATAAAGCCTTATCAGTGACCCTGTAATGATCCGGCAAAGAAAGCCAGAGGAAACATACTGCAATTTTGCGAATTTCAAATAGGCAGTCGATTCAAAGACTGATATAAATCAAAATGGGGTCCAAATAATTGAAAAGTAGAAGTAAAACAAAGATCAGGAATTGATACAATTAACTTACTCCATCCATAAAAGACACCAAAGGGAAAGAAATACAAACATTAAGCGACCAGACCATAATGGAAACCTAAACAAAGGAAGGCCATATGGACAGTTACTTTCCCACAAAATGGCCATCCAAAATTAAAGACACAAGTGATACACACAGTAAGTAACAAACAACAACATAAATAAATCGCCACAGAAGAGCCGCCTTGGAACGGTCAGTGGAAGATTTCCACTGGGGGGCTTAAATCGATTTTACGTGGCCACAATCCTCGCCCTTACTTCCGTCGCGATTTAGACAAATAATTTGTTCAGTCCGCATAAAGGCCTCCTAACTCATCAGTGCAACATCTCCGTGAACACAGAAATCAAAGAACCACAGAGGTGAGACAACGGTGAGGACTCGACAGCAAGAAACCACTGAAATGCTGGAGCAAAAGAAAACCAACAGTTAGACTCCGATGAGCCCGACCAGAGACAGAGCATCAGGCACCAACCAACATTATCTCTTTAATTTTCAATAAGCCTTTACGTTGGAGTCGTCATAGAATCTGAGGCCTGACCCACCGGCGTGCAATTAAAGAGGGAAGCAAAGTTGCCAACCGTGATTTGGTTAACTACCATGCATGCAGTCTGTCGTATAATATCCATGTTGTACCCAATCTTTTTATATCGAAGAATGATTTTACGAAATTGGGTGCTGAAGTCATTGCGGTTATATATTTTTCTGAATTTATATACTAAGTCACCATAAAATTCGGGTTCCGATAGACCTTGTTGCAGAAGAGATTTAAGTCCAATATTGAATTATGAAATTAAATCAGAATGGCGTCTAAAACCTGTCTAGAATATGAGTCTAAACGAATAATTTATTTCCGATTTCTCAAAATATTCACGCTGATCTCAAAGGACCAAAAGTAAAATATAAACTGCACTATGGTTGATGTACGGGGAGACGTTTTACGGACGTCTTAGGTTTAGGAGGTAATAAGTTCGTATTTTGCGAATAAAAAGAAATGCGTTTGTTAAAAGTCTGACACAGAGGTATTTTATTCACATTGAAGAAATATACAGAACAGGTGACACATTTTTATTGGTTTATAAGCTATCTAATTGACAGAAAACAACGAGTATCAAATGAAGGTCTCCATTCAACATGGATTAACACATCTGCTTGAGTCCCAAAGGGTTCTGTATTAGGACCGTATCTTTTCCTGCTATATATCAATAACATAGTTGATAATATCAGAAGCAACATAAGATTATTTGCTGTCTACACATCTCTCTGTACAGTTATAGCGCACAATGACTCAAAAAAAATTTGAATGATGCTGTATATAAAATAGCAAAATGGTCCCAGGACTGCTGCATCATTTTAAACGCTACAAAAACCTCAACTTTGACCTCTACACGGAAAAGAAACACAAATGTTCCTAATATTTAAATGGATGATACAATTCTACAAAAAGAAAAATCCCATACACATCTAGGACTCACTTTTTCCGTTGATGCCTCTCGGGATGAACATGTACGAACTATATATGGGAAAGCAGCTTCCCGCCTAAATATCCTGAGAATTCTGAAACAAGATTTAGATAGGAAGTATCTATTTAGATTTTATATCACTTACATACGACCCACCTTAGAGTATGGAGATATTATCTGGAACAATATTAGTCAACAAAACTGCCAACTTCTGGAAAGCAGTCAATTAGACGCATGTCGAATAATAACTGGTCTTCGAAAGGGAACCTCACATGTCCACTATATGAAAGAAGGAAACATCATAAAACTATATATTTTACAAAATCTTAAACAATGAAATTGCATCATATAAAAATGAAATACTTGCCATTTACAACCAACACCTATTTGTTTATAACATGCGGGTCAAATAACCTTAAACATCCCACATCAAGTACAAAAGCTTTCTATTTCTGCTATTGATCTTTTAAATGAACTCTCCCCCTAGCTTTCTAATGCATTAGAAATCTCATTATACTCATTTGAAAGGGTACGTGCAGTCTGATCAGAGTCTCTAAGGATAGCTAAGGAAACGCTACTTCTTGCAGCAAGAGAAGACTGGTAAGACTATATGGATGCGCAGGCTGATCTGAGTCTTCGATCGGCGCGCATGTCTTATTGTAGGTTTTGTCGTGCGCTGGCTCAGATAAATAAATAAAACGAGCAGACAGCTTCAATAACTTCAGACTGCTTTCTATAAATTAGATAGATGAACCGTAATTCACAGTCATTTATAGTTTTGTAAGTAACATCACGAAAGCACGCCTATATAATTTTTATCACCAACATTCCCAACCTCAATCCGCGAACCCCCTTTTATAAAGTGAAATAGAAGTGAAGGAAATGTTCAAGAAACGATATAGTTAACCCACATCTCCCATCAGAGACACCAAGGAAAAGTCACACAAACATGAAACAACTAGACCCTAATGGAAACATCACTAGCGGAAAGCCAAACGGACAGTTACTTTCCCACAAAATTGCCAATTGGCTATCAAATGCAAAATAATATAAGCGATTAGCACACTCAAAGACAAGCCATAACAAAAATAAACTACTAAAGAATAAACGCCTTGGAACGGTCGGTGTAACGAATTCCACTGGGGGGCTTAAATCCATTTTACGTGGCCACAATCCTCTCCCTTACTTCCGTCGCGATTTAGACAAATAATTTGTTCAGTCCGCATGAAGGCCTCCTAACTCATTAGTGCAACATCTCCGTGAACACAAAAATCAGTCAACCACAGAGATGAAACAGCGGTGATGACTCGACAGCAAGAAACCACTGAAATGCTGGAGCAAAAGAAAACCACCAGTTAGACTCCGATGGGCCCAACCAGAGACAGAGCATCAGGCACCGACCAACATTATATAAAATTAGATACTCTGTAATTCCCAGTAAGCCTTTACGCTGGAACCGTCATAGAATCTGCGGCCTGACCAACCGGCGTGGAATTAAAGAGGGAAGCAAAGTTGTCAAGCGTGATTTGTTTAACTACCATACATGCCGTATGACATTTATGTAACGGGCCTCCGTGGCCTAGTGGTTAAGAGCGCTGACTCTTGATCATTAGTTCTCTCACCGCTGTGGTTCGAGCCTCGCTCGGGTCACATGTGAGACTCCAAGTTCTGCAACGAAAGGTCAGGTGGTTTTTCTCCGGGTACTCCGGTTTTCGCACACCTTTGATTAACGATCGGCTCGATATGTGTGAAATAATCTTGAAAGGGCCGTAAAACCAAACCCCCCCCCCCTCAAAAAAAAAATGACATTTATGTTGTATCTTATCTTTATATATCGAAGAGTGATTTTATGAAATTGGATACTAAGGTCATTGCAATTTTATATTTTTCTGACCTCTACATAATAGTGTAGATTATATTTTCTTGTCCTTTGGGATCATTGATTCCATTGTGGAATTTTTAAAATATCTGAGGGTCACTGATGAGGCCTAATTGGCTGAAACAAGCTAGTCTGGCCGAGAAAAAAAAACACTCCATATTTTTCACTTCTGAAGTGAATTGCTTGCATTCAAAGGATAACCCTTTTAAAGAACATACTTATATACCAAGTGACCATAAAATTCGGGTTCCGATAGACCTTGTTGCAGAAGAAATTTAAGTCAATTTCGAAATTAAATCGGTGTGACGTCTATAAAGTTTGGAGAAGTCTTTGCGTAGTTTATGATACCGATAACCCTGATTAGGAAGTTTAGCAGTTAACAATTGATTACGCGTGTTGAAGTCAGCTACATTACTCGACACTCTGGCAAATCGAATTAATTAGGAAATACAAACGCCATAGTATGCCGCAAGAGAAACATGACCATCCAAGAAAGGAAAACTTACAACCTCAAAATCAAAATAATCGCGTTTTTCATAAATTTTACAAGAAACAAATCCCTATACAATAAATAGGTGTAAATCCAAAAACGGGGTCTCGGTATCAGAAGAATTTGCTTTATTTTACTGAAGTTCTGGGGGGTAAATTTGACTGATCAAACCATCGAAATAGGTATTACCAATATTTAATAAATCATCCAAATATCTAGAAGTCGAGCTAAAAGCTTCAATGATTTTAGATTGGTTTTCACGGAAAGGGACATCATGAAGTCTCTTTAATCACAAAATTTAATTATAAATTATTAAGTACTAAATCTTATGTACATATTGTCAAGTAAATAGGTGAAAGCTTCACACACTTTCTGACCTGACCATAAAGTATACATTTTATGCCCTTCAGGAGTGAAAAAAAGCATGTCTTACATTACATGCAAGATAGAGGGAGTCTTCCCTATGAAATGTCCATTCAATTAAATCATTAAGCTTTTCTTTTATAAGATTATGAGGGAGTGCCTGGTGCTCTTTCTCTCTGAGTCGATCTGAGTCTAACTGTTGGTTTACTTTTGCTCCAGCATTTCTGTGGTTTCTTGCTGTCTGTCGAGTCCTCACCGTTGTTTTATCTATGTGTCTATTTGATTTTTGTGTTCTCGGAGATCTTGCACTGATGAGTTAGGAGGCCTTTATGCTGACTGAACAAATTATTTGTCGCGACGGAAGTAATGGCAAGGATTGCGGCCGCGTAAAATAGATTTAAGTCCCCACCTCGACCCCACCTCAAGTGCAATTTGTTTGACTGACCATTCCAAGACAGTTGTTCGGTCGCGGTTATTTTCTGTTAATGATGTGTTTTGTATTTTTGAGTGTGTTTGTGTTGTTGTTGTTTTTTTGTTTGTTTTTTTTATAGCAAATTGGCCATTTTGTGTGAAAATACCTGTCCTTTTGGCATACCGCTATTGGTGTTTCCATTGGGATCTAGTGATTTCATGTTTGTGTTTCTTTCCCTTTGGTGTCTCTGGTGGGAGCTGTTGTTAACTGTATCGATTCCTGATCATTACTTTCACTTCCATTTATATTTTCTTTTGTGAACATTGAAAATAGTCATCTCAGACACGTATTCTTGTCAACTTTGACTTTATTTTATAGGGCACAGGCCTCCAAAAAAACTGAAAATGAGAATTGTAATTCTGGTTGTCTTTCTTATGGAGCCATGGCTTTTTGAACATTGAAAATAGTCATCTCAGTCATGTATTTCTGTCATCTTTATTAAGGGAAAGCGCTTTCTTGATGTAATTGTAGTGGCGGGATATCAAGCAGTGCTTACATCTTTATTTGATAGTCGTTTGGCCATTTTGTAGGAACGAAACTGAAATTTTATGTTGGTGTTTCTTTTAATTTGCAAATGGGGTTGGACCACAAGTTCTACCAATATTAGATACGGCCCTTCCCCAACGATTTTGTACAATATGTGAACAATGGCAAAATGTACACAAACATACAAGAAAAATAAAGAACAATAGAAATATGATTGCTGAGAGAGAGAGAGAGAGAGAGAGAGAGAGAGAGAGAGAGAGAGAGAGAGAGCTGGAAAGAGGCTGTTGTATATTCCAGTCACGTGCTGCCCCAAGTCATAGCGGACTCGACCACAGTCTATCGTCTGTTAGACTATATCAACTTATTTAGATCTTCCGCTGTCCTTGACGAATTGCTGGACTGCCTGAAAAAGAAAGAAATTACCACTATCAGAGGCACCTCGGTTACCGTATAACAGACTATTAGTACTTAATTGGAGTAGCTTACAAAACTAAACAATTCGTATAACAGCATAATTCGGACAGTCAAAGAAAAAATGTTAAGCATCTTCGATTTAAAAGCCACATCGGCATGAATGACCATCAGTCAAATGGTTTACGGCCCCCGCCCCGATGGACCATCAGTCAAATAGTTTCTACGGCCCCCGCCCATCGGGGCTTGAAGAAATATATGGGCTGCATGATGCTTCCACGCAGAGCTGAATCCGACCCGCACACGAGTACTGGTAAACCGCTTAGAGGACCTATGCCTGTCCAGGCAAAGCGGTGCGCACGAGTCGGACCGTCCATGCTTATAAACCCTATTGGTTTCATTGGGCGACAGGGCTTGCGATGTCATTTCATCTCAATGTCGGGTAAAAGTCCAACAAAATTGAGAGTAACGTCTCCAAAATGACCTTTACAGTGTTGACGGGGACGTTAAACCTAAAATCAAACAAAACAAACAAATGGTTTCTAAGAAAGATCATGATTTAAATTACTGCAGTTGTTCTTATTCTTGCCTGCAAAACACTAAGGTAACGAATACCTTTAAAGAAATTGTTTGGAACTTTCCTTGACCTAAATAGATTCAGTTTAGGTTTATACTGGAAATTAGAAAAGGAATCACACCCTTTCACGTCGGAAGTTAGCTCGTTCCATGAAGAAACAGATGACGGTATGCAGAAATTTTTCTATTCGAGTATAATATCTTTCTGAAGAATGTCTTAACAGATAACGCCCACCAAAGGTATTCAGGCGCCTGTCCATTTTTTCAATTTTGTACACGAAACGTAATTTTTGGTATTTATGCGCTCTGTTAGACTTGCCCAACCACATTACACTAATTATATAGGTTTATCTAGTTAAGCCTGTTACTAGTCGAGCTGCCTCGTTCTATACATGTTTGGGAGCACCGCGATCTTGATTGGTACAAATGTCCCAAACAATAGACGCGTATTCAAAGAACGGTCATAGCTTTGAAAAATACATTTCGTTAAGAGCTTGGCGACTAAATGAAAATTTTAGTTGTCTTAGATCATTCATCAAACCTTGTACGCAGATTTAAAAATATTTCAATATGCGTGTGCCACTCTCCATTTCAAGTTACCCTAAGTGTTTATGAGAATCCACCAATACTATAACCGTATTGTCAAAACGTAAATTTGGCATAGAATGATTTCGTCACAGAGAAAACAGGATAGCTTCTGTTTTAAGCGGATTGATAGTTACTAGTCATTGCTTTGCCCATTGAAGTATGATAGATAGATCATGATTAAGGATGCCTTCAATATCTTGAACACTAGATGCAGAAACGAAAAGGGAACTATCATCTGCTAATTGGCGGTCAAACTTAAAAGCTCGTTCGTTATATCATTACCATATACAAGGAAAACAATGGTCCCAACACAGAACCTTGTGAAACTCCCACAGACACCTGCCTAACATCGGAAACAGAGGAATTGACAGGTACTTTTTGCCTACGTTTAGACAGACAGTTAGAAATCCAAGTTAAACACGGTCAAAGGCTTTAGATATATCACAAAAGATCATGTACGGGTACTGCTTTTCATCGAAAGACTTGCAAATTAGGTGGAAGATATCAACTAGTTGATTAGTAATGGAGTGATAGGTAAGAAACCAGATTGATATTTATAGATGAGGTTAATTTCATCAAGGAAATTATATATATGTTTAAAAACAACTATTTCCATTATTTTTCCAACTGAGCTAAGGCAAAACACTGTGCGATAGATTGTTTGCTAATCACTTTCACACTGTTTGAAAAGAGAAATAACAAAGAGGATTTATAGTCATCAGGAAATTCACCTTTTTGAAGAAAACGATTGAACATCATAGACAGAGGTACAGAGATAGCAGAAGAGACACTTTTAATCATTATACGACTTATAAAATCCGGTCCAGATGCTTTGTTCACACATCAATTATCAATAATCAATAATATATTTCACTTCTTGCACAGTAATTTCGATGTTTCGTTAGATGAGAAATTGGAGCAAGTCTAACATTCGAATCATCGATGGAAGATACTAATATGAAATAGTCATTTAAGCAGTTTGCTTTCTCAGATATCCGTATCTGATACATGATATTTCCTTACACCAGAGGAAAAATCTGTACTCAAAGGTGGAATAGTAGGTGTGGTGTTCTTTTTCTGCGTGAAGTGGCGAATAAGGCGCTAAAAGTCATTTTCGCCGTAAGTGAAGGTTTCGGTCAAGGCAATTTCTAAATTATTAAATCAATGTTTCCTTTGCGTGTTTTTGTTTAAGATTATTAACTTTATTTCTAAATGTTTCGTATTTTGACAAGAGTATCTGGTTACCAGATTTCAACGTCTTAGATGTCAAACGATCTCGTTTTCGAGAATAGTTACGGATCTCAGAATCATATCAGGGTTTATCACTGGGTCTGATCGTCACTTCCTTACTAGGGATGCAGTCGTTACCAAATTTTAAAAATGTATGTTTAAATAGCATGTATTGACCGATCCATGCAAAAGGCAACTCCAGTCGAAAAAAAACATCAGATAGTTTCATTTTTGAAAATCAGCAGTTTATAGAGCCAAACAGTACGCTTAAATGAGGACGTTAAAGAATAGTTTTCGATTTTAACTAGATATGTTAATGAATGGTCGGTTATTTCCCTTGGTTTGCGATTATCCCCAAATTCAAAATTTGACATTCGTCTGAAACAATAATCGGATCTAGCAAAGCTGGTTCCCTGGTTGGTTCATGAATGATATTTACTAAAGAATTTGGAAGCAACAAGTTTTAAAGTTCGTAAGAATATTTTTTTATTAAGTCGTCATTAGATCACCCACTACAAAAATGCTTTGGTTACTTCTAGTGCAGCCCTCAAGTTAAGGTCAAAAGCCTGAAAGAACATTTCGTTAGATGTTGTGGGACTGTAAAACACTCCCAGTTAACAATGCTAATTGTTGAACTTTGTTTCGAGCCAAATACATTCGTCCCGAAAACCTTCATAGCCAGGCCAATCGACATCCTCCATGTAAGAAGAAAATTGTCCATATGGCAGAAGTGTAAGCGTTGTGTTCCTGGAACATCACACTGGTAAAGGCAAGCGCGCAGGGTAAGGAACAAACACACCGGATAAGGACATTTTTCCGCTCAGGATAAAAAAGAAAATGGCGGAATGGGTATCACATGTGCAGGTTTGTTGTTGTTCTAGATCTTGTGTTATGGTTACTAATCAATACGGCTGCACACATTAGCTTCACGGAAGACACATATTATTCACAAATTTATATTCGATGGTCCGAATTCGACAGTTACATCCAGTCAAACGGAGAACCGAACACAGCGGAGCTACTCCACCGCGAAATCTCATTATTTTACATGAAACGCTCTTCTGGGAAGATGGCATGCGCTTTTTTGTTGGTTGTAGACATACACATGATAACTCGGATTGTTGCAAATACGATTTAAGGAAAATTTGAAATTAGAATGCCCACAGTGAGAAATCCTAGTTCAATTTTCGATACAACGCCCACGGGCAAGGAGATGGGTACAACGCATATCATAAGACACAAAAGTTTCCGGGGAAAAATGGTTGTTGTATGGTCGTTGCACTATTAAATTTCCATCTCGGATTAGGTTTCCGATATTAACAATTAGTCCTACATAGTTTAAAGCACCAATTGTTACCTTTAGGAAACGTCAGAAGTTTGTGTGCATTGTCTTGGCATGCGCATTGCTCTGGTTCTAGCAAATAAATAGATGGATTGGGTTTATCGCGATCATGAATTAGAGAAATGATGTATTTGTCCATGCAGTATTTCTGGTAGAAAATTGTATGCTTGTTCTTTTGGCTGAAAATAAGGTAGATAACTTCGCCAAATTCGTGAGACATACCTATTACATGGTCATTAAAGGGCCTGATATGATTTGGCTTCTTTTTGACCCTCACTCAATTCCTCTTCAGTGTGCGACGTTTCACTTGCTAACAGGCGTCATTAATGGAAACATACACAGAAACGAGTTGTTTCGTCTTCAAGTATTTTCAGAATAACTTGACGTTTGATGTGTCTGTATCGAGTTAAAAAATTGTGACGAAAATAGTAAGAAAAGTTTGATAAAAGTATACCCCTTCGAAAGAAAAAGACTATAGAAAGTGCCCTTAGAAAATCGGTTTCAATTGGCGCATTAATATATCAGGTAGCACTGCTCATCGTTTGTACACTAAGTGGGGCGTATCTTGTTACCCCACCCACTTGCGTTATCATGGAGATATACGAAAAATGAAAAATTACAGGATCAAAATGAAACAGGTATCAAATTATTCCTTGGTTTCTAACTAAGAAAATGAGTAGTAACAACATATATTTAGCTTTACTATGAACGGAGTTATTGCAATTTTATGTTGACATTTCTGATAATGACCAAAAATTAGTTTATGAAAAAATAAACACAGAGTTCACAGTTCATTTTTTTATATATTTTCACCACATATTAACATATCAAAACTGTATCTGTATACAAAATATAATGTAAGGCAAGGCTATTATATTTTGAAAGCCATAAAGGTGACAAAAATCATGGTAAAAACATACCTTATTTGTGAATGACCAAACATTTTATTCATTTGTTTTTCTTTGAAGCTGTATCTTTTCATAAAACTCCTTTGGCTATCAATCAACATACACCATTTATAAAACAAATATTCCGGTGTGTGGGTGTGTGGGTGTGGGGGGCAGATATAATTGGAGATCTTAACAGGCCCTTTGTACGCAGTTCGTCGTCGGATATAAGGCAAATATTGTTTGTTTGATTTGAGGTTTAACGTCCCCGTCAACACTGTAAAGGTCATTTTGGAGATGTTGCTTCCAATTTTGTGGGGATTTTACCCGACACTGAGATGAAACGACATCGCAAGCCCTGCCGCCCAATGAAACCAACAGGGTTTATAAGCATGGGCGGATCGACTCGCACCACTTTGCCTGGGCAGGCTTAGATCATCTAAGCAGCCCATCTATTTCTTAAACCCCGATGGGCAAGGCAAATATTAAAGTATGTACATGTATTGGTAACTGAATGATTATGCCGGCCTCGGGAGCTCAGTCGGATTCGCGTCTGCTGGTGATCAGGAGGGCACGGGTTCGACACCTGACGGGGTCGGCAACATTCTTTCGTGGGGATTGATTATGAAACCTTTTCTACGGTCATTCTCTGCCTTCCGCTGATTCAAGAAGGACAGTTGTCAGTTTCTGGCGAAAGAATGTACAGTGTACTGGTTAACCGCTTTCGTATAAGGAAAAGTGTGGATAGGTAAACTGACCGGCTCAAAAATGACCTAAAATAGTGTTGACAGTGCCGTTAAACTCTAAAACAAACAAACAAACCAAGAGGCATTACTGAAAACAAACCCAAAACATTTAAATGTCAATTTGCACAGGACATTATATTAGCCTTGCCAAGTTGTCCTACCCAATATATTTTTACGGACCACATTCTCCTTGGCCGAATTCACCTAGGTCAAATCGTCCGGGCCAAATCGTCCTAGATTCATAGTGTATGTGTATGTGTGTGTGGGGGGGGGGGGGGGTGGGGTGGGGGGTGGGGGTGTACATTGCTAGAACCAGAGCAATGCACATGCCAAGACAATGCACAAAAACTTTGAACGTTTCCTAAAGATCACATTTGGTGCTTTAAACTATGTAGGACTAATTATTAATATCGGAAAACCTATTCTGAGATGGAAATTTACTAGTGCTACGACCATACAACAACCATTTTCCCCGAAAAATTTTGTGTCTTATCATATGCGTTGTAACCATTTCCTTGTCCGTGGGCGTTTTATTGAAAATTGAACTAGGATTTCTCACTGCATGCCTTCTAATTTCAAATTTTCCTTAAATCGTATTTGCAACAGTCCGATTTATCATGTGTTTATCTACAACCAACAAAAAAGTGCATGCCATCTTCCCAGAAGAGCGTTTCATGTAAAATAATGAGATTTCGCGTTGGAGTAGCTCCACTGTGTTCGGTTCTCCGTTTGACTGGATGTAACTGTCGAATTCGGACCATCGAAGATAAATTTGGGAATAATATGTGTCTTCCATGAAGCTAATGTGAGCAGCCGTATTGATTAGTAACCATAACACGAGATCTATAACAACAACAAACCTGCACATGTGATACCCATTCCGCCATTTTCTTTTTTATCCTGATCGGAAAAATTTCCTTATCCGGTGTGTTTGGTCCTTACCCTGCGCGCTTGCCTTTACCAGTGTGGAACATGCCGACTGATTGCATCCTGAAGACAGACTGTACTCACGTCCACAAAGGACAAGAGCCTCGTCGTGACCAACCCAACAACTACACACAAGACAAGTAAATGACAGAAGCAAACACTAGAATACATGAGAAGAAAATATATATCTAAGCAACATAAATATTTACCAAAAAGTAATAAGCGGAAAACTCAGCTACTTTCTTATGTAAGCGAAAAGAAATGTAAACAATCGCTTATAATGAAATAAGATAGCATGCATGATTGCGTGCGTGCGTGCATGTGTGTGTGCGTGCATGCGTGCGTGCGTGTGTGTGTGTGATTTTGGCAATAAAGGTATATACTATCTTGAAACTTATTACATGCAATTACTAATTGCTAAAGCACATCATCTCAGCAGACACACGAAACAAAGCTGAAGGCAACGTCAAGTCAACGCCGGTGCAACATCTTGACTAGCACCGACACACTGCATAAATGACATGACGCTACACCGATGCCGATCTTTCGTTGCAATAATACCATGATGTCACACTTATTTACTCCGATCTGACGCCATATGCCAGATGCGATGAAACTTAAGTAGTGTTGGTTGGTGCTCATCGGAGTCTAAGTGTTGGGTTTTCTTTTGCTCCAGCATTTCAGTGGTTTCTTGCTGTCGAGTCCTAACCGTTGTTTTATCTCTGTGGTTGTTTGAATTTTTGTGTTCACGATGAGTTAGGAGTCCTTCATGCGGACTGAACAAATTATTTGTCTAAATCGCGACGGAAGTAAGGACGAGGTTTATGGCTACATAACATCGATTTAAGCCCCCCCCCCCCCCCCCCCCAACCATCCTCCTCCAAGTGGAATTCGTTTCACTGTCCGTTCCAAACGGAAAACCAAAAGGACAGTTACCTTCCCGCAAAATGTCCAATTGGCTATCCAAAACAAAATGATATCAGCTACTTAAACAAGGCCCCCACCCGTCTGGGCTTGAAGAAATAGATGGGCTGCATTATGCTTCCACGCAGAGCTGACACCGGCACGCACACGAATACTGGTAATCTGCTTAGAGGATCTAAGCTTGCCCATGCAAAGCGTTGCGAGTCGGTCTATCCATGCTTATAAACCCTGTTGGTTTCATTGGGCGGCAGGGATTGAGAGGTCATTTCATCTCAATGTCGGGTAAAAGGCCCACAAAATTGAAAGCAACGTCTCCAAAATGACTTTTGCAGTGTTGACGGGGACGGTTAACCTCAAATCAAACAAAACAAAGCTTCACCAACACCCGAAGACAAACCATAACAAAAACAAACCATGACAGAAGAACCGCCTTGGAACGGTTAGTGAAACCGAATTCACTGGGGGCTTAAATCGATTGTACGTGGCCACAATCCTCGGCCTTTCTTCCATCGCGATTAAGACAAATAATTTGTTAAGTCCGCATAAAGGCCACCTAACTCATCAGTGTAACATCTCCGTGAACACAAAAAAAACAAACACAGAAAAGGAAAAAACGGTGAGGGCTTGACAGCAAGAAACCAATGAAATACTGGGGCAAAAGACAACAAACAGTTAGATTCCGATGGGCCCGACCAGAGACAGAGAACCAGGCACAAAAAAAAAACATTACATTGAATTAGACCTCTCTAATTCTTAGTAAACCTTTACGCTGGACCGTCATAATATGTTAGGCCTGACCCACCGGCGTGCAATTAAAGAGGGAAGAAAAGTTGTCAAGCGTAATTGGGTTAACTACCACGCATGCATTCTGTCGTATAACATTTATGTCGTACCCATTCTTTTTATATCGAAAAACGATTTTACGAAATTGGGTGCTGAAGTCATTGCGGTTATATATTTTTCTGAATTTATATACTAAGTCATTATAAAACTCGGGCTCCGACAGACCTTGTTGCAGAAGAGATTTAAGTCCAATGCTGAATTTTGAAATTAAATCAGAATGATGTCTATAAAAGTTTGAAAAGGCTTTGCGTATTGTATGGTACCGATAACCCTGATTAAGAAATTTACGAGAGTTAACAATTTATACAAAATGTGTGATAAAATGTTGCGACAAAGTCTTCGAAGATCAGGGAGAAATCTGTTTTGGTCTATAAAACATTTTAATGAAGTCTTAAATAAATTGAAATCCAGACGTTTTCGTGCTTCAAGTCTGACTGACTACTTATGATTTTTTCACCATTTACACTACACTTCCTCATAATCTTATAAAAGAAAAACCCAATGATTTAATTGAATAGACATTTCAAAGGGAAGACTCCCTCTATCTTGCATGTAATGTAAGAAATGCTTTTTTCACTTCGGAAGAGCATATAAATTATACTTGATGGTCATGTCAGAAAGTGTGTGAAGCTCTCACATTTCTACTTGACACTATTTACATAAGATTTGATACTAAATTAGATATACAATTTGTAGATATTCCGATGGGTACTAATTGCTCACCTCGTGTGGCTGATCTGTTTTTGTTTTGTTATGAGAGAGACTTCATGATGTCCCTTTCTGCTGAAAAGCAGTGTGAAATGATTGAAACTTTTAGCTCGACTTCTGGATATTTGAATGATTAATTAAATATTTACAATACCTATTTCGATGGTTTGATAAGTCAACTTTAACCCCCCGTCCAGAACTACTGTTACATAAAGCAAATTCTACTGATACAGAGGCCCCGTTTTTCGGTTTACATCTGTCTATTGTAGATGTGTTTGTTTCGTGCAAAATTTATGATTAAAGCGATGATTTTGATTTTCAGATTATAAATGGTGATGTTTCTCGTACGCCATCCTATGGCGTTTATATTTCGCAACTAATTCGATTTACTAGAGTGTGTAGTAATGTTACTTCCCTCAACACTCGTAATAAACTGTTAACTGCTAAACTTCTAATTCAGGGTTATCGGTACCATAAACTACGCAAAGCCTTTTCCAAATTTTATAGACGTCATTTTGAATTAATTTCAAAATTCAATACTGGACTTAAATCTCTTCTGAAACAAGATCTATCGGAACCAGAATTTTATGACGACTTAGTATTTAAATTCAGAAAAATATATAACCGCAATGACTTCAGCACCCAATTTCGTAAAATTATTCTTCGATATAAAAAGTTTGGGTGCAACAGAAATGTTTTACGACAGATTGCATGCATGGTAGTTAACCCAATCACGTTAACAACTTTGCTTCCCTCTTTAATTGTATACCGGTGGATCATGCCTCAAATTCTACGACGGTTCCAGCGTCAAATAGAAGTGGAGGCAATGATCAGGAATCGATACAATCAAACCACAGCTCCCATCAGAGACGCCAAAGGGAGGAAAAGAAACACAAACATCAAACAACAGACCCTAATGGAAACATCAATAGCAGAAAGCCAAAAGGACAGTTACTTTCCCACAAAATGGCCAATAGGTCATCCAAAATAAAATAATATAAGCGACACAAACACACAAAGACAAACCATAACAAAAATAAACCGCGACAGAAAAACCGCCTAGGAACGGTCAGCGGAAACGAATTCCACCGGGGGGAGGGGCTTAAATCGATTTTACGTGGCCACAATCTTCGCCCTTACTTCCGTCGCGATTAAGACAAATAATTTGTTCAGTACGCATGAAGGCCTCCTAACTAATCAGTGCAACATCTCCGTGAACACAAATAATCAAACAACCACAGAGATGAAACAACGGTGAGTACTCGACAGCAAGAAACCACTGAAATGCTGGAGCAAAAGAAAACCAACAGGTAGACTCCGATGGGCCCGGCCAGAGAGAGAGCATCAGGCACCAAAAAACATTACCTTGAATTAGTTCTCTAGTTTTCTATATGCCTTTACGCTGGAACCGTCATAGAATCTGAGGCCTTACTGTCCGGCGTGCAATTAAAGAGGGAAGCCAAGTTGTCAACCGTGATTGGATTAACTACCATGCATGCAGTCTGTCGTATAACATTTATGTTGTACCCAATGGCGTCTATAAAATTTTGAAAAAGCTTTGCGTAGTTTATAGTACCGATAACCCTGATTAAGAGGTTTAGCCGTTAACAATTTATTACGAGTGTTGAAGTCAGTTACATGACTACACGCTCTGGCAAATCGAATTAATTGCGAAATATAAACACCATAGGATGGCGAACAGGGAACATCACCATAAAAAAAATGATAATTTACAATCTCAATATCAAAATCATCGCGTTTATCATAAATTTTGCATGAAAAACCCCATCTACAATAGATAGATGTAAATCCAAAAACGGGGCCTCGGTATCAGAAGAATTTGCTTTATTGAACTGACGTTCTGGAGTAAATTTTACTGATCAAGCCATCGAAATAGGTATTATCAATATTTAATAAATCATCCAAATATCTAGAAGTGGAGCTAAAAGCTTCGATTATTTAAGACTGGTTTTCAGCAGAACTGGACATCATGAAGTCTTTCTCATAACAAAACAAAAACAGATCAGCCAGAAGTGGTGCGCAATTAGTACCCATCGGAATAAGTACCCTTATGGCTGTTTTTCTCCATCCTAGTGATGTAACCATGTAGGTTTGGTCAGAATCAATCATTAGGTTCAGGAGATCTAGTGCTCCAAACAGACTACGTTTATAAAAGAAAAACATAATGATTTAATTGAATGGACATTTCATAGGGAAGACTCCCTCTATCTTGCATGTAATGTAAGAAATGCTTTTTACGCTTCTGTTGAGCATAAATATTATACTTTATGGTCATGTCAGAAAGTGTGTAAAGCTCTCTCTTTTCTACTTGACAAGATTTACATAAGATTTGGTACTAAGTTATTTAGACAAGTTGTGTGTATTCCGATGGGTACTAATTGCGCACCACTTGTGGCTGATCTGTTTTGTTTTGTTGAACAAATTATTTGTCTTAATCGCAACGGAAGTAAAGGCGAGGATTGTGGGCACGTAAAATCGAGTTAAGCCCCCCCCCTCCCCCCAATGGAATTCGTTTCCGCTGACCGTTCCGAGGCGGTTCTTCTGTCGCGGTTTATTTTTGTTATGGTTTGTCTTTTGGTGTTTGTGTCGCTTATATTATTTTATTTTGGATAGCCTTTTTGCCATTTTGTGGGAAACTAACTGTCCTTTTGGCTTTCCGTTGTTGATGTGTCCATTGGGGTCTGTTGTTTCATGTTTGTGTTTCTTTCCTCTTGTTGTCTCTGATGGAAGCTGTGGGTTAATTGTATCGATTCCTGATCTTTGCCTCCACTTCTCTTTTACATGACAGAAATGGCTATGTTCAAGGGGCGATAACTCCAAAAGTAGGAATATCAGAGTTATGGTTCATATGCTCTGCACAGGGTCTCAGGCTGGTTTAGATATCTTTGAAGTTCATGAAAATATCTCAAATGGTGACAGAGTTATGGAGCGGAAACAAAACTGATAGCAACAGCTGTGTTAAAAGCTTAAAGGGCAATAACTCCAAAAGTAGGAAAGTCAGGATTATGGTTCATATCGAGGGCTGCCCGCAGAACTGCGATATCTCCGTTTTCAAAAACTTCACATGAGAAGCAAAACACTGTTTCCTTTCATAAACAGTCATTGTGCTGGGTTGTGTTTTAGAATATAAACTTATAATCACCAAGTAATTGTTTGCTTAAAGTGAGTGTGACCTAAAATTTAAACCCTAAGTCCTGCCTCGGACATGAACCTGGGGGCTGAAGGGGAAATGACCCTGGGGCTGAAGGGGAATAGAAGTTTAACTTTTTACAGTGAAACTTTGATAACTCAAACACGGATGGTTCATTTACTATTGCTAATTCGAACTTGTTCTGGAGTCCTACATAATTCTTACCATAGCTCCAGATAGCCCTATATTTAGGAAAATAAATGGTGGTGTTTTTATTTTATCTTGAAAGGTGTGTTGTGCATACTCATTAGAGTCGACTGTAATAAGTATACACAACATTCCCTTCAATAAAATAATAGTGAAAATATATCCTTAAATCATCCAAATTATTTATCATGAACTGGCATTTTGAGTAAACCTCAGAAGTTTGAACCATCTCTTTTTCGAAAAGATTTTCGTAGACCCAAAGGCATTTGATTTATTGTTGTTTGTAAATTATTAAAACGCCAAATATGATAGGGTTAATGTAGCCAGTGCTTGCTGTAAAACTGGCTGCTAAACCCCACCCCAATAATATGATTGTATTCCAAATATGAAATGTTTCTAGCCAATGATAAATGAAATATGAACTGTTATGCAAAACTTTAAAGTGACCATGACATGGATGTGATTTAAGCTGATGCCTACATTTGGGTGACATCAACAGCTCTTCTGAACTTTTGGTTGATCACAGATTTAAACTGAGCTGGCCTTTGATATTTTGGCTGGTGTCTTAACATTTGAATGACAGGGTGTATGGACTGATAAGGCATTAGGCAGACTCAAATACCTTTAAAAATAAGCGTGTAAACAGACGATGTATATTCATCTACAAGACATACCATAGAAGCAAATCTGCATACTAATTTTTACAGGAATAGGTCTTGGTGACTGTGTTTGGTACAGTGGAATAACAGTGCTTGATCTGATTAAACTTGTCTGGTAAAAGACTAATGTATATTGATATGAGACCCCTGAAACTGTAATTTAAGATTGTGTTTTGTTAAAACTCAGTGTAGGTTACATGACTGGATGCAGGTCACAGCTCCTCCATCAGTTTTCAAAGTAATTGAGGGAGCTGGATCTGATATTTAACAAACATTCATTTCATTATAGTCATCACCTGCTCAGGCCTTGTCTTGGAAAAAATAAAACATGTCGTCTTTTATCTTGCTCTCACTGATTATGGATATATGTAGTACTGTATAGCCAAGAAACCAATTAGGCCTCATCAGTAACCCTTTGTTTTAATTTACCAAAACTAGGAATAGACCTGATCATCCCTAAAGAAATAAATATAAATATAAATTGCACGATGATGACGTACAAAGAGATGTTCTACAGCAGCAAGATAGACAGAAACCAGTCCGCTCAGCCAAACAGACTAGCAAATCTTGAAATTTTATATATGGACACTAGAGGTACGCCCAAGTAAAATAGTAACCATGTCATGATTTTTGATGGTCTAACTTTTTCATCGCATGTTCTCATATATTTTGAAAAAATGGTGTCTGTATTACATTTTTCTTCATGGTCACCATGGATGACCTTGGTTGTCGGCCCCGCCTATCAGGGCTTGAAGAAATAGATGGGCTGCATGATGCTTTGACGCAGAGCTAAAACCGACCGCACACGATTACTGGTTAACGGCTTAGATGACCTAAAGTAGAAGTAAAACAAAGATTATGAATCGATACAATTAACTTCCTCCACCCATCAAAGACACCAAAGGGAAAGAAACACCAACATGAAGCGACCAGACCATAATGGAAACCTAAACAAAGGAAGGCCATAAGGACAGTTACTTTCCCACAACATGGCCATATGGTCATCCAAAATAAAAAGACACAAGTGATACACACAGTAAGTAGCAAACAACAACATAAATAAACCGCCACAGACGAACCGCCTTGGAACGGTCAGTGGAAAGAATTCCACTGGGGGGCTTAAATCGATTTTACATGGCCACAATCCTCGCCCTTACTTCCGTCGCGATTTAGACAAATAATTTCTTCAGTCCACACGAAGGACTCCTAACGCATCAATGCCTCATCTCCGTGAACACACATAATCAAAGAACCACAGAAGTGAGACAACGGCTAGGACTCGACAGCCTTCCCAGGCAAAACGGTGCGAGTCAGACCGTCCATGTTTATAAACCCTATTGGTTTTATTGGGCGACATGGCTTGAGATGTCATTTCATCTCCATGTCCGGTAATAGTCCCACACAATTTGAAGCAAAGTCTCCACAATTACGTATACAATGTTTGATTTTTTTTGCAGCCTTGGCTTTTAGGCCCTACCTGTCTGTTACAAAATCACCCTCCCCTAGAATTGTCCATGGACTAAGTGGACTAAGTGGACCTTGTCAGTAAACCCAGTGGACATTCATCATGGACTGAATGGACAGGCTGGACTTATCCACGGTTTCAGTGGATGCTCTTCACATATTGTCAAGGTTAAAACACACTTGACAGTGTTCCATGGACTGTCCAGTCTGATTTAGTTCAAGTTTGAGGTTTCAGTAGCTTTCCTTGAAATTTATATCCTCCTTTGATATTTATATTTATTTATCTTTTGAAATCAATATTCTTTTACCTTAATTTATAAGTAAAATTCTAATTATTTGAATTAATTAGTTATTAATATTTATTTAAACAAGAAGCACGCATCTAGCTTGCCACCAATATAGAACTCTTGTATCTACACTTTGATACCATTAAGAGATGATTTTCGAGAATGGTGTCAGCAGAATTTCAACAATGTACCGTCTTGTTGGTCTGAGGGCTTAATGAGCATTGAATGTCATAAACTATGATGAAATGCATCTTGAACTAGAAGAACATCATCAGCTTGTTAGAGTTCCTATACATATAAGTGAATATAAAAATTTCTGCCAGGTTGTTGATGGTCTCTTTGACACCATGGTCAAACATGGACCATTTTCATGGTCAACTAACCATCATTTTCACCTGGGACCATGGTATATGACCATGGTCATAAAATTATGTGGTTATGGTGCCATTTTACATAACTTGGCCAACCATGGTCCCAGGACCATAAAATACCAAGGCGAACACGCTACTTCATTTAAATGACCATAATTTTCTCCTGGGTCAGTGTACTATCCAACTGTACCCATACAAGGGTTCATCTGCATCTTTTGAGTTCGTCAGTGGCAGAATTTGCGTCTTATAAGCCTGCAGGGTAAGCTGATAGGCTTGACAGCGGCCCACAGCTGGGCGATTCAACTTCATACCAAAGGATCCCTGAAACTGCGCTTATCATCAAATTTGGTATAATGTCCTGAATAATACAGAGAGAAGGGGTTTAGTTCTGTCTTTCCACCAGATCGCCCCCGCCCATAGGGGCTTGAAGAAATATATGGGCTGCATGATGCTTCCCCGCAGAGCTGAATCCGGCCCGCACACTAGTACTGGTAAACCGCTTAGAGGATCTAAGCCTGTCCAGGAACCGCGGTGCGAGGCGGACCGTCCATGCTAATAAACGCTATTGGTTTCATTGGGCAACAGGGCTTGAGATGTCATTTCATCTCGATGTCGGGTAAAAGTCCCACAAAATTGGAAGCAACGTCTCCAAAATGACCTTTACAGTGTTGACGGGGACGTTAAACCTCGAATCAAACAAACAAACAAACTTTCCACCAGATTGTGTAATACTTCTCCATCTCCAAGAAGGTTTGAATAGGTTTCAAATGCTATGTAAGAATTTTTTACCTAAAACAATTATTGTTTGAGAACATGCGGCAGCAACTTTGCATAATTAAATGTATCGATGCATAGATTTTTTTATCAGGAAACTAACTCAAGGTGAAAACTGATGCTGATTTCTTTAAAACAAAAGCTCTGTCGAGGGGAAATCTTCAATGTCAAATGTGGATGCTTGCACACAAGTTGCCATCCCCAGATGCAAGTTTGTACCATGTATAATCAGAGATTCTCTTATAGTTCTTGGCACCTCAACATTGGCTTGACACAATAGTTCCTGAAAGTCAGTGAACAATGACATGAGATCAAGGTCAAATATGGATGCTTGCATTGAAATTGCCATAGTTAGAAGCAACTAAATTTATGATAAACGCGATGACTTTGATTTTGAGATTGTAAATTTACCTTTTTTGGATGGTGATGTTCCTCGTGCGCCATCCTATGGCGTTTATATTTCGCAATTAATTCGATTTGCTAGAGTGTGTAGTCATGTAACTGACTTCAACACTCGTAATAAATTATTAACGGCTAAACTCCTTAATCAGGGTTATCGGTACCATAAACTACGCAAAGCATTTTCAAAATATTATAGACGCCATTCTGATTTAATTTCAAAATTCAATATTGGGCTTAAATCTCTTCTGCAACAAGGTCTATCGGAACCCGAATTTTATGGTGACTTAGTATTTAAATTCAGAAAAATATATAACCGCAATGACTTCAGCACCCAATTTCGTAAAATCATTCTTCGATATAAAAAGATTGGGTACAACATGGATGTTATACGACAGACTGCATGCATGGTAGTTAACCCAATCACGGTTAACAACTTTGCTTCCCTCTTTAATTGCACGCCGGTGGGTCAGTCCTCAGATTCTATGTCGGCTCCAACGTAAAGGCTGATTGAGAATTAGAGAGACCTAATTCTTGGTAATGTTGGTTGGTGCCTGATGCTCTGTCTCTGGTCGGGCCCATCGGAGTCTAACTGGTGGTTTTCTTTTGCTCCAGCATTTCAGTGGTTTCTTGCTGTCGAGTCCTCACCGTTGTCTCACCTCTGTGGTTCTTTGTTTTTTTTGTGTTCACGGAGATGTTGCACTGATGAGTTAGGAGGCCTTCATGCGGACTGAACAAATTATTTGTCAAAATCGCGACGGAAGTAAGGGCGAGGATTGTGGCCACGTAAAATCGATTTAAGCCCCCCCCCCCCACCCCCCCAGTGGAAATCTTTCCATTGACCGTTCCAAGGCGGTTCTTCTGTGGCGATTTATTTATGTTGTTGTTTGTTACCTACTGTGTGTATCACTTGTGTCTTTTAATTTTGGATGGCCATATGGCCATTTTGTGGGAAAGTAACTGTCTTTATGGCCTTCCTTTGTTTAGGTTTCCATCATGGTCTGGTCGCTTAATGTTTGTATTTCTTTCCCTTTGGTGTCTTTGATGGGTGGAGTAAGTTAATTGTATCGATTCCTGATCTTTGTTTTACTTCTACTTTGCACTTAGTATGATCTATGAAGCTCTTATAGTTCTTGAGAAATTGATTCCTGATCATTGCCCTCATTCTATTTTGAACATTTTGGTGAAAGTAAGGGTGGCTGCAATAGTTCAAAAGTCAGTGAACCATAATAAAAACTAGGTCAAGTGCAAAAAAATGGATGCCTGCACTAAAGCTGCCATCCTTAGATGCTAGCTTGTACCAAGTATCATTTATTAAGTTGTAATAGTTCGTGAGAAATGGACTTGAACACATGGGTGAAGGCATGGGTTAATGTAATAGACCATGTAATGTAGGTCAAGGTCAAATATGAATGCTTGAATAAAAGTTGCTATCCCTAGATGCAAGATGCTACACAGAATCATGAATGAACCACATATAATTCTCAAGAAATGCACTTGAACATTAGGATGAAAGTTAGGGTGGTTGCAAAAAGCTGATGGCTTGAGGAATGGACAAACAAATAAACAAATGGATGGAAGAGTGGACTCCTACATGTATATAGAGCCATGCTTAAAGCAGTTGTGACAACAAACTTGACAAAATCACAAAGGCAGCAGGATACTCTCTATCTTGTGTTATCTGTGACACTAGAAGTTAAGGAACCTGAAAAGTGGAAGCAACTATAACAGCACTAGGTGATTAAACAAGATTGATACAGTATGTGTATATAGTGTACATGTATGCCATTCATATGTGGTTTAGGCTTTAAATATTTTGTGCCATTCTTAGTACATTATAACCTTATTATTAGAACTAGTTGAATGTGGTAATAATATAAAGTAAAATATTTTTTTTTCTTCTTGGAGCTTGAGTCGTCATAGAGTTCACAACTTGCAATGAAGGAACCTTATACAAGTAGATCATCGTAAAGTTTCCAGTTAATCTTGTTTTGAAGGAAGGAATGTTCGAAAGTAGAAGTAAAACAAAGATCAGGAATCGATACAATTAACTTACTCCACCCATCAAAGACACCAAAGGGAAAGAAACACAAACATTAAGCGACCAGATCATAATTGAAACTTAAACAAAAGAAGGCCATAAGGACAGTTACTTTCCCACAAAATGGCCATTTGGCCATGCATAATAAAAAAACACAAGTGATACACACAGTAAGTAACAAACAATAACATAAATAAACCGTCACAGAAGAACCGCCTTGGAACGGTCAGTGGAAAGATTTCCACTGGGGGCTTAAATCGATTTTACGTGGCCACAATCCTCGCCCTTACTTCTGTCGCGATTTAGACAAATAATTTGTTCAGTCCGTATGAAGGCCTCCTAACACATCAGTGCAACATCTCCGTGAACACACATAATCAAAGAACCACAGAGGTGAGACAACGGTGAGGACTCGACAGCAAGAAACCACTGAAATGCTGGAGCAAAAGAAAACCAACAATTAGACTCCGATGGGCCCGACCAGAGACAGAGCCTCAGGCACCAACCAACATTACCTTGAATTAGATCTCTCAAATTCTCAATAAGCCTTTACGTTGGAACCGTCATAGAATCTGAGGCCTGACCCACCGGCGTGTAATTAGAGAGGGGAGCAAAGTTGCCAACCGTGACTGGGTTAACTACCATGCATGCAGTCTGTCGTATAACATCCATGTTGTACCCAATCTTTTTATATCGAAGAATGATTTTACGAAATTGGGTGCTGAAGTCATTGCGGTTATATATTTTTCTGAATTTATATACTAAGTCACCATAAAATTTGAGTTCCGATAGACCTTAATGCAGAAGAGATTTAAGTCCAATATTAAATTTTGAAATTAAATCAGAATGGCGTCTATAAAATTTTGAAAAGGCTTTGCGTAGTTTATGGCACCGATAAATAAAAATCAAAAATGAGTTCATTTAATAGCAATGAAAACATTCATAAGAAAGAATATGGGCCATACTTCGTAGTTTCGGCTTATAAAGCCTCATCAGTGACCCTGTAATGATCCGGCAAAGAAAGCCAGAGAAACATACTGCAATTTTTGCGAATTTCGAATAGGCAGTCGATTCAAAGACTGATATAAATCAAAATGGGGTCCAAATAATTAAAAACCTGTCTCGAATGAGTCTAAATCAATAATTTATTTCTGATTTCTCAGAATATTCACGATGATCTCAAAGGACCAAAAGTAAAATATAAACTGCACTATTGCTGATGTACGGGGAGACGTTTTACAGCCGCCACACGGCACAACACCAGCTGCAGTGAAGGCAAATAAAAATCAAAAATGACTTCCTTTAAGAGCAATGAAAACATTCATAAGAAAGAAGATGGGTCATACTACGTAGTTTCGGCTAATAAAGCCTCATCAGTGACCCTGTAATGATCCGGCAAAGAAAGCCAGAGAAAACATACTGCAATTTTGCGAATTTCGAATAGGCAGTCGATTCAAAGTAGAAGTCAAACAAAGATCAGGAATCGATACAATTAACTTAGTAATACTCCACCCATCAAAGACACCAAAGGGAAAGAAACACAAACATTAAGCGACCAGACCATAATGGAAACCCAAACAAAGGAAGGCCATAAGGACAGTTACTTTCCCACAAAATGGCCATATGGCCATCCAAAATAAAAAGACACAAGTGATACATACAGTTAGTAACAAACAACACCATAAATAAACCGCCAAATAATTAAAAACCTGTCTCGAATGAGTCTAAATCAATAATTTATTTCTGATTTCTCAGAATATTCGCGATGATCTCAAAGGACCAAAAGTAAAATATAAACTGCACTACGGTTGATGTACGGGGAGACGTTTTAAGGCCGCCACACTGCACAACACCAGCTGCAGTGAAGGCTAATAAAAATCAATAACCCTGATTAAGAAGTTTAGCCGATAATGATTTATTACGAGTGTTGAAGTCAGTTACATGACTACTCACTCTAGCAAATCGAATTAATTGCGAAATATAAACGCCATAGGATGGCGCACGAGGAACATCACCATCCAAAAAAGGAAAATTTCAATCTCAAAATCAAAGTCATCGCGTTTATCATAAATTTTGCACGAAACAAACCCATCTACAATAGATAGATGTAAATCCCAAAACGGGGCCTCGGTTTCAGAAGAATTTGCTGTATTTAACTGAAGTTCTGGGGGGTAAGTAGAAGTAAAACAAAGATCAGGAATTGATACAATTAACTTACTCCACCCATAAAATACACCAAAGGGAAAGAAATACAAACATTAAGCGACCAGACCATAATGGAAACCTAAACAAAGGAAGGCCATAAGGACAGTTACTTTCCCACAAAATGGCCATATGGCCATCCAAAATTAAAAGACACAAGTGATACACACAGTAAGTAACAAACAACAACATAAATAAATCGCAACAGAAGAGCCGCCTTGGAACGGTCAGTGGAAGATTTCCACTGGGGGGCTTAAATCGATTTTACGTGGCCACAATCCTCGCCCTTACTTCCGTCGCGATTTAGACAAATAATTTGTTCAGTCCGCATGAAGGCCTCCTAACTCATCAGTGCAACATCTCCGTGAACACAAAAATCAAAGAACCACAGAGGTGAGACAACGGTGAGGACTCGACAGCAAGAAACCACTAAATGCTGGAGCAAAAGAAAACCAACAGTTAGACTCCGATGAGCCCGACCAGAGACAGAGCATCAGGCACCAACCAACATTATCTCTCTAATTTTCAATAAGCCTTTACGTTGGAGCCGTCATAGAATCTGAGGCCTGACCCACCGGCGTGCAATTAAAGAGGGAAGCAAAGTTGCCAACCGTGATTGGGTTAACTACCATGCATGCAGTCTGTCGTATAATATCCATGTTGTACCCAATCTTTTTATATCGAAGAATGATTTTACGAAATTGGGTGCTGAAGTCATTGCGGTTATATATTTTTCTGAATTTATATAATAAGTCACCATAAAATTCGGGTACCGATAGACCTTGTTGCAGAAGAGATTTAAGTCCAATATTGAATTTTGAAATTAAATCAGAATGGCGTCTATAAAATTTTGAAAAGGCTTTGCGTAGTTTATGGTACCGATAACCCTGAGTAAGGAGTTTAGCCGTTAATAATTTATTACGATTGTTGAAGTCAGTTACATGACTACACACTCTAGCAAATCGAATTAATTGCGAAATATAAACGCCATAGGATGGCGCACGAGGAACATCACCATCCAAAAAAGGAAAATTTACAATCTCAAAATCAAAGTCATCGCGTTTATCATAAATTTTGCACGAAACAAATCCATCTACAATAGATAGATGTAAATCCAAAAACGGAGCCTCGGTATCAGAAGAATTTGCTTTATTTAACTGAAGTTCTAGGGGGTAAATCTGACTGATCAAACCATCAAAATAGGTATTATCAATATTTAATAAATCATCTAAATATCTAGAAGTAGAGCTAAAAGCTTCAATAATTTCAGATTGGTTATCAATGGAAAGCGACAAAATGAAGTCTCTTTCATAACAATACAAGAACAGATCAGCCACGAAAGGTGCGCAATTAGTACCCATCGGAATACCCACAATTTGTCTAAATAACTTAGTACCGAATCTAATATAAATATTGTCAAGTAGAAAGGTGAGGGCATCACACACTTTCTGACATGACCAAAGTGTATAATTCTTATGCTCTTTAGAAGTGAAAAATGCATTTCTGACATTACATGCAAGATAGAGAGAATCTTCTCTGTGAAAAGCCCATTCAATTAAATCATTAAGCTTTTCTTTTATAAGATTATGAGGAGAATCTGACTGATCAAACCATCGAAATAGGTATTATCAATATTTAATATTTAATAAACTATGGAGGGCTTTGATGTATGGCTAACATTGACCTTGATTGTGTTATCTGGAAACACGAGTTACAATCATATTGCAGACAAAACTGCACAGACATTTGATACATTTTTCCCGCAAAAGTGTTGTAACTCAAGTTACAACCCTTTTGCTGTGACACTATTATGCATCTGAGATACATTTTTGAATTTTCAAAATTCTGAAAAAAAAATAATTTCAGACTCACTCTGTTATTTTTACAGGTTGTTGGTCTATAAAATCAGAATAGAATTCTGCAAAAATGTCATTTTGTGAAAAAGTGTAGGTACCGCAGTTTTGCGGACAGCCCTCGATTTGTTCTGCACGTCGTCTGATGCTTCTCTAGATATGTGTGAAGTTTCAGGGAATTGTCTCAAATGATATCGAAGTTGTGGAGCAGACACGAAATTATGATAGGAATTGCTGTGTTCAAAGTTCTAAGGGCAAAGAGTTACGACCATACGTTCTGCACGTCGTCTCATAGTGCTCTACAAATCTGTGGAGGTTCGTGAAAATATCTCAAATGGTATTAGATTTATGGAGCGGACACGAAACTATGAGGCGCTGACGGACGGATGGACGAACGGACGGACACTCAATACTTCGGTGGGTAAAACATAATACCCCGCCATTAAAAAATGGCGGGACATAAAAATATAAATAAAAAGATATTAGCATAACATATTTGCAGTGCCAAACAATAACAACAACATGTATTAGCTTTTACTATAAGCTTGAGTCTAAGCACTACGCAAACACGCCTATACAAATACATAGCAACCTTTATCGCCGAAAATATGAAAATTTTATGACAAATTGTGATATTTTTCTAATTTCTGCTCAAAATATAGATTGTGGGCACTCGTTAGAACCGCCTCATCTATGCGGTTCTAACGAGTACCCACAATCTATATTTTAAAGCAGAAATAAGAAAAATAAGGTATACCCCCGGAAACCCCAGTTTTACTATATAAAAGTGGGGTTCAAGGGGGTCAAAATTATATAGGCGTGTCTTCGTGATGAATGAACAAGAGGCCCAAGAGGGCCTGTCGCTCCACCGGCTAACTTCAGACAATTGTCATATTTATTACATTAACCAATGGTATACTAGTGGACTCTTCTATTGCTATATGTTGGACCAGTCCATTTGTCATATAAGGGGTGTCAGGCCTATTTTTTTTTTCTATTTTGATGGAAAATTCTGTTAGCAAATAGTGCAGGCCCTGATCAGACATGGTGTTCTGTGGGGTCTGATCTGGGCCAGCACTGTTTGCCAAGGTACCCATTTAGGGTTTTCCCGCATGCAATGGGTAAAAAAGAAACAAGTGATCCACCCAAGGAATGTCCATTCTATATTTTTTGGACCCCAGAACCATGGTTGGCAGGATTTATGTGAGTGACCATTTGGCATTGCTCCGTTCTAAATATCTAAAGCTCTGGGCCTTATGGTTTCAGAGAAGAAGACTTTTTTTAAGTTTTTCCTATTATAAGTCTATGGGAACTAATATGCCTCTGGGCGTGACCAATTTTTTACCCCAGGGGCATTGTTGGCAGGATTTATTTGAGTGACCACTTGACGTTGCTGCATACTTAATATCTAAGCTCTGGGCACTGATGGTTTCAGAGAAGATTTTTGTCAGTTTTTCCCAGTATAAGTCTATGGGAGCTTATGAGCCTCAGGGTGTGGCCAATTTGGACCCCAGGGGCATAGTTGGCAGGATTTATGCAGATGAATACTTCAAGTTGCTACATACTAAGCTCTTGGCCTTATGATTTCAGAGGAGAAAAGTTTCAAGATTTTGTCATTATTAGTCTATGGGAGCTACTAAGCACCGGGGCGTTGCCAATTTGGACTCAAGAGTCATAGTTCGCAGGACTTAGTAGGTGACCACATAACTTTGCTACATACTACATGTAAATGTCTTAGCTTTAGGCTTTATGGTTTCAGAGAAGAAGTTTTTCCGTTTATTGGTCTATGGAAGCTAATGAGCCAAAGGTGGTGGCCATGGCGGCCATGTTTTTTGTCTGATCAAAATTTCTTCAATGAATCTGACAATGGTAGACACAAGGAACATTCATGAAAATTAAGAACGAAATCCATTTAGCGGTTTTGGAGGAGAAGATTAAAAAAAAAAAATCCCTTTATGAGTCTATGGAAGCTAATTAGCCAATGGGCGTGTCCATGGCGGCCATGTTTTTTGTCTGATCAAAATTGCTTCAAGGAATCTGACAGAGGTCCACCCAAGGAACATTGATGCAAAGTAAGAATGAAATCCATTACGTTGAGCGGTTTTGGAGGAGATGGTTTTTAAAACTTTTCCCCATATAAGTCTTTAAAAGCTAATGAGCCAAGGGGCATGGCCATGGCAGTCATGTGGGGCATGGCCATGGTGGCCATGTTTTTTGCCTGATCCGAATTTCTTCAAGGAATCTGACAGAGGTCCACCCAAGGAACATTCATGCAAAATAAGAATAAAATCCATTGAGCGGTTTTGGAGGAGAAGATTTTTAAATATTTTTTTTTTGCTTTAGATGCCATTTTGTTCTGCATGCAACAAAATTCTTTGAAGGAATTCAGAAAAGGACTATGTGAGAAACATTCCTGTGAAGTTTGGTGACTATCGACCAAGTAGTTAAGGAGGAAATGTTTAAAGAAAAAAGTTAACGCACGGATGCACAACCGCACAGACGCACAACAGACACAGGGCCATAACATATAACATAAGACCCGCCGGTCTTTGGCCAGTGGAGCTAAAAAATGAACAGATTTATGTTTTTATTAGCTCACCTGTCACGTAGTGACGAGGTGAGCTTTTGGGATCACTTTTTGTCCGTCGTCCGTCGTGCGTGCGTGCGTCCGTGCGTGCGTGCGTGCGTGCGTCCGTGCGTCCGTAAACAATTTCAAATAAGTATATCTCCAATACCCCATGGCCAATCTTGATCAAATTACATGTGAATCATCATCAGGTAGGGGGAAAGGCTGCATAAGGTTTTTGGGCTGATCAGATTGGAATTCTGGTTGCCATGGCAACATATAGCTCCCATAGACTTATAATGGGAAAACATTTTAAAATCTTCTTCTCTGAAACCACAGGGCCCAGAGCTTAGATATTAAGCATGTAGCAAGGGCAAGTGGTCAACTACATAATTCCTGCCAATCATGCCCCTCGGTGCCAAATGGGCCACGCCCTAGGGCCCCTTCGCTCCCATAGACTAATATTGGAAAAAAAGCTTAAAAAATCTTCTTCTCTGAAACCACAGGGCCCAGTGCTTAGATATTTAGCATGTAGCAAAAGCAAGTGGTCACCTACATAAATCCTGCCAATCATGCCCCTGGGTTCAAAAAGGGCCACGCCCCGGGGCCACTTCGCTCCCATAGACTCATAATGGAAAAAAAGCTTCAAAAATCTTCTTCTCTGAAACCACAGGGCCCAGAGCTTATATATTTAGCATGTAGCAATGGCAGGTGGTCACCTACATAATTCCTGCCAATCATGCCCCTGGGTTCCAAATGGGCCACGCCCCGGGGCCCCTTCGCTCCCATAGACTCAAAATGGAAAAAAAGCTTCAAAAATCTTCTTCTCTGAAACCACAGGGCCCAGAGCTTATATATTTAGCATGTAGCAACGGCAGGTGGTCACCTACATAATTCCTGCCAATCATGCCCCTGGGTTCAAAATGGACCACGCCCCGGGGCCCCTTCGCTCCCATAGACTCATAATGGAAAAAAAAGCTTCAATAATCTTCTTCTCTGAAACCACAGGGCCCAGAGCTTATATATTTAGCATGTAGTAACAGCAAGTGGTCACCTACATAATTCCTGCCAATCATGCCCCTGGTGTCCAAACGAACCACGCCCCGGGGCCAATTAGCTCCTACAGACTCATAATGGAAAAAAGCTTCAAAAATCTTCTTCTCTGAAACCATAGGGCCCAGAGCTTAGATATTTAGCATGTAGGAAGGGCAAGTGGTCAACTACATAATTCCTGCCAATCATGCCCCTGGGTTCCAAATGGTCCACGCCCCGGGGCCCCTTCGCTCCCATAGACTCATAATGGAAAAAAAAATTCAAAAATCTTCTTCTCTGAAACCACAGGGCCCACTGCTTAGATATTTAGCATGAAGCAATGGCAAGTGGTAACCTATATAATTCCTGCCAATCATGCCCCTGGGGTCGAAATTGGCCACACCCCTGGGCCCCTTAGCTCCTATATACTCATAATGGAAAAAAAAGTTCAAAAATCTTCTTCTCTGAAACCACAGGGCCCAGAGCTTAGATATTTAGCATGTAGCAACGGCAAGTGGTCACCAACATAATTCCTGCCAATCATGCCCCTGGGTTCCAAATGGGCCACAACCCGGGGCCCCTTAGCACCTATAGACTCCTAATGAAAAAAAAAAGCTTCAAAAATCTTCTTCTCTGAAACCACAGAGTCCAGAGCTTAGAAATTTAGCATGTAGCAACGGCAAGTGGTCACCTACATAATTCCTGCCAATCATGCTCCTGGGGTCCAAACAGGCCACGCCCTTGGGCCCCTTAGCTCCTGTAGACTCATAATGGAATAAAGCTTCAAAAATCTTCTTCTCTGAAATCACAGGGCCCAGACCTTAGATATTTAGCACCTAGCAACGGCAAGTGGTCCCCTACATAATTCCTGACAATCATGCCCCTGGGTTCCAAATGGGCCACGCCCCCGGGCCCCTTCGCTCCCATAGACTCAAAATGGAAAAAAGCTTCAAAAATCTTCTCCTCTGAAACCGCAGGGCCCAGAGCTAAGGTAATTAGCATGTAGCAATGGCAAGTGGTCACCTACATAATTCCTGCCAATCATGCTCCACTGGTCCAAATTGGCCACGCCCGTGGGCCCCTTTGCTCCCATTGACTCATAATAGAAAAAAGCTTCAAAAATCTTCTTCTCTGAAACCACAGGGCCCAGTGCTTAGATATTTAGCATGTAGCAACAGCAAGTGGTCACCTACATAATTCCTGCCAATCATGCCCCTGTGGTCAAAACGAGCCACGCCCCGGGGCCCCTTAGCTCCTATAGACTCATAATGGAAAAAAATGTTTCACAAATCTTTATCTCTGAAACCACAGGGCCCAGAGCTTAGAAAATTAGCATGTGGTAATGGCAAGTGGTCACCTACATAAATCCTGCCAATCATGCCCCTGGGGTCCAAATGGGCCACGCCCCGGGGCCCCTTAGCTCCCCTAGACTCATAATGGAAAAAACTTTCAAAAATCTTCTTCTCTGAAACCACAGGGCCCAGAGCTTAGATATTTAGCATGTGGCAATGACAAGTGGTCACCTGCATAAATCCTGCCAATCATGCCCCTCTGGTCCAAATGGGCCACACCCTGGGACCCCCTTAGCTCCCATAGACTCAAAATGGAGAAAAGCCTCAAAAATCTTCTTCTCTGAAACCATAGGGCCCAGGGCTTAGATATTTAGCATGTAGCAACGGCAAGTGATCACCTACATATTTCCTGCTAATCATGCCCCTGGGGTCCAAATGCGCCACGCCCCGGTGCCCCTTAGCTCCCATAGACTCTAAATGGAAGAAAGCTTAAAAAATCTTCTTCTCAGAAACTGTGAAGCACAGAACTTAGATATTTAGTCCAAATTGGCCAAATCCTGTGGCCCCTTAACTCTAACAAACTTATAATGGAAAAAGCTTCAAACATCTTCTTTGAAACCATGAAATACAGACCTTAGATATTTAGTATATAGCAACACAAAATGGTCACCTACATAAATCCTGCCAACCATGCCCTTTGGGTCAAAATTGGCCAAGCCCCAGGGCTCATTAGCTTCTATAGACTTATACTGGAAAAAAACTTAAAAAAAAAACTTCTTTTCCAAAACCATAAGGCACAGATTTTGTTTGACTTGAGGTTTTACATCCCTGTCAACACTGTATAGGTCCCCTTTCAAAGTTGTTCAAATGGTTCCGGTCCGTTGCACATATAAGTCACAGGAGCCAAAAATAGATTTTTTCACCGAAAACTTTAAAAATCTTCTTCTCTGAAATTGCAAGGCCAAGGTCTTTGATATTTGGTATGAAGCTTCATCAAGTGGACCCCTACTAAGATTGTTCAAATTATAGTGCAGGGGCAAAAAATGCTCCCGCCATGGGGCCCTTTGGTTTTACATGGGCTTATATAGGGAAAATCTTTAAAAATCTTCTTCTCTGAAACCACAAGGCCCAGGTCTTTGATATTTGGTATGAAGCTTTATCTAGTGGACCCCTACCATGATTGTTCAAATTATAGTGCTGGGGCCAAAACTGCCCCCGCCCCGGGGCCCTTTGGTTTTACATTGGCTTATATAGGGAAAATCTTTAAAAATCTTCTTCTCTGAAGCCGCAAGGCCCAGGTCTTTGATATTTGGTACGAAGCTTCATCTAGTGGACCACTACCAAGATTGTTCAAATTATAGTGCTGGGGCCAAAAATGCCTCCGCCCGGGGGCCCATTTGTTTTTACATGGGCTTATATAGGGAAAATCTTTAAAAATCTTCTTCTTTGAAACATGCCCAAGTGGACCCCTACCAAGAATGTTTAAATTATAGTGCTGGGGCCAAAAATTCCCCCGTCCCGGGGCCTTTTGGTTTTACATAGACTTATATAGGGTTAAAAATCTTCTATGAAACCACAAGGCCTAGGTCTTTGATATTTGGTATGAAATTTCATCTAGTGGACCTCTATCATGATTGTTCAAATTATAGCCTTGGGGCCAAAAATGCCCCCGCCCCGAGATCCTTTGGTTTTACATAGACTTATATAGGGAAATCTTTAAAAAAAATCTTCTTCTCTGAAACTGCAAGGTCATGTCTTTGATATTTGGTATGGAGCTTCATCTAGTGGACCTCTACCAAGATTGAACAAATTATAGCCATCGGGTCACAAATGCCCCTGCCGCCATTTTGTTTTACATAGGCTTATGTAGGGAATATCTTTGAAAAAATCTTCTTCTCTGAAACCGCAAGGCTCAGGTCTTTGATATTTGGTGTGTAGCTTCATCTAGTGGACCTTTGCCAAGATTGTTCAAATTATTGCCTTTGTTGATATTTGGTATGAAGCTTCACCTTTTTAGACTTCCTCAACATTATGGCCCTCCCCGGGGCCCACTTGTTACTCTATGGATCAGGTGAGCGATCCAGGGCCATCATGGCCCTCTTGTTTCTTTCTTTATTTATTTTTTCCTTTCCTCCGTCGGATTCGGTATGCCTCCCTTTTCAACTAAGCCATTTTAACCCTCAGGGATCTGGAGCACTGTTGACACTGTAGTATAATTAGGTCTAATAAATCAATCTCCCTCAGTATTTTGAATTTATTTTGAAACATCAAGTCGTATAAATAGAGTTTGTGTTGAAAACATCGGTTCTATCACCAGTGTGATGGGCATGTGAAATTTCTGATGTTTTGAATTTTAGAATGACAATTTGTAGGTGGACCTCTATAGATATGTAATAGTCAGCAAAATTGGAGGAGATTAATTCAGATACAGGAAGGTACTTTTAAATAAATAAATAAATAAATAAACAAGAACTTTTGAAGAAGAGAAGACTTTTTTAACATTACACTACATGTTATATAGTGAAAATAAACCCCGCCCACTGCAGCCATGTTTTATGTCGGATCAAAATTTCTTCAAGGAATCTGACAGAGGTCCACCCAAGGAACATGCATGCCAAATAACTATGAAATAAAACAAGAACTTTTGCAGAAAATATTTTCAGCATTACACTATATGTTATATAGTGAAAATAAGCCTCGCCCATGGCGGCCATGTTTTTTGGTAAGATCAAATTTTTTTCAAGGAATCTGACAACAGTCCACCCAATGACAATTCATGCAAATTACAATGAAATCCCACAAGTACTTTTGCAGAAAATGATTTTTTAGCATTACGTTATATGTTAAATAGTGAAAATAAGCCCCGCCCATGGCGGCCATGTTTTTTGTCGGATCAAAATTTCTTCAAGGAATCTAAAAGAGGTCCACCCAAGGAACATTCATGCAAAATAAAAACAAGGCATCGCATGCGATACAAATCCCCTCGCACTAGACAACTTCGTGTGTGGAAAACACTGAAATGGCAAAAGTCCAACTTGCTTGAGATATTATCATATGCAACATTTGTGTAAAGTTTGTTTAAAAATCCTCCAATAAATGTACATTCTAGAGTGATGACGTTTCTCTAAAAATAGCCATAGTGACCTTGACTTGAGGCCATGACCACGAAAGTAGATCTTGCTCAAGATATTATTACAAGCATCTTTTGTGTGAAGTTATATTAAAATCTGTTAATAAATGTAGGCGGTAGAGCGATGACAAAGTTTTTCTAAAGATAGCCACAGTGACCTTGACTTTGAGGTCATGACCTTGTGAGTCGAAGTAAGTCGAGATATTATCATAAGAAACATTTGTGTGAAGTTCTATTACAATCCATCATTAAATGTAGGCGCTAGAGCGATGACAAAGTTTTTCTAAAAATAGCCACAGTGACCTTGACCTTGAAAGTCTAAATAGCTCCAGATATTGTCATAAGGAACATTTGTGTGAAGTTATATTGAAATTTGTGAAAAAATGTAGTCACTAGAGCAATGGCAAAGTTTTTCTAAAAATAGCCACAGTGACCTTGACCTTGAAAGTCAAACTCGCTAGAGGTATTGTCATAAGGAACATTTGTGTGAAGTTATATTGAAATGGATGAAGAAATGTAAGCGCTAGAGCCATGACAAAGTTTTTCTAAAAATAGCCACAGTGGAACTAACTAGAGATATTGTTATAAGGAACATTTGTGTGAAGTAATATTGAAATTGGAGAAAAAAATGTAAGCGCTAGAGCAATGGCAAAGTTTTTCTAAAAATAGCCACAGTGACCTTGACCTTGAAAGTCAAACTCGTTCAAGGTATTGTCATAAGCAACATTTGTGTGAAGTTATATTGAAATCAGTGAAGAAATGTAGGCGCTAGAGCAATAACAAAGTTTTCTAAAAATAGCCATAGTGACCTTGACCTTGAAAGTCGAAATGGTGAGATATTGTCATAAGGAACATTTGTGTGAAGTTATATTGAAATCGATGAAGAAATGTAAGCGCTATAGGGATGACGAAGTTTTTCTAAAAATAGGCACAGTGACCTTGACCTTGAAAGTGGAACTCGCTAGAGATATTGTCATAAGGAACATTTGTATGAAGTTATATAGAAATTGGTGAAGAAATGTAAACGCTAGAGCGATGACAAAGTTTTTCTAAAAAATAGCCACAGTGACCTTGACCTTGACCTTGAGGCCTTGACATTGATAGTCGAACCCGCTTGAGATATTGTCATAAGGAACATTTGTGTGAAGTTATATTGAAATCAGTGAAGAAATATAGGCAATAGAGCGATAACAAAGTTTTTCTAAAAATAGCCACAGTGACCCTGACCTTGAGGCCATGAGTTGGAAAGTCGAACTCCCTGGAGATATTTTTATAAGGAACATTTGTGTGAAGTTATATTGAAATTGGTGAAGAAATGTAGGCTATAGAGCGATGAAAATGTTTTTCTAAAAATAGCCACAGTGACCTTGACCTTGAGGTCATGACCTTGAAAGTCCAACTCGCTCAAGATATTGTCATAAGGAACATTTGTGTGAAGTTATATTGAAATCAGTGAAGAAATGTAGGAGCTAGAGCGATGACAAAGTGTTTCTAAAAATAGCCACTGTGACCTTGACCTTGAAGCCATGACCTCGACAGTGGAACTCGCTCAAGATATTTTTATAAGGATCATTTGTGTGAAGTTATATTGAAATTGGTGAAGAAATGTAAGCGCTAGAGCGACGACAATGTTTTTCTAAAAATAGCCACAGTGACCTTGACATTGAGGTCATGACCTTGAAAGTCCAACTCGCTCGAGATAATTTTATAAGGATCATTTGTTTGAAGTTATATTGAAATTCGGGGAGAAATGTAGGCGCTAGAGCCATGACAAAGTTTTTCAAAAAATAGCCAGAGTGACCTTGACCTTGAGGTCATGACCTTGAGAGTCGATCCTGCTCCAGATATTGTCGTAAGGAACCTTTGTGTGAAGTTATATTAAAATCGGTCAAGAAATGTAGGCGCTAGAGCGATGACAAAAGTACGTACGTACGTACGTAGCGCTAGAGCGATGACAAAAGTACGTACGTACGTGGCGCTAGAGCGATGACAAAAGTACGTACTTACATACGTACGTACGGGACAAATGCTATATCCCCCCTCACAACTATGTTGTGCGAGGGGATAATGAAACCCAACAGGTGGGTTTGGAGGAGAAGGTGTTTAAAGATTTTTATTTTTTTGTGTGGTTTTGTTGCCATGGCAACCAGAGTTCTGGGTGTAACAAAATTCTTTGAAGGAATTTAGAAGAGGACTAAGTAAGGAACATTCCTGTGAAGTTTGGTTACAATTGGCCCAGTAGTTTAGGAGGAGAAGATGTTTTAGCATTACACTATATGTTAAATAGGGAAAATAAGCCCCGCCCATGGCGGCCATGTTTTTTATCGGATCAAAATTTCTTCAAGGAATCTGAAAGGGGTCCACCCAAGGAACATTCATGCAAAATAAAAATGAAATCCAACAGGTGGTCTTGGAGGAGAAGATTTTTAAAGATTTTTAATATTTTGTGTTGTTTTGTTGCCATGGCAACCAGAGTTCTGGGTGTAACAAAATTCTATGAAGGAATTTAGAAGAGGACTAAGTAAGGAACATTCCTGTGAAGTTTGGTTACAATGGGCCCAATAGTTTAGGAGGAGAAGATGTTTTAGCATAACACTATATATTAAATAGGGAAAATAAGCCCCGCCCATGGCGGCCATGTTTTTTGTCGGATCAAAATTTCTTCAAGGAATCTGAAAGAGGTCAACCCAAGGAACAGTCATGCAAAATAAAAATGAAATCCAACAGGTGGTTTTGGAGGAGATGATTTTTAAAGATTTTTATCTTTTTTTGGTTTTGTTGCCATGGCAACCAGAGTTCTGGGTGTAACAAAATTCTTTAAAGGAATTTAGAAGAGGACTATGTAAGGAACATTCCTGTGAGGTTGGGTTACAATTGGCCCAGTAGTTTAGGAGGAGAAGATGTTTAAAGAAAAAGTTAACGCACGGACGCACGACGGACACAGGGCCATGACAATAGCCCCGCTGGCCTTCGGCCAGTGGAGCTAAAAAATGAACTAGTTTTACTAAGAGGGGGAAAGTGCTGTTCGCATTTATGTACTGCGTCTACCGTTTCTTTATCTGTAAACGGTAAACGCTTTGAGGTAGTTAACATGTCAGATTTTACGTGTAAGTCTACGGACAGGATATACGAGATAACCTGACATACAGCAAATTATAAAATGCAGTATGTCGGGTAAAATAATCGCCTGTTAAACACATGATTTAACGAACACTATCGTAGAATGAGTAAAATAGATGAGAAGGTAATGATAAGGAATCGATACAATTAACCCACAGCTCCCATCAGAGATAACAAATGGAAAGAAACACAAACATGAAACAACAGACCCTAATGGAAACATCAACAGCGGAAAACAAAAAGGACAGTTACTTTCCCACAAAATGGCCAACTGGCTCTCCACAACAAAATAATATTAGCGACACAAACACTCAAAGACAAACCATAACAAAAATATAAGCCTTATAGATCTGACACAATCTTGTACGGTCATTTCAAACGTACAGGTCCTTCTGTACATGATAATTCTATACAGCCAGTGGGAAAACTTTACTTTTATGTAAATTCTACAGCTAGGTTTAAAATTATGAAACGACATGAAACTGAATTAAAATGGATTTAATTATAACAGACACCCTTTCCATTGGACATTAATGTCAACATTTATCATGAGGGTAATATATCTAAAATGCCAGATTTTGATATGTTCTCGCTTTTGGACTTTCGAAAGCGTAAAACTAGATCGTACGGCACCAGAAAAAAACAGCAATTATAAATGTAAATTACGTGCTTTTAAAAGAAACAATACCAGGCTGAAGTGACTGTCCATACTTTTATTAAATCATGAACGCCACCCAATGCTTGCGATCTCACTGTCTCGCCGGAGAGCAAAATAGCTCATGTTGCTCTCTCTTAGGGCCGCGCGATTGGCTTCGGACTGGCTACACATGAAGTAGCCTTGCAGTACTCATGGAAAACAGAGTTTACGGACATGCGGCCCTAAGTTCACGATGGGTCTGTGGTCCTAGCAGTCTATGGCGGGTGCGCCTGTCGTATCTGGAGCCCTTCCTCAGTCGCCTTGTCTATGAAATCTTTGTGTAGATGTCTAGTACGCTTCTTATTTAGCGGTGAGCCCTCTGCCGCCTGTTCGAGCATGCTGTACTAGCTTTCATTGTGGTACTTGGATGTGGGCCCCCTGAAGACTGCCCATGTTGGTTAGTGGTCGTACTTCCACTCAGGTCTCAGTTTAGAGTGACGGTGACACTCTGATGGTGTAGTAACTTGAGTCTACGCTTAGCATACATTAATTTGTAAACTCATGGGATTGTAAAGTAAAATGAGGAAACTCTTCGCGTGTTTGTTGTATCAGTGTGTCAGTAAATATGAAAGTGTATAACAACCATAGATTCCCACTGTTAACTCCGACTTTAAAGTAACTGTCCTTATGGCCTTCTTTTGTTTAGGTTTCCATTATGGTCTGGTCGCTTAATGTTTGTATTTCTTTCCCTTTGGTGTCTTTTATGGGTGGAGTAAGTTAATTGTATCAATTCCTGATCTTTGTTTTACTTCTACTTTTTAGATATAAACAAACCCACCATTCTTTGACTAGAGAATTAGATATTACATTTGCTTGAAGTGATTACATTTGGACCTCTACCAAGTGAATGCAAAATGCACCTGCGTCTTTGAGTTCCATGTACAATGAAATGCATGTTTTAATGAGAATAGTTTTGATGAAGCGGTTCCAATAAGTACCTTTAATTTAGATAACACCGCAAGATATCTCTAACTTATTCCTGTTTTGTCCCCTGTCCTTGTGTTATTATCAACCCACAGTGACTTCAAATACCCCTAAATGAAATAACTGTTGTGGCCCGAAACGGTGTCCAAGTTACTTATATTCGCCTATAATTTTACAGATTTTATCAACGGTCTCAATTCCATCATGGAGATTAATTCTGGGACTGAAGTTGGAGACGTTATCACGGAACACACTATCGGTGTACTCAATGGCGGCAGAAGGCGGCGGCGTGGCTTTCAGGATTATGACATAACCCTGGACACAAGCACTACCTATTTTACTCTAAACTTCCGTAAGTTTCAGTAAACTGCAGCGTTGTCGGTTTGTTTGTTTCTTTGATTGGGATGTAACGTCCCCGTCAACACTATTCAGGTCATTTTGGAGACGTTGCTTTTAATTTTGTGGAATTGTTACCCGACATTGAGATAAAATAACTTCTCAAGCTCTGCCATCCAATAAAACCAATAAAGCCTATATGTACTAGGCGGTATGTCACGGGCAGGCTTAGACCTTCTAAGCGGTATCCATGTGCGATCAGTTTCAGCCCTGCGTGGAAGCATCACGCAGCCCATTCTTCTTCTCCAAGCCCCGGCGGGAAGGGGCCAAACAGTATTGTGGGTCAAACAAGCTATATTTTCTGCTCATAAGCAGCACTTATTTTGCATTTACGACAACATAGCGGGTACGATTATCTTCTGGTCTTCATTTACTTCGTGGGTATGACCTTGTTTTGTCGCCATATAAACATTCGTAAGAATAACAATGGAAAAGAACTCAACAGCATCATAGCGGAAGCATAGGCTTATTCAGGTCCTCCGAAAGCATTTATTACATACAGTTTTATTCATTCTCCTATTTGAAATATGGGATTTTTTAAACGACGGAGGTAAAACAACCCCATAAAATAAAGAGTGCATAGGTGGGGGGACCATCCGATAAAGAAACGATTGCTTAGCATGAGTTTCTTTGACGGATTGTTTTAGCTCCCGAGGTTTATAAATCCCATATTTCAAATAAAAGAAATGAATAATCTATATAATACATGCGCTTCTATAGACGTTTATTGAATTTTGGATCTGAAGTTCGGTACATTTGACTGTTTACAGCTCATGTTAGCGGTTCAATCAGCGTAGTGTTATAATAGCTGGCTGGAAGAACCACTGGATTCGCGCCATTTTGAAAGCGCTTTGTACAGTTTTCAATACACATTGACGGGTCAAAGTTTTTCAGTGATAAAACACGTAAAATGTGAGATTAAAGAAAGCAAAACAGGCTTCCTATTCAATGGTCATATCCATGTTTTCCTTGTTTCAGCGTTGCATCCGCCTCAAACGCAATGCGTTCTGAATGTCTGTTGATATCTTCCCAGACACAATTGCGATACAGATAGTGAGGCTATTTCTATACATAACCGTTAACATAATTTCCCATAGGTCCGTGATAGTCACATGGACTTAAGCAGTGAAAGCTACTGCGCATTATAACTTTGGGTCGACCCGCAAACAATCGACCCATAAATTAACTCTACATTTCTGAGAACGGAAAATACCGCATTTTATCATATAACGTCACGTCACGCCATGTATTAAATTCGGTAATCCACTAGTGGATTAAATTAGATACGCCCCGTAACGTTACACGAATACAATGTCCTTAACGACGTCGCGTTTACTAATGGCTGAAAAATTATTTGTAAAACACACACACACACACACACACACACACACACACAAATAAATGCGTTTTAAATGTCATATATCAAATATGACATTGCATAATTTCTCATGTAATATTTTATTTATTAATATGTATTATTATTTCAAGCTGTGCTGTCTCTCTCCACAAGGAATAAGAAGCAAAAGTTTCTTACCACTTACAATGAACATGTTACTTGGATTACCCTGTATCATGGGCGCAAGGACATCGTTAGTTGGTGCCTGATGCTCTATCTCTGGTCGGGCCTATCGGAGTCTAACTGTTGGATTTCTTTTGCTCCAGCATTTCAGTGGTTTCTTGCTGTCGAGTCCTCGCCGTTGTTTCATCTCTTTGGTTGTTTGATTATTTGTGTTCACGGAGATTGTATTTTATTTGAGTATTCTTTATGTTGGTTGGCGCCTGATGCTCCGTCTTTGGTCGGGCCCCTCGGATTCTAACTGCTTGTTTCCTTTTGCTCCAGCAATTCTGTTGTTGTATGCTGTCGAGTCCTCAACCTTGTTTCATCTCTGTAGTTTTTTTATTTGTATGTTCTCGGAGATGTTACACTGATGAGTTAGGAAGCCTTCATGCTGACTATACAAAATTAGTGTATACCGCGACAGAGGTAAGGGCGAGGATTATGGCCTTGTAAACTCGATTTAAGCCCCCAGTGGATTTCTTGCCACTGACCGTTCCAAGGCGGTTCTTCTGTGACGGTTTATTTATGTTGTTGTTTGTTACTTACTGTGTGTATCACTTGTGTCTTTTTATATTGGATGGCCATTTGGCCATTTTGTGAGAAAGTAACTGTCCTTATGGCCTTGCTTTGTTTAGGTTTCCATTTTTGGTCTGGTCCTTCATGTTTGTGTTTCTTTCCCTTTGGTGTCTCTGATGGGCGGAGTAACTTAATTGTATCGATTCCTGATCTTTGTTTTACTTCTACTTTTAATGACGACTTTGCGATAGGAATGTTTACATAAATCTTTAAGAAATTAAGTTGAAAAAAAATGCGACTAGAACCGGACCCGAGCCGGCGACCCCTTGCTTACATCATATTGCAAATGTACTGCGCCGTATGTCCTCGATCCGGGGCTACAAACATTTATACTGGTCAACTTAGTTAAACATGAAAACTTGACCGTTCACAAACACTCACATTAAATCGCAAATAAAAATGGAATGCGTCCCAATTTTTTATGCAGAAAATGTTTTCTGTCCTGGTCATTAATTTTGAAATGCAAACATTTAGATACATTTCAAAATGAGCAGGACAAATGTCATGCTCAACATTTATCATTTTTGGTGCAATAACTGCAAAGTCTTAATCGAAGGTCAATCTTCAGTGAAATGCACTTGCGTATTTAACGCGATGTCTGATTGGATGACGTCAAAAATCTGCGACAGTATATTCTGCGATATACGATCGAAAACCCGACGTGATCACGTGACGTAGCTTTTTATCGGTTGGCATTTGGTTTTACGCAGCTCACAGCGCTTGCCGCTTTGTGCAAATATATGGTTCAATTTTAATAACACACACACATATGTGCATTAGAATGGGACAACTGAATTGAAAATTGTCATTTGGGAAGGTAAATCGTCGGTTTTTACGATTGGCAATTAACGTTTTACGGCTCCACTAACGCGTCGCCGTAAAACGAAGTTTTCGACCGTAAAATAGAAGTGAAGGCAATGATCAGGAATCGACACAATTACCCCTAAGATGCCAGCATATTTACATATTCTTAGCCTTAAGTGGGAAGAGAGTAAAACAATAACGTTCATGAATGCGGAGCCACCATTGGATGTTCCTGTGTGTTCCCCCTCTCTCTCTCTCTCATTCTCTCTCTGTCTCTCTTGGTATTGAAACAAACCGTTATGTATGTGATATGACTTATCAATTCATAAATTTGGTTTATCAGATTATTATTACAGTACAATTAAAATTTAAATATTAATCATCCGTCGCAATTTCCATTACGTATTTTGCAACGTTATTGTTTTAATACGTCTTTTGTCATTTTTGTAATCAATATTTCAGTTGTTTCGTCTTGGGAACTTGAAGTCACAAAATGCTTGCCCACGGGACTTAACGAAACTTTAACGTTTTCGATGCACCATAGTTTCGCTTCGGATTGTCCGTCAGCGAAATCCAGTTTCATCGTCATGCCAGCGGTAAGTAAATATATCAAAAGTTAAAAGTCCCTATTCATATTCAAATTTTATTTAGCTGTGTTCTATGATTGAATGTGTATGATTGTGCAATAATGTAAATAGAAAGAAAGGCGTGAATCGATTATCTGAAATCGATTCAATTACGTAACACCTAGCTTCATTTTCAATGACCAAAAAACACAAAAGTAAAATAGAATTGAAAACAATGATCAGGATTCGATACAATTACACCACACCGCCTATCAGATACACCAATGGGAAAAAAACACGAATATAAAAACAACAAAATAGAAGTGAAGGCAATGGTGAGGAATCGATACAATTAACCTACAGCTCCCATCAGAAACACCAAAGGGAAATAAACACAAACATGAAACAACAGGCCCTAATGGAAGCATCAATCGTGGAAAGCAAAAAGGACAGTTACTTTTCCACAAAATGGCCTATTGGCTATGCAAAAAAAATAAGCGATACAAATGTTCAAAAAGACCATAACAAACATAAACCGCGAAAGAAGAACCGCCTTGGAACCGTCAGTGACCGGTGGACCTAAATCGATTTTATGTGGCCACAATCCTCGCCCTTACTTTCGTCGAGATTTAGACATATAAGGTGTTCATTCCGCATGAACAAAACCCCCACAAGCGGAAAGCCAAACAGGACTGTTACATTTCGACAAAATGGCCAAACGGTTATCTAAAATAAAACGATAGCAGTACACACACGCAAAGAGGATCTATAAAAATAATAAACCACAATAGAAGAACCGCATTGGAGCGGTCAGAACAAGTATTTCACCGGGGTTGGGAGGGGAAGGGTCTTGAATCGATTTTACGCGGTCTCAACCCGCGCCATTGGATCCGTCGAGGTTTAGACAAATAGTCCGTATAGTCCGCACGTCCTACTCTCCATTGCAGCATTTCGAACACACAAAACGAAAGCAGAGATGAAATAACGACGAGGAGTCGGCAGTACCAAATGACTGAAATGAAAATCAACAGACGGATTCCGGTTGGCCCTTTGTGTGAAAAGCAAATAAAAAGACATCTGCAACACACACATGCAGACGAAGTATAAGAACAATAAACCACAATAGAAGACCCGCCTTGGAACGGTCAGTGAAAAGTGCTAAATCTGCCTTTTTACCCTAAACTCCCTTTCATGACGGTAAGCTCTTGAAGTTAACAACCCAGCCTTTGAGATCAGCGTGAATATTCTGAGAAATTATTGGTTTAGACTCATATTCCAGACAGGTTTTTAATTATTTGGACCCCATTTTGATTTATATCAGTCTTCGTATCGACTGCCTATTCGAAATTCGCAAAATTGCAGTATGTTTCCTCTCGCTTTCTTTGCCGGATTATTACAGGGTCACTGATGAGGCTTTGTTAGCCGAAACTACGTAGTATGACCCATCTTCTTTCTAATGAATGTTTTCATTGCTCTTAAAGGAACTCATTCGTGAATATTCTGAGAAATCAGAAATAAATAATTATTTGGACCCCATTTTGATTTATATCAGTCTTTTTTATCGGAGTCTAACTGTTGGTTTTCTTTTGCTCCAGCATTTCAGTGGTTTCCTGCTGTCGAGTCCTCACCGTTGTCTCACCTCTGTGGTTCTTTGATTTTTGTGTTCACAGAGATGTTGCACTGATGAGTTAGGAGGCCTTCATGCGGACTGAACAAATTATTTGTCTAAATCGCGACGGAAGTAAGGGCGAGGATTGTTGCCACGTGAAATCGATTTAAGCCCCCCAGTGGAAATCTTCCACTGACCGTTCCAGGGCGGCTCTTCTGTGGCGATTTATTTATGTTGTTGTTTGTTGCTTGCTGTGTGTGTCGCTTGTGTCTTTTGGTTTTGGATGTCCGTATGGCCGTTTTGTGGGAAAGTAACTGTCCTTATGGCCTTCCTTTGTATAGGTTTCCATTATGGTCTGGTCGCTTAATGTTTGTATTTCTTTCCCTTTGGTGTCTTTTATGGGTAGAGTAAGTTAATTGTATCAATTCCTGATCTTTGTTTTACTTCTACTTTGAAAAGTTGGGCATGTGCAAATAGAAACTTATATTCAACAGAAGCCTTCAAGCAGCTTTTAATTTAGAAGAGAACAGTTGTTCCAAGGAATTATTACAATGGCAGGAGAAAAATACAAGCATTACATCCTAAAATTCGAACTGGGTGTAGTGCTCTGCTTATTCTACGATATAGAGAGATTGGGTACAATGTGAATGTTATACGACAGACTGCGTGCATGGTAGTTAACCTAAACACGGTTGACAACTTTGCTTCCATCTTTAATTGCACGCCGGTAGGTCAGTCCTAAGATTCGAAGACATTTTCAGCGTAAAGGTTTACTGAGAATTAGAATTTAATTTTATGTAATGTTGATTGGTACCTGATGCTCTGTCTCTAGTCGGGCCCATCTGAATCTAACTGTTGGTTTTCTTTTGCTCCAGCTTTTCACTGATTCCTTGCTCTCGAGTCCTCACCATTGTTTGTTCTCTGTGATTGTTTGATTTTTGTCTTCTCAGAGATGCTGCACTGATGAGTCAGTAGGCCTTCAAGCGGACTGGTGGACTGAACAAATTATTTGTCGTAATCGCGACGGAAGTAAGGGCGAGGATTGCCGCCGCGTAATATGGAATAAAGCCCAACCCCTACCCACTCTTGCAGTGAAATTATTTTCACTGACAGTTCCCAGTCGGTTCTTCTGACTTAGTTTTTGTTTGATTTCAGGTTTAACGTCCCTGTCAACACTGTATAGGTCATTAGAGACGTTGCTTCCAATTGTGTGGGACCTTTACCCAACATTGAAATGAAATGACATCTCAAATTACGCCCCATGAAACCAACAGGGTTTACAAGCATGGGAGATCCGACTCGCACCGCTTTGCCTGGGAAGGCTTAGATCCTCTACGCGGTTTACCAGTACTCGTGTGCGGGCGGTTTCAGCTCTGGGTGGAAGCATCATGCAGCCCATCAATTTCTTCAAGCCCCGATAGGCGGGGGCCGCGGTTCTTCTGTCGCAGTTTATTTTTGTTTTGGTTTGTCGTTGAGTTTGTGTATCACTTATATCTTTTTTTTTGTTTGTTTGTTTTTGGTAGCCAGTTGGTCATTTTGTGAAAAAGTAACTGTCCCTTTGGCTTTCTGCTATTGATGTTTCCATTAGGGTCTAGTTATTTCATGTTGGTATTCCTTTCCCTTTGGTGTCTCTGATGGGAGCTATGGGTTAATTGTATCGATTCCTGATCGTTGCCTTAACTTCTATTTTGACCGTTCATGAAAAAGACAATCGTTGACTCGCCATTATATAGTAGCGGAAGAGATGTTATTGAAAATGCTAAACGCTACTTCTTGAATTGTCCTCTACACTGCGAACAGAGAATAGTTCCTGTGAATACCGCAACGCTGTATTGCAATATGTCTTCTGGTCTATCTAATTCGAATGAGGTTTTAAATAAATAAGATGTTCTTCTTTCATTCTGTCTATTTACGATTTTTTCACGCTTTACACTACACTTCCTCATAATCTTACAAAAGAAAAACTTAATGTTTAAATTTAATGGACATTCCAAAGAGAATGTGCCCTCTATCTTAAATATAATGAAAGAAATGTTTCCATCACGACGAATAGTTTAATCAAAGCACTGAGAGTACTGGTGGGTCGATCGTCTCTGAGTGTAGGTATGGAAAATTGTCCTGAGCTGAGAATCGAACTGTTCGTTTACTTTTAAGCAAGCACAGTAGAGCTGATCTGAAATCGCGTTATGTGGGGTCTGATTATGTAGATTCTGTTTTCCGATGCACAAGAGTACCAGCACAGTCCACCCGCCCCGCCCATCGGGGATTGAATAAACAGATGGGCTGCACGATGCTTCCACGCAGATATGAAAGTCCCGTAACATTGGAAGTAACGTCTCCAAATGACCTACACAGTGTTGACGGGGATGTTAAACCTTAAATCAAACAAACGAGCACAGTTCAGAATTTTCTTCTTACGCTGTGCTCTGACGTCTTAAGGAAGTACTTGGGTTTTGTTCAACAGAGTGGGGAGGGTGCAAACGCAGCCCCCTCCCATCTTTTGGAAATTATTTCAGAATCATACAGTTTTTCACTCTCTGCAAAATACCTGAAATTCGCATCCTCGACCCGCCCCGTTTCAAAGTCTGCGTACGGCCCTGAATAATGTTCAAAACTGTTGTTGCATACATATAGCGAACAGTGCCGACCTGATCAAAAGCAATGTACTCTATATCCGATCTTGGTCTACGCTGTATGTCTAATAACGGTACCACCTATAAAGTCTGGGCTACTCATTTTGGCACTTAAACATTTCAGGGTTCTAAAATTAAGTTCTTAGCAGGAGTGTCTATTTTTACTCGACTTGGCATACACTTGTGTAACAGTTTAATAACAAGAATGTTCCGAAAGACGTTACGTGACATCGTGGCCTGGATTAAGACTTTTTTATATATCTAACGTGAGCAACATGACATTCTTATATTGTTTCGTTTAACCCTAAAATGCCACTATTTAAGCAAACAGTGACGTTCCTGTGCAACCTGCTGATCAGACGCAAAATTCCGCGGCGTTTGATCTGGGTATTATCCACCACACGATTCCTGTCAAGACTCTATAGATAGCTCTTGTTGCATCGATAAAAACAGCGCAACGTTTCAAGTTCTATTAATAAACCATAGCATTGGTTTTCCCAAATCAGTGATGGTCACGTTGACAACTGCATTAAATCCGTTTTGCCATTTAGTAAATGTTGGTCGATCGACCCAAAAATTACAAAATATAGTCATGTAGAAAGTGTCGAAGCCCTCACCTTTCTACTTTAATTGTGCACCTCTTGAGGTTGATTTGATCTTGTTTTTTTTATTAAAGAGATTTCACATCACGAATACATGCCTATATAAGTTTGACCCCCGTAAATCCCAGGTTCATATATATTAGTAAAACTGGGGTTTATATATAATATATTATATATCATAATAGGCATGGTTTCGTAATGTGATGTAGCTTTCCGTTGAAATCCAATCGAAAATCTTGAAGCTCGACATCAAGATATTTGGATGATTTATTAAACATTGACAAAACCTTATTCTATGGTTTGATCAGTTACCCTCCAGAACTACAGTTAAATAAAGCAAATTCTCTTGATACCGAAGCCCCGTTTTTTTTTTAATTACACAACTAGAAAAAGTAAGGGCACTTTTCTTATTTGTCGTAAAATTTTATCGTTGTCTGTTTAAAGAAACCATTGCTGTCAAGTCCTTCATCAGTTGAAGTGGATATAGGAACATGTGGATCAGGTGTTACTGTTGAAATAGCTATCCTCCAGTTTAATAACTCGAAGCCGTGCGTTTCATTTGACTGCCTGGTGAACTGTACAAATGATGAAAAGAGCTTTTGGGTGGATGCAGGTAGAGTATATTTGACAGAAGAAGCAGTTGTTATATTCATGATAAACACACTTATAACCGCAATCGTTTTATAAAGATTGAAGCGAACCTTAGGGAAAGTTCGAATACTGTTTTTGCATTAGACGAAAGCGTATTATTTCTTTAATACAAATCTAATATTCTTTACTATTTCACCGTATTACAGTATCTATAGAAAACGGCATTTACTGCATGGTGTTATATAAGACATGCAACTTTCAATGCTGGCTTCGTGCTATATGCAATAATTCATGAATTCAATAAATGCTATTATCCCAAGTGACACTGCGATCAATGCGACTCAAGTTTATGTATAAAATACTTGGGAATAGAGAGTGAAAACTTAAATCACAGAATGAAAAATCAATTATGTTTTTATTGAAATTGTGCTATTCAATTTTTTTCAAATCATGCCAAATCATAATCAGAACCATTACCGGCGACACACCAGCCGACATTCATACACCAGGATCTGTGGAAAGGGGAGCAAGCCCCAGCCCTCGCCAAAGAGGCAAACTCAGCCGCACACTCCTCAGCACCCTCATTCATGGAAACGATCGAATCGGCAAAGGCGCTCCAATCCCCAATGGTCTGCGGGAAACAATCCCTGCAAACGTCAGCACTTTCTGTCGCCAAGTAGGGGTACAAAATATCAAACAACAAAAATAAATGCTCGGAAAACAGCTACGTGTACTAAGTGGATGCGACTCGAGTGATAAAATAACGTAACCTCTCGCGAGACCCACTTGAGATATAATATTATCCCAAGTGACACTGCGCTTAATGTGACTCAAGTTTATGTATTAATTACTCGGGAATGGAGTATATAGAGGATATTTACTCATTTGAAGTGGATACAAAAATGTTTCATCGAGTGTTTTGAAAACATCCAAATTTTCACGAGTGCGAAGTACGAATGAAAATTCGGATGTTTTCAATGCAAGAGATGAAATATGTTTGGCATCTGCCGAAAAATAAAAAGTAAATTTTCTTTGTATTTTATACTTTTATGTGGATATTTACGGTAATTGATCTATCGTATCATACCTCACTACTTTGATCTGGCTGTGCCGTCACAACTGGCAGTTTAAAAACATAAACAGATCGCCATTTTGAATACATCATAGTTACACTTCAAAGAGCGTATTTTCTGCCCTTTAAAAAGCATTTTAGCTCTACTTACTTGATCAGAAATGTTAAATATTACAGTCGAACCTGTAGTTAGCACACAGAAAGCAAGAAGGCGTTTGCTTGCGTTATACAGGCAGATTTTCACTACTTCACATTATTGGAGACCACTCAATACAGGCCCCCTTAGTACCGGCTAAACTGCACATAACCCGTTTAACAAAACGGATTCCTACCAGCCGCTGCTGATGGCATGCGAATTGAAGGCTGGGCTGTCTCTCCGCGTAAATTAACCTAATGATCCTATTTACTGCTTAACAGAGAACTTGGGTCAAACTCAACAACGCATTTCCCAATAAGGAGTTCCTGGACAAAATAGAAGTGAAGGCAATGATCGGGAATCGATACAATTAACCCTCGGTTCCCATCAGAGACACCAAAATGAAAACATGTTACAACCAGACCCCAAGGGAAACATCAATAGCGGAAAGCCAACAAAATGGCCAATTTGCTATACAAAACAACATAATAAAAGCTATACCCACACTCAAAGACAAACCATAACAAAAACCAGTGCTTCAGCTGAAGTGCACGACCCGCCGGATGCTTTTAGCTTTATGAGTGTTACCATATATGGGTATGGCGGCCATTTTGGTCATGTGACCTGGACCTAAAACGGTTCCCCCAATCAATGCGCCTTATCGTAAGGAGCAAAAATATATCTTTTACTTTAGTACTGTTTTCTGAATCGTTTGCAGGATAAAATGCATTCTCACTTTTCAAATACAAAAGCATATGTGTCAAAGTTTGACCTAGGCACAAAGAAGGTCAAGGTCAACCCAGGGTCACCATTTTAGCAATTTATGATGGACCTACCTCCCAGATGCTATTTATCAAGTTTCGTAGAAATCTGCCCAGTGGTTCTGGAGAAGACTATTTTTGAAGGGTTTTTACCATATATAGCTTGGCGGCCATTTTGGTCATGTGACCTGGACCCCATGAGCAAATTTTGGTTTCCTCCATCCCATAGAGGCTCCATATGAAATTTGATTTCAATCGGCCCAACGGTTTCCGAGGAGAAGCAGTTCGAAAATTTTCACATTTTTCGCCACGGCGAGGCTATACTAAATGGAATGTAATATTTCGCAAGTTCATTGCTTAGATCTCATTGATATCTATCAGTATGCCAAAAATAGTTTAAATATTCCAAGCGGTTAAGTCACTATCACCAATTTTCACAAACGGGTTACGGACGGACAGACAGACTATATATGGCTTGGTGGCCATTTTGGTCATGTGACCTGGACCCCAGGAGCAAATTTTGGTTCCCCCCCCCATCCCATAGAGGCTCTATATGAAATTTGACTTCAATCGGCCCAACGGCTTCCGAGGAGAAGCAGTTCGAAAATTTTCACATTTTTCGCCTCGGCGAGGCTTGTCGCGAATTTGCGAATATTTTTTGGGATAATACTGCTCCCTATCTTCGCCGCCGGCGTATTTGGTATGCACGTGAAAGTAATGGCTCCGACGGCGGTGCTTGTTGCTCCGTCGGAACTTCACTACTTTCACGTGTTCCTTACTTTTTCCATGGCTTCTGTGGAACAAGGTTGCTATATAAGCTTTCCAAAATTGATTACGACAAGGGAAAAAAGAAGATTGCTTACCATAATAAAAGGCAGAAATTCAAAGGTGTTGTTTTTGTGATAAAAATTAAATTTCCGTTGTTGTGGAGAAAAAATTGGGTAAACAAATCGATCTCCACGACATCGTTTGGTGCCGGAACCCGGGAAGAAAGAATCGAAAGGTTAGTCAAATTTATTCAATATTTGTATTTTTGGATAGTGTAAATACAATACTCGCAAAATAAAAAATGGCGTCAAATGTGCCTTATCTGAAAGGGGTACGAACCAGGTATATGAATAAGTTGAAAAAAGAAACGGAGACCGGGTTAGACCTCCTTTCAATCGATGTGAGTCTTGTAGATGTATCTGAATTAATATCAAAGATCAACAGTTGTGTTGAGAAATTGCAGTTGTACTGTGATAAGTTTGAGAATCAAACGGAAAAGCTAGCTGAGGCGGTTGGTGAGTCGGACTCAGAGTTGACTACTGTGATTATAAGTGAAAATGAGTCGGTCTGTGATAAAGCTTTCGAATGTGCTTTAAATCTCAAGGAGTTTAAAGTAAGTCTAAGTCGTGAAAAAGAGAAAGAAACTAAAACAAAGGAGAAGTCCAATTATGATCAAATCATTGAGTTACAGAAACAGATGAACGAAATTGTTATACATCAAATGAAACAGCAGCATGAGTTTTTTGAGAAGAAAGAAATGAAAGAAGAGGAGTTAGGTGCAACAGTGAAGTTACCGAAATTAGATTTGATTCAATTTTCCGGTGATAAGTTGAAGTGGTGTGAATTTTGGGATGCATTTGAAAATGCTGTTCATAATAATAAGAGGTTGACAAATATAGAAAAATTCAATTACCTAAAAAGTAAGCTAAGTGGGGAAGCTAAAGGTGCTGTGCTTGGATTGACGTTGTCAAAAGAAAACTACCAAGTTGCCATTGGCATTTTGAAAGAGAGGTTTGGGAATGAGCAGGAAGTGATTGACCTTCACTATAATCAAATGATTAATTTGCTGTCTGCTTCTAACACGACACAAAGCCTACGAGAGCTATCTGATACCATGGAGAAACACCTTCGTAGTCTTGAAGTTTTGAAGCAGAACATTAATCAAGACGTTTTTGTGTCAATGATTCGTGCAAAACTACCGGCAGAGGTACTCCTTCAGCTGGAAATACTTAACGGAGCTAAAAATAAATGGACGGTAGACACCCTACGTAACAGACTACATGAGTATATAATTGCCCGTGAGCATTCGGAGTCAAAGGGTACATCGACAAATTCATTGTTCAAGAAAACCCAACATAATAGAGATGGCAGACAAAGGTATAGTCCTAATGTACGTAGCGACCAGAAAAACATCACACATTATGAAAGGAGAATGTTCAATCCTTCAAGGGTGGATAAAAACTCACCAACGATCCAATCTTCAGGCTCCGCAGAGGCACTGGTTGTAAATACGAAGCAAGGAAGTGCTACTGGAAGATTCTATGATCAGTGTAGGTATTGCAATGATCGACATTGGAGCGATGAATGCAAAAAGTATTCAACTCTAGAAGAAAGGAAGAAACAGCTGAAGGACAGTTGCTTCAAATGTTTAAAGGTAGGTCATCTGTCAAAGGACTGCAAAAAGAACAAATCTTGTGTTTACTGCGGTGAGGTAAATGTGCACCACCGGAGTTTGTGCCCAAAGAAATTTAAGTTAAAAATATCTAGTGCTAATTTATCAGAAGAATTCACAACAATATCGGAAGAAGGAGCAAGTACTGAAGAAAATGTGCTAATATCCTCAAATGAATTGGTGTTGATGCAAACAGCTAGGTCAGAAATTAAGAACCCGACAAATTCTAAAAGCAATATCGTACGTATTCTTCTTGACTCAGGATCGCAGAGGACATACATTACTGAGGAATTAGCAAACAAATTGCAACTTTCTAAAGATAAAGAAGAAATGATTAAGTTAGTAACATTTGGAAGTGAGAACCCTCAGATCATCAAGACAATTCAAACCAAGTTAAGCTTGAAGTTAAAGAATGGTCAATATATGGAAATCACTGCAAATATCGTTCCAGTCATAAGTGGTGCAGTTCAGAGAAAAGCAATGAAATTCTGTTTATCAGAAGATGTGGATCATTTGGTATCAAGTTTAGATCTAGCTGACACTATACCAAGAGAATCGGAATCTTCTTCAGTGGAACTGTTAATCGGAAGTGATTACTATTTGGATATCATTCTGTCACAGAAGATTGAAGTTCAACCTGGGCTTTATCTCCTCGCATCAAAGCTTGGATGGATTCTCACTGGTCGCACAAATGAACCTGATGCCGCTAGGGAAGAGACAAGTATGCTTATTATGACCTATGGAAATAACTTAACAGAGACAGGTGTTTTCTCAAACATAGATTGTGTAACTCCTAGAAAACCGGATCTGGAAGATTTCTGGAATGTAGAAGCTATCGGAATCCTTGATAAATCAAATTCTACAAATGATGAAATGGTTAAGAACCATTTCAAAGAGAATTTAAAATTTGAAGATGGAAGATATCAGGTGAAATGGCCGTGGAAAGATGACTGCCCGGACCTACCGGTTAATCGTGAACTAGCACTAGGTCGTTTGAAGTCAAATGTGTTAAGAATGAAGAATAAACCAGAGTTGATAAAATCGTATGACACTATAATTCAAGAACAGCTGAATAAAGGTGTCATTGAAAAGGTGGAGGAGAAATATGCTCAGGGACCCAAACATTACCTTCCGCACCATGCTGTCATCAATCTCTTGAAGCCAACAACTAAGCTTAGAATAGTTTACGATGCATCAGCAAAATCAAGAAAGGACTATTTGAGCCTGAACGAATGTTTATACAGAGGTCCCGTTTTGTTGAACGATTTATGTGGTATACTTATGCGTTTCAGGTTACACAACATAGGTATAGTAGCCGACTTAGAAAAAGCATTTCTCCAGGTAGGCTTACAACAGAGTGAACGAGATGTGACCAGATTTCTGTGGGTGAAAGATTGTGGACACATTAAATTTGATAATTCAAATATACAAGAGTACCGCTTCTGTCGGGTTCCGTTCGGTGTCATATCGAGTCCCTTTCTTCTAGGGGCAACAGTTGAAGCACATTTGGAGTTATATGGCAGTGAGTTTGCAATGAAACTGAAGGATGACATTTATGTTGACAATGTTATTACAGGCACAAATAGTATTGAGGACGCAGTTCATCTCTATCGAGAGGCAAAGTTAATATTCAGGAAAGCATCGATGAATCTCCGTGAGTGGGTTACGAGTAGTCCTCAGGTAAATCAGGTCATAGAAAAACAGGACATGGCAGTCTGTGAAACAACAAAAGTTCTTGGTCACACTTGGACCATTGAGAGTGATACAATTTCATTGAAGAGATCAAACAGTCTACTAGAACAGACACAACTTACAAAACGAAATGTGTTGAAAGAAATAGCGTCGGTTTTTGATCCACTGGGTTTATTTTCACCGATTCTGTTAAAAGGAAAGTTATTTCTTCAAACATTATGGAATAAGAAACTTGAGTGGGACGATGAAATAAGCAGTGAAGATTTAGCAGTATGGTTGACTATTAGTACAGAGTTATCCAAACTACCCGAGTGTAGCATAAAACGAAATATTGCTTTGTGTCAAAGGGATGACACCGTAATATACAGATTAGTGTGCTTCTGTGATGCTTCGGCGTGTGCGTATGCAGCTGTTGTGTATTTGCATCAAAGTATCAATGATTCTGAATCCAAAACTGACATTATCTTTTCTAAGACAAGGCTTGCGCCTTTGAAGGAAATGACTATACCGCGACTGGAAATGATGGCCGTTGTTATTGGTGTCAGGTGTGTTAAGTTTGTTAGAGATCAGTTAAAACTTCCGATCAAAACCACGTATATTTGGACCGATTCTCAGTGCGTTCTTAAATGGATAAATTCGAACAAGGATTTATCAACTTTTATAAAGAACCGAGTCAAAGAGATTAAGAGCCATGACGGGATTGTGTTTGGATTTGTCACTTCTAAAGAAAATCCAGCGGACATTGCTTCCCGTGGGAGCAATGTACAAAACCTCAGAGAAAACCACCTATGGTGGCATGGACCGACATGGCTCAGTGGTAGAGAATGGCCAAACTCTGCCAGTGATATAGATGATAAAACAACACAAGATTATGAATCGGAGTTAAAGAAAGGATCATTAGTAACAGAAAATGCATCACTAGTGTCGGACGATATTTCAGATACTACTACATACTCCTCTGGTAGTTGTGCGCCCTTCGACATTGAAAGTGATAAATATTCAACTGTAACCAAGATTGTACGAGTTACAGCGTACGTACTTCGCTTCATTAAATTGATACGAAAATCCGGAGGTAACACGGATAGCACTTCGAAGTATCTGACCAACAAAGAGCTTACTGAAGCTGAAAACATGTGGCTGCTATACATACAAAGGAAGCATTTTCCTGAAGTATTTACTGCAATTACAAGTAATAAAACTAACAATCTGCAGCGACAATTGGGTATTTACCTAGATAATAATGGTATTCTGAGGTGTAAGGGCAGGATAGAAAATGCAGAAATAAGTGAAGCAACCAGACACCCAATTCTTTTGCCGAAGAACGACCGGTTCACTCAGCTAACTATAGAGTGTATACATAGGCAGAACTTTCACACAGGCATCTCTCAAACATTAAGTCAGGTAAGACATAAATACTGGATTCCTCAAGGTCGGGCTTCTGTTCGATCAGTATTACGGCACTGCCATACATGCCGTCGTCATGAAGGCGGCCCTTACGCAATGCCCATGATGCCACCCTTACCAAAAACACGCGTAACGGAAGCGCGTGCATTTTCCAGAACGGGCCTGGATTATCTTGGACCATTATATATGAAGACAAATCAAGAAAGAAAGAAAGTGTGGGTTTGTTTATTTACTTGCCTAGTGACACGTGCTATCCACCTGGAACTTATGAGAGATATGACAGCAGAAGAATTTCTGCTAGGCTTAAGAAGATTTATTTCAATAAGAGGAGCACCAGTCGAAATTTTAAGTGACAATGCGTCACAGTTCAAAACAGCCAAGAGTGTTTTAGATTTAGCTTGGAAACATGTAACGAAGTGTGAAGGAGTACAATGTTTTGTTTCAACTGTTGGTATTAAGTGGTCATTTATTGTAGAATTAGCTCCGTGGATGGGCGGATTCTACGAGAGATTGGTAGGTCTAGTAAAACGCGCCCTACGCAAATCGTTAGGCAGGAACTTACTAAGGGAATCTCAGCTTCAGACATTACTGAAAGAAATAGAATCAGTCATCAATAGCCGACCACTAGTGTATGTCGGTGACGACATTGAATCAAATATCACATTAACACCAGGGAATTTTTTAACATTGAACCCCAACATCGGTGTCCCAGAATTTGAATATGTCCAGGATGACCCAGATTTCAATCCATATGAATCATCAGCAGACAGATTATTGTTAATCTGGAGAAAAGGACAGAAATTGTTAACCGTATTTTGGAAAATATGGCGGGATGAATATTTATTAAATTTACGTGAACAGAGAAAATCAGTGTTGAAGTCAGGAAGAATCATTTCAGATGCTTCGCCCAATATTGGCGATGTAGTTTTATTAAAGGATGATGTACCAAGATGCTGTTGGAATATGGGAAAGATTGTGAGTTTAGTCACCAGTAAGGACGGCAACATTCGTTCTGCGAAAGTGAAGCTGCACACTGGGCGCGTTGTTGGTCGCCCATTAAGTTTACTCTTTCCTATTGAGATGTCAGTGAACAGTGATAGTGTTTGTAAAGACAGGCTTAAGATGTACAATCAAACTGAAAAGGCTAGAACGGCGTCCCATACTCACAGCAGTAATAAATACGAAGTGAAACGGCGCCCCATACGTGTAGCGGCTGAGAGCGCTAAAGAAAAAATCAAACAAACACATGAGTCTTAAGAAGGGCTTAATTTTAACATTATCAATGCATTTAGATAGTATGTGATGTATAGTTGAAGAAGTATGAAAATGTTTATAGCTAACAGATATTGCAAGTGTATATAGGCCATTTTTTTATGTATACAACAGTGTAACGGAGCAAACAAACTACCTGTGGTTCTATAAATAAATATGTACTGGCCTGTTTCAATAGTTTCCACGTGCTGTCATCTGCTATATGATTGCACGTGTTGTCGTCTGCTAAAATAAAGTACAACTACCTGGCGGAGCATAGTCAGTGTGCAACGGAGCCGTTTAAGTTGCACGAAGTACACGTGAATATGTTCTCGTTGATAAGTATATATAGGGCATGTCTGTCACATACGTTGTTTAACGAGCTAAAACTGTTTAGGCGAGAAATCTTTACTGTGTTTTTTCAGGATGGGTTATCGTTGTGATACGTGTGGTAAATCGTATAAGCATAAAAGAAATTTGAAGAGACACACTAAAGAAAGACACAGCAACAGTGAACATTGGAACTGTGTTGTTGAAGGATGTTCTTCAAAATTCATACGTAGGAACTACCTCTGTAAACATTTAGTCTGGGTGCATGGCTATAATCAGGACGATGCCAGAGAAGCTGTGTTGAATGCTCCACGTGGAGATAAACCAAAACAATATGGTGAATTTGAAGATATAAGTGAAGATGATAGTATCCTTGATTTACTCGCTGAACGTGATAATACGTTGAACACAAATGAATTCTTTGAAAATATTGAATATTTTAATACAGACTTGTTTGAGAAACAGACTACATCTGCCGCGGCTGATACAAGTTTTGATGATATGTGTGACGTTGACGTTGAAATATTAGAAGGTGAAAACGATAATTCTTTAAATGGATATTCTAATGGAAACACAATGAGCGACAACTGTGAAAATGGTGAACGTATAAGTGATCGTGACGATAACATGCCACATGAAAACGACGATAACATGGCACATGAAAACGACGATAACATGGCACATGAAAACGACGATAACATGGCACATGGAAACGACGATAACATGGCACATGGAAACGACGATAACATGGCACATGGAAACGATAACATGGCGCATGGAAACGACGATGTTATTTACATAAGCAGCGATGAAGAATGTACAGACATTGAACTATCACATCTCAGAGTGAAAAGACAAACATTTACATTCACGTTAACAAGAAGAATAAAATACAATAATGGAACTGAGGTTGACTGTGATATGCAGTTACATAATGACTTTTATGAAGAGTTTGAATAATGTAATTTTACTTCCTTGTCGGGAGTGTCGCGAATTTGCGAATATTTTTTGGGATAATACTGCTCCCTATCTTCGCCGCCGGCGTATTTGGTATGCACGTGAAAGTAATGGCTCCGACGGCGGTGCTTGTTGCTCCGTCGGAACTTCACTACTTTCACGTGTTCCTTACTTTTTCCATGGCTTCTGTGGAACAAGGTTGCTATATAAGCTTTCCAAAATTGATTACGACAAGGGAAAAAAGAAGATTGCTTACCATAATAAAAGGCAGAAATTCAAAGGTGTTGTTTTTGTGATAAAAATTAAATTTCCGTTGTTGTGGAGAAAAAATTGGGTAAACAAATCGATCTCCACGACAAGGCTATACTAAATGGAATGTAACATTTCGCAAATTCATTGGTTAGATCTCATTGATACCTATCAGTATGCCATAAATTGTTTAAATATTCCAAGCGGTTAAGTCACTATCACCAATTTTCACAAACGGGTTACGGACGGACAGACAGACTGACAGAATGACAGAATGACACGGTGATTTTAGGGCACTCTTAGAAAATCAAACGACTTCAGACGGTCGCTTTTTCTGCGGGTCGTGCAATAAAGCGAGACAGAAGAACCGCGCTGGAACGGTCAGCGAAACGAATTGCACTAGGGGCCAAAATCGATTTTACCCGGCCACAATCCTCGACCTTATTTCCGTCGCGATTTAGACAAATAATTTGTTCAGTCGGCCTTCCCTCTTAGCTGTCCTCCTGAAAATGACCAAACCAAATCACACAGAGAAACATCCATCCCCAACCTGCGTGTACATTTCACTGGGCGATTAGAACTCCTTGGTAAGAACATGGTATTAACATCCGTCAAAATTAAAACATAATACATTAGGTGAACAAGTCCATGAAATGAGCATTACTTTAATCCCCACGTTTCACTGATTGAATAGGGGTTAACAAGTGTCGACATTATTTTCCTTATACCTGCTCCAAGACATATGTTGTGGGTACTCGTTAGAACCGCCTAGACGAGGCGGCTCTAACGAGCACCCGCAACTTAAGTGTGCCGTATAAATGAGAAATATATCACGACTTTTCATAAGAAAAATAGCCTTTTTGGATATGTGGAGATGGGGACATGTGCTTTATCGCATGGGCGTGTTATCGTAATGGACTTTGCCCTCTTGCCCCTCCGTTTAATCTGCATCCTTGGTCCAGAGTTGCCAATAGACACCCAACACTATGGAAAAGTGCACATGGTCATAGGGGGTATAAAGGTTAAACAGTAAAAATTACTTGCCCTTCTTGTAAACACCTGTGGCCTGAATTAAACTGGCCTTGAGCAGCAAAATCTCGCAAAGTACTTCTAAAAATACCCGTTCAAACCAGTACACACAGGCAAGCCAAAAATACATGGAACTCTTCCTCGGCTTCAAACCTCAATGACAAGTCAAATAGCTGCCCATTTTCTGTGTTGCACATAGAAATAAAACAAACAGCTCTCTGGTATGTTCTGTAAAATGTGAACATTACACAGAAAAAAAAATTTTGCTTGACCTATCGAACAAACTGAAAAATCAAAACATTTGCAAAATACTTTGGCAGCCTCTAGCCGAACCCCCAGAGTGCACAATTAAATTATCCGCCTGAACATTTTTCGAAAATCTTGGCAGCCTTCGGCCGACCCTCCTGACTGCAAGACTAAACAACTATGAACACGAACACTATAATTTCAAAATCCAAAGTTTACATCTACCTCGCCCACGTACCCCACTTATGGTGGACTGGGAAAAAAAAACTCGTCCGTAAAGTCTGGCGGATGTCACTCGAATTACAAAAAAAAAACACCACATCTCGATAGATGCACTTGAGATATAAATGGATGAACTATTTATAATGTGAGATATAAATGGATGATACTTTTCTCACTTATGCCATGTCGTGGCATTTTCATTGCGATTGCAACCACATGCAAAGAAAACCCTTGAAATATGCACTAAGAAGAATAAGCCTTTGGAAGCATGGAACACACTATGCAAATGAAAATTGTAGTGTGTAGGTTTTTTCTGGGCATGACTAGCTACTTTGTGCCAAGTAGGCCTCATCAGTGACTCGAAATAATTTCCGACTTCCACAGTCCACAGTGGAATCAATGATCCCAACAGACTAAATCATATGAAGTATACACTTATATTGCATTTTCCAACATTTTACCAAAGTGGGTAGGTAAGGTCATTTTAAAACTGCGATTCGAAGCGTTGTGGCTGGTGTAAACATTTTTTCTAAAACATAAGTGAAGGCAATGACGAGGAATCGATACAATTAACCTACAACTCCCATCAGAGACACCAACGGGAAAGAAACACAAACCTTAAATAACTAGACCCTTATGGAAACATCAATAACACAAAGCCAAAAAGACAGATACTTTCCCACAAAATGACCAATTGGCAATCCAAAAATATAAGTAAAGGCAATGATCAGGAATCGATGCAATTACCCCGTACCTCCCATCAGAGACATCAATGGAAAACAAACACAAACATAAAATAAATAGACCCTAATGGAACCATCAATGGTGGAAAGCCAAAAAGACAGTTACTTTCCCACAAAATGACAAATTGGCTATCCAAAACAAACAGATATATGCGGTACACACAATCAAAGTCGAACTGTAACAAAAAAGTGTATTATTACTTCATCTGTAAATGGAAGAACATTTGCAGCGAATTCCTTTCTGATTTAGACTGATATTATTTATTACATGAAACGCCACTAATTGTGGCTTTCAAAACGTTGTTCAAACTAAGCGCGCGTTAAAGGCACGCTTTGGAGAACATTAGACTAACATAAAAGTAAAATAAAAAAAATATAAATTGAATAATTAAATTTATCGACACTTTAAACGTACCATTTACTTGTTGAACTATGTATCTCTTCAACCCGCAAAAGAAATTTTATCCACGATCAAAAAGCAACTGACAAACTTCAAAAGATTTGAGGCTGAGATTAGTTGAATAATAGCTCTGCAAACACCTTTCCCTGTAGGTTTAAATGCCAATATCTTACACGAAGGCAGTATTTCTAAATTACCAGATTTTGATGTTTATATTCTTTTCGATATAAGGAAAAGAAGGTCTAGATCACATGGTACCCGTCTGAACCGTAATATTAAATACAGTTGGCGTCGAACCATGTCTCTGTTGGAAATTATACTATTCTGCAACAGTGCTGGCGACATTCTGTGCTTTCGGTTCTTTCTTCCCTTTCAGTTTCCTCAAAACTTAACTTGGGCAAAGAAGTTGATAAATATCATGATTCTAAACACCAGTTTTATTTATGTTGTTGTTTGTTACGTACTGTGTGTATCACTTTTGTCTTTTTATTTTGGATGGCCATATGGCCATTTTGTGGGAAAGTAACTGTCCTTATGGCCTTCCTTTGTTTAGGTTTCCATTATGGTCTTGTCGCTTAATGTTTGTATTTCTTTCCCTTTGGTGTCTTTTATGGTTGGAGTAAGTTAATTGTATCAATTCCTGATCTTTGTTTTACTTCTACTTATGATGCTGTATTTCGTACTCGTTGCTATACTGAACATGCTTTACGGCCTTACATTTATTCTGAGATTTGTCGGTTCCAGAACTTTGGGGTTGAGACGCACTGATGAAGATTAAATATCAGAAAGGCCTCTGTATCACTAAATTTGGTATAGTTACGCCTTAATTGCAACCACTAGGTCGGTATCTCTGCTGGTGGATGATTCGTTCGTCCCCGAGGGTATCATCAGCTCATTATCAGTTCCTTAGTGCTGAGGTTGATACTGCGGTGTTGGCGTCAGTACTCAAGTACTGATTTAAATAACTATATTATATATTAAACTTTTGCTGTATAAAATTCTAATTTTTTTAAAACTACGACTGACTTGTCAAGTTAGACATGTATCTTAGCAGATTTGGGTACCACTTTTTATATTTAAAATTTTGCAAGTCTCGCTACTTTGGACATCTACTTCCTGAAACACTTAACGGACGTGTTTTTTGTTCAGTCCAATATAAGTGGAGTACATGGGCGAGAAGTGTGGGCCATGGTTGCTGATGTTGGCTCGGTGGGGGCGCCTATAAGTCCTAGGGTAGGCGTCTCTTGCCTGATGCCTCCAGTTGACCTGTCTCATGAGCTACGTCGGTCGGTGTGTGCTCGGAGTGGGGATGTGCTGTGTTTGGGTCTTGTCCATCATCCATTTCGGTTTTAAAACTTTGGGGTTGAGACAAACTGATGAAGATTAAATATCAGAAAGGCCTGTGAGTCACTAAATTTGGTATAGTTACGCCTTATTTGCATCCACTGGGTCGGTATCTCTGCTGGTGGATGATTCGTTCGTCCCCGAGGGTATCATCAGCTCAGTATCAGTTCCTTAGTGCTGAGGTTGACGCTGTGGTGTTGGCGTCAGTACTCAAGTACTGATTTAAATAACTATATCATATCTTTAATTTTTGCAGTATAAAATTCTAAATTTTCTAACACTAAGACTGACTTGTCAGTTGAGACATGTACTCGTATCTTGGCGGATTTTAAATTTTGCAAATCTCGCTACTTTGGACATCTCCTTCCTGATGCCCGAGACTTTCGTAGAGTGTGGGCCATGGTTGCTGATATTGGCTCGGTGGGGGACGCCTCTAAGTCCTAGGGTAAGCGTCTCTTGCCTGATGCGTCTAGTTGGCCTGTCTCATGAGCTACGCCGGTCGGTGTGTGCTTGGAGGGGATGTTCTGTGTTTGCCGGGTCTTGTCAATCATCCAACGTCTCCAAAATGACCTATACAGTGTTGACGGGGACGTTAAACCTCAAATCAAACAAATAAACAAACAAAAACCAAACATCCGTTAGAAATATAATATCAAATTTTCTGGTTTTTATATTTAACAAATACTTCTGAATCACGAGACTGTAAAATTCGTTCGTTTTTTTTTTTTTTGTTTTTTTTTTTTTTTCAACCTAGCTGCTGGTCATGTCTTTACGAGTTCCAGCCGAAGAAGTGAAGGCAATTATCAGGAATCGATACGATTAACCAACAGCTCCCATCAGAGGGAAAGAACCACAAACATGAAATAACTAGACCCCAAATGGAAACATCAATAGCGGAAAGCCAAAAGGACAGTAACTTTCCAACAAAATAGCCAATTTGCTATCCAAAACAACAACAACAAAAAAAATACAAGCGATACATACACTCAATGACAAACAATACCAAAAATAAACCGCGACAGAAAACCGCCTTGGAATGGTCAGTGAACCGAATTCCACTTGTGTGTGTGTGTGTGTATGGGGGGGGGGTCTTAAATCGCGGCCGCAAACCTCGTCATTACTTCGGTCGCGATTTAGACAAATAATTTATTCAGTCCGCATGAAAGGCTTCTAACTCATCAAGGCTGCAAACAATATAATTGTTTTTTTTTTGGTGTTTTTTTTTTTGTCCGCTTCACTACGTTAATACACCTCGACAAGAACCTGGTAGTACTAAGACCAAGGTTTAGGTTCCTGAAGATGAAACTACTATCTTCAAAGAACACCAGTTTCAATAATGTAAGTATTATAGCGGAAGATAAAGAAAAACTTCCTACATTATACGAGGTACCGAAGCTTTGCAAAAATCAATATAAACCGGTTCTCTTGCTCTTGTTTGTTATTATTTTAAGTTCGTCTTTGCATGAATAACAGAAGCAATGATCAGGAATCGATACAATTAACCCACAGCTCCCATCAGAGACACCAAAGGGAAAGAAACACAAACATGAAACAACAGACCCTAATGGAAATATCAATAGCGGAAAGCCAAAAGGACAGTTACGTTCCTACAAAATGGCCAATAGGCTATCAAAAATAAAATAATATAAGCGACACAAACACCCAAAGACAAACCATAAAAAAATAAACCGCGACAGAAGAACAGCCTTGGAACGATCAGCGGAAACGAATCCAACTGGGGGCTTAAATCGATTTTACGTGGCCACAATCCTCGCAAATATATATTTTTATTATTTTTGATAGTCGTTTTACTATTTTGTGCGAGTAACTGCTTTTTTATGCTGTTTTCACAATGGTGAGTTGCTTGTTACGTTTGGTTTTACCGTTGGTGTCTTTGGTGGGCGGTGGGAGATAATAGTATCGATGCATGGTCATTAACTTCACTTCTTATCCTTACTGACGACAGATAATGTTGTACTAACGTCAACTGGTGGCATCGACTACGGAAAGACTTACATTCTACACGTGGTTTGTAAAGATGCAAACGACGTAGAAGGCAGTTCTAACACCACAGCAGAGGCCAATATTGATACAACCTATACTACCAACTGCACTGCGGGAAACCAGGGTGAGGGGACTGCTTTTCTGTCGACAAACCAGCAAATGTTGCTATGGTTTCTCTTGATGCTGGAGTTGCTTCTGTTGCAGTGGGAGTAACTGTATGAGTTCTGCATTACACGTGGTTAATGGATTTCAATGCCGAGCAGTCAAGATCCAAGATTTACATGAAAAATTGAATAACAGACAAAAGTATATGTTGCTTTGTCTTGGTTCGCTAATACCGATAATGATTATAGGTTTTTAATTGATTGTAATAACAGATGCTGTCCATATATTTATCAAAAGAAAAAATAAGATTAATTATCTTTCAAAACAATGATTTTTTGTTTTATTTATTTGCATTTAAAAAATAAAATTTTATGAATAAGAAAACTCAAATGATTATTTGATTTGTTTGTTTGTTGATTTGAGGTTTAACGTCCCAGTCAACACTGTAAAGGTCATTTTGGAGACGATGTTTCCAATTTTTGGGACCTTTACCCGACAATGGGATGAAATGACAATCTCAAGCCCTGCAGTCCAATTAAAACAATAGGGTTTATGACAATGGAGGTCCGACCCGCACCGCTTTGCCTGGGCAGGCCTAGATCCTCTAAACGGTTTCAGTTCTGCGTGGACGCATCATGCAGCCCATCTATTTCTCCAAGCTTCGATGGGTGGGGCCTAAAAGCATGTGTGAAGTATATCCTTCAAACATTTCATTATATTCTATGCTATGCTGTTTATTTGAGGAATTAAATTTATTTTTCTGCTGTTGGTGGAAGTCTGAACGCAGTGGGTTGCGTGCAAAGCAAATGAACCCGAACGGGTTCATGTAAACTTCGCTAGCGACCCGCTATCGTACATTTACATTTTTTGCTTCTCATCACTGGGCGAAAACAAATGCTTATGGGGCAAACTCTAAAAGCTGAAAAAACATTTACACACCTTTATTCTACAACGAGCGGAACAGCGTTGACGTCACATACGCCCGTAGAGAACCAAGGTTTAGAATGACCTTACTTTACGTCTATGAAAATCATGTGAGTGGATGCGTTCATGGAAGTGTGAACTACATTGTTTTCTATAGGTTTACATTAGACTTGACATTGGAAATGTAAATATACTCATTAGAATCGTCACGATGAGGCATGAGTTTCACAACATACTTTTATTTATATAAGCTCTATCCCTTCTGATTTGGCCGTGAGAATAAAACTTAGTGGCTCGAGCTACCCCTGTCTGGAACAACGTTTTATAGTCCCATATGTATCTTGGCCTTTAAAGTTCCATTGTTGTTTATGCTTAACATGTAGATTCATTTAGCCAGTCAGTCATATACGGAATAGTTTGTTGTATTTCTTGATTTCAGTCTGTGTATATATTTATTTTATGAAAAGAAATGAACAAGTTGAACAATGAGATAGGTCTGGATACCTTATCAGATTCATATATTTATTTGTTTTAGCTGTGCTAACTTATTAAATTATTTCTTAGTCATGTATTTAAATTATTTGTGTTTCTTGTTTGTTTGATTTGTTTGATTTGATGTTTAACGTCCCCGTCAACACTGTATAGGTCATTTTGGAGACGTTGCTTCCAATTCTGTGGGACTTTTACCCGACATTGAGATGAAATGACATCTCAAGCCAAAAAGTGTCAGAGAGAGTTGACTGTATGTACAAAAGTTACAACAAATACTGCAAATAGGGTCCTTTCGAAATTAATAAAATAGGGCAAAGGTTGTGGGCTTTTCGTAAAAGACAGACTCGAGACATCTTTGTTTACCTGGACACTAAAACAATCTAGGCATTCTAAACATTTTACTTTTGGAGGGATTCTTCACAGTTCATTTTCACTTACATTTGCCGAACTAGACGAATCTTCTGTGGCGGTTTATTTTTGTTATGGTTTGTCTTTGAGTGTGTGTATGGCTTATAATAGTCAATTGGCTGTTTTGTGGGAAAGTATCTGTCCGTTTGGCCTTCCGATATTGATTCTTCAATTAAGGGTAAAGTTATTTAATGTTTGTGTTTCTTTCCCTTTGGTGTCTCTGGTTGGTGGGATTGATTCCTGGTCATTGCTTTCACTTCTTTTTGTAAAGACACAAAATAGAAGTGGAAGAAATGATCAGGAATCGATACAATTAACCGACAGCTCCCATCAGAGACACCAAAGTGAAAGAAACTCAAACATGAAGCAACAGACCCCAATGGAAACATCAACAGCGGAAAGCCAGAAGGACAGTTACTTTCCCACAAAATGGCCAATAGGCTATCCAAAATAAAATAATATAACCGATACAAACACCCTCAAACATAGACAAACCATAACAAAAAGGAACCGCGACGGAAGAACCGCATTGGAACGGTCAGCGGAAACGAATCACTGGGAGGGGGGGGGCTTAAATCGATTTTACGTGGCCACAATCCTCGCCCGTACTTCCGTCGCGTCGCGATTTAAACACATAATTTGTTCAGTCCGCATGAACGCCTCCTTACTCATCAGTGCAACATCTCCGTGAACACAAAAAATCAAACAAACACAGAAATAAAACAAAGGTGAGGACTCGACAGCACTGAAATGCTGGAGCAAAAGAAAACCAACAGTTAGACTCCGATGGGCGCAACCAGCCCACATACTTAGTCTGGATCATGTTAACAATTACCTTGCAGTGAACACCCCTCTAAACCCTACTTTATATAGAGAAGACTTGGATTTATAAAGGTATGCAATACCATTACGAAAATACGCCTATGCAAATATATTGTAAACTTTACTGCGAAAAAAAAAAAGATTTAGATGAAAAAATGTGATATTTTTCGTATTTCTGCTCAAAATCTGGATTGTGAACACTCGTTAGAATCGCCTCATCGAGGCGGTACGAGTACCCACACTCTTTATTTCAGAGCAGAAATAAGAAAAATGATGTTTACCACTGTTAACCCCTGTTTTTCTATATAAGAGTTTGGTTCAAGGGGGGTCAAAATTATATAGGCGTATTTCCGTGATATATCGTATTTATAGTCGTTAATGGCCAAATATGACCGACTCAGTATATGAAGACAGATAATCAAAATCATAGATTGAAGGTACTCGTTAGAAGTGCCTTAATGATGCGGTTCTAACGAGTACCCACAATTCATGTTTTGACTATAAATAAAAGAATAATTAAACAAAAAAAAACTCATCCGAAAATTGACATTTTGGAGATATTAAAGAATGCACAGTTTCATATTGATTTGCTTTCGTAATAGAATACAACCTTACTATCATTACGATAACACACCCATGTGACAAAGTGCATTTTTCACATCTCTCAAATGGCTACTTTTCTGGTGAAAATCCGTGATTTCTTTCTTATTTATACTGCAAACATAGGTTGTGGGAGTCCCCACAACCTTTGTCTTGAAGCAGAAATAAGAAAAATAAAGTACACACCGTAAGCCCCAGTTTTCTCTAAATAAAGTGGGGTTTAGAGGTGTGTTCCTTTCACGGACTGGTTAACGTGATTCCTTGACTTCATGAAAATGCTGTCGGCCAATTGACATTTATTTAACCCACTGGAATTCCGAGATAAGACTGTTGTCATTATGATAACACACCCGTGCAAACAAAATTTGTGGGAACTCGTTAGAGCTGCCTAAATGAGGCGGTTCTAACAAGTACCCACAACCAATGTCTTGGAGCAGAAATATAAAACATAAGAAATAAGAAACATATGATGTATACCACCGGAAACCCTGGTTATCTCATTTCACGGACTTGTTCTCGTGATGCGCATGCTACTCCGAGTCTGTGCTGAGCCCACTGGTCTGAATACATATTTTTGATTGACGTTTCTCTGATTAACTATTCATCACGAAAACAGACCTATATGATTTTTACCCCCCTGAACCCAACTTATATACATGTATTGTAAAACTAGGGTTTACAATGGTAAACCTTATTTTCTTTATTTCTTCTCAGAAACATAGATTGTGGGTACTCGTTAGAACTGCCTCGACGAGGTGGTTCTAACGTGTACCCACAATCTATATTTTGAGTAGAAATATGAAAAATATCACAATTTTTCATGTTAAAATTTTCATTTGTCGTTGGTAAAATTTACAATGTATTTGTATAGGCGTGTTTTCGTAATGTGTAACTACCAATCAAAAGTGAAAAACCTGCAAGTTATTTAAGGTTTGTTTTAATTTTTGGTCAAAGTTTTCATGTTCTATGATTGATCTGTTATAGTTTTGGTTTAAAGAGAGAGAGAAAAAAAAGAAAAAAGCTTCAAAGCCAGTCTCGACTTTCATTTTCTCCGATTGATCTGTTACTTTTCTGTTTATGAAGGTCGTTTGATGCATATACTTGGTTTATTTAAGAATACTTCATCCTTACTCGTAGACTTACTAACTGAAGATGACTGGATACACCTTCAGGGACAATACTATTTTTAAAAATATATCTGTATTCTTTATAAATAGGGGCAATAGCCGGCCCTGAAGTTTTTTCCTTTAAAAGTTTAATCCGCTTCCGGAGGAACTTCATTTTATATGAAGGCTTGAGCATTCTGAAGTAAGTGAACAAACGCATTTCTTACTATTCTCAAATCACGAATGATTACCCCTAAACCTAAGGCGTCTTTACGTCACTTAACGATTTAATTGAATGGGAATTTCACAGGGAAGATTCCATCTATCTTGCATGTAATGTAAGATTTGTTTCGCATCTGAAGAGCATTCCATCATGCTTTATGGTCATGTCAGAGAGTGTGTGAGGCTCTCGACTTTCTACTTGACAATAAAATTGTGGGTACGAATTGCGCACGCCTTGTGGCTAACCTGTTCTTGTTTTGCTACGAAAGCGAAGCCTTTTCAAAATTTTATAGACGCCCGGTGGGTCAGGCCTCAGATTCTATGACGGTTCTAACGTAAAGGCTTATTGAGAATTAGAGAGATCTAATTCAAGGTAATGTTGGTTGGTGCCTGATGCTCTGTCTCTGGTCGGGCCCATTGGAGTCTAACTGTTGTTTTTCTTTTGCTCAAGCATTTCAGTGGTTTCTTGCTGACGAGTCCTCACCGTTGTCTTACCTCTGTGGTTCTTTGATTATTAGTGTTCACGGAGATGTTGCACTGATGAGTTAGCAGGCCTTCATGCGGACTGAACAAATTATTTGTCTAAATCGCGGTGGAAGTAAGGGCGAGGATTGTGGCCACGTAAAATCGATTTAAGCCCCCCAGTGGAAATCTTTCCACTGACCGTTACAAGGCGGTTCTTCTGTGGCGATTTATTTATGTTCTTGTTTGTTACTTACTGTGTGTATCACTTGTGTCTTTTTATTTTGGATGGCCATATGGCCATTTTGTGGGAAAGTAACTGCCCTTATGGCCTTCCTTTGTTTAGGTTTCAATTATGGTCTGGTCGCTTAATGTTTGTGTTTCTTTCCCTTTGGTGTCTTTGATGGGTGGAGTAAGTTAATTGTATCGATTCCTGATCTTTGTTTTACTTCTACTTTTCATATTGCACATTTCCGTTGTAAAACAATCTGATATCGATGAAGCCTTTAAAACTTTCTCTTGCCTGATGCCTCCAGTTGACCTGTCTCACGAGCTACGTCGGTCGGTGTGTGTTCGGAGGGGAATGTGCTGTGTTTGCCGGGTCTTTTCCATCATCCGTTTCGGTTTCAGAACTTTGGGGTTGAGACACACTGATGAAGATTAAACATCAGAAAGGCCTCTGTGTCACTAAACTAGGTATAGTTACGCCTTAATTATTAACTTCCTGTCTTACTGCTATCAAAACGCATGTGATTAAATATTGTGATAAAGTCTTTGAAAGATCAGGACGAAATCTGTTTTGGTCTATAAAAAATTCGAATGAGGTTTTAAATAAATTGAAATCCAGACGTTTTCGTGCTTCAAGTCTGTCTACTTACGATTTTTCCACTCTTTACACTACACCTCCTCATAGTCTTATAAAAGAAAAGCTTAATGATTTAATTGAATGGACTTTTCACAAAGAAGATTCTCTCTATCTTGCATGTAATGTCAGAAATGCCTTTTTCACTTCTAAAGAGCATAAGAATTATACACTTCGGTCATGTCAGAAAGTATGTGATGCCCTCACCTTTCTAATTGACAATATTTATATTAGATTCGGTACTAAAGTATTTAAACAGATTGTGGGTATTCCGATGGGTACGAATTGCGCACCTATTGTGGCTGATCTGTCCTTGTATTGTTATGAAAGAGACTTCATGTTGTCGCTTTCCATTGATTACCAATCTGAAATTATTGAAGCTTTTAGTTCTACTTCTAGATATTTAGATGATTTATTAAATATTTACAATACTTACTTTGATGGTTTGATCAGTCAGATTTATCCCCTAGAACTTCAGTTTAACAAGGCAAATTCCTCTGATACCGAGGCCCCCTTTTTGGATCTATTGTAGATGGATTTGTTTCTTGCAAAATTTATGATAAACGTGATGAGTTTGAGTTCAAGATTGTAAATTTTCCTTTTTTGGACGGTGATGTTCCTTGTGCGACATCGTACGGAGTTTATATTTCGCAGTTAATTCGATTCGCTAGAGTGTCTAGTCATGTATCCGACTTCAACACTCGTAATAAATTATTAACCGCTAAACTTCTTAATCATGGGTATCGGTATCATAAACTACGTAAAGCCATTTCTAATTTTTATAGACGTCATTCTGATTTGGTTTCAAAATTCAATGTTGGACTTAAAACACTTCTGCTACAAGGCCTATCGGAACCCGAATTCTATGGTGACTTAGTATATAAATTTAGAAAAATACATGCCTGTAATGACTTTAGTACCCAATTCCGTAAAATCGTTCGTCGATATATAAAGATTGGGTACAACATCAATATTATAAAACAGACTGCATGCATTGTGGTTAACCCAATCACGGTTGGCAACTTTGCTTCCCTCTTTGATTGCACACCGGTGGGTCGGGCTTAAGATTATATGACGGTTCCAGAGTAAAAAGATAAATGGAATTGCATTTTATTTTAGTATCCTTTTTGTTGGTTGGCGCCTGATGCTCCGTTTTTGGTCGGGCCCCTCGGAGTCTAACTGTTGGTTTTCTTATGCTCCAGCAATTCTGTTGTTGTTTGCTGTCGAGTCCTCAACCTTGTTTCATCTCTGTAGTTATTTATTTGTATGTTCTCGGAGATGTTACACTGATGAGTTAGGAAGCCTTCATGCGGACTAAACAAAATTAGTGTATACCGCGACAGAGGTAAGGGCGAGGATTATGGCCATGTAAAATCGATTTAAGCCCCCAAGTGGAATTCTTTCCACTGACCGTTCCAAGGCGGTTCTTCTGTGGCGGTTTATTTATGTTGTTGTTTGTTACGACTTGCACCGTCCTTGGTCGGGCCCCTCGGAGTCTAACTGTTTGTTTTCTTTTGCTCCAGCACTTCTGTTGTTGTATGCTGTTGAGTCCTCAACCTTGTTTCATCTCTGCAGTTTTTTTATTTGTATGTTCTCGGAGATGTTACACTGAGGAGTTAGGAAGCCTTCACGCGGACTAAACAAAATTAGTGTATACCGCGACAGAGGTAAGGGTGAGGATTATGGCCATGTAAAATCGATTTAAGCCCCCAAGTGGAATTCTCTCCACTGACCGTTCCAAGGCGGTTCTTCTGTGGCGGTTTATTTATGTTGTTGTTTGTTACTACTTACTGTGTGTATCACTTGTGTCTTTTTATTTTGGATAGCCATTTGGCCATTTTGTGGGAAAGTAACTGTCCCTATAGCCATCCTTTGTTTAGGTTTCCATTATGGTCTGGTCGCTTCATGTTTGTGTTTCTTTCCCTTTGGAGTCTTTGATTGGTGGAGTAAGTTAATTGTATCGATTCCTGATATTTGTTTTACTTCTACTTTACTGTGTGTATCACTTGTGTCTTTTTATTTTGGATGGCCATTTGGCCATTTTGTGGGAAAGTAACTGTCCTTATGGCCATCCTTTGTTTAGGTTTCCATTATGGTCTGGTCGCTTCATGTTTGTGTTTCTTTCCCTTTGGTGTCTTTGATGGGTGGAGTAAGTTAATTGTATCGCTTCTTGATCTGTGTTTTACTTCTACTTTATATCGACTTCTAGATATTTGGATGATATACGAGGACTGTTCAAATATGAATGCAACTAAGCACATAAAAATGATTTCGCGATAGATTTCGATGAAAAATTTATTTTGACCCCTCAAAGTACTCCCCTTTAACAGATATACAAACTTTCATTCTTATGATCCAATCATTGAATGCATTTTGGTAGTCTTTTCGAGGTATACTATGAAGGCACTGGAATATTGCAGATCCGAGGTGTTTGCGCTGTACAAATTTTCGACCAGAAAGGTATTTTTCAGCCGCGGGAACAAAACAAAAAGTCACACGGGGCCAGGTCAGGGGAATACGGGGGTTGAGGGAGTTCTACAACCTTTTCCTGCTTCAGATAGTCTAGCACAATGCACGCCTTGTGCGATGACACATTGTCATGTAGCAATCTGATATTGGCCAAACCAGTTGCGGGTCTTCGTTCTTTGAAATATTTCTTCAATTTTCGAAGAACTTTATTCTTGTAAAACTTCGCATTTACAGATTTGCCTTTAGGCACAGCAACCTGAATAGCAGGGCCCTGATTTGAAAAGAATATGGCATGCATTACCTTCTTGACGTTCATGGTCCGCTTTGCAATGCATGGTCTTTTGCAATACTCTGTTGCCCATATTTTGTTCTGAATCTTTCGTTTAGGCTCAAAAAAGTGAACCCATGTCTCGTCACCTGTGGCGACATTAGCGAAAGACCGTGCATTGTAATTTGGAAACTTTTTAAGCAACTTCTTGGCGCCCTGAACGCGTGTCTTTTTCTGCTCATCTGTCAACAGATGGGGAATCCATCTAGCGCAGATCTTTCTCATTTTCAAATCCCGTTTCAGAATTGTATGAGCTGCTTCTAATGAGATGCCAACCATACTACCTATTTTCCTAGTGGTGTATCGTGCATCGGTAGCAACTATTTCTTTCACTCTAGCATCCATCTTGGCAGATGTTGCTCTTTTCGGCCGACGATCATGTGGTGCATCTTCTGTTGAGCCTAGCCCACAGCTGAATTTCTTACACCAACGAAAAACTGTCGGAAAAGGCATTTCAGTATGCCTATAAACCGAACATATTTCATCAAAAATGTCTTTGCACCGTATACCAAGAATACAACGATTCTTAATATAGGACCGTATTTCAACGGCGAACTCTGACCTTCTTCCAACCATGTTTTGTATTAATATACAAGAGTAGACAGTGTTTATCGAACGATATACATGGCTAAAGTGGACGGATTTTAACAGGTTTGGTATCAATGTATAGGCAAAATGTTTTTCTACGCTGTGATATTTATTTCCAGGTGATTTTCGCATTAGTGCATGAGAAAACATTCTACTTGCATTCATATTTGAACAGTCCTCGTAAAAGTCCCACAAAATTGGAAGCAACGTCTCCAAAATGACCTAGACAGTGTTGACGGGGAGGTTAAACATCAAATCAAACAAACAAAACAAATTAGAAGAGGTCCAAAATTTATTCAGTGAAGTTCTTCTCTCAAAGTTTCAACATTTCAAAGATTTTGTTCATTGTCACCGAGCTAGTGCTGGTAGAATCCTCTTCTTTGTCAGATCTTTCTGAAAATATATTTATCATATGACGTCGTCGATAAGCAGTGCATAATGTCGTGTAATAAAAATCGTATGACCACACGTGTAATAACACTTTGGCGGGATTAAGTAACGTCATGACGACGTCCATATCAACCATGCATTTTTTGTGGTTAAACTGTCAATTTTAAAGGCGATAAAATCCAATATAAAATGGTCATATGATAAACAGAATCTTACACTCGTGGTCATTTCATATGAAATTTATGAAACTCGCCAAAGGCTCGTTTCATAAATTTCATATGAAATGACCACTCGTGTAAGATCCTCTATATATTGCATTTTATGCATTAGAATAACACGCCCATTTACTGTACTAACCGTATTTAGACGTACTGGCCTGAACAATACCGTATTTGGACATACTGGCCTGAACGATACCGCGTTTGGACATACTGGCCTGAACAAACACTGTAAACCGAAATGAAGAGCCGCAAATGCGGCTTCGTTCAGTTCTACACTGTTTGCCTCTCAACCGGCGGCTATTTTTACACATCTCGTTGGGTAGTAAAGTATACTTGTTCAAATTTTAGAACAAGTATGACAAGGACATGGGGTGGTCGATTAAATTTAGGGTCGATACGGTATACATGCAATGATGTCTGCGACATGGTGTCAGAAGTAGCATGTGTTGCACATACTTCTGATAAATGCAACACAAATATTATGGAAACTAAATGTTCTATAAGAAAGGTAATTATTTGGAAGCAAGGGAAACAACAACAAATGATAATTAGGATTACGTATTGTTGTTCTGGGCCAGATCATTTTTCTGTTAATCTTGAATAAAATACTCCATTCATGTCCTACTGGATAAACGCGTGACTCTCAATCATTAGATGTCACCCCGCTGTGGCTAGAGTCTCGATCGGGTCACGTGTAAGGCGCCAATTAGGCCTCGTCAGTGGCTCTTAGATATAAAATTACGAAGTGGCAGTGGTGATAAAAAAGGACTAGAAAATATTACCCACACTATGATGAAAGGCAGGGAGACTTTTGTACGGCCGCAACTCATTCCCTTTACTCCACCTGTGAAATCTATATCGTTATTCAACAATTAAATTGTCTAAAAGCATTATGAACGGGTTTTTCGCTTTGTTTTATAAAAGAGCCCAAATAGACCACAGCAATTGTAAAAGAACCAGATAGTTCCCCCAACAAAAAAAAAAAAAAAAAAAAAAAGAACGGAACAAAATTCTCGTTTTAAGTGTTTTTATTTTAAAACAATATCACGAAAACACGCCTATACAAATACATTCTAACCTTTATCGCTGAAAAAATGAAAATTTTAAGATGAAAAATTGTGATATTTTCCTTATTTTAGCTCAAAGCATGATTATGGATACTCGTTTGAACCGCTCGATGAGGCGATTCTAACGAGTACCCACAATCTATATTTTATAGCAAAAATAAGAAAAATAAGGTTTACCCCTGCAAAACCGCAGTCTTACTATATAAAAGTTGGGTTCAAGGGGGGTCAAATTTATATAGGCGTGTTTTCGTGATATCTTAGTTGAAAGAGTACCAAAAATCCCCTTGGAACAAACGAACAAGAATTATTTCCTGGTTTCAAGCCTTTGCATAAAAAAGGAAATTTTAATCTGCGAACTTGCAAGTAATAATAACTGTCTGTTTTTTTTTTTTAAGAAAGAAAAATAAAAAAAATCATTTGAAGCGGAAACAAGAGGACCATGATGGTCCTATATCGCTCACCTGAGCTAACATTAAAAATTTTGGGAAGTTCCAATCTTTACCAAAAAGGATTTATGCTGATAAGGTAAAAAACAGGTATTTTCAGCATTCAAGGGGAGGTAACTCTATGAGAGATAGGCAGACATCACCAATTTTCAAACTCATCCGAACTTTCATTCCCAACCTACTTATATGCTAGTTTCAGGAAGTATCGATCAAAACTAATGGACTTATGGAAGTTATGGTGATGACATAGAGGATATTTGATTTCAGTGAAAGATAGATTTTTATTTCACCGAATGAACACCGAAAAAAGTATTTTCGCGAGTGAAATAAAAATTGATCTTATACTGAAAAAAGCACTCTCATTGAGAGTGCTGATGGTGCGATTGTCTTGGATCTTTGGACTTTGCGCCTGGTCGGTTGTTTAAATCAGACTTATAAAGAATACTCCTGCATAAACTCCTATGAGCATAGCTGTTGGAAGCTATTCTGGGCCAGAAAGTACGGAATCCGGGAAGGGAAATGATTTTTTTTTAATATGCAAGATATTCTGCACAAGATACTAAGTTGTGCGAAAAAGATAATATCTTGTGCGCACAGGATAACATCTTGTTCGCACAACTTCCCAAGATCTATGTGCGCACAAGATGATATGTTGTCTGCACAAGATAAGTTATGTTTTCCGCACAAGATAATATGTTATTTGCACAAGATAAGTTGTTGCTCGCACAAGATAATATCTTGTTCGCAGAACATTTTGTTTTGTTTGATTTGAGATTTTACGTCCCCGTCAACACTGTAAAGGTCATTTTGGAGACGTTGCTTCCAATTTTGTGGGACTTTTACCCGACATTGAGATGAAATGACATCTCAAGCCCTGTCGCCCAATGAAACCAATAGGGTTTATTAGCATGGACGGTCCGCCTCGCACCGCGGTTCCTGAACAGGCTTAGATCCTCTAAGCGGTTTACCAGTACTAGTGTGCGGGCCGGATTCAGCTCTTCGTGGAAGCATCATGCAGCCCATATATTTCTACAAGCCCCTATGGGCGGGGGCCGTGTTCGCAGAACATAACAACTTGTCCGCACAACATATTAAAAAAAAAACACGTCCCTTCCCGGATTCCGTAAGAAGGCGTATTCATGTTGAAAATATAAAATTAACGTGCTGCTTCAATATGAATTTTGAACGTTGGATATAAAAAACGCATCACGTGAACATGTCCGTGAAATGAAAACCCCCTTAAAGCCCATTTTATATAGGGAAATCTGGGGTTTACGGTGGTATTCATTATTTTCTTAATTCTGCTCCAAGACCTAGGTTGTGGGTACTCGTTAGAACCGCCTCAAACGAGCACACACAACCTATGTTTGAAGTAAAAGTAACAAACATATCACAGATTTTCAGTAGAAAAGAAGCGTGGAAGTGTGAAACAATGTTCTATGTCGTGGGTGTGTTATCGTAATGGACTTTGCTTTGTTTACGTTATGTTAGAGCGATGTAACGTCGTCGCCATGAACGTAGCATTTTTATGTTTTAAGTTGACGTCATTGCGGAACACACGCTATCATTTTAACCGTTTGAAGTAGCCACAATGCCATGTTAGTTTTACGGTCAAAATCAATCAGAATCAGAATTGTTACTGGTGACAAGTCAAACGACATTCATACAACAGGACCTGTGATATGGGAAGTTAGTCCCTAGCTCTAACCAGAGGTAAACTTAGTTACACAGTCATCAGCACCTTCAACTGTCGAAATGATCGAATCGGGAAGGGCATTTCAGTCTCTTATGGTTCGGGGGGAAGAACGATATCTGCATAATATTGCATTTAACTGGCAGAGTTTTCATGCCCCATTGTCATGCCTAACATCCTAATCTATCTATGTCATTCTGAAGCTTCAGTGAGTCATCTGGATCTCTAATTTCCCGGTAGCAAACACAGTCGTCTGTGAAAAGTCTTATTTCTGAGCCAATATCAGTGGAAATATCATTGATGTACAGGGAGAACAACAATGGACTAAGAACAGTCCCTTGTTGGACTCCAGACAAACTGGAGCCTAATCCGAAGATTCACCATTAACAAAGTAGCAAAGAAAGGATTCTATCCATTCCAGAGTCTTCCCCCCCCCATTCCGTAACCAAATAACTTAGATTTAAGTAGTTCATGAGGTGGTGTGTCAAAGGCCTTCTCAAAGTCCAGAATATATGTCGCATCTGAAGAGGTGATGTGGAGTTGTGGGTACTCGTTAGAACCGCCTCAGCGGAAGGGAGAGAGTTATCGTATAAATATTTTCATGATCAATCCCCTTGAAAGAATGTTGCCGACCCCGGCAGTGTCGAACCCGCGTCCTACCGATCATCAGTCGGACGCTCATCCGACCCCGCTACCGAGGCCGGCTGTATGGTTATGATATCTTTGTGTTCACACAGCTCCATGGCCTAGTGTAGGGCGCCGACTCTTAATTATTACATTACGAAAACATGCCTATCTTAATATATAGAAAATTTTACCACCAAAAACTGACAATTTTCTGTTGGAAAATTGTAATATTTTCCTCATTTCTGCCCTGTAAACCCCAGTTTTACTATATAAATGTGGGGTTTAAGGGGGTCAAAATGATAATGTGTTTTCGTGATGGTTCTCTGAAAACCAAAATATTATTCCTTGTTATTGATATAAACACCCCATTAACCCATATATGCCTAGCGTCGTTTTGGGGACATTTCGCAAATACGGCAGACCCAGATCAGACGCCACAACGAGCGGCGTCTAATCTGGGTCTAAAATGTTTGCTGAAAGTCCATATCACTGCTAACAATACAAACCTGACTCCCCTATTATTCGACATCGGCCACTCGAAACGGATAAGCTTGGAGATTCATGTTAAGTGATGCATAGAATTACATAATCGACCTACACCGCGTACTTTTAACCCATTTTATACTGAATAGAATCATCAACCTTATATCTGTATAGCACAAGTCCATTTTAAAACTTAGGGGTTTCAGGTTGCGGCTTCTTCAACATTTATCTGGAAAAATTGCTGAACCTTTTGATAGCATATAGTGTATGCCCTGATAAGACGCTGCGTTCTGTAGTATCTGATCTTGGTCTGCACTGTCTGCCAGTTACCAGTTTTTTTTTTAATTTCCGATACAGAATGGGTTAATTGTACTGTGATCTATGAGGGATTATTATTAAATAAAATATGTTTAAACCAAATGGAAGGGATTTTCCGGATCGGATAATCAGCTTCCGTTTCCGTTTTGAGACCGGTTTGGTGCGAAACGCCTGTGTCGCGAAACTTCTGGTTACCGCGGTTGTAACAGGTTTTACCATGGGCGTGCCATGTATTCTTCCGCGGATACGTCATCAATGCTTTTCATGGATAAGAATTCTTTTAAACAAAAACAAAAAATCAGCTATTGAAAAATAAACAGTAGGATATGTGCGTTCATGATGCTGATTAATAGAATATACAACTTATCATATTATTTAGTGAAATTTATAGTGAAACTTATCGAACTGCTTTGAATATGGAACACTATTTCTTCACGAAGAATTTTGGTGGTTCTTCGGTCGTTTGCATTAGCTATCAGATCTCAACTTAAGTGTTTCCTCTGTTTCTTTACATTGTAATTTGTGACGCAATTTCAAAGCGTCAGCCATCATCATATAGAAGACTTTCCAGGCCGATTTCGCGTCGATTTAGAGGTGTTCAGCGTGTTATCTGGGCATAATATTGGGTGTAAACTGAAAGTATGCACTTTGAAAACAGCTAGGAATGTAACGGTATGGTATGGTTCTCTTGAAACTTTCATTTAAATAATATTTGCTCAACTAACATGACTTTGGTACCGCTTAGATCAAACAAAACATACCTGGCAACACTATAATTGAAATTGAAGCACTCCAAACGTGTAAGGTGGAAGATTACATTGTCATATCCGCTTCAAACATACATTGTGGATACTAGTTAAAACACTATGAACACCAATACAAGGCAATTCGGATGAGCCTCCATTTACCAGTAAATAGCCGTTACTTGTGAATAACATATCCCAGGGTCAATAATTACCCTTTCTGGGTCCCCTTCCTATATGCAATTCAAGTGAGTTTTATCTCTAAAAGGCGTTATGCAATCCAAAATGTGTCTTTAAATATAAACATAGCTGTGTTTGCTTAACCGAAGGAATCACTACTGATAAGAAAGAACAATACATATACTGCTATTAATGCACGAAGGAATAAAAAAAAAACATATTATTGTTCATAGAATTGTTCATAGAATATACAACTTATCATATTATTTAGTGAAATTTATAGTGAAACTTATCGAACTGCTTTGAATATGGAACATATGAAACTTATCGACCTGCTTCGAATATGGAACAATATTTTCACTACAAGTTTAGCTATTTTGGTCGAGTGTCACTTTGGCAACATGCCTGTGAAGTTTGAATCAAATTGGCCTAGGGTTTCGGAGGAGTTCGCGTTAGAAGCAAATTTACAATGTTTTTATATTTTAAGCTATAGCGGCCATTTTATTCTTCAGATCGTTTTAGCTATTTTGGTAGAGAGTCATCTATGCAACATTCCTATGAAGTTTGAATGAAAGTGGCTGAAGGGTACAGGAGGAGTTGTCGTTTAAAAAAAATCTATTTTATTTTTTAGGTCTGGCAGCCATCTTGTTCGTCAGTGCGGAACGATTTTAACTATTTTGTTAGGGTGACTGGAGTCACCTAGGCAACATTCCTGTTGGCTAAATGATTTAGGAGGAGTTTGCGTTTGAAGTATATGATTTATTTTTCTATTTTTAGCTCTGGCTGCAATTTTGTTAATCGGAGCGGGATCGTGTTAGCAATTTTGGGAGAGGGTCATATCAGCAACATTCCAATGAAGTTTTGAATGAAATTGGCCCAAGGGCAACAGGAGGAATTGTCGTTTGAAGATTTTTTCTGGTTGTAGCTCTGGTGTCCATCTTGTTTATCAGAGTTGAAAGAGTTTAGCTATTTGATAGGGCGGTCACCTACGTAACATTCCTGTAAGTTTGGACCAAATTGGCCAATTGGTTTAAGAGGAGTTCTCATTTGAAGCACATTTATGTTTTGTTTTTTTTTTCTATTTTTAGCTCTGGTGGCCATTTTGCTCATCGGAGCAGGTCACCTACGCAACATTACTATGAAGTTTGAATGAAATCGGTCCAAGGGTACAGGAGGAGTTGTTTTTTGAGCTCTGGGAGCCATCCTGTTTGTCGGAGTGGAACGAATTTATCTATTTTGGTAAAGAGTCACCTAGGCAACATTCCTTTAACTTTGAATCAAATTGACCCAAGGGTTTAGGAGGAGTTCGCATTTGAAGCACATTTACGATGTTTTTTTTTTTTATTTTTAGCTCTGGCGGTCATTGTGCTCATTTGAGCGGAACCGTTTTCGCTATTTTGGTAGAGGGCCACCTTAGCAACATTTCTGTGAAGTTAGAATGAAATTGTCCCAAGGGTACAGGATGAGTTGGCGGCGTTTTTCTTTTGCTGTTGCGGCCATCTTGTTCATAGGATCGGAATGATTTAGCTATTTTGGTAGGGAGCCACCCAGGCAACATTCCTGTGAATCACAATAGTCCAATAGGTTCAGGAGGAGTTTGCATTTAAAATAAATTGTTGATGACGTACGATGGATGACGCACGACGGACGGACGACGGACACGCTGATCACAAAAACTCACACTTCGTACTCAGGTGAGCTAATAAATATGTAAAACCTTGTTGGCCCCAGGGCGGGGCCATGTTTGTTCCCAATAACCTTGTTAGAGGTCTACACCATAAAGCTTCATACCAAATATCAAACACCTTGGCCTTGTTTCAGAGAAGAATTTTAAAGGTTTTCCCTATATGTTGATGTAAAACCAGTGGGCCCGGGGCTATAAATTGAAGAATTGTGGAAGAGGTCCACTAGATGAAGTTTCATACCATACATCAAAGACCTAGGCCTTCTGGTTTCAAACGAGAAGATTTTTAAAGGGTTTCCCTATATAAATATATGTAAAACCAGTTGGCCCCTGGGCGGTGCCATTTTTGGCCCAGGGCTATAATATGAAAAATTATATAGAGGTCCACTAGATAAAACTTTGGGCACATCGGAGTCTCACTGTTGGTCTTCTTTTGCTCCAGCATTTCTGTGCTAGTGTTGTCGAGTCCTCACTGTTGTTTCGTCTGTGGTTGTTTAACTTTTGTGTTCACAGAGATGTTGCAATGAAGAGTTAGGAGGCCTTCATGCGGACTGAACAAATTATTTGTCTAAATCGCGATGGAAATAAGGGCCAGGATTGTGGCACGGTAAAATCGATTTAAGCCCCCCCCCCCCCTTACCTCACCACCCCCACCCCCACTCCCAGTGGAATTTCTTTCACTGACCGTTCCAAGGCGGTTCTTCTGTCGCGGTTTATTTTTGTTATGGTTTGTCTTGAGTGTGTGTATCGCTTATATTGTTTGGTTTTGGATTACCCAATTGGCCATTTAGTTGGAAAGTAACCGTCCGTTTGGCTTTCCACTTTTGATGTTTCCATAAGGGTCTAGTTTTTTCATGTCTGCTTCTTTCCCTTTGGTGACTCTGATGGTTAGTTGTATCGATTCGTGATCATTGCCTTCACTTCTATTTTTCATACCAAATATCAAATACCGGGACCTTCTGGTTTCAGATAAGAAGATGTTCAGAGGCTTTCCCTATATATGCCTATGTAAAATTGGTGGGCCCCGGTGCGGGGACATTCTTGGCCGCTGGGCTATAATTAGAACAGTCTTGGTGGAGGTCCACTAGATACAACTTCATACCAAATATCAAACACCTGGGCTATCTGGTTTCAGATAAGACTTTTTAAAGGTTAGGTTTGCTCTTGTCTTTGTAAAACGGGTGGGCCCCGCCACGGGGGCAACTTTGGCCCTAGGCCATTAACTTGAACAATTTTGGTAGAAGTCTACTAGACAAACCTTTATACCAAATATCAAGCACCCGCCCATAGGGGCTTGTAGAAATGATGCTTCCACGCAGAGCCGAATCCGGCCCGCACACTAGTACTGGTAAACCGCTTAGAGGATCTAAGCCTGTCCAGGAACCGCGGTGCGAGGCGCAACGTCCATGCTAATAAACCCTATTGGTTTCATTGGGCGCCAGGGCTTGAGATGTCATTCAAAGTTGGTAGAAGACCACTATACGAAGCTTCATACCAAATATCAAAGACCTGGGCCTTCTGGTTTCAGACAAGAAGATTTTTAAAGGTTTTCCCAAATTAGTCTATGTAAAACCGGAGGGCCCCGGCACAGGGGCAATTTTGGACCTAGGCCTATAATTTGAACAATCTGGGTAGAAGTCCATTATACGAAGCTTCATACCAAATATCAAACACCTGGACTGTCTTGTTTCAGATAAGTTATTTAGATGGTTTCCCTATATAAGTGTAATAAACCCTATTGGTTTCATTGGCGACAGGGCTTGAGATGTCATTTCATCTCAATGTCGGGAAAAAGTCCCACAAAATTGGAAGCAACGTCTCCAAAATGACCTTTACAGTGTTGACGGGGACGTTAAAACATCAAATCAAACAAACAAACAAATCCCTATATAAGTCTATGTAAACCCTGGGGGGTGGGGGGGACACAATATGGACCACCTATAGACCCCCACTAAAAAAAATTTTTTTAGCTTCTCCAGACCTCCAAAAAAATTTTTTTTTGCTTCTTCAGACCACCCCAAAAAAAATTTAAGCTTCTCCAGACTACCCCCTAAAATTTTTTTACCTCCTCCAGACCATCCCCTTAAAATTTTTACCTACTCCCCAGACCACCACCTGTAGACCTACATCGAAAAAAGATTAAAAAAATTAAAATTTAAAATTATAAAAATGGATGATAATGAAAATAAAAGAATTTGTAAAAATGAAAAAAATGTAAAAAATCTGAAAATTGTAAAAATGTAAAAAATGTAAAAAAGTGATAAAATCTGAAAATTGAAAAAATAAAAATAATGTAAAAAAGTGAAAAAATCTGAAAATTTAAAAAATGTAAAAAAGTGAAAATGTGTGAGAGAGATACGGGTGGGTCTAACATATATGGTGAAAAATAAAAAAACAGTCGGAGTTGGTCAACTCCGGGATTGAGGTTGTTGGGGTGATGTAAAATAGAAAAAAAAAAAAAAACATCCACTATAGGGGACCCCTCGAAAAATACTTAAAACTCAGTAATCTGTAATTCTTGTTCGTAGAAACTACCTTTGATTTCTTCGCGAAAATAAGGAAGTGAAAAGATAAAGGCGTACTTGTTCTAAAATATATAGAACGAGCATGATAAATACCGGTTCAATTACCGGTAATTACAAGTTTTAGCTTTTATATATATAAACCGGTGGTGGATCATTAATTATTATAACTTTATTCAATAAAATCAAGCATTTCCTATTTTTTTTTACCTCGGCTAAAGCCTGGGCCTTGCCTTCCTCAATAAGTTTTTTTCTTTCCGTTTCACTTAATCCTGTTTGTTTTGAATGTATGCAATCTTTCAGTTTATTATATTTATCTAATTCATCTAAAATACATTTAAATTCATTTTCAGATATCTGCCCATCTGTCAAAGCCTTAGAAATCAAATCTTTTATACTATTCAACTTACTATCAGCAATAGTTTTAATCTCATAATGTTTTTGTGTTTTTGCATGTAATCTACGTCTAACAAACTTAACACAAACACCTAGAGATCCACAAACGATTGCAGCAATCTCTAATGGTAACATAATCGGAACAGTTAAACCAACACCAGCCATAATAACACTTGAAGAAATTAACGCAGTATCAACACTATCAGTAATGTTAATCCCCCGTTTATACTTTTTATATAATGCCTTTCTTACATCCCTCTCTTTCATTAATTGTTTTTCTATCTCTGATATCTTCTGTAATCTATAATTTTGTCCGTCTTCATTAGGCAAATCTGGATATCAATTCGGCGCCGTAGGTTGCTTCATTTTTATATTTATTTTTTGAATTCAATCAATAACGAGACAACAGTATTAACTGTAGTTTTATTAGTCTCTAGACAAAAAAAAATTAATAACACTTCCAGCTGTAACTAAACAAGGGGTGACAAAATTAAAATGTGTACTTTTTGTTTCATTATCTAAAGCGAGGCCACTGCACCCTTCCAAAACTTTCCCATTCACCAACACGCCAACTTTCACCTTACCAAGCGACGATACACTCGACAGGCTAATACTTTTAATATAACCATCCTTCATCATAACATAACCAACCGCTCCCTCTCTACCTCCATTTCCAAATGAAAATATTTTACCACTAGTTAGTTGGCCATTTGATTCGGAGGTTATTGTAATGAATTCATTTGTATAAACGTTTTGTAATCTATTGTTTAAATTTCCTAATTTTTTATGTAATTCATCAATACGCAAAGTCAAATTATTCTTATCTGTTTTTACACCAAATATACTCATTTTTTATATATAATTTTTATATTCAATTAATAATGAGGCAACAGTATTAACCGCAGTATAATTATTCATTACACTCAAAAAATTAATAACACTTCCTGCCTTAACTAAAAATTGTTTATCAAAAATGTGAAGTACACTTTGTGCGTCTTCCAAATAACATATACACCCACTCAAAACTTCCCAATCCACCATCACAGTAACCCGCACTTCATCTTTTGACTTTTCACACGACAGGCCCATACTTATAATATAACTATCCTTCATCATAACATAACCGGCCGTTCGCTCTCTTCCTCCATTTCCAAATGAAAACATCTTATCTCTAGATAAAGAGCCTTTTGATTCAGCATATATTGTAATGTATTTATTTGTATGAACGTTTTGTAATATATTATCTAAATTTGATATTCTGCTATCAACACGTAAAATATTATTATTCTTAAGACCGAATATACTCATTTTTAATCATAAAATTTCTAACATACAACTAATTGGTAAACCATTATTGTTTATTTTCTGGCCATTCTCATCACAAACGCTTATGCTTAATTCTGATATATCACCATGTGTTAATTGTTTATATTCCGGATTACTAAAACGTGTATGAACAATATCACCAAACGATTTATTTTCAACAGAAACAACACCAAGTATATTACTAGGAGCACCATCAAAGAAATTGCAAGCACTGTTTATCTGCTCAAGATGAATATATAGTTGTTTATAAGGTGCAAAATTTAATGCTATTTCTCCCTCATATGTTTGATTTGCGTTTAATCGTCTATTTCCGAGGCCTAACATCCCTTTTAATCCTTTGCTTATTTTTAAATCAACGGTCGATGTCAAAAACACTATGTCATTTGTTTCATTTACAGATAATACAATAATATTATTTTGAAATATATCTGCTATTTGTTGGAAACTGTAAAATCGTGAAGCTAAACGTATTGGTCTTTCTGTTCCTTTTTGGATAGATTCATCAATCAAATTATGCCAACCTATAGTATAAGTAAAACTCTTCAATCCAATTCTCTTAATACCGCATTTGTTATCTATATATTGTTGCAAGTGTATTGTCTTATGAATATCAGAAATTGTATGATACATTTTTAATTCATAAAAAATGATACCAAAAGAATTCAATTACAATCCCAATGCATCATATAACCCTCATACTAAATATTCTAAAAAGAATATTGAACTTGTAAAACAAACATTTTATGTTAACAAAAATGACCATTTTCCAGTAACGTTTCCCGACTTATTTCAAAACTATCAAAATCCAACATTACACAACAATGAACCGTGGAATACATGGCTTCATTCATCATTTGACTGGTGGCAGTGCCAATTGAATTTTGCTGTTTGGTGCGCCACTGCAGGATGCGGAGTAAGTTATCAAGACCATTTGCAAAACACTTCAGGACTAAAACAGTATATACATTTCATGTGTATTATTGCATTGCTCGTATTTTGAAAGAACTTAAAACACCTTTACCAACAGATGAGAAATTTTGTTATTACAAAAACACATACGATAAAGCAACTTACCAAAACTAATGCAATGAATTCAATGTTTCACCAAATACAGATTGGCGCCAAAAATTGAAAAGTAGTTCTAAAAGTCACGGTCTCGGAGAATACACTCAATACTTTAAACCAGATGGAAAATACAGATACGAACATGGAAGTGATGGGCCATTCTTTAGTGCAAATGACAAAATAGAACATACAGTAGATATAAGTGAGGCATGGACAATGTTTATATCAGACAAATCAGAAGGCTTCACAAAACCAGGTATTGAACGGATTAACGAAAGTATTAGAATATTTGTATGGGCTCTATTAGGAGCCTATATCAAACACGTGTAGAAATACTAAAAATAGGCACAGGATTTGATGCTCAAAAACAATTCTTAGCAAATGTTCAAGAAGCAATTAGCAGTCCAATCGATTTGCACGACCAAATATCAAAATATCAAAATGTATTGAAATATGCTACGAGTAAAGTTGATTATACACACGGACTTGGTCTCTACATGTCTCCCAGTGATATGATATTACAAATCGGTACTTTCGCTGGATATAATAATAAAATTGTAATTGCAACATCGGAGTGCTCGCTTGGTTTCAATAGTGATGTAAATGTTAAACCTGGTGTTCCTACAGCACAATCTAATACCATAAATGGTACACCAACAAAGAAATCTTTGCCAGAACCAAAAACAAAGAAATCTCTACCAGAACCCGTTGAAAAGAAAGAATCAACACAACACGAAGAAACTAAAACAGCCTTAATAGTAGGAAGTATAGTAATAGGTGTTATTGCACTCAGGATTTACTAATATACTCTCTTGCAGCTGCATACAATAATGCTACAACAAGGACAAGCAACGCCCAGAGATGTTCGCCAAACCAGTTAAGTAGAAGTAAAACAAAGATCAGGAATTGATACAATTAACTTACTCCACCCATAAAAGACACCAAAGGGAAAGAAATACAAACATTAAGCGACCAGACCATAATGGAAACCTTAACAAAGGAAGGCCATAAGGACAGTTACTTTCCCACAAAATGGCCATATGGCCATCCAAAACCAAAAGACACAAGTGATACACACAGCAAGTAACAAACAACAACATAAATAAATCGCCACACAAGAGCCGCCTTGGAACGGTCAGTGGAAGATTTCCACTGGGGTGCTTAAATCGATTTTACGTGGCCACAATCCTCGCCCTTACTTCCGTCGCGATTTAGACAAATAATTTGTTCAGTCCGCATGAAGGCCTCCGAACTCATCAGTGCAACATCTCCGTGAACACAAAAATCAAAGAACCACAGAGGTGAGACAACGGTGAGGACCCGACAGCAAGAAACCACTGAAATGCTGGAGCAAAAGAAAACCAACAGTAAGACTCCGATGAGCCCGACCAGAGACAGAGCATCAGGCACCAACCAATATTATCTCTCTAATTCTCAATAAGCCTTGACGTTGGAGCCGTCATAGAATCTGAGGCCTGACCCACGGGCGTGCAATTAAAGAGGGAAGCAAAGTTGCCAACCGTGATTGGGTTAACTACCATGCATGCATTCTGTCGTATAATTTCCATGTTGTACCCAATATTTTTATATCGAAGAATGATTTAACGAAATTGGGTGCTGAAGTCATTGCGGTTATATATTTTTCTGAATTTATATACTAAGTCACCATAAAATTCGGGTTCCGATAGACCTTGTTGCAGAAGAGATTTAAAAAGATGGAAATCTTCCACTGACCGTTCCAAGGCGGCTCTTCTGTGGCGATTTATTTATGTTGTTGTTTGTTACTTACTGTGTGTATCACTTGTGTCTTTTAATTTTGGATGGCCATATGGCCATTTTGTGGGAAAGTAACTGTCCATATGGCCTTCCTTTGTTTAGGTTTCCATTATGGTCTGGTCGCTTAATGTTTGTATTTCTTTCCCTTTGGTGTCTTTTATGGATGGAGTAAGTTAATTGTATCAATTCCTGATCTTTGTTTTACTTCTACTTTTAAGTCCAATATTGAATTTTGAAATTAAATCAGAATGGCGTCTATAAAATTTAGAAAAGGCTTTGCGTAGTTTATGGTACCGATAACCCTGATTAAGGAGTTTAGCCGTTAATAATTTATTACGAGTGTTGAAGTCAGTTACATGACTACACACTCTAGCAAATCGAATTAATTGCGAAATATAAACGCCATTGGATGGCGCACGAGGAACATCACCATCCAAAAAAGGAAAATTTTCAATCTCAAAATCAAAGTCATCGCGTTTATCATAACCACTTTTCCAGTAGCAGACAACAGCCAAGACACAATGGAACCAATAATACCCGGTAGCGCTGCTGCTGCTTTTCCTGCAAGATTGGCCAATAGTTTACCAAGATTACTTAATTGTTTTTTTATCCAATTTTCTTTTGACGGTGGTTTAGGGTTTATAGAGCCGCCACCAGTAGTAGGAATAACAGCCTCAACAATAACACCAATAATCATTCCAAAAGCAGTTAAAACACTAACAATTGTAATTCCTTGTTCTCTAAATAATGTTTTAATTCTCTCACCTAATGTAGTGTCTTCTTTAAATACTTTGGTGATTGTTTCTTTTATTATATTTACCTGACTACGTAATTCTTCTCTGTTTTCGCTAGCAGCCTCAAGTCTTACAGCTCTCTCATCTTCAAGGTTTTTCAAACGAGCTGTTATGTCTTTTCTGCTAATTTCATCTTCAGCTTCTTGTAATTTTCGTTTTTCTTTGGCTATGTCATCATCAATGTTTGTCAGCTTTGCTAAGTTATTTGTAAGTTCACCGCGAATAGACTGTAGTGTCTTATCTAGACCTTGCAGTTCTCTTAATGTTAGACCTTCCGTTTGTGTGCGTGCATTCTTTACTTCTGGCAACTCTAAATTATCAAAAAGAGATGTAACAGTGGTCTCAACCTTATTTGCTGTGTCTACTACATTTTGCAAATCTTTGGTTGAAGACAAATCTTTTAGTGGTATTTGATCTTCAGCATTTAGCAAATCATTTGGCGTACTTCCCAGAGCCCTCCTTGCCTGTTGAGATATCTTTGTTTTGCTTTGATAACGTGATAAATTTAAATATTGTCTGATTGCCCGTGTTCCGCCACTACCTACTACACGGTTGTATTCGTTTGCTAAAGTACCCAAAGAAAGAAATTCTGCTGTGCCTTGTTTTGCAGTACTTCTGATTTCTTTGTCGCCGACAACCCAATAAAAAAGTTTTATCATCGGATAATCTAAACTGATCATAATCTACTTTGTCTGACGTAATTTGATAGCGCCTGCTTATTTCTTTATAAAACGTCTTTACAAGTTTTTCTTTCTAGTCTTGAAGAGCAGTCTGTTTGACCTCTCCTCTTAAGTCATCAATCATATCACCCCGATTTAGAATAATACTCTGATCATGATCATCAGGGACCATAGGTAATTTGGAATCTATATCCTCATCATCATCTATGTCAAATGCAGGATTCTCTAAATAAAATGTTTCAGCCATTTTAAATTATTAAATTTTTCCTTAAAAAAATGTCGACCTATGGAAATAAATTAAACACTTACAGAAAAATAAGAGAACCACGCGGTGTGAGAGGTATCCGTCAAAGTGTAGTGATAACCAATAATCCATCAACTATTGACCAAAATCAACAGTTATTAGTGAGATTTCCTTATCTGAGTGGTAATGATATTATTGTTCCCGGAACAGTCAGATTAGCATTTGAAATTGAACTAATCTCTAAAGATGCAAATGCAACTATTTATCAAAATATTGGAAGAGCAATAATTAAGAAAACAACAATTAGGATAAGTGGAAATGAAGTTATGTCCATTGATGATAGTGACATCTATTATTGTTATATTGATTTATGGAAGACTCCTACAGAACGAATAAATATGGCATACCAAGACGTTGGCAAAGCAAACATGTTGAAACTTGTAGTGGGGGCAAAAAATGCAACAGCAGATAAAGAAGATCATGCCATCGCAAAAGCATATGGAAACAGGTTTTGCATCCCACTTGATTTTGAATTATTGGAAACCCATATGCCTTTTTATCAAGCAGGACTCGGGGATAGATTAGAATATGAACTTACATTTAACGATTACATGAAAGTTATTAATTCAGCAGATGCAACTTCAACTTATACAATCAAAAATATTTGTTTAGAATTCGATATTGTTTCTGATCCTTATTTAGCAAGAGAAATAAGACAGCAAGTCAGTGACAAAATGGTTATTTTATACGATAGAATACTTAGGCATGTAAAATAACGCAGAATAAATCTGATACTCTTTGGAATATTAATTTAAATGTCCCGACAAGAAGTATGAAAGTTATTCTTATGCTATTCGAAGATCCTGAAAGGACCAGCACGGAAGACTATTACAATCCAGAAATTACAAAAGTGGAAATGACTATAGAAGGGATTCCGAATCAACTATATAGTCAAGGAATGAAATCGTACCAACAGTGGGACGAAATAAATAAATTCTTTGCCCTAAATTCAAAAAGAAACAAAGAAACAAGTATGGTCATTAAAGATTTATATTTCACTGATACAACAATAGAAAAATATCTAACGACTAATTATGCTTTATGGTTGGATTTACGGTCAACTGATGATAATACACTTCATGGTTCGGGAAGAAGAATAGAAAATGCTTCAGAAGGCATCACAATAAAAATTACAAAAGAAGCAGGAGGAAATGAACCAATAAATGTTTATCTGTTTGTAATACAAGATGCCCAAATTAATTTTGAAGAAGGTAGATTCAAAGAAGCTCATTATTATACAATAGAAATGGAACTACCTAAAGATCCACACAATGTAATTATTTGTGGTCAAACTGGCTGTGGAAAAACAGAGTTTATGCTAGATTAATTAGAATCAGAGTATGCCGGTGTATTTAGTCATATGGTTATACTTTGCCCGACCATTCAATGGAACAAGGCATACAAAAACAGAAGTTGGATTGGTGATGTTAAAAAACCAAAAACAAAAATTATTATAATCGTAACTCCTATAACGTCAGATGGAACAGAAAAGCTTCAAGAACTATTACGGCTGTTTTTTTTTTTTGTTGTTTTTTTTAAATATGCCAATTTCCCTACATTATACATCATTGATGATTGTAGCGCAACAAAAGAATTAACAAAGAAAAAAGACATGTTGTCTGAACTCGCTTTTTCAGGCAGACACGCAAAACAAACGGTATGGGTTATATTGCAAAGATACAATTCAGTTTTGAAAGATTTAAGAGAAAAAAGTGGTTATGTATATTCTACACAAAAGATAGAGATAGTTTTGAAAATTGTTTGAGAGAGAATGATGTTATTCCCACATTAGAAGAACGTCAAAGAATTAAGGAAGAATTAAAGAAAAAGAAACATCGTAAATTAATTTTGAAAACCGACCAACCTACTGATTATTGGGTGGTTGATTAAGTAATTCTTTAGTAATGCTTTATTAATGCTTAAGTAATGCTTCAGTAATGCTTAAGTAATGCTTAAGTAATATAGCAAAAATAAGTAATGCAAAAGTAATATTACAAAAATAAGCAATAATAAAAAGCAATGCTTCTTGAAATACTAACAATTATAACAAACACTGCAGTCTTATCGGTAGTTGGATATGTGGTATATAATTATTTAAAATTAAAAAATAAATTACATAAAGTAAAAAATAAACTATATAAAATGGATACTGAAAAATTATTACAAGATATTGAAGATGTTGAGTTACCAGACACACAAGATGTGAAAAGAGAAAGACTATCAGCCATTGTTGCCGGAGGTGGAAGTCGTCAATAGTTAGGACATGAGGTACAACTCTCAGACATAGATAAAATGTCTACAGAAGAAATAAACAAACTTTACTGCATGCATGGTAGTTAACCCAATCACGGTTGGCAACTTTGCTTCCCTCTTTAATTGCACGCCGGTGGGTCAGGCCTCAGATTCTATGACGGCTCCAACGTAAAGGCTTATTGAAAATTAAAGAGATAATGTTGGTTGGTGCCTGATGCTATGTCTCTGGTCGGGCTCATCGGAGTCTAACTGTTGGTTTTCTTTTGCTCCAGCATTTCAGTGGTTTCTTGCTGTCGAGTCCTCACCGTTGTCTCACCTCTGTGGTTCTTTGATTTCTGTGTTCACGGAGATGTTGCACTGATGAGTTAGGAGGCCTTCATGCGGACTGAACAAAAATTTTTTTTGTCTAAATCGCGACGGAAGTAAGGGCGAGGATTGTGGCCACGTAAAATCGATTTAAGCCCCCCCAGTGGAAATCTTCCACTGACCGTTCCAAGGCGGCTCTTCTGTGGCGATTTATTTATGTTGTTGTTTGTTACTTACTGTGTGTATCACTTGTGTCTTTTAATTTTGGATGGCCATATGGCCATTTTGTGGGAAAGAAACTGTCCATATGGCCTTCCTTTGTTTAGGTTTCCATTATGGTCTGGTCGCTTAATGTTTGTATTTCTTTCCCTTTGGTGTCTTTTATGGATGGAGATAGTTAATTGTATCAATTCCTGATCTTTGTTTTACTTCTACTTTGCATATCAGGGCTGTTTTGTTTGTGCCGTGTGGCGGCTGTAAAAGGTCTCCCCGTACATGCATTTAATGCTCTTATTTTTCCAATCCTCAGGGATTGCTTATGCAATTGCTTTTCACTGTTCCATCAATTGACATCCTTTAGATACCTGTTGAAGGTCATTATTAAACCGATGTTCGTTCCTCGTTGTATAACAACTGCTTGTTTGACATCCCTGTACTTTAAGTAGACTAGGATGTTTTGTGGGCTTTTGTTGTACCTTCCTTCTATTCGAAGGAATCTTCTTCAGTAATTTTATTTATTTAATAACCGGTATGAACATCGCTTTAGTTTTGACGGTATCACAACCTTACTAACCAAAATGAGTATTACAAATACATTTAAAATATCAATATCACCCCTTAGGTTACACTCTGCTTCTTCTGTACGGATTCCCCATTCTATTAAGAACTTTAATACTATGTTGCCTTCGGTATTGGTTAGACCCTTAAATTTGTCTTCTGTAACTTCAGTTAATCTCAAAGGAGCAGGCAATACCAATGTTTTTGGGAGTAGTCTTCGTATAAGATTATCTCCTCTCAAATCACCCATCCTTCGAAAATATACTAATCCGTGGAAAAGAAGTGGAATGTATCCTAGTATTTCTAAGTGCAATGCCAAGAGGTGCAGATGTTGTTCGCATTTAAGCACTGCGTCTACCGTTACTTCATCTGTAAACGGTAGACGCTTCTCTGTAGTTAACATGTCTGATTTGACATGACAGTCTACAGATTTAATTTATCTAATTACTTGACGTGCTGCAAACTGTAATATGCAGTACGTCGGTCAAACTAACCGCATGCTTAAAACTAGATTGAACGAGCATTATCGTAGAATGAGTAAGCCTAAGAAAACTGACACTTTCTTGTACCGTCACTTTCGACGTACAGGTCATTCTGTAAATAACATTATTATACAACCAGTGGAAAAACTTTATTACGATGCAAATTCTACATCTAGATTCAAAATAATCAAAAGACATGAAGCTGAACTGAAATGGATTAAATTTTTACAGACCCCTTTTCCACTGGGATTTAATGACAACATTTATCATGAGGGTAATATTTCCAGAATGCCGGACTTTGATATTTTCTCACTCCTGGAATGTCGAAAACGCAGAACTAGATCTCACGGCACCAGGAAAAATGGTAACTTTAAACGTAAATCACGTGCGTTTAAACGAAACAATACTAGATTGAAGTGACTGTCAATTATATTATTAAATCATGGACGCCACTCTATGCTTTCATTTTTAAGTTCATTACCCGTTTCTGTTTTACGTCTTCTGGACACCGAGGCGAATAAATTCTACGATAGTTCTCATCAGTTATATGATGCGGCTCTCTTAACTAGAGGCTATACTCAGCATACTCTCCGTCCTTACATTGATTCTGAAATTAATCATAAACGTCATTTCTTCAAAATATCCTTCATTAATAAGGGTATGGATTTTATAGATTTGCCCAGTATCTTCCGTGAGAGATCGGTGCTTTCTTCCATTCCTGCTTATTTTCAAAATACTGAAACACCTATAATTTGCTATAAATATAACAAACCTGTTAGATCTATCATTTTTAATTTCAATTAACTTGTTTCAGATCTTGATATTGATACTAATACTCCTGATTCATGTGTTTGTAAAAACTCAAAGTATTGCTATCCTGCTACTGGTCATGTAATTACTGGCAATTTGAAAATTATTCCTGATTCTAGGATAAGGAATATAATTTCTAAAGGACCGAAATATCGGTTTCCTTCTAAAATTGATTTCAGTAAATGTAGAGATGAAATCGCTGCTTCCTTGAATGAATTCGGTAATCGATGGTGTAAGCGAGAGTATGTTGAGTGTAAAGCCCTAAAGGACTGGAAACTTAGCATTTTAAGACTAGTGAATAAACGCATTTCTTTCTATTCTCAAAATACTAACTTATTACCTCCTAAGCCCAAGACGTCTTTACGTCATCTTAAACTAGGTATTCAAGAATTTCATAAGAAGTTTGTTTTGGCCCCTGCAGACAAGGCCGCTAACAACGTCGTTGTTGTGTGACGGCTCCACTATGTTAACACGCTTAAGCAGGAGCTTGGTGGTACTAAGGCCTATGAACTTCAGCCTTTGGCTGAAGAGAGAGCTATAGTAGATAAACATGTTTGTCTTTCAGCCACCAAGTTTGGTGTGTGTGTTAACGAAGGCCAAGACAAGCTTCCTACGCTATACTGGTTACCAAAACTTCATAAAAAACCTTACAAAGCACGGTTTATTGCAAATTCTAGTTCTTGCACTACCACTGAACTTTCTAAATTATTAACTTCCTGTCTTACTGCTATTAAAACGCATGTAATTAAATATTGTGATAAAGTCTTTGAAAGATCAGGAAGAAATCTGTTTTGGTCTATAAAAAATTCGAATGAGGTTTTAAATAAATTGAAATCTAGACAGTTTCGTGCTTCTAGTCTGTCTACCTACGATTTTTCCACTCTTTACACTACACTTCCTCATAATCTTATAAAAGAAAAGCTTAATGATTTAATTGAATGGGCTTTTCACAGAGAAGATTCTCTCTATCTTGCATGTAATGTCAGAAATGCATTTTTCACTTCTAAAGAGCATAAGAATTATACACTTTGGTCATGTCAGAAAGTGTGTGATGCCCTCACCTTTCTACTTGACAATATTTATATTAGATTCGGTACTAAGTTATTTAGACAAATTGTGGGTATTCCGATGGGTACTAATTGCGCACCTCTTGTGGCTGATCTGTTCTTGTATTGTTATGAAAGAGACTTCATTTTGTCGCTTTCCATTGATAACCAATCTGAAATTATTGAAGCTTTTAGCTCTACTTCTAGATATTTAGATGATTTATTCAATATTGATAATACCTATTTTGATGGTTTGATCAGTCAGATTTACCCCCCTAGAACTTCAGTTAAATAAAGCAAATTCTTCTGATACCGAGGCCCCGTTTTTGGATTTATATCTATCTATTGTAGATGGATTTGTGTCGTGCAAAATTTATGATAAACGCGATGACTTTGATTTTGAGATTGTAAATTTTCCTTTTTTGGATGGTGATGTTCCTCGTGCACCATCCTATGGCGTTTATATTTCGCAATTAATTCGATTTGCTAGAGTGTGTAGTCATGTAACTGACTTCAACACTCATAAATTATTAACGGCTAAACTCCTTAATCAGGGTTATCGGTACCATAAACTACGCAAAGCCTTTTCAAAATTTTATAGACGCCATTCTGATTTAATTTCAAAATTCAATATTGGACTTAAATCTCTTCTGCAACAAGGTCTATCGGAACCCGAATTTTATGGTGACTTAGTATATAAATTCAGAAAAATATATAACCGCAATGACTTCAGCACCCAATTTCGTAAAATCATTCTTCGATATAAAAAGATTGGGTACAACATGGATATTATACGACAGACTGCATGCATGGTAGTTAACCCAATCACGGTTGGCAACTTTGCTTCCCTCTTTAATTGCACGCCGGTGGGTCAGGCCTCAGATTCTAATTACGGCTCCAACGTAAAGGCTTATTGAAAATTAAAGAGATAATGTTGGTTGGTGCCTGATGCAATGTCTCTGGTCGGGCTCATCGGAGTCTAACTGTTGGTTTTCTTTTGCTCCAGCATTTCAGTGGTTTCTTGCTGTCGAGTCCTCACCGTTGTCTCACCTCTGTGGTTCTTTGATTTCTGTGTTCACGGAGATGTTGCACTGATGAGTTAGGAGGCCTTCATGCGGACTGAACAAAAAATTTTTTTTGTCTAAATCGCGACGGAAGTAAGGGCGAGGATTGTGGCCACGTAAAATCGATTTAAGCCCCCCAGTGGAAATCTTCCACTGACCGTTCCAAGGCGGCTCTTCTGTGGCGATTTATTTATGTTGTTGTTTGTTACTTACTGTGTGTATCACTTGTGTCTTTTAATTTTGGATGGCCATATGGCCATTTTGTGGGAAAGTAACTGTCCATATGGCCTTCCTTTGTTTAGGTTTCCATTATGGTCTGGTCGCTTAATGTTTGTATTTCTTTCCCTTTGGTGTCTTTTATGGATGGAGATAGTTAATTGTATCAATTCCTGATCTTTGTTTTACTTCTACTTTACTGCAGATACGAAGTCAGACTTGGTGCAAGTATGACAAAGACATTGAGCAACTCATTAATTAATTTGTATTTGTATGTTATGGGTGTGTCAAGATATTTCAATGTAACCAACCCACCTAAGCTAATAGAAGATATAGAAGATCCATTTATTAATCATGCCTTGACAAGTGTTTGTTGTGAGTTGTATTACAAGTATGGTATGTACCTGGCTCCATTTACAGCAATGTTAACAACTGCAAGGCATATTGATTTCCAGACTGATAAAAATGACATAAAAAATGACGAGTGAAATAAAAGCTTCCCATGATGACAAAGTCACAAAATATGCCCTTGATGACGAAGTCACAAAAAAGAAAAACTCAAAAAGAGTATCTGCAGGTAAAAAAGGTGCAGAAGCAAAAAGATTAAAAGCTGAATTAAAAAGAAAAGAAATGGAAGCAATGAAAAAAGAAAACATACAATTAAAATCTATAACAAAAGATGATGATGAAGTTAGGGATGATTTTAAAAAAGTTAAATACAAAAATTATATCCCTTTATGTATAGTAGGTGTGATTGTTGGATTGGGTTTATATATTTATAATAAGAAACAAGTTACACCTGCGCAGCCCTAACAACAAAAAGAAATCGATCCATTTGAGTTTAATTAATCAAAAAATTCTTATAAAAAATGGCAACACAAATTGATGGAAAACAAATTGCAAACATGTTATATCACGCAGGAGTAGAGACTGTATTAACGGTTGGATATGCAGAATTAGGAAGAAAACTATTGAAAAGACCACCACCAAAAGTAGATTTTAATATGGTTGATATTGGTATGATATCTATTGATATATTACTCGCAATGGCGACGAGAGATATGTTAGTTAAGCAAGGAATTATTCCAGTAAATATTGTGAAATAATTATTTTATAAAATGGCGAGTGCAGTGGTGATGATGCTTGGTGGAGTAGTAGCGAACGCCTTTGCTTTTTCTGGTAGTAATTATTTGTTTTCACATATTGGCAGAGACGCAGAAAAAGAGAGAGAAAGACATGATAAGGCAGTGGAACAATTAGAAGCAGCACAAGTAAAATGGAATAATGAAAGAACACAAAAATTGGATTTTCTTAATGAACAAAAACAAAAAGAACGTCATGCAGAAAAAACCTTTGAAGAAGTAGACCAAGCAGGAAAAGAATATTATTATGTTACACATGAACCAAAGTTGAGTGATTTTTATACTCTATCAGAAGACCAGAAAAATAGAGAGATTGCATTTGTTGTTGGTGCTATGGTATTAACTGGATTTGTTGCATGGAAATTAAATAAAATATAATGAATCATTGAGGAGCTGGTTCCTCATGAACATATTCCCAAACTAAATCTGGTCTAACAAAAGCATCCCATCCTGTTGGAAAGTGAGATAATTTTTTACCTTCAAACTTATCCATTATTTTCATCTGTTCAGGTGTTAAAGGACATACCCCATCATCTCTTAAACAACATAATTGATAACTTGATAACATTATTCTTCCTAATATAACTTTAGCATCAGGATCATCTTTTTCGGTGTACGCTTCTATCACCATTTTTAAAGAATAAAAAATAATTTATATTTTTTCTCTTTTAGTTTAGTAACCATAAGGAAAACTTCTAATTAAATTTTCATTTTCATAATGCATCATTCTTTTATCAAACATATAATCATAAGATTTAACTCGTTTAACTGTTTTAAGTTGATGATCTTTTCCTATTTTTATATTTTTATAATTAACCGTTTCATATGTTTCATTTTCATCAGTCACTAATTTTACTTTTTTATCTAATGTAATCTTTTCTTCTACTTCAGTATTCAGTCTAAAACCTTTACAACAGCTAACTATTTTTCCTGTATCTAATTTCTTAGAATAATCTTTTGGGCCAACAGAAGTAAATTGTACTATATGATTAGCATTATGTTAATCAACAACTTCATCTGTTAAATCTCCTAGCTTCTTACCTATCATACTTTCTATCTTTTTACAAGCTTCTGATCCATCATCATTGTAAATACATGAATCACTATCAAGATAACATACTCTTTCTTGTAAGATATCTAATAGTTCATACAATTTTAATCTAGCATGTGCAGTTGTAAATAATGCTATATAAACATTAACACTTGGATTAGGTTTAGAATATTCTTCTTTATTTTTATATTCAGTTAATACAATATCTTCATCTAGTACCATAGTACTTATATCTGTATATTTATTATTAAATACTATATTAGTTATTCGTTCTAAATTAAAACAATATTCTTTTTGAGTAAAGTTATCTCTCATTCCAAAATGACCCCATAAAGAATTTAAACATATTTTAGCTATAAACCTTAATCCTGCATTATATTTAACTTTATCTATATCTAAATCACAAACAGTATTATCTATGAGATACTGTATTTTTGTTTCACACTCATGATCATTTTTACAATCTGAATGACATAAACCTTCTTTTGGTATAAGATTAGGACATTCTTTAATATCTTTACATTTTTATCACAACCACATTTAACTTAATAATTACATTTACAACCTGAAGCTTCTTGTTTATATTTCATAAAAGTATCTACATATTTTTTAAATATTTTTGTTGAAGTCTATTCAAAATGTTCTAGCTCATATATCTTTAATAGTTTATATCCTTTTTCTATTGCTTTATTTATTTCAATTGTAGGCCAAGTTCCTACTAATACTCTTTCTTCATCTGAATGTTTACATTTTTCTGTTTTATAATTAATACATTCACTACAACGTTTAATAGCATGTGCTTTATCATATTTAGACTCAAACTTTTCTTTTATATGTGTACATTTAACAGATATTTTATTCATACATGTTCTACATAAACCAAAAAGTAATTTATGAGTATTATCACTAGTTAATTGTTTAAATGGTAAATCAGGATGATATAATTTTCTTGGTGGTAATATTTTACATTTAATTATTCCAAAGTAATTTCCGTTCATATAATCATCTATAGAAATATTAATATATGTTTTAGGATTTCCTATTGGATATTCACAATATCTATTTACTGTAGGATATAGAGAACAAAAATCTACATATTTTCCTTTTAAGTCAGAAAGATTATTATATAATTGTATAGTTTCTGTTCTTCCACCATAAAATGCATCTCTTTTATCAATAGGTTTTATATGTGGATCAACTTCACGATATTTTTCTTGATCAAATTCACATTCCCATATTGTATGTATTATGTATTTACCACTTTCTTTTAAATCATCTAATCGTTCATTGTGTGATCATATAACTCTTTCATAGTTTTTTATTTCTGTCTTTTTTACATATTTCTTCAGGATTATAACACTTTGGACATCCATGCCAATAACATCCTAAAAATTCATTTATATGAGCTGATTTAGTTTTCCTGTCATTATAATATCCGTCAACTTTATATACTCTATCATTATAGTATATTATCTTTTCACCGCCTCTTTTAGCATGTTGTATTCTGATACCATATTCTAAACAAATATACTCTAGCCATTGTATTGATTTTTGAGAATAAACTTCTTTAATTGTCATCTTTTTATGAATACTTATTGTTTTTTTTGTTAACATTTATGTTTTAAATATCTTAGTACAACATTGCGCAATTTTAACACTTTGAAAAGGATCGATGTAATTATCTGTTATTTTAATAAATAGATTTTTATATATTGTACATCCTTTTGCTAAAATTAAAACATCTAATAAACAATAATAAAATATTTCTTTATAGAATTTAAATTCTTTATCTTTAACATTATTATACCTTTTATCAAATAATTCTTTATTTTTAATTGTCATAGTATTATATCCATAATATTCTTTTGCAGGATAAACACCTTTACAGTTTTGATTCTCTAATGTATTAAAATAATGAGGAAAGTATCCTTTGTTACCTTCAAAACCAAATGTTTTAGGGAAGGCAGCTAATCCACATAATGTAAAATTAATAGAATCTATAAATCTTAAACTAATACCTTTTATAAATGTAGCTGTTAATTTTAATCCTGATGATATATAATTATGTTCTATTTTATTTTTTATTATCCAACCTAAAATAGGCTGCATATCATAACCTTTACCATAATGGGAAATAAATGTATAGTTTTTAAATTTATCTCTTATAAAATATCTACAAAAGTTTTTTACAATGTTATCTGTGTTTTCAGATTCACATTCTATTTTTTCTACATCATCAAAACAATTATCTAAATCTATTTTTGAAAAGTCTATATCATAAATATTAAAATCACATTTAAATATTTTTATGTAGTTTTTTCTAAAACAGTAAATATATTCTAAATCATAAGCTATACAAAAATGCATAATATGAAAACCAGATTCTTGATTAGCTTCAAAATCAAAATAAATATATTTATTATCTTTTACTTCCTTTGGTATTAACGGATTCATATAACATAAATGTTCAGTACCTTTCATATATTTTTCATAACATATAGAACAAGTGATTTCATCACATATATGTTTTTCGGGTTTTTGATATTTTATAGAAAAAGTTTTATTACATTTTTCCCATGCCCAGTGTTCTAAGTTTGATTGTAATTTACCATCTTTACACGTGTGTTGATTACTATATCCTATTAAGCATGTTTTACAAAATCTATGTTTAGCTAAAAATCCTGTTATATAAATGATCATCATGATAATATAAATATACTTGATTATCAAATTTTTCATTACCACTATATAAAATATATTCCGTACTATTTGATGTAAAAATTATAATTCTAATATTGAAATAATGTTCAAAAATTTTTAAGTCATCTAAATCATTTCCATCTTCTTTTATTTCAACATTTGATTTTTCATGTAAATCTAATGCTAATCTTTTTTGTAATGGTCTACCTTGTTTAATATGTCGTAATTGAGAATCTGTAAAATCTATTAATAAGTTATTAGAAGCTAAAACAGTAACAATTGCTCTTGCTAAACAAATTGTATCATTATTTTTAATTTGAATTATACTTCTTTTATTTATTTCATCTAATATTTTTAAACCTTTACCTTTTTTATTAGGTATAATAGTAACTTCAAAAATAACATCTTCTAAATTTAATTCTTAAGCACTGTTTAATAATCTTACCATTTGATCCATAAATAATTGTCTAACTGTATTATATGTTCTTATAGGCCAGCGTTTATGTTTAGGAAGTATAATTTCATGTAAAGGGACTATTTTAATTCTACCATTAGGGAAGTCTTTAATAGAATAGTCTATCATATGATCAAATACATTTATAAATGTTTGTGGTGTTTTATCTTTTAGACTAACTTTTTAATTAAATACATGAATACCTGATTTATGTATTTTTTATCTTAATAGTATTAGTTTATATGAATATTTTGACTTAGATAAAACTTTATCTTTTTTTGTCTCCATTTTTTAAGAAACAATTTTGATTATATTAAAAATGGAGCATCCAAAAATGTATTGTTTACGTTGTAAAAAGCATACTGAAAATGATTCAGTGAAACAAGTAACAACAACTAATAAAAGACAAATGTTAAAAGGTATATGTTCAGAGTGTGGATCAAACAAAAATAGATTTATATCCGATAGAGAAAAAATAACAAATAAATTAGCAGATGAATTACATCATAGAGTTATAATTTTTTTTCCTAAAAGACGTGTTTATGTTAATTCAATAGATCAAACATGGGCTGTTGATTTGATAGATATGCAACAATATTCAAAACAAAATAAACACTATAAATATTTATTAGCTGTTATAGACCTTTTTAGTAAATATGGTTGGTTCATTCCATTGAAAAATAAAACAGGAGTAACAGTAACTGAAGCATTTAAAACATTATTTAAAGAAAGGAAACCGATGTATATTTGGTCGGATAAAGGATCTGAATTTTATAATCGTCAAGTAAAAGAATTGTTAAAAACAAATGAAATAGAATTGTACTCAACCGAAAATGAAGAAAAATCTAGTGTAGTAGAACGATGGATAGGCACTATGAAACAACATATGTATAAATATTTTACTGCAAATGAAACTACTAAATATTATGATATATTAGATAAATTAGTTGAAAATTATAATAATACAGTACATCCTTCTATTAAAATGACACCTGCTGAAGCAAGTAAAGTAGAAAATGAATTAACAGTGTATAAAAATTTATATCCAGAAAAAAGTGAAAAAACTCAAAAGGCTAAATTCAAAGTTGGGGATAGAGTAAGAATAGCAAAAAAGAAAGGTCAAAGTGAAAAGGGTTATACTACTCGTTGGACTAGAGAAATATTTGTAATTGAAGAAGTTTTAAATACAAATCCTGTTACTCATAAAATAAATGATTTAAAAGACGAAGAAATTAAAGGTAGTTTCTATGAACAAGAATTACAGATTACTGAGTTTTAGATCATTTCTCGAGACCCCCTATAGCGGGTGTTTTTTTTTCTATTTTACATCACCCCAACAACCTCCATCCCGGAGTTGGCCAACTCCGACTGATTTTTTTTTTATATTTTCATATGTGTGTTAGACCCGCCCGTATCTCTCGCTCACATTTTCACTTTTTTACATTTTTAAATTTTCAGATTTTTACACTTTTTTACATTTTTTTTTTTTTTTACAATTTTCAGATTTTTTCACTTTTTTACATTTTTTTACATTTTTACAATTTTTAGATTTTTTTACATTTTTTTTCATTTTTAAAAATTTTTTTATTTTCATTATCATCCATTTTTATAATTTTAAATTTTATTTTTTTTTATCTTTTTATCGATGTAGGTCTACAGGTGGTGGTCTGGGGAGTAGGTAAAAATTTTGTTAGGGGACGGTCTGGAGAAGCTTAAAATTTTTTAGGGGTGGTCTGAAGAAACTAAAATATTTTTTTAGGGGTGGTCTGAAGAAGCTTAAAAAATTTTTTTTAGAGGGGGTCTATAGGTGGTCCATATTGTGTGTGTGTGGGGGGGGGGGGGGTAAATGTTGTTCCCTATATAAGTCTATGTAAATTACGTGGGCCCTGGCGCGGGAGCATTTTTGCCCCAGGTCTATAATTTGAACAATCTTTCTGGGCCAGACTAGCTAGTCTCGGCCAAGTCTATGTAAAACCGGTGGGCCCCGGCATAGTGGCATGTTTGGACCTAGGTTTATAATTTGTACAATCTTGGTAGAAGTCCACTATACGAAGTTTCATACCCAATATCAAACACCTGGGCTGTATTGTTTCAGATAAGATTTTTAGATGTTTTCCCTATATAAGTCTATGTAAAACCGGTTGGCCCCGGCACAGGGGCATTTTTTGGACCTAGGCCTGTAATTTGAACATCTTGTTAGAAGTCCACTATACGAAGCTTCATATCAAATATAAAAAAACCTGGGCCTTGGTTTCAGACAAGAATATTTTTGAAGGTTGTTCCCTATATAATTATATGTGAAACCGGTGGGTCCTGGCTCGGGGGGGGGCAGTTTTTGCCCCAGGGCTATAATTTGAACAATCTTGGTAGAGGTCCTCTAGATGAAGCAACATACCAAATACCAAATACCTGAGCCTTCTGTTTTCGAGAAGAAGATTTTTTAAGTTTTCATTAAAAAATCTACTTTTAACCCATGTGACCTAGATGTGCAACGGACCAAAACCTTTTGAAAAACTTTGAAAGCAGGCCACCTGAGGCTCATTCCTTTGAAATTTGGTCAAAATCAGTGTTTTAGGAGGAGATGTCGTTTGAAGAAAAAGTTAACGGACGCATGGACGCACGCACGCAAGACGGACGACGGACAAAAAGTGATCCCAAAAGCTTACATCGTCACTATTATGATTCACCCGTCTTATTCTTATTGGTTGAAAGTCTTTAGCACAGAAACGCGTATTGAGTTTACCTAACGCGTGTTGAATAATCACTTTAGTTTGTTGATATTTAACGCATTGAAGTCGCGTGCAAACGCGATGAACTGTGCACTAAAACGCGATACTTTGACACGCACGCAATGCGCATGTGTCTCGCAGACAACACGCGTAAATGGACAAGCTTCTCGCAAGGCATTTTCAGCAAAGAAGGGGACTTAACTACGAGTTATGTGCCAACAATGTTGGTTTACCAACACTTTCAAGCCTTAATCCATAATTTACTTGTGTAAGTTCCAGGAAGATCCGTTTTAAACTTAGGGACTTATGATGATGACAATGTCAAAAATGAGCATTTTTAGGAATCAAAGGTACATAACACTTTGATAAATTGAGCGACCTCATCAGTTTTCTAACCCATTCGAGGTTTTATCCCTTACTTACTTTCATGTAAGTTTCAAGAAGATCCGATCAAAACTGAAGGGGCTACGGTGATGACACGATCAAAAACAAGCTTTTGCCTGCAATCAAAGTGACGTAACTATAAGCAATAAGCCGGCCTCGCCGGTTTTCGAACATGCATTACTTGCGTATAATATGTTCTTTAAAAGGGTTATCCTTTGGAAGCAAGGAATACACCACAGAAGTGAAAAATATTGAGTATACATGTTTTCTGGGCCAGACTAGCTAGTTTCGGCCAATTAGGCCTCATCAGTGACCCTCAGATATTTTCAAAAGTCCACAATGGAATCAATGATCCCAAAGGACAAGAAAATATAATCTACACTATGATGTAGCGCAGGGAGACGTTTTACCGCCGCCAAACATTCAACGTTAAAGAAGTACGTTTAAGAAGATCCGATAACAAAAGAAGAGCTATGGTGATGACAAGGTCAAAACTAGGCGTTGTCTACAATCAAAGGGATGTAACTATGAAAATCAGGCCCACCTCACCAGTTTTTGAACTCATCCGAACTTTAATCCCCGACTTATTTTGAACGTTTCAAGAAGATCCGATCAAAACAGAAGGGGCAGCGGTGATGACAAGGTCGAAAATAAGCATTTTCAGCACAGTAGGATGCATAACTCCGATATTAATCCACTGAAATCACTTGTTTTCGAACTCATTCTAGCTTTTTCCCCTGACTTACAAATACGTTTCGAAAAGATCCGATGAAAACGAGTTGCGGTGATCACAAGGTAAAAAACAGGCATTTTCTGCAACCAAATGGACATAAACTAATGTAAAATAGGCTGACCTCAGTTTTTTTTAACTTACCAAAGCTGTTTATCCTTTACTTATATGTAAGTTTCTAGAAGATACGATGCAAACTGAAGGGAATACGGTAATGACAAGGTCTAAAATAGGCATTTTGTGAAATTAAAAGGGATAAAAGTCTCTGAAATATAGACCGATCTCACGCTTTTTTAAACTCAGCCGATGTTATATTCCTTTTACTTTCATGAAAATTAAAAAAAAATCCGATGAAACCTGAAGGTGATACGGTGATGACAAGGCAAAAAAAGGCATTTTCAGCAATCAAGGGGACATAGAGTATTATAGATCTGCTGACCTCGCCAGTTTTCGAACACACCCGGGCTGTATTCCAATGGGAACTAACTGTGCCCCCCTTGCTGCTGATTTGTTTTTATTTTGCTATGAGGCTCTATCTCAAATGGTTAAACAGTTATGACAATGTAGGCCACAGGTCAAGGATACAGATCAAAGTTTTGTATGAGTGGGAAGTCCTTGTCACAAGAAACTTACCTGCCAAATATGAAGGCTTCATGTCAAATGGTTCAAAAGAAATGACCAAGTAGGTCAAAGGACAAGGTCACAGGTCAAAATTTTAGTATGGGTGGGAAGCCCTTGTTAAAAGGAACAGTTATGCCAAATATGAAGGATCTATCTCAAACGGGTCAAAAGATACGAATCAACATGCCAAATATGATGACTATCATAAATGGTTCAAAAGTAGGTCAAAGGTCAGGGTCATGGGTCCAAATGTTTGTAGTTGTGGAAAGTCCTTGTCACAAGGAAAATACATGCCAAATATGAAAACTTTATCTCAAATGGTCCAAAAGATATGATAAAGTAGTAACATGCCAAGGTCAAGGTCACAGGTATTTTTGCATGAATAGGAAGCCCTTGTCACAAGGAACCTACATGTCCAATATGAAGGCTCTATATCAAATGCTTCAAACGTTATGACAAAGTAGGTCAAAGGTTAAGGTCATGTCATTTTTTGTATGGGTGGGAAGACCTTGTCACAAGGAACATACAAGCCAAATATGAAGGCTCTCTCAAATGGTTCAACAGTTATGATAAAGTAGGTCATAGGTCAAGGTTTAGGTCACAGGTCATTTTTCTGGGTATGTTTGGGAAGCACTTGTCACAAGGAACTTACATGCAACATATGGAGACTATCTCAAACGGTTCAAAAAGTCTTTTCAAAGTGACCGAATCTACTTTTTGATTCGATATGACCCATATTCAGACTTGACCGAGATATTGTCAAGATGATCATTCTGAGCATGATTTATGATAATTAGACCAAACCTGCGGCCTCCAGAGTGTTCACAAGGTTTTTCTAGAGTTTGACCTATTGACATACCTTTTTACCCGATATGACCCAGGAACTTACGCGAGTTATTTTCTAGATGATTATTCTGAGCAAGTTAAGGAAGGAATGGACCAAACGTGTGGTCTCTACAGTGTTCACAAGGTTTCTCTATGATTTGATCTACTGACCTACTTTTTGACCCAACATGACCCATATTCGAACTTGACTAAGATATTGTCAAGATGATCATTCGGAGCAGGTTTTATGATGATTGGACGAAAACTGGCATCTAGAGTGTTCATAAGGTTTTCCTATGATTTGACCTGCTGACCTATTTTTAACCCAACACGACTCATTTTCGAACTGGACCGAGATATTGTCAAGATGATGAATGATGATCGGACCAAAAGTATGGTCTCTAGAACATTCACAAGGTTTTTCTATGATTTGACCTACTGACCTTCTTTGATCAAACATGACCCATATTCAAACTTAACCGAGATATTGTCATTATAGTCATTCTGAACAAGTCTGATGATGATAGGACCAAAACTGTGGCCCATAGTGTGTTCTAAAGGTTTTTATTTCTATGATTTGACCTACTGACCTCCTATATGACCCGATATATTCTAACTTCACCGAGATATAGTCAAAATGATTATTTTGAGCAAGCTTGATGATTGAATAAAAATGTGGCTCTAGTGTGTTCACAATGTTTTTCTATGACATGACCTACTGACCTAATTTTTGATCAGATATGACCCATGATCGATCTTGACCGAAATATTGGCAAGATGATCATTCTAAGCAAGTTATGATGATTGGACAGAGACTGGCCTCTAGAGTGTTTACAAGGTTTTTCTATGATTTGACCTGCTGATCTTCTTGTTTGTCCGACATGGCCCTTGAACTTGACTGAGATATTGTCATGATGGTCATTCTGAGCAAGATTGATGACGGTCAGACTAAAACTGTGGCCTCTAGTGTGTTCACAGCGTTTGTCTATGATTTTGATCTTACTTATTGACCCGACATGACCCATATTCGAACTTGACCTAGGTATTGTCAAGATGATCTATCTGAGCAAGTCTGATTTTCTGCTTTAAAATATAGCATATGGGTACTCGTAAAACGCTTCGAGGCGGTTCTAACGTGTACTCTAAAATATAGGTTATGGGTACTCGTTAGAACCTCTTCGAAGAGGCCGTACCGACAATCTACATTTTTAGCAGAAATAAGAAAAATATCAATTTTAAAATGTTTGCTTTTTCGGTGGTAAAATTTGCCAAACTATAGATTTTGGTGCTTTTAAGATTCGCCTCAATAAGGTGGTTATAACGGCTACCTATAATGTTTTTTTTTTTTTTGTTTGTTTTTTTTTTTTTTTCGGTTGCAATTGCAAAAATAGCCATCGGAAGAGATGGCAAATCCCCCGACCAAAAGCCAATATGGCCTTCAGAAGATTGTTCATTAATAGAAAGTGCACCAGAATTAAACCAGCAATATATCACAAAAGTATTGCAGTTATGGCCATCACAAGATTATACTGTCAGGGGAGATAACTAAAAAACCAGGGCACTCAGAAATGTGTTTCTTGCACATGACATGCCTGCTTATGCTCATGTATTTCTGTACAAAGTACCATCAATATGTCTCAAAAGGTATTGGAGATATGGTGATCGCAAGCTAGTCATACTGTTATATTGGAAGGGTAGATAACTCAAATACCACAGCACCAACACTTGTGGTTTATGCACATGACATCCCTTCTGTACCTTGTATACAATTGTGCCAAGTTCCTTCAATATATCTCAAAGGGTGTTGGAGTTATGGCCATCACAAGGTTATATTGCCAGGGGAGATAACTAAGAAACCAGAGCACCCAGAGTTGTAATTCTTGAGCATGACACACCTGCTTAACCTCATGTACATCTGCATCAAGTACCACAAATATGTCTCAAAGGGTATTGTAGGTACGATGATCACAAGGTTGTCATACTGTTATATTGAAAGGGGAGATAACTCAAATATCATGGCACCCAGAGTTGTGGTTTTTAGGCATGAAGCGCCATCTCAACGTTTTATACAATTGTGCCAAGTACCATCAATATATCTCAAACAGTATTTGAGTTATGGCCATCACAAGGTTATATTGTCAGGGGAGATAATTAAAAAACCAGGGCACCCAGAGTTGTGCTTCTTGCACTTGACACACCTGCTTAACCTCATGTACAACTGTACCAAGTATCATCAATATATCTCAGACTGTTAGAGATGTGGCCATCACAAGGTAGTGATTCTATTTTATTGGAAGGGGAGATAACTAAAAAACCATGGCACCCAGAGTTGTGGTTCTTGTGCATGACACACTGTCTCGGCCTTGTGAACAACTGTGTGCCAGGTATCATCAATATATCTTAAAGGGTATTGGAATTATGGCCATCACAAGGTTATCACTCTATTTTATTGGAAGGGGAGATAACTCCAAAACCATGGCAACCAGAGTTGTGGTTCTTGTGCATGACACACCGTCTCAGCCTTGTGAACAACTGTGGCAAGTACCATCAATATATCTCAAAGGGTGTTGGAGTTATGGCCATCACAAAGTAGTCATTCCATTTTATTAAAAGGGGAGATAACTAAAAAAGTATGACATCCAGAGTACTGGTTCTTGCGCATGACATGCCTTCTCAGCCATGTGAACAATTGTGCCAAGAATCATCAATGAATCTCAAAGGGTATAGGAGTTATGGCCATCACAAGGTTGTCACTCTATTTTATTGGAAGGGGAGATAACTCCAAAACCATGGCAACCAGAGTTGTGGTTCTTGTGCATGACACGCCGTCTCAGCCTTGTGAACAACTGTGCCAGGTACCATCAATATATCTCAAAGGGTGTTGGAGTTATGGCCATCACAAAGTAGTCATTCCATTTTATTAAAAGGGGAGATAACTAAAAAAGTATGGCATCCAGAGTTCTGGTTCTTGCGCATGACACGCTGTCTCAGCCTTGTGAACAATTGTGCCAAGAACCATCAATGAAACTCAAAGGGTATAGGAGTTATGGCCATCACAAGGTTGTCACTCTATTTTATTGGAAGGGGAGATAATTCCAAAACCACGGCAACCAGAGTTGTGGTTCTTGTGCATGACACGCCGTCTCAGCCTTGTGAACAACTGTGCCAGGTACCATCAATATATCTCAAAGGGTATTGGAGTTATGGCCATCACAAAGTAGTCATTCTATTTTATTAAAAGGGGAGATAACTAAAAATGTATGGTATCCAGAGTTCTGGTTCTTGCGCATGACACACCGTCTCGGCCTTGTGAACAATTGTGCCAATAACCATCAATAAATCTCAAAGGGTATAGGAGTTATGGCCATCACAAGGTTGCGTCTACGGACGGACGGACGGACGGACGGACAGACGGACGGACAGACGGACGGACGCCAGGCTGATCGCTATATCCCCCGAACCTATTCGGTCGGGGGATAAAAACCTAAGCAAATAACATGACACCCAGGCGTGTGGTTCTTGCACACGACACCTTCTCAATCGTGTGCTTAATTGTGCCAAGAACAATCAATATATCTCAAAGACCATTGGAGTTATGGCCATCAGAAGGGTAGATTATCAGGGAAGATGACAAAAAAAACAGGGCACACAGAGCCATGTTTCTTGCGCATTACAGGTCTGCCCAACCTTATGTACAAGGATAATGAGTGCCATCAATATGCAAAAAGTGGTATTGGAGATATGACGATCACAATATATAAAACGTAGAAGTTAAATTTTCCTCTAAAACGGACAGACCAGTGGTGCTGGAACTCTTGTTATAATCTAGATTCATGTTGTCTTCATCGTGAAAGCACCCCTATATCATTGCGACCCCCTTAAAATTAACTTTTATATAGCTTTTGTTTGTTTGACTCGAGGTTTACGCCCTCGTCAACACCTTTTAAGTATTTCTGGAGAAGTTGCTTCCAATTTTGTGGGACTTTTACCCGACATTGAGATGAAATTACATCACAAGCGCTGCCACCTAGTTCTCATGTGCGGTCGGTTTAAGCCCTGCGTGGAAGCAATCATGCAGCCTAATCAATTTCTCACAGCCCAGATGGCCGGGGGCTCTTTTAAATAATAAAACTGGGGTGCACAGGGCCATACATTGTATTGTGGGTACTCGTTAGAACCGGCTCGGATGTTTTATTTAAAAAAGATGACCATGATGGTCCTATATCGCTCACCTGAGCTAAAAGATTCAAAGTTTCAGTAAGTTCCAAACTTTGCTGTAGGATTTTTGCTGATGACATGGTCAAAACAGGTATTTTCAGCATTCTATGGGAGATGGGCAGATATCATTTTTTCAAACTTATCTAAACTTTAATTCCCAACCTACTTATATGCTAGTATCTGAAAGATTCGATCAAAACTAAAGAAATTATGGCGATGACAATATAGAAATAGGCATTGTCAGCAAAAAGGGGGCTTAACTATGAGTAATGTGCCAACCATGTTGGTTTGCAAACACATTTAGGCTTTTTACCCAACTTACATATGTGTCAGTTTTAGACAGATCCGTTCAAAACTTAGGGACTTATGATGATGGCAATGTCAAAAATTGGCATTTTCAGCAGTCAAAGGGACATTTGCATTTTTTTAGGGGGGGGGGGTGGTTTTGTGTTGACGGCCCTTTGAAGATTATTTCACTCATATCGAGCAGATCGTTAATCAGAGGTGGGCGAAGTACCCGGAGAAAAAAAGCCTGACCTTCCGTTGCAGAACTTTGCGTCTCACATGTGACCCGAGCGAGGTTCGAACCCACAGCGGTGAGAGACCTAATGATTAAGAGTCAGCGCTCTTATCCACTAGGCCACGGAGGCCCGTTATCAAAGGGACACACCTCTATGATAACTAGAGCTATCACTAAAGGTGATGAATACCCCCACAAGAACTGCCTTGATAGTACATCAGCGGCATTTTGCAATTTTTTCACTTGAAAGGGGCCATAACTATGTGGAAAATTGACGAATTGTAGTGGAAATCGAACTTGACCTGTATTTTATGATGTTACATCAGTGTACCAAAAATTATAAAAATCGGTGAAGCGCTTTTTGAGTTATCGTCTGGAAACCAAGTCAACAGACCGACCGACCGACCGACAGACCGACCGACAGACAGACCGACCGACCGACAAGCTCACTCCTATATACCCCCCCCCCCCAAATTTCATTTGTGGGGGTATAAATATGCATAACTCAACAGTTTTTGAACTCATTCGAGCCTTTTCCTCTGACTTACATGTAAGTTTCAAGAAGATCAGATCAAAATTGAAGGGACTACGGTGATGACAAGGTCAAAGCAGGCATTTTCTGAAATCAATGTAACGTAAATAAGCCAACCTCAGCGGTTATCTAACTCATTCGAGCTTTTAAGCCGACTTGATTAAATGCAAGGTTCAAGAAGATCAAACAAACCTGAAGGGCCTATGGTCGTGATAAAGTCAAAAATAGGCATTTTCTGCAATGAAAGGGATGTAACTATGATAAAAAGGTCAACCTCGCCAGTATTCGAAGTCATCAGAGCTTTAATCCCCGACTTACTGGTTTGTAAGTTTCAAGAAGATCCGATCAAAACTGAATTGGCTACGGTATTGACAATAAGCATTTTCTGCAAAGAAAGGGACAGTGCTCTGATTTATCAACTGACATCTCTAGTTTTTAAAATCATCCTAGCTGTAATCAGCGACTTACTTACAGATGACTTTCAAGAAGATCTGATGAAAACCGAAGGAGTGGTGGTGGTGGCAAGGTAAAAAATAAGCATTTTTCTGCAATCAAATGGACGTAATTCTATGATAAATCGGCTGACATCAATTTTCGAACTTATCCAAGCTTTTATCCCTGACTTACGTATTTGTAAGTTTTAAGAAAATCCGATGAAAACTGAATGAGTTACGGTGATGACAAGGTCAAAAATAGGGATTTTCTGCAATCAAAGGTACGTAATTCTATGATTAATAGGCTAATCAGTTTTCGAATGGATTGAAGTTATTCCTAACTAACTTTCATGTAAGGTTCTAGAAGATCTGATTAAAAGTGAAGGGACTGTGGTTATGATAGGTTCAAAAAAGGCATTTTCTGAAATATAGGCCGACATAACCAATTTGAACTCAGCCGAGGTTTTATCCTTTACTTACATGTAAGTTCCAACAAGATCCGATAAAAAAAAATCTGAAGGGGCTACGATGACGACAAGGTCAAAAATACGCATTTTGAGCAATCAATAGTACATAACTCTATGATAGATAGGCCGAACTCGCCAGTTTTCGAAGTCATCCGAGCTTTTATCCCTGACTTGTGTGTCGGCTTCAAAATGATCCGATCAAAACTGAAGGGGCTACGGTGATAACAAGGTCATAATTAAGCATGTTCAGCATTTTAGGAGACATAACTCAGTGAGTAATCGACGGACATCGCCAGTTTTTTGGAATCATCTTAGCGTTTATCCCTGACATACATGTTTGTAATTTTCAAGAAGACATGATAAGAAATGTAGGAGTAACGGTAATGACAATGTCAAAAATAGGCATTTTCTGCAATCAAATGGACATAACTATGATAAATGGGCTGACCACATCAGTTTTTGAACTCATCCAAGCGTTTATCCCCGACTTACTTACATGTAGGTTTCTAGAAGAAACTGGACTGAAGGGGCTATGGTAGTGACTAGGTCAAAGATAGGCATTTTCTGAAATCAAGCGGGACATAACTCTGAAATATAGGCCACCTACCCAATTTTTAAACTTTGCCGAGGTTTTATCCCTTACTAACTTACCTGTAAGTTTCAAGACGATCCCATGGAAACTGAAGTGGCTACGCTGATGCCAATGTCAAATATAGGCATTTTCAGCAATCAAGGGGACGTAACTCTTTGAAAGAAAGACCGACCTCGCCAGTTTTAGAAGTTATCAGAGCTTTTATCCCTGACTTGTTTGTAGGTTTCAAAAAGATCCGATCAAAACTGAAGGGGCTACGGTGGTGAAAAGGTCAAAAATAAGCATTTGCAGCAAAGTAGGGGACATAACTCCGTGAGTAATCGACCTACATTGCCAGTTTTCGAGTTCGTCTGATCAGTTATTTCTGAATAACTTGAACGTAGTTTCAGAAGATCTGATCAAACCCGAAGGGGCTACGGTTATGACAAGATCAAAAATTGGCATTTTCATCAATCAAGGGGACGTAACTCTACGATAAATGGGCCAACTTTTCCGGGTTTCGAACTCATCTAAGATTTTCTCCCCAGCCACCTTACATATAGGTATCAGAAAGATCAGATCAAAACTGAAGGCGCTACGGTGATGACAAGCATTTTCCCATTGTAAGACTATGGGTCTTGAGGTTGCCAAAGTTTTCCATCGATTTCGAAATAAAAAGCTTATGCCATCAATTCCCGACCAGAGGCATGCTACAGATTAACAATGGTTGAGATCAGCCTACAGGTTGCAGAGGTATAACTGGTTAAAGGTGTGGACGGACAGACGGACGGACGGATAAACGACGGACGACCCACTATACTATAAGCTCCCCTGGAGCCTTCGGCCCAGGTGAGCAAAATATTCATTTTTTTAGGTGATAAAAAATAAGTAAATTTGATTATGCTTGTTTGTAATGTACTGTGGATATCTAGGACATTCAATATAATATTTTTTTTGAAAATATTATGTCGAACGCTCGGCATATCTCGAGCGCTCGACATAATATCTCGAGCGCTAAACATATCTCGAGCGCTCGACATACTGTTTCGATCGCTCGACATTAACTCTAGTAATCGGCATAATATCTCGAGCTCTCGACATTAATTTGAACGTTCAACATATTTCGAGCGCTCGACATTTCGAGCGCTCTACTTATGACCTTGAACATTGTTCATATTACCTTGAGCGCTCTACATTATATCTGTGGCGCTCGAGATAATTCTTGAGCGCTAGATGTGTTATCTCAACCGCTCGACAAATTGTCACGAGCGATCGACACATGATCTTGAGCGCTCGACATGTTATCTCGAAGGCTCAACTAATCATCTCGAGCCTCGACGTGTTATGTCGAGCACTCTACATATTATCCCGAGCGCTCAGCATATTGTTCCGAGCCCTCAGGGCTTGAGATATCATTCCATCTCAATGTAGGGTAAATGTCCCACAAACTTGGCAGCAACGTCTCCAGAAAGACCTAAATAGTGTTGAAGGGAAATTAAACCTCAACTGAAACAAACACATACTATGGGCGCACAGGATCATATCGAAATGTCCTTCATTGACACTTAACTCATCTTGCCAATTGACAGCCGCAACAGTCTCGCTGGTGAAAATGCACAGCGCTCGAGATATAGAGAATACCAGGTTCGTGTCTTTTGATATCAAGTTTATCAGGCAAGGCTTCGAGAACGCTTGTAGATTCGCGAGGCTTGCCGACCGATTCTACATGCGTTCTGGAAGCTGAGCCTGATAAACTTTATTTCAAATTACACGAACTTGGTATTCTATTTCTCAGTTTATTCCCGCGTCATTAATAAAAGTGCATTGTCACGTTGACTTGATAAAGCTCACTTGTCCTGAGATAGCATATATTTATCAGGTCAATACGTTACAATACAACACATACAGGGTTAACTGATAAAATATGTCGCCCGTCCTTAAAATGTTTGCGTACTCGAGATAAGAGGTCTAGTGCTCGAAATATGTGGAGAGGCGCTCGACATAATATTTTCCAAAATATTACATTGACTGTCGTAAATATACCACCCTAGTAATGTACGATATAGAGGAAATTTGATTTTTTCAGTGTAAGATCGAATTTTATTTCATCGAATGAACACCAAAACCAGTATTTTCACGCGTGGCGTGGCCACGAGTGAAAATACCAGTTTTGGTGATCATTAGTGAAATAAAATTTGATCTTACACTAAAAAAATCAAATTTTCTGTTTCTTACATGCTTCAAAACGACAATATTTAGCTTCACTAATCGCGTCACTCACCCTCAGAGAAAACTAACTTTCTTCCTGGTCGTTTCGCGTCAATTTAGTGGTGTCTAACATAATCACTTGGTATAATATTGGGTGCAAACTAAAAGCCTGGGATGGCATTTTTACGAATTATTACTGAAATAATTGAGATATTAGTTTCCCAAAGAAGGCGCGGACAGATCTAATGTCGCGCAACAAAATACGTAACGTCAGCACCGAAAATGACGTCATTAACGTCCTCGTGACGTGTGCACGGGCTTAGCGTCAGTTCTAATACAGTTAATTAATTTTCAATCATCTGACGATGGAAAAACTGACCACATAATTAGATTTTAAGAAAAAAAGTAGTCCCAAACAGTGAAAAATAAAATTGATATCAGTCACTGTTTCAAACAGTGACAATATCGTTTTCTATTTCACTGAGAAATCTCTATATTTCATTAAAAAGCATGTAAGAAACGGTTTATACTCTAATTAGTGACAAGCATATGAAACCCGGCGAGGGCATGCAATTTTATTTTTAGTATGTTGTGCGAACAAGATATCGATATAACCTTGTGCGGACAACAATTCATAATAATTTATCTAATTTATCTTAATTATTAACATAATTTATCTTGTGCGGACAACATAAGATTTTGTGTGCACAAGATTATATCTTGTTCGGTCAACTTAATATCAACATATTATGTTGTTTGCACAACATGGATGTTGTGCGGACAAAATAATATAGTATGCGCCTGATAAATTGTGCTAACAAGATAATATGTTGTTCGCACAAGATATTAAGTTGTCTACACAAGAACTATGTGGTGCAAACAAGATAATGTTGTGCGAACACGATTATAAGTGGTGCGCACAAGATATTATGTGTCTGCACAAGATAATATATTGTGCGCACAAGATATTCAGTTCTGCGAACAAAATATCTTGTGCACATGCGAACAAGATAATCTTGTTCGCACAAGATAACAACTTGTGCGCACAATATATTATATTGTTTGCACATATTAAAAAAAATTGCATGACCCTTCCAGGGTTCCGTACAAGCAGTTGGTCAGTTGACGAGCTTGCAAATTTATGCTCATCATTGAATAATTGCTATAGTGGATTACCGTTGTGGACAATAATTCTTATGTTGGGAATCAACTGCCAGTACAGGATAGCATGTTAAAGGAAAGAAATCATCTAAAAGACTTCTTCGGAGAACAGAACATAAGGCTAATAAGTTTTCTTTTTTTTTCTTTGACATATGTTTTATGTTTGTTTCGAGGTTTAACGTCCCCGTCAACACTGTATTGTTTGTTTGTTTCGAGGTTTAACGTCCCCGTCAACACTGTACAGGTCATGTTGGGGACGTGGCTTCCAATTTTGAGGGACGTTTACCCGACATTGATATGAAATGACGTCTCAAGCCCTGCCGCCCAAAGAAACCAATAGGGTTAATAAGCATGTACGTCCGACTCTCACTGCTTTTCCTGGGCAGGCTTAGATCCTCTGAGCGGTTTACCAGTACTCGTGTGCTGTCGGTTTCAGCTCTGTCTGGAAGCATCATGCAGCCCATCTATTTCTTCAAGCCCCGATGAGCGGGGGCCAATATGTTTTATGTATAAATTGAATTTCAATACATTGTTATAATAAATATTCTAGATATTGATTTATCTCACGTGACTTCATATTTCAACTTTTATATTTCTGTAATCCTCAAAAAGAAAACCTCAGAAAATGTTGTTTTTTTTCTTCAGATTTCATTTCAGCCTTTTTTATATGTTTATTTGTTTGAACCGAGGACTTTTCAGCACATCAACACTGTCATTTAGGGGCGCTGTATCCAATCGTGTGACGTACCCGACACTAAGATGAAATGAGATCTTAAGCGCTGCCGCAAATTGTTTTTATGTAGCGACTCCTCATTGAAGGTAGGTTTACCAGTTCTCATGTGCGGTCGCTTGAATCTGTGAGCGGAAACATCATACAGTCCCATCTGTTTCTCCAAGCCCCGATAAGGAAGAGCCCGTTAGCCTATTAAGTGTGTCATGAAAGTACATTCAGTACAATTTTGAAAACTTTAGAATAATCCGCTATGAAATGGCCCTATCCGGCGTTCGAAGCTTACCTATCTCTAGTAGTTTATTTTTCATTACGAAAACACGCCTATACAAATACATTGTAAATTTTACCGCCTAAAAACGAAACTTAAGACGAAAAACGCGATAGTTTTCTTCTCAAACTATAGATTGTGGGTGCAAGTTAGATTTGCCTCATCGAGGCGGTTCTAACAAGTACTCACAATCAATATTTTAGAGCAGTGATAAGAAAAATAATATTTACCCCTATAAACTCCAGTTTACTTTATAAAATTGGGGTTCAAGCGGGGGTGGGGAGGCCAGAATTATCTGGGCGTGTTGTCGTGATGAAAGCTATGGGAAGAATATACGAATCTTATATGGGTGTGAGGGGTGGATGGAAAAATCCGTCCCGAAGGACACTGTCCGGCATCACGAGGCTTGCCCATATAGGTTTCTTTTTCTTGCATACCTTCCATTTCTATTGCAAATTTTTAATAGTGCTGCTGTCACTTCGGTTACCGACGTCCGCCATTTTGTGATGACACAACAGGAATGTTTAGTGACGTCACGCATGACGACACCGCGCATGAGGTTGTAATCAACCAGTGCATTTATCAAACACCCGATTATATTCGATTTGGGGTCGGAACACCAGGGCAGAACATAAATTTCTATCCCAGGGTAAAATCACGGATTTCCGTGTCTGGTGTGCAAGAATAGCTAAGTGCTTAAAGAATTTGCTCGTAGGACAATTTGCGTGAAATGTCGAACCCTGCGTACTCGAAAACTGCAATTTGTTGTCTGCTGAATAAGCCTACAGAGTGTTGAAGGTTAAGCTACTTACATTTTTTCTCGCCATAGATATTATAGCAACTTTCACAGCAAGGATCGCCAAAGTAATCCATATCACAATCCTCCGGGAACGCTATCAAGTTTGGTATCATTTCATCGCAATAGTATTCGTCGGTGCAGCCATACGGAGCTTTCGCAACTGAAAAAAAAGAACCAGAACAATGACAAAAATATTTAAAATAATAATTATAATAATAATAATAAATATTATTATTATTATTATTATTATTATTACTATTATTTCAATTATTATAATCATTTTATCATATGCCGTGGTTGATAAGCAGAGGCTGACGTCTTGTAATTAAAATCGTATGACCACACGTGTAATAACACTTTAGCGAGATTAAGTGACGTCATGAAGACGTCCATGTCAACCATGCATTTTGCGGAAAAAAGTTCAAATTTAAAGGCGATAATTTTAACGTGGTCATATGACTAAAAGAATCTTACACTCGTGGTCATTTCTTATGAAATTAATGACTCGCCGAGGGCTCGTTTAATAAATATCATATGAAATGACCACGAGTGTAAGATCTTCTATTTATTATAATTATAGTAATACTAACAAAATCTATAGTAATAATTACAAAATATTTTTATTATTATTATTTAGTACTATTTCAATTACTATTATTTTAAGTATTATTATTATTATTTTTTTATTATTATTATCAATATTGTTATTATTTATTATTATTTCAATGACACAAAGTGTTATATCGAGTACCATTTGTGATTTCATTGAAAATTTTATCAAAGTAAAATGCATTAATGACTTAATTATTTCAAACCATTTTTCTTCGTTCAGTTATAAAACAGAATTATTTTAGTGTGTCAATATGAATGCATTTGCAGTATTAAATATGAAAAGACCGGTAGTCCTTTTCGACATTTTTTTTTACACTAAGAACCTACTATTTTTACATCTAGAGTCCTAAACATAATGTCAGACAAATCGATAATTATACTGTTGGCCAACTTATTTTATAGGGCCAAACAATTTTTGTTGTTTACTATCTCCAGCGCCGCAGTGAAGCTCTGAAGTATGTCATGCAACTGCAAAGAAGGTAACATTTTTCAGTGACCAAGTAATATGTGTGGGTTTGTTCACAATCATCAATGTCAAAGTATTTAGGGCTACATGTATATTACATATGAGGCCTAATTAATCGAAACTATCTAGTCCGGTCTAGAGAAAACCCTTTACCATCACGTGAACACGTCCGTGAAATGAACACCGACTAAAACCCACTTTATATAGAGAAAACTGGGGTATAGAGGATATACATTATTTTGCTTATTACTGCTCCAGGACAGATTGTGAGCACCTACAACCTATGTTTGCAGTAAAATATTTATCAGAACATCATGAAAACATGCCTATATAAGTTTGACCCCATTGAACCCCACCTTTATATAGTAAAACTGGGATTAACAGGGGTAAACTTTATTTTACTTATTTTCGCTCTAAAATATGGATTGTGGTTACTCGTTAGAACCGCCTCATCGAGGCGGTTCTAACGAGTACCCACAATCTATATTTCCAGCAGAAATATCACAATTTTTCATTTAAAAAAGTTTCGTTTTATCGGGCGTTAAGTTTACAATGTATTTGTATAGGCGTATTTTCGCAATGAGTAACCGTTTTGGAGATGTGAAAAAATGCACTATGTCGCATGCGTGTGTTATTGATATGTAGTTCACAGTTTACTGTTTGTAGTTGTAGTCGTGACTTCTATGGAACACCTTTGTAAAGAAAATTTATCTCTTATCATGCCGAATAAGCAAATTAACCACGCCCATTTCTGATTATCAGCCAATCAGATTGCATGATCTAATATTTTCGTTCACATCCACAAACTGAATGTCGAACAGTGTAGATCCTGATCAGATGGCTTCTTCAGAAGCCACCTGATCAGTCATATGGCTTCTTCAGAAGCAATCTGATCGGGATCTACACTGGTTGCAAAGGTAGGGGTTTCCGTGAAGAGAAGGATAAGAGGATAAGGGTAAACTTGCTCGTCACTTGTTCACTCCACTGTTGTCAGTTCTGGGTCGTAGTCTTTGCTTCTGACGGACCGCCTTTGTGGAATTTTTAGGTTCACTACAGCTGGTGTTAAAGAAATGTGTTGCGACCGCAAAAGTCCCTCTGCTATCCATCATAAGCTGGGTTATAATGTCTGATCAGGGTTATAATTTCTGATATAGGTAATCATCATTTTTCAACTTGAAATTTTCCTTTTTAGGGTGATTAATTTTAAAGTGTATTTCTAATTTTGAAAACATTTGCGGGTTACTGAAAACTTGTACTCTCCACCGTTTTCAGATTTTGGTATTAGTCCTTGCTTCTATGGGGGTCACACTCTCCACTGTTTTCAGTTTTGAGTTTTAGTCCTTGCTTCTATGGGAATCACCCTCTCCACTGTTTTCAGTTTTGAGTTTTAGTCCTTGCTTCTATGGGGGATCACCGTCTCCACTGTTTCAGTTTTAAGTTTAAGTCCTTGCTTCTATGGGGGTTACCCTCTCCGCTGTTTTCAGTTTTGCGTTTTAGTCCTTGCTTCTATGGGGGCCAGCCTCTCTACTGTTTTCAGTTTTGCGTTTTAGTCCTTGCTTCTATGGGGGTCAGCCTCTCCACTGTTTTTAGTTTTGGGTTTTAGTCCTTGCCTCTATCGGGTTCACCCTAGACTAGCTACTAGTCGGATGTCATATTTTAAAGTTGATAAGTAATATTCTTCTGTTTTTTGTTTTTTTTGTTTTTACTTTTTTCCCCCTTTTTGATAGCAACCTGTTTATCTTGGGAAGATATCCGACTAGTACAATACGAAATGGACTCCCAGAAGTGATTGGCATTTATTGCTTTCTTAATGGCCCTTATCTGATTCCACAGGCTGTTAAAATTATGGTTTCTGCAGTGTTTGTTTACATTACTGTATTCTGAAAGAAGGGGTTCTGAGTTTCAGGCATATTTACACATCAGCATTTTAGAAGTAGAGACATCAGTCTCTGTATATATAGGATCTGTAGCATTTTGATAGCATAGATTTTAACTTGTGAAAAATTGTGTTTTCAGATTTATATTGAAATTTAATATACTGAGATAATTACTTCAGATTAACAAAGTAGAAGTAAAACAAAGATCAGGAATCGATGCAAGCCTGTGTAATGTAAACCAACTGGGTAACATTATTTTCCTTATTTTTTTTCTCACCAAACAGCTCAATTAGGTGCTTCTAATTATTTTTATCATTTTGTGAAAAGGGGGGGGGGGGGGTGGAGGGGGGGGGGTTACGGCCCTTTCAAGATTATTTCACATACCTTTCAAGATTATTTCACTCGTTAATCAGAGAGGGTGGGGGTGGTACGAAAAGCAGAGTACCCCGAGAAAAAAGAAAACATCTGACCTTCCGTTGGAGAACTTGGCGTCTCATATGTGAAGCGAGCAAGGCTCGAACGCACAGTGATGAAAGACCTAATGATTAAGAATCAGCGCTCTTATCCAATTGGCCACGGAGGCCCATTCTGAATATTATACAAAACTGTATTTGGAACAAAAATAACATCATTTTTCTCATTCCTGCTCCAAACATAGATTGAGTAAACTTGTTAGAACCACCTCAAACGGTGTTTCTAACAACTATTATACATAACGAAAACAAGCCTATATAATTTTTCTCCCTTAAACCCCACTTCTATATGTTAAAACTAGTTTACACTTGGTATACATTATTTTTGTGCAACATCATAGATTAGAACCGCCTTGGCAAGGCGATTCTTGTAAGTTTCCCAGATTCTAAATTTTTATGCCCCGCCTATTCGAAGAATAGCGGAAGGGCATTAAGTGTTACTCCTGTCCGTCCGTCCACCCGTACGTCCATACTTCCGTCCCACTTCGTGTCTGGACCATAACTCCTAAACCGCTTTCTGCTCCTAACATTTATTGTGGAATTTGTGAGAACCACCTCATTGAGTCAGTTCTAATAAGTACACATAATCTATGTTTTGAACATAAATAACATTATTTTCTTTATTTCTGCTTGATACGTGGATTCACTGGATTGTGGGTACTTCTTAGTACCATCTCAATGAGGCGGTTCTAATATTCTAGCAAGTATATACAATTTATGATTGGAACAGAAATACCAGCTTTCCTCATTTCTGATGTAAACGTAGATTTTGGGTACTTGATAGAAGTGACTCAGTGCTCTAAACAGGCTGTGGGTTCTACGATCCATGACATGGTGCTAAAACATTGATCTTTGGTTCTGTTCACATTGTACACATGGTATGTTTGAAGTAGTAAATAGGCAACGAAACTCCTAAATTGTCATCTAAACATTGAAAGAACTCTCAGAAGCCCCCATGGTGTAGTGGTTATGCTACTCGCCTTGTAAACCAGGGATTGCAGGATCGATCCCGGGCTTCTCCAGACTTTCGGATGAGTCTTTAAACCGACGTCCCGTCTCCGTATGACCATAGCTGTTGGTGGGACGTAAAACTGAAACACTCACTCACTTTAGAGAATGTCTCCTATAAATATGGAAGTGACTGTCTTCATGCAAACAGTGCGGACTTGGTAAGACGCTGATCTGAGTTTGTACTATATTATTCAGTCAATTTCCACTTTCATAAACGTTTTCAATCTTATCATCACGAAAACATGCCTATATATTATATTTTAAACCCCACTTTTATATAGTAAAACTGAGGTTTACAGGGGTATATATAATTTCTCTTATTTCTGCTCAAAGACATAGGTTGTGAGTACTCGTTAGAACCACCTCGGCGAGGCGGTTCTAACGATCACCCACAACCTTTGTTTGCAGTGAAAAAAAGAAAAACCTCACACATTTTTTTTTTTCAATTAAGAGATGTGAAAAAAGCACTATGTTGCATGGGTGTGTTAACGAAATGTATACATACTTTATTTTGTACAACAAAAATCACTTTTTTCTGCATTGTGAATTTTTGTTCAATACGATAGCTGATTGAATTTTGGTGTGTGTAGCACAGTGAACTCTGACTAAAATGCCAGTTTGACTTATCAGTAGGTGATCAGTATTGGGTACAGAAAAAGCGATAAACATTTCATGACTGCAGCTGTAATCAATCATTTACCAACCAGAATCTTGGAAGGTGAAATTCGAATTGTACTAGACCTAGATCTGACTAGACTAGATCTGAGACAAGATTGAAGATATTTGATAAAAACACCAGAAAGGTTGGTCATTGGTAAATATGACATCAAGGTCTAGGAGCTAGACTAGGGTCACCCTCTCCATTGTTTTCAGTTTTGGGTTTTAGTCCTTGCTTCTATGGGTGTCACCCTCTCCACTGTTTTCAGTTTTGGGTTTAAGATCTTGCTTCTGTGAAGGTCACCCTCTCCACTGTTTTCAGTTTTGGGCTTTAGTCCTTGCCTCTATGGGGGTCACCCTCTCCACTGTTTTCAGTTTTGGGTTTAAGATCTAGCTTCTATTGTGGTCGCCCTCTCCACTGTTTTCAGTTTTGGGTTTTAGTCCTTGCTTCTATGGGGGTCAACCTCTCCACTGTTTTCAGTTTTGGGTTTTAGTCCTTGCCTCTATGAGGGTCGCCCTCTCGGCTGTTTTCAATATTGAGTTTTAGTCCTTGCTTCTATGGGGGTCAACCTCTCCACTGTTTTCAGTTTTGGGTTTTAGTCCTTGCCTCTATGAGGGTCGCCCTCTCGGCTGTTTTCAGTATTGAGTTTTAGTCCTTGCTTCTATGGGGGTCACATTCTCCACTGTTTTCAGTTTTTGGTTTACGATCTTGCTTCTATAGGGGTCACCCTTTCCACTGTTTTCAGTTTTTGGTTTCAGTCCTTGCTTCTATTGGGTCACCCTCCACCATTTTCAGTTTTGGGTTTTAGTACTTGCTTCTATTGGGGTCAGCCTCTCCACTCTTTTCAGTTTTCGGTTTAAGTCCTTGCCTCTAGGGGGGGGGGGGTGGGGGGACAGCTTCTCCACTTTTTTCAGTTTTGAGTTTAAGTCCTTGCTTCTATGGGGGTCACCCTCTCCACTGTCTTCAATTTTGTATTTTAGTCATTGTTTCTATGGGGGGGTCACCCGCTCCACTGTTTTCAGTTTTGATTTTTAGCTATTGCCTCTATGGGGGTCACCCTCTCCGCTGTTTTCAGTTTTGGATTTTAGTCCTTGCCTCTATGGGGGTCGGCCTCTCCGCTGTTTTCAGTTTTGTTTTTTAGTCATTGCCTCTATGGGGGTCACCCTCTCCACTGTTTTCAGTTTTGGGTTTTAGTCCTTGCCTCTATGAGGGTCACCCTCTCGGCTGTTTTCAGTATTGAGTTTTAGTCCTTGCTTCTATGGGGGTTACCCTCTCCACTGTTTTCAGTTTGAGGTTTAAGGCCTTGCTTCTATGGGGGTCAACCTCTCCACTGTTTTCAGTTTTGGGTTTTAGTCCTTGCTTCTGTGGGAGTCAACCTCTCCACTGTTTTCAGTTTTGGGTTTTAGTCCTTGCTTCTATGGGGGGTCACCCTCCCCACTGTTTTCAGTTTTGTGTTTTAGTCCTTGCATTTATGGGGGTCACCTTCTCCGCTGTTTTCAGTTTTGGATTTTAGTCCTTGCCTAACATATCATAAACATAGCATACACTTTATTTACACTCAGGTCGTACGACACATGAGGAACATACATAATGTACAAAATACATGGGCATGGTAAGCGTTACATAATCATGACAAAGACAACAATATTAATATGTGAATTATTTGTCATGGAACGGGGTGGTCTAAGTACAGAAAAAACACAGCGGTAATGAAATACAACGACGCCATTCCAGCGTCAAGACGCGCGTGTCTTGCGCATCATGACGTCGCTTCGACGCTTTGATGTATCTTCGTCTGAATACCAAGAGTTTGTTTGTATAATTAATTTGCGGTTTAACGTCCCCGTCAACGCTGTATAGGTCATTTTGGAGACGTTGCTTTCAATTTTGTTGGGTCGAACAGAGAGAGAGGAATGCGGTAGAATTACGGTATATGATACACATGGATACAATCACGTGCATCTCGTGCAGTTGATAGTGTGTGCTACCTGTCAGACCCAACATTTGGATAGTTTATACCTAGACGTCTGTCTAATCCAGGTAGTTCTTTTTTATTTTATTTACTTTTATTTATCCAGAGAGAGAGAGAGAATGTAAATATACACACCATGATACCCTTCTCCCTCATTAACGAAAACGAAAGTACAAGGGAGAAGAGAGTGACATGGTGATAATAATAGTAATGATAAAAAAAAAAAATAAATAAATAAACACGTCTGAGACCTGACTCGTCGCCGGCGCGACTTTGCGCAAACGTCATGTGTCCAGTAGGATTTCTGGTGAACATTATCACTGATTATGATAATAATAATGATAAAAAATAAATAAGTAAATAAATAATAATAATAATCAATAAAATAGAAAAAAAAGATAAATAGATAAATAAATAAATAACAATGCAAGCATTATGTATAGATATAAATGTCTTGTATTACATTGCAAAATTGTACCTTAACAATATTGTTTCCCCGACACTAATATACGTCTACACTGTTTTTTTGCAAATAACGCGCAAGCAACGCCGCACCAACGTTGATACCACGTCAGGGCATTGAATCGACGCCGGCGCGACGTTGCCCAAACGCCTCTATGGGGGTCAGCCTCTCCGCTATTTTTAGTTTTGAGTTTTAGTCCTTGCTTATATGGGGGTCACCCTCTCCACTGTTTTCAGTTTTTGGTTTTAGTCCTTGCTTCTAAGGGGACAGCCTCTCCACTGTTTTTAGTTTTTGGTTTCAGTCCTTGCTTCTATGGAAGTCACCCTCTCCATTGTTTTCAGTTTTGGGTCTTAGTCCTTGCTTCTATGGGGGTCACAGTCTCCACTGTTTCCAGTTTTCGGTTTAAGATCTTGCTTCTATGGGGGTCACCCTTTCCACTGTTTTCAGTTTTTGGTTTCAGTCCTTGCTTCTATTGGGTCACCCTCCACTATTTTCAGTTATGGGTTTTAGTCATTGCCTCTATGGGGGTCCCCCTCTCCGCTGTTTTCAGTTTTGGATTTTAGTCCTTGCCTCTATGGGGGTCAGCCTCTCCGCTGTTTTAAGTTTTGTGTTTTAGTCCTTGCTTCTATGGGGGTCACCCTCTCCACTGTTTTCAGTTTTGGGTTTTAGTCCTTGCCTCTATGAGGGTCGCCCTCTCGGCTGTTTTCAGTATTTAGTTTTAGTCCTTGCTTCTATGGGGGTTACCCTCTCCAATGTTTTCAGTTTTAGGTTTAAGTCCTTGCTTCTATATGGGTCACCCTCTCCACTGTTTTCAGTTTTGGGTTCTAGTCCTTGCTTCTGTGGGAGTCAACCTCTCCACTGTTTTCAGTTTTGGGTTTTAGTCCTGGCTTCTATGGGGGGTCACCCTCCCCACTGTTTTCAGTTTTGTGTTTTAGTCCTTGCATCTATGGGGGTCACCTTCTCCGCTGTTTTCAGTTTTGGATTTTAGTCCTTGCCTAACATATCATAAACATAGCATACACTTTATTTACACTCGTCGCTTCGACGCTTTGATGTATCTTCGTCTGAATACCAAGAGAGTTTGTTTGTATAATTAATTTGCGGTTTAACGTCCCCGTCAACACTGTATAGGTCATTTTGGAAACGTTGCTTCCAATTTTGTGGTGTCGAAGAGAGAGAGAGGCATGCGGTAGAATTACGGTATATGATACACATTGATACAATCACGTGCATCTCGTGCAGTTGATAGTGTGTGCTACCTGTCAGACCCAACATTTGGATAGTTTACACCTAGACGTCTGTCTAATCCAGGTAGTTCTTTTTGATTTTATTTACTTTTATTTATCCAGAGAGAGAGAGAGAGAGAGAGAGAGAGAGAGAGAGAGTGAGAGAGAGAGAGTGTGTGTGTGTGTGAATTCGGGTTTAACGTCGCTTTCAACAATTTTTCAGTCATATCACGACGGTGTCTGGTTGCGACAGGGAGCTCATTGCTCACGTTTATAGTGCTGCCTCACTGAAGTATCATGTCCCAGACACATTACATGATACCACACCCAGTCACATTATCCTGACACTGGATCGACCAGTCCTAGCTCTACCCCGTAAATCTGAGTGCCAAACGAGGAGCAGCTAGTACCATTTTTAACGACTTTGGTATGTCGCGGCCCGGGATCGAACCCGAGACCTCCCGTTCCCCGGAGCGGACACTCTACCAACTGAGCTATCGGGGCCGGTAAAGAGAGAGAGAATGTAAATATACACGCCATGATACCCTTCTCCCTCAGATAACGAAAACGAAAGTACAAGGGAGAAGAGAGTGACATGGTGATAATAATAGTAATGATAAAAAAAATAATAATAATTAAATAAACACGTCTTAGACCTGACTCGTCGCAGGCGCGACGTTGCGCAAACGTCATGTGTCCAGTAGGATTTCTGGTGAACATTATCACTGATTATGATAATACCGATGATAAAAAATAAACAAGTAAATGAATAATAATAATAATCAATAAAATAGAGAGAAAAAAGATAGATAGATAGATAAATAAATAAATAACAATGCAAGCATTATGTATAGATATAAATGTCTTGTATTACATTGCAAAATTGTACCTTAACAATATTTTTCCCCGACACTAATATACATTTACACTGTATTTTTTTTTGCAAATAACGCGCAAGCAACGCCGCACCAACGTTGATACCACGTCAGGGTGTTAAATCGACGCCGGCGCGACGTTGCCCAAACGTCATATGTCCAGTAGGGTTTCTTGTGGACGTACAACATTTTGTCATTACTGTTCACATTTCACAGTCAGCAGTAATATATTTGGGAGGGGGTATAACCGACTTTGTAATTTGGGTATCAAGGAGAGAGAGAGATGCATAAAATACACGCCAGTATACCCTTCTTCCTTCGGTTGCAAAAAGAAAGTACAAGGGAGAAGGAAGAAGAGAATGGCATAATAATAATTATGAAAAAAGGACATAGTTATCTTGTATTTACATGACAATTTTGTGGCAAAAAAGTATATTCTCTCAACATAGATATACATGTTCTGATTTTTTTTTTTGGTAAATAACGCACACACGACGCCACACCAACGTCGATACAACATCTGGATGTCGAATCGACGCCGATGCGACGTCGCCTTAACGTCATGTGCCCAACAGGATTTCTTGTTAACATTTTACATATATCTTCTTCTTTTCGGTCTGTCTTATAGGACATGTACAATGACCACTGTTCATACTATTTTCACGTTTTCCCGTCTAATATGATGCCTTTTGGGTGATGTGAGTTTATTGGTTAATTTAAAAGGCCTTGAACGGTTTTCTCGTCAGTCGACTGCTATACGCTACAGAGAATAGAAGGGAAGATTTGTCTTTAGACCAAAGTTCATGAGTCAGGATTTTGACAGGCAGAGCGACTTGATGTTTGAGTTTTGTTTCAAGATTTGGCTACACCATCCGCAAGTGTGTTGCTGGAACAAAACAGGAGGAAGTGCTGAGAAACCAGTCAGAGCCAGCTAAACGGAATGAAGTTGAGTATACTTTTTGAACTGTAACAATTAGGTTATTTAAAATGTTTGAGACCCGCAAAAAGAGAATAGTCCCGTAACCTGCCAGCAAGGTTTGTGAGTAGTAAAAAGAGGTTTCAGGGATCGCCTGGAAAGTCGCAAAAGTAGCAGGAAAATATCACTGTGCCATTGGCATTTTGTCAGATTATGACCAGGTGTTTGTGCCCAGCAGATTGGTATTCGATCACTGAGCTTTCAAATTCATTCGTTGATGTTGTTGTTTTGTTAAGAACCCAGAAATGCGGCCGCCCAATACACAATTGGTGATTTGACAAAAAGCAAAACTCTACCTATAGAGAGTTAAATGCTTGTTTTTAAGCGCTCGTGTGATTTAGACATTTGAGAGGGCAAACTGATCAGACTCTACACTGATAATCAGTATCTGGAAAAGACTTAAGATATTTGACTAATGAGGAAAATGGGGTCAATTTACTTTCGACAACTTTGCAGATTTTAAAGATTCTAAAGTTCAGAAGTTCCAAGTATTGGTCACCTGATACTACCGGAGTTGAGAAGCCTCCGCGGTGTAGTAATGCTTCTCGCCTCATTAACAAGTGGTCATGGGTTCGATTTCGAGCTTCTCCAAACTTTCGCATCATCGGAGTCTTGAAACAAAGGCCCCGACACAATATGACCTTAGATGCTCGTGGGACGTAAAACTCGAACACACGCACTACCGGAGTAAGCGCTTTTGCATATGGTTGGAGTCTGAATTTAAAGTGGATTGTTCCCCTTGTTTTTCTTAATTCTGAAAGCCTTGATCTATATGCGCTGTATGAAATCAAGAGGCGTTTTCATACTTCCCAAATCCTTGGCCCCTACTCATTGATCTAATGCCGGGTCGCTATCGAACTTATGTTCTGGAAGTGGCTTTCTATATACCTGAGTCAGATTCCAGGAGCCCATTTGCTATGTCGTCTTTTGTAAGTAATGTTCTTATTTATATGCTAGATGGTTACTCTAGTCTGTGCTCGGTTACAAAACAAGAGAGAAAAGGAAAAAAAAGAGAAATGAAAGACAGAAAATCATAAACAAAGACATTGCCGTCGCTATACTGATTTGTTTCATAATGTTTGTTCTGCGAGGTGCTATCGGAGATCAACACATGTACTTTTCGTTCATATTTTTATTTACCAGAAAACGCCTTTTCAACGGCTATATGAGTACGTTGAGACTTCATTAGAATTAGCACGTTTCAAGTAAAAATGTTTGATATTTTTTCCTTACGTAAATGTCCGGATATGGATTATTGGTGCTCGTCAGAACTGCCTCAATTAGCCGGTTCTAGTGGATACCAGTGGTCTATGTGTTTGGGCTGGAATTGGGAAGGCGGTTAATACCCTCGTAGACCCCACATTCGCCATACGGAGTCGGGTTTGGGGTGTTTACAATGTCTAGTTAACTTTACCTCTAATATACTTTGCGATTCAGCGCCCAGTAGCTATTTGTCATTTTCTTAAAGCTCTGTAACAACGCGGATTCAATATTGCAGCAACGTTGCTGTCGTATTGAATTCAAATAATAGCAGCTCGTGTTGAATTTCAATATTTTACTATTGCCTAGAAAGAATGCAGTTAATTTTTCAGTAAATTAACGTTAAGCGAACTCTGTCACATCCATGTATCCGTTCATAATTCTTTCAAACATCTCGTGCGTGGAAAACAGTATGCTCTAGTCCTTGTCTGAGCAATGTTTTTCTACATTTTATTGCCGTATAGTTTCTCTTATCTTTCTTTCCATACTGCAGTTCCCATCGCGAGGAACATATGCAGGCTGGTTGCGACTTACAGTTCAAATGCAAGAACGATAACACAACAGCAACACAAAGTAAAAGGCGATAGTGTTGCATTAAAAATTAAAAAGAACAAATCAGGCGAAAAGCATTATGGCAGAAGGTGGTCCAGGGCACTGAACGGGTCAAGTGTAGACTGCTTTTCTGTATATATGCTTTCTTTTGGTTCAGTGCGCATTCTTCCATGGCAACCTGGTGTAGACTGCTTTTCTGTATATATGCTTTCTTTTGGTTCAGTGCGCATTCTTCCATGGCAACCTGGTGTTAAAAAAAAAAAAAACATGTATTGGGTAGTAGCCCAGATATTGGTACCGGGTAGTAACCCAGAGAGAGAGAGAGAGAGAGAGAGAGAAAAAGACAGAAGTCAAGTAGATGTAACCCAGAGAGAGAGAGAGATAAAAAAAAGATTGGAAAAAAATAAGACAGAAGTCCTATCTTATAACAAGTAGCAGCTTTCTGCAAAGAGTTCAATCTTTATAAACCTGAGATTGTATCCCCGAGTCTTACGTCATGTGTCTGTTATCGTATCCTTAATTTTTACAGTATGATAATAACTATAGTGCGTTATTCTCGGAGAACATTCTTGGGTTTATATTTTAGTTTCGATGAAGAAGCTTAAAAATAATTTTGTGTTTTATAGATTCCTTTTCAAAGCGAACTATGGATTTCATGAGTTAGACGCCTAAAGGACCACCCTGGCATCGGAGATGCAGCAAAACGAATATGGGACAGTGTTACATTCTAGAGCAGACAGAACGAGCAACAATTTCTACTGTTAAGTGAGTTTGGTTCTACATGGTGCCAGGCAATTCGTTAGTCACTACAGGCTTCATCGGAAGTTCTTTGTGTGTTTCTTAGTCATCTAGTGAAGTCAAAAGTATCTGTTTCTGTGTAAGATTTTATTTCTACGCAATAAGTTGTAATCTTAAGTTGGCTTTAATGTCAAACCCTCGACAAAGAGTCCGTCTATATGGCCTTGGAAGGACTGAAGCGCATAATGTCAGCACCCATCAGGAAGGAGTCTATCACTGTGTATCGTCTACATAAGGGGAATTTCATGTTCTATTTCTTAAATAGTGAAAACATAAAAAGCGAATATGTATGTTCTTTGCGCACTGCGTGGCATGAGATTGTGTTTTGTGTAAAAAGATAAGTATAGAACGGTAATCAATATTACTCTGGCACCGATTAACGGCAGTTTTATGGTTAAACAGACATACAGCCGCTTCTCGGTTACAGCCGAAATCCGATCATTTTTCACTTAGGGTCTTCAGTATAACAAAACTTTTTGAAGTTATCATATAGAGTAAGAGAATATTTATTCGCGCTTTAGATTTATTTAAAGGCAAAACTAATCGTTGTCTCAGAAGCAGCTTCAAATAGCAATGGAGAAGAGCGCTTAGTAATGGCTCACGGTCATAGGAAACGTTTTTCTTCCAAAAGACGCCTTTAGTATCGTAAAATTGTGTTTTATAATTTTGTTTAAATCCTAGTTTCTCATAAACTATGGGTCGTGGGTTCAAGCCCTGGCTTATCTAGACTTTCGGATGAATTTTAAAACCGAACTCCCGTTTCATTATGACATGAGCCATTGGTCTGACGCAATACTTATATATAGGCACATACACACCATTCTGATTTAAGAATCCGTTACCTGGTACCCCTTCTTTGATTTTAAGTCGATCTGTAGCGTTCAGCGGCATTTCAAACCCAATCGTTTTCTTACTTGAATTCTTATTCTGTAATGTGACAGATTCTCGCATTGTGACCACAATGCAAGAGTTCGTCCCAGGACAGCATAGAAAAGGCTAGTTTTATTTTTGGACGAACGAAGTGAGGGAGAAAATACATCTTCTTCTTTTCGGTCTGTCTTATAGGACGTGTACAATGACCAATGTTCATACTATTTTCACGTTTTCCCGTCTTATATGATGCCTTTTGGGTGATGTGAGTTTATTGGTTAATTTAAAAGGCCTTGAACGGTTTTCTTGTCAGTCGACCGCTATACGCTACAGAGAATAGAAGGGAAGATTTGTCTTTAGACCAAATTTTTGATCGAAAATACAGTAATTAATGATCGGAACATCGGCTGTTTCCAACTGACAAAGTCAGAAGTCATTGACCAACCCATACATGTTTAACGTGATCTTGACAGGGGAATGAGACGGTCAATCAAAATATTTAGAATCGTGAACGATTTACAAGAGTTGAAAAACGTTTCGCCAGTTCTTACATTTCGAACAGTCAATACCACATTCAAGAATCTTTATATATTGAACATATCTAAATGCACAGTGTGAAATATAGAAAGTCATTGAATAGATTTTGGACACCAGTTTTCAGCTAAGGCGTTTTTTGCTGGATGTCGTGCGCTTTTAGATGTGAACGTTCTATTTTATAATAAATACTCAGTGCTCTATCCACAATATTTATGCATTGCGGTAGTATAGAGCTTTTGCCGTGACGTCACATGACAGGTCTGTCGAGTGTTGTCTATATTAGTTCGGGGTTAAACGGTCGTATCAGGAATTGTTTTCAATATTCATATTTTGCACCTTAGAGATTAAAATTCTTCCGATTATTGAATGAAAATAATTTTTGAATTCGTATTGATAATTTATAAATTTTTCTTATTTTTATAACTGAGTTTAATGCCGGTTTTATTCAAGTATCGCGCAATTACCATAGACGAATTATCCAAGATTTTCGTTTTTTTTTTTTTTTTTTTTTTTTTAATGCTATTAGAAATCATTGATTGGATGTATAAATAAGTAGAAAATGACAATCTGATATTTTTCTTTTAAACAGTTGTATCGCGGTTTAAATTTCCTAATGTTTTGTTTTCTAACGACTATGGTCCATAGTTTCTCCTCAGTTAAGATAGATAACTCTGTATTGATCAGGTATTTGACGTCACGGGATTTCGTTCAACTGTCGATTTTAATACGAAGTATGGACATACATGTTAAGATTTCATAACTTCAGTTACGATTAGGAGTTGACTACTTTGGCAGTCATGTGATTACCAGAACAGCATAGCGTAGTATGTTGCATTGTTACAAGTTGATAATAAATGGAAACCGTCGATCTGTAGCGTTCAGCGGCATTCCCGATCTGTAGCGTTCAGCGGCATTTCCAACTCAATCGTTTTCTTACTTGAATTCTTATTCTGTAATGTGACAGATTCTCGCAGTGTGACCACAATGCAAGAGTTCGTCCCAGGACAGCATAGAAAAGACTACTTTTATTTTCGGACGAAGTGAGGGAGAAAATAAAACAAAAGAATATTTGACAATCGGGTTTGATCAGATTTGAGAGCTAATTCAAGGAATTTTATAACACTCGCGAGCACTGTCTGTGAAGGAATGCCCGCCTCACAAACCTTACAGGGGATGGTCACTAATTTTCAGTGAGCATACATTTTTACATATATACACTTATTTACACATTTACTCACATATACACCTGTTTTCTTTGTGATTATTATTATTATTATTATTATTATTTTTATTATTTTTTCCCAGTTGCCGACATGGGTTATAATACATATACACGAGTCATCAGGTTGTGCAGTCGGTGCCATGAACACCCCTCGAAACTCGAGTTCATATAGAGAAAACCAAGGTTTACAGGGGTACGCCTTATACTTCCCATTCCCGCCCCGAGCCATAGGCCGCGGGTATCCGCTAGAACGGCGGTTCCAACGAGCACCCACAACCCACACCCGGAGCATAAGTATGAGGGATATCATACTTTTTTTTGTTGGGGGGGGGGGGGAATTTCCCGTTTGTAGATGAGAAAAAAAGTGCACTATGTCACACGGGAGTGTTATCGTGATGTTTGTCAGTTGAATCCGCGCCAACGGGGTTTGGGGGAAGCTCGACCCGGTGCGGTGTAAACTACCCGCCACAAAAAGCGTCATGGGTCCTGAAATTTAGGTGGCATTGCACCATTCAAGTAGAAGACATGAAAATGGCTACAGGACCAAGAGGAAACGCAGTCTTGTCTGTCTATCTTCTTATACTGAGTCGGTCATATCTGGCCATTACCTCAGTTGATTGGGTGGCTAAATTTAGAATTTAGCTGAAAAAAAGAGAGGCACTGGATGCGTCCTTAAAACTATTTACAATCTGCATAACAGAGGTATCCTAAAACGCATACCTCTGAGTCCCAATCTTACACTGTGCGGGCTTTGAACTCTTTTGCGGACTTGGCATTCACCGCAGAGCAGGGAAGACTATTCCATTGGGGAATAGTTCTAGGAAAGAACGAGTTCTTCAGGGCATCACTATAGGACTGGTATCTACGATATTGTGAGTCGTTTACTTTTGATGCCCTTGTTTGGGTCGACACTGTTACAGGGGTCAAGTACCTATCTTTATCAATAGACACTGAATCAGAGTGTATCTTGTAGAAGAAGGTTAAAGAGGACTGCTCACGACGGGCCTCCAGGGACGGCCACTCTAGCTCATTAAGCATGTCACCGACGCTACTTCTATTTCGCCATCGCCTACAGGTCCATCGAGCAGCTGTCCTCTGCACCTTCTCCCCCTGCTGAGTCTGAGTTTTAACATAGGGATGCCAAATGGGTGATGCATATTCAAGTTGAGGGCGAACCAATGTTTTATATGCAACATCCTTTGTCTGCCTAGGTGCAAAAGCCAAGTTCCGTCTAAGGAATCCCAAAGTCCTAGTTGCTTTAGATGTAATCTCTGAGATATGTTGACCCCAATCAAGATCGTCAGTGATGGTGATACCAAGATATTTGGCGGATTGAACATGCTCCAAAACTTGCTGGTGAAGAGTATAGTCAAACTTAATTTGCTTGTCCGGAGGGTGTCGTGACACTCTCATTGAGTGACATTTGGCCACATTGAACTTCATTTGCCAATCGGCCTCCCACTGTGCAAGTTGATCCAGGTCATCTTGTAAAATAAGACAGTCAGAAGGAGAATATATGTTCCTATACAGGACACAATCATCAGCAAACAAACGGACCGATGACCTGATATTTTCAGGGAGATCATTAATGAAAACCAAGAAAAGGACCGGTCCAAGGACCGAACCTTGGGGGACTCCAGATAAAACAGGGACTGGATCAGACGCTTGGCCATCAAGTACAACTTGTTGTGAGCGCCCAGAGAGCCATGAGCTAATCCACCTATGCGTGGATCCTCTTATCCCATAGTACTCCAGTTTATGTAATAGCCTTCTGTGAGGTACCTTGTCAAAGGCCTTAGCAAAGTCCATGATGATCAAGTCAGTCTGTTTGTGGCCACGGTTTATGGCGCCATCCAGATTGCTCACAATGTCATGGTAAAATTGAACAAGCTGCGTTTCGCAAGACCTTTGACTCCGGAAACCATGTTGACAGTCAGCAAGAATGCTCTCAAAGGCTAAGTGCTTGTTGATGTTGCTTACTAATATATGCTCCAGGGTTTTGCAACAGATGCATGTTAGCGACACTGGTCTGCACCCCCGTTGACCGAATACGGTAGACAAGCCATATATACCAGTCAAATGCTGTTTTGTTCTTATTTTTGTCGTTGTTATTGTATTGTTATTAATAATATTATTATTATTATTATTATTTATTATTATTATGTTTACTATTATTTTTATTATTATTATTATTGTTGTTGTTTAATGAACTTATGTGGCTATTAAGAAACGTCACCAATGCGAATTATGTTAATGGAAATGTCGGAATACTATATCCACAAAGCGGCATATTTTTTAATGATTGTAACGTTGTTGCTAGTGAGTAACTCTACAAATTTTAACATATTTGGGCGATTTAAGTAATATGGCTTTATTAAATCGCGTCTATCGGCAGAAAAATATGGGCATTTACATACGTAATGAAATTCATCGCCAATATCGTTCAGAGTATACAGATTACATTTTCGTTCATTTATTTCCGTGCCATCCTATCTACCTGTTTCTATTGGTAATTTATGGTTATTTGTCCGCAGTTTGAAAAATAAAATATACAACTTACGCGGCAAAGCAGTGAAATATTTTTCAAGCGCAAAATTCTGTTTAAAATTAAAATAAATTAGAGCCTTCGTCGAGTGCGATCTCTGCCCTTGCCAGGACTGTATGAATTGGTCAATAAGTATTTTCTTGGCAAAACAACTAAGTGACTGTGAGTGGACGTTTTGTTGAAGGAGCCATTTGTCTGGCCGTCCTATTTGTTGAAATTGTTTTTCGTAAACTGTATCCAGTTGGAGAAGTTCGCACCTGAATGTAGCAAACTCTGATAGAATAGTAATGAAAGTTTAAAATCATTACTGTGAATGAGTCTATTCCAAAAGCCTACTACTCTAGTTTTGACAATTATTTCTAGCGTGTAGCGTCCGAGTTCACCGTATATCATGTAGAGTAGGGTACTTTTTCTAGCTAATGTAATTTTGCGAAGAAAATCATTATGAACCTTTTCGATCATGTCCAAGTTTTCGTAGCCCCAAACTTCACACGCATAGGTTAAGATTGGTAAAACTGTATGGTCAAATAATTTTAGTTGTAGGTCTAAAGGTATATTTAAATTATTAATTCTTATAAATAGGAGGGTCATGGTTTTTTTTTTGGCTTGTTGGACAATATGTTTTTTGGCATTCAGGAAACTGCCGGACTGAGAAAAGAAAACCCCGAGGTATTTGTATTTATCTACAACTTCATTGTTGACATTGTTGATATTGAATTGCATGTTTGGCCTTTGACGTGCTCCAAAGATCAGAATTTTAGTTTTTTTCCGTGTTTATTTCTAATTTCCACTCCTGGCAATATTTAGTAAAGTAAGATAAGCAACTCTGTAGCTCCCCCGGGCTATCTGCCATCAGAACCGTATCATCCGCGTATAGTAATGTGAATATTCTTAAATAAATCATAATATCATCATCGTTAATGTCGATCGTTATCCCGGAGAGATATCGAAAATAGCACAGGGGAAAGGTTTTCCCCCTGTCTGACTCCACAGTCACATGCAAAAAAAAAGGCCGAGTTTTTACCATTAACAGAGACGCTAGATTTAATTCCGTCATACATGTTATGCACGAGACGAAAAAATTTTCCATTTACAGAAGTATCGAGTAATTTTTTCCACAACCCTATATGCCAAACAGAATCAAAGACCTTTGAAAAATCAAAGGCGCAATACAGTTTTTTCCTTTTAGCTTTTAAAAGTTCTATTAATGCATTCAACGTGAAAATGTGATCTGCTGTGGAATATCCTTTACGGAAACCGGCCTGGTTTTCATTAAGTAAGTCGAAAGTATTAAGAAATTGTGTTAGCCTGTTATTTAGTATAGATGTAAATAGTTTGCCAAGACAGATAAGCACAGTAAAAGGGCGGTAATTTTCAGGGTCTGACTGGGCTCCCTTGTTTTTATATAGTGGGCAAATTTTACCTTCTAGCCAAGAGTCTGTAAGATTCCAGAATCAAAGATAGTATTGAATAATTTCATGTATAAGGGTAATAATGTAGACGCAGTGGATTTTATAAATTCATTTACTATTCCATCATGGCCTGACGCTTTACCTGAGTTAAGCCCTTTAATTACTAAAGATATTTCACTTTCAGATATTTTTTATTGAAAATTTGATTGGTATCATCGATGTTGAATTTAGAATTATGAAGATCGAAATCTGCGTTATCTTCAGATGTGTTTACGTCCTTAAAATAGTCATAAAACGTTTGAAGAGGAGGGGCTGGTGTTTTTGTTTGTCGTTTGATGCTATTAAGGTAGCGCCAAAATTCTTTAGGGTTTGACGATTGTATATTTCTGAGCTTATTTGCGTTCTTGTTTTTGTACCTAGAAATATAGAAATTCATTAGTTTTTTATAAGTTTGGCTATTCTGTTGAAGTCTTAAATATGATTGATTATTTCTTGACCTTTTATAGGCTTTCCTTGCTGCATGTAATTATTACGTGCCTCGCGACATTGGTAACCAAACCAAGGCTTGTCATTGGACATATTTGATGTAGATTGTTTAACGGGGAAGCAGGTTTTGGCTGTTTCCGTCATGGCTGTAGCTAGAGTGTTTGTGACGTTATTTATGCTTATTTTTGTAGGCTGTATATCATAAGAAAGATCGTTTACTATTTCAACCGGAAAAGTGGATATATACTTGTCGGCATACCGAGAATCCCATTTTCTATATGGTGTACTTTTAGTTAAGGTCTGTTTTGGGGCGCTTGCCAAATGAGGATCGATTGTAACTGACCACTTAAGTAGATCATGGCCATCACTATAAAGGGAATCCGTAACGATGACTTCAAAATTCAGTAATAATTTCAAGCAAGCAACAGAACAGATCGTATAATCTATCAAAGATTGATTGCGAAAGGTACAATTTCGTTCATTTTTGTCCTTGCCAAACCGGCAGTTTAGGATAAACAAATTATTATTAATGCAAATATCAATCAGTCTGTTACCGTTATTGTTAGTATTTTGTCTTGAGATATACGTTTCTTGTTTATATTTAACTTTGTTAATTCGTCTGACTGATTGTAGAAGTTTAACGTGGCTTTGTCAAAGTTTAAGATGCCGGCTATAGTTGTGTCTACAGTTGTGAAATCGCTCAACTCGGATGTCCTGGCATTCATATCACCTGATAGACAAACAAATGAAGACTGACAACACATAGAGGTAATCTCCATTTCCAGATTTAAATATTCGTCTTCATTTAGAAAACGTGACTGGGCAGGTGGGATATATAAGACCCCAAGAATAAGATCTTCTTCGATTTGGAATACTGATTTATCCAATTTCACCCATAGTATATAATCTGAATCAGTGGGTATCTTTTTAATTTTTCTTGGTTAAATGGCTTTTATGGATTATGCCTTTCCCGCCAGACTTACGAAGGGATTTTTGTTTACGTTTTTGGGAAAGAAAAGAGTAACCTGAAACTGAGATGACATCTGTATCATCAAGTTTTGTTTCGGTAACACAAAAAATATCAAAGTGCGACAGGGTTTCTAAAAAGTCGGAAAAATTCAAACGACGTTTTAACCCACAGACGTTTAGACAACCAAACACAGATTCATGGAGATTTATGTGCAAAGTATTACTTGTCACCCCCGCGCTTTCCTATTTTGAATTTTTCGTTTTGTCATCATTTTGCTTTTTACCCGCATTCTGGCACGATGATTTTACCAAGCGCTGTTTGCTAAGAGAGCGTTGTTGATTTCTGCCAGATGTACGCGATGCTCCCGAAGACGACGACTGACTGCGTGACCTACGCGACTCGCCTAAAACCGTATTTTCTACTACGATATTTGAGTTTGTTACCCGTTCTTCGCTTGTTGATTTAAGCAGTGAATCCGCCAGCGCAGAGGGTGACAGGTAAAAATCACTGTTATGATGGCCTGTTTCCTTAGGCCGTGTTGAAGGGGAGTTTGTGCTATTGGGTTTATGCCAAATGCTGGTTTTATCACTATCAACGTTTGTTTTCATGTTCTGATCATCGTTTCTTGGTATCGTTTCAGCATTTGATTGTGGTGTAGGTCGCGCAGTATCATCTAACAGGTTACTGGAAGCTGATGCTGTTTTGGATTCATTGGGCAAATCTATTTGAACCTGCGCATGCGCGCAGTCACGCTCATCGTCATCATTTGATACAGTACTAACAGTTTCCGAATATCGATTAGCAGATGTACCAGCAGCTAGGTTATGTTTAACAAGCAATCCGGGTGGGTGGATTGCTTTATCCGAGTCATGTGTGTCCATTGCTTTATGTGATACACAAGTACTAGACTGCGCACTTCCTTGCTGGGACCCCGTAGAATTTATTACGGATGCGTACGTTGGACTCTGAGTAGCGATAGTGACGTTCCCTTGTGTAGAGGTGATTCTACTTCCTCTGAGAACTTCGTATTAATCAGGAAAAAGATCAACTGCAACCACGCCATTAATTATTAATTTAGCTGGATAAACGATGCTGACTTGGTTTGCGGGGTTTCTCCGTGCATCTTTGAATTTTGGCCATTGCGACTTTCGGGCGTTTACTATTTCTGACGGCTGATACTGAAAGATGTTCCCTTTAAGGATCGAGCAAGGAATAATATATCCTCAACATCTTTATAGAAACTAAAAGCAACAATAATGGGCCTCGGACATTTAAATCTGTTGTATCGACCCAGGCGATGCGCCCGTTCAATAGTAGGAAGTTCATCTCCGCCGAACTTGTTTTCTAGGAAATCGATTATCATTTTGCGACAATCTTCATTTGTTGATTCTGGTAAACCCCTAAATAACAAATTATTGCGCCGGGAACGTGCCTCAATATCAATGGACTTGTACTCCAGTAGTTTCAGTCTATCATTGTAACTGTCAATGACCTTTTCAACTTTCTTAACTCGACCGTTTAGTCTATTTATAGCATCGACCTTTTGTTCGACAAGTTAATGCAGAAAATATTTTCGACAGTTTTTCGTCGGTACTCATACTCATAAAGTTTATATCTTCTACCGACTCCTCAACCGACACATCACCCAGAGGCAGAATATTTACATTTCCTCCAGTGTTGACCCTTTGCCTTTTTCTTACAAGCGTGAACCCATCATCGTAAATAGCTCCTCCACTTTCACAGTCGGTCGAATCGCCATCTTGAAAGTTCGAAAGGAACTCAAAAATATTTTGATCACTACATTTATTATAACACTCTGTATTGGATGGTACAAAACCCCTACCTCGACCACCTCTAGTCCTTATCCTTGCTCCTCTATATGTCATATTATCTGATAGTATCAAGTCTAGAACACTTAAAACACTGTAATTTTATAAGCACCATACAACGTGACTTTAATGTCCTGATCACGTGACCAAGGATTACCCCCTCCACTGTTTTCAGTTTTGGGTTTTAGTCCTTGCTTCAATGGGGTCCAACCTCTGCACTGTTTTCAGTTTTGGGTTTAAGTCCTTGTTTCTATGGGGGTCACCCTCTCCACTGTTTTCAGTTTTGTGTTTTAGTCCTTGCATCTATGGGGGTCACCTTCTCCGCTGTTTTCAGTTTTGGATTTTAGTCCTTTCCTCTATGGGGGTCAGCCTCTCCACTGTTTTCAGTTTATTAGTTTTAGTCCTTGCTTCTATAGGGGTCACCCTCTCCAACGTCTTCAGTTTTTGGCTTTAGTCCTTGCCTCTATGGGGGTCATCCTCTCCGCTGTTTTCAGTTTTGAGTTTTAGTCCTTGCTTATATGGGGGTCACCCTCTCCACTGGTTTCAGTTTTGGGTTTAAGTCCTTGCTTCTATGGGGTCACCCTCTCCACTGTTTTCAGTTTTGGGTTTTAGTCCTTGCTTCTAAGGGTGTCAGCCTCTCCACTGTTTTCGGTTTTGGGTTTTAGTCCTTGCCTATATGCGGGCTAGCCTCTCCACTGTTTTCTGTTTTTGGTTTAAGTCCTTACTTCTATGGGAGTTAACCTTTCCACTGGTTTCAGTTTTGAGTCTTAGTCCTTGCTTCTATGGGGGTCACATTCTCCACTGTTTTCAGTTTTTGGTTTAAGATCTTGCTTCTATAGGGGTCACCCTTTCCACTGTTTTCAGTTTTTGGTTTCAGTCCTTGCTTCTATTGGGTCACCCTCCACCATTTTCAGTTTTGGGTTTTAGTACTTGCTTCTATTGGGGTCAGCCTCTCCACTCTTTTCAGTTTTCGGTTTAAGTCCTTGCCTCTAGGGGGGGGGGGGACAGCTTCTCCACTTTTTTCAGTTTTGTGTTTAAGTCCTTGCTTCTAACGGGGTCACCCTCTCCACTGTTTTCAGTTTTGGGTTTTAGTCCTTGCTTCTATGGGGGTCACTCTCTCCACTGATTTCAGTTTTGGGTTTTAGTCCTTGCTTCTATGGGGGTCAACCTCTCCACTGTTTTCAGCTTTGGGTTCAAGTTCTTGCCTCTATGGGGGTCGGCCTCTCAACTGTTTTTAGTTGTGGGTTTTAGTCCTTGCTTCTATGGGGGTCAACCTCTCCACTGTTTTCAGTTTTGGATTTAAGTCCTTGCCTCTCTGTGGGTCAACCTCTCCACTGTTTTCAGTTTTGGGTTTTAGTCATTGCTTCTATGGGGGTCAGCCTCTCCACTGTTTTCAGTTGTGGGTTAAAGTCCTTGCTTCTATGGGGGCCGACCTTTCCACTGTTTTCAGTTTTGGGTTTTTGTCCTTGCATCTATGGCGGTCACCCTTTCCAATGTTTTCAGTTTTGGGTTTTAGTCCTTGCTTCTATTGGGGTCACCCTCTCCACTGATTTCAGTTTTGGGTTTTAGTCCATGCCTCTATGGGGTCAGCCTCTCCACTGTTTTCAGTTATGGGTTTAAGTCTTTGCTTCTATGGGGGTCGACCTCTCCACTGTTTTCAGTTTTGGGTTTTTGTCCTTGCTTCTAAGGCGGTCACCATCTCCACTGTTTTCAGTTTTGGGTTTTAGTCCTTGCTTCTATGGGGGTCACCCTCTCCACTGTTTTCAGTGGTGGGTTTTAGTCCCTGCCTCTCTGGGGGTCAGCCTCTCCACTGTTTTCAGTTTTGGGTTTAAGTCCTTGCTTCTATGCTCTACATTTCACACTTCTCATTACGATAACACAGACCTGAAACATACTGAGGTTTTTTGCACATCTCTAAAATGGCTAGATTTCTTAAGAACAGCCATGATATTTTTTCTTATTTATGCTGCAAACTTATGTTGTGGGTGCTCGTTAGAACCGTCTCAATGAGGCGGTTCTCACGAGTACCCGAAACCTTTGACTTGGAGCAGAAATTAGGAAAATCATGTATACCCCCGTAAACCCCAGTTTTCTCTATATAAAGTGGGGGTTTGCGGAGTGTGCATTTCACGGACTTGTTCAAATTGTAGTTCCGGCTTCTATGGGACCACCTTTTTACTGAACATTTAAATTCGCCACAGCTGGTGTTTAGAGGGAATGTGTGGCGGCCGTAAAATGTCTTGTTGCACGTCATTGAAGTGAGGATTATGTTATCTGATCATTTGAGAGCACTGATTCCATTGCAACATTTTGAAAATACTTTAGGGTCATTGATGACATCTAATTAGGCCGAGACTAGCAATTCTTGCACACTACACGATTAACAGTTCTGTGACGTAGTCCTCGCTTCCAAGGTATCACCTTTTCACAGAATATTATACGTCACCACAGCGGATTTTAAGGGAATGTTTTGCGGACGTAAAAGTCTTCTAGTTCTTCATTATAGTGTGGGTTATAACATTACGCAAACACGCCTATACAAATACATTGCCACCTTTATCGCCGAAAAATGAAAATTTTATTATGAAAAAATGTGATATTTTTCTTATTTTTGCTCAAATTATAGATTGTGTTTACTCGAGTACCAACAATCTATATCTTAGAGCAGAAATAAGAAAAATAAGGTTTACCGTTGTAAACGCCAGTTTTTCTATATAAAAGTGGGGTTCGAGGGGCTCAAAATATATAGGCGTGTTTTCGTGATGATAAGGTCTGGTCCTTAGGGGTGCAGAAGTTTGTAAATACATGAGGGGCCACTGATGATGCCTTTGTGGCCGAAATTAGAAATATATAGAAACAGATGCTCAGTAAAGACACATTAGTCTGCCACGAAAAAAAAAACACTTCTACACTCCATCGTTTGCAAATTTTCAATTTTGTATTGTAGCCCTAGATTCCAAGGGATGTCATTTTCATAGACATTTTTTTTTAATTGGTACATATCAGATCAGGAAAGGTTAAGGAAAGGAAAATATGATGATACGATATCATATATTTGGGAACGTTATTCAAATGTTAGCTTAGAAGCCTCCGTGGTGCAGTGGTTACGCTACTCGCCTTGTAAACCAGGGATCGCAGGATCGATACCGGGCTTCTCCAGACTTTCGGATGAGTCTTTAAACCGAGGTCCCGTCTCCGTATGACCTTTGCTGTTGGTGGGACGTAAAACTCAAACACTCACCCACTCAAATGTTAGCGTTATTATAAAACGTGATGGGGCATAAAACGTATCCCTATGGTACGTCTTTACGATACGTCCGTTACCAGGTAGATAGGTTTCTTAGTCGGTTCTAGGTTTTAGGGCTTTCGTTTTTGCCAAAAACATCCTATTAAATTGGAATATGGATACAGGACTTAATTTCTGGTGTTATTTCTACAATCGGGAAATTCTTCGAACCAGAAACTGGTAGCAGAGCGAGGTTTAGAGACACTTTATCAAGGCAAAAAGTAAAATACGGAAAATTACAGACAAAAAGGCGTCGTTGGAGGGCGGCATCGATGGAGATGAACAGGGCGAACAGGTCGATCCTGCAGGGACTGCTGGCGATTTCACGGACAGGGAAGCGGAATTTAAACGAGAAAAGTTTCGCGCCAAATCTTACTTTACACGGGAAAAAAACAAGGTAATGTTTTTGATAGATCAACTAGAATAACCGGGCCAACGAGAGGTCCGTGACGCATGCAGCAAAATGGACGATGCAATGGAATGCGCAATGGACGTTATGACAAATTTATCCAAACTTTACATGAAAAATATGGAAAAGCAGAATAACAGTAAGGTAGTTCTCGAGATGGAGACGTTGGATGGTGAATTTTCTGTAACACATACGGCAGTGCGGCAGTATATTGATGCACAAAATGAGACATCTGGTGACACTTCCAAAATATTGTGAATGGACTTGCTTAATCAAATGAACATTTCCGATCAGTCAGAGACATACAGAAAGGAAGAACACAGCGTTTCACAAGGGGCAGAAACTGTTGATTCTTTGTATGGTAATGTCTGCAATTCGGTGCCAATGATAAAAACAGAAACTGAAACAAACACTTCCGCCGAATGCCAGAACAATGCCACTGTGCACGTGGTAAAACCGCAGCAAACAAAGGATCAGGAGATCGATATGTCATGGCAGCGTGAGCAATGCCAAAGACTTGGTAGCCCCGTAGTCAGACAAACCAGCGTGAACGCGATTTATGGAGGCAGTTGAAACGAGTGCAGATACCCGTATTTACCGGAGAAAAGGAAAACTACCAAAGCTGGAAGGCATCTTTTCTCGCATGCATCGATTCTGCACCTGCAACAGCCGAGTACAAGTTACTGCAACTTAGACAGTACCTCTCTTGGGACGCTCTTAAGGTTATTGAGAACCTTGGGCACTCCGCCACAGCCTACGAAGCAGCTAATGATCGCTTAGAAAGAAAATTTGGTGGGAAGCGTAGGCAAATAGCCTTATATATCGAGGAGTTGGAGGAATTTCCGCAGATACGACTAGGTAACGCGAAGGATATAGAAGATTTCGCTGACCTGCTAGACATTGCCATGATCAACCTGCAGGAGGCGGGACAACAGCATGAGTTTGGTGTTGGAACGCTCTACGCTAAGCTACAAAGCGAGATTCGGGAGGCAATGTTAGCAAGATACAATTGTTGGGTATTCGAATATGACAAAGAAGAATCAGTGTTAACACTACGGGAATGGATAATCCAAGAATCAGAATTTCAGACGATGGCCACAGAAGCAGTTCGGGGGTTGTCTGGAAAATCTGCAAAACCACCATCTCGCCTCATACCTAGGCCCGGGAACCAGCGGACATTTTTCGGCGAAGCAGAGTCTGGTAGAAACTCAAAGAAAATGCCATGCACAGACTGTGGTAAGACTCACGGGGTGTGGACTTGTCCTGAAATTAAAAGAAGAAAAGTGGCAGACAGATGGAATATCGCTAAGCAAAATGAGTTGTGCTGCCGCTGTCTAGGTCAAGGTCACCAAGGTAAAACGTGTCCTCGAAGTCGCACTTGTGGACTAGACGGTTGTGGCGACCACCATCACAGACTGCTGCATAAGCAAGGACCCACTAAACCAAGTCAGTTAAATTTAGATTTCACTGAGTTGAAACATCGCGGAGAAGACTCGAATTTTGTACATGCTACCACCACAGGGGATAGGCAGAACGAATCAGCATGTCGGGATGGTGGCATCACGGAGGGGAAAGGGCAGACAACAATGGTCACGCAAACCAACGTTTGTGTAAACTTTCTCGGGCTTCGGACAGTTTCAGTTATCGCGAAGAATGGACAGCGTTCGTTCAAAATCAATACCTTGCTGGATGACGCCAGTACGAAGTCATACATCAATGCTGACGTCGCAGCTGAACTGGGTCTAGAAGGGACAACTGAGAAAATGACCCTGAATGTCTTGAACGGGCAGGTAGAGACATTTGAAACAAAGCCAGTCAACATCCAACTTCAGAGTATAACAGGCAACGTTAGCACAATGGTGAGCGCGTGCACAGTAGACAGGGTGACGGGAATAATGCCAGTGGTAGACTGGAATTGCTTTAAACAGAAATGGTCTCATCTGTGAAACATTGATTTTCCTACGTCAGCTACGAGACCAATTGTCGACATGCTTTTGGGGGGATTGGACTGTGCCGGTATGCTCTACGCCATCAAGGAAGTTCGGGGCAGTCCAGGAGAGCCTATCGCCAGGCTAACAACGCTAGGATGGACATGCATGGGGAATACCGGGTCAGGATTTCAAGCGGTATGTCATACAAACTTTGCCTACACGTATTTTGTGAAAAATCAGGGCGAAATTGAGCAGATCAATTCGAGGTTAAAACAATTTTTGGAGATCGAAAATATAGTCACCGTATGAAGCACCAACTGTCCGAATCGAGGAGCAAATGACTATGAAAAAGATTGAAAGCACATTATCATTTGAGAAGCAAATGTACATACCGTGGCATACCGTGGAAATCGAGCGCACATGCACTCCCAGATGATTATGAAATGGCACTCAGCAGGCTAGAAAACACGGAGAAACGGCTGAATAGGTCACCGGAAGTTGAAACTATATACCGCAAATGCATTATACAGTATATAGAAAAGGGTTACGTCACAAGAGTTCAGGAACACGACAGATCGCTATCAAGATGGTACCTCTCACATTTCCCGGTAATACGTCCAGACAAAGATACTACTAAGGTGAGGATAATGTTTGATGCATCGGAAAATACAAATGAAATACTGCAAGGACCAAAGCTACAGCGGGAACTGTTGTATGTATTACTACGCTTCAGTCGGAAGCCAGTAGCAGTGATGTGCGACATTGCTGAAATGTATCTTCGCATTGGTATTGCCACGGATGACAAGCTTTATCACCTGTTCCAATGGAGGGGAATAGAGTAAAGCTGCCGACCAGATATTTACGAGTTTGACACGGTCGTGTTTGGGGTCAACATCTCTTCGTTCCAAGCACATTTTGTTCTACAGCACCATGCGAAGAAATTCATGGAAACGATCCCAATGGCAGCTGAAACGGTGCTTCGATCTACGTATATTGATAATTCGATGGATTCGGTGGTAAATGAAGATGGGGGAATAGAACTACATAGGCAGCTATCGCAACTTTTAGCACAGGCCGGAATGCATGCAAGAAAATGGCTGTCTAACTCATCTCGGGTGTTGAGCGACATCCGACTCCAAAATCGCAAGGCTGAAGTAGACCTGGACGCAGACTACTTACTAAGTACTAAGACACTGGAAGTATGGGGGCTGTCTGACAGAGATGTTTTTACGTCCAGGAGGAACGCACCAGACGACGAGATGAGCTACAGAAAACGGCATTTTCTCAAGAGGATAGCTACACTTTTTGACCCTATAGGTTTTTTGGCTCCATTCACCATTAGGGCCAAATTATTACTGCAGCAAATTGATGGCCGGATTGGACTGGGGCGAAGAGCTGACTTATATACGAAACAGCTACCCAGATGGGGCTATCTCCACAAACATAGTGGCTGCTAAGACATGGGTCGCACCTACCACAACAAAGGGTATCCCGGGCATGGAACTTATGGGTGCAGTTATTTGGGTTCGAATATCGACGAGAATATCGAGGGTTCTCGAGCTTCAGATAAGTCAAGCAGTCTTCTGGTCGAACAGTCAGAATGTTCTTTATTGGATTCGTGGACGTAGTCGAAACTTCAAACCGTTTGTTGCGAACCGGGTAGGCGAAATTCAAACCAGTACAGATCCAGAGCAGTGGAGATACGTGTCAACTAGCTTTAATCCAGCCGATATTCTCAGCAGAGAAACGGAGGCAGGTGATCTCCACAACTGCGACAAATGGTGGAAAGGACGACAGTTCTTGAGAGAGCCAGAAGATGATGGACAAGGGACATTATATACACCAGTGACCAAGCTGTGTCCACTGGGACTGGAACTTTAAATGTCACACAGAGGCTTATACCTGCTTAGCTTGGGGCTTTGATAATGTTTTTGATAATTTTGTTTTACTAAGTTGTTTAAATAGATTGTTAAGTGAATTTTAAGATACTGTATAAAAGAAGGTGCGTGTTTTAATTTGGTCTAAACTTTTATTATCGACACCGTTTCAAAATGAATATCATTTGAGGAGGAGAAAATGAAGAAAAGGAAAATATGATGATACGATATCATATATTTGGGAACGTTATTCAAATGTTAGCGTTATTTATTAACGTGATGGGGCGTAAAACGTATCCCTGTGGTACGTCTTTACGTTACGTTCGTTACCAGGGAGATAGGTTTCTTAGTCGGTTCTAAGAAGACGTCGTGGGTTTTCGTAATTTCTGGTGTTATTTCCACAATCGGGAAATTCTTTGAACCAAAAGGGCGGAAAAAAGATGGAAACATCGTTTTTCCATTGTAAGCCTATGGTAAATTTTTCACACCGAGGAAACGAAGCAGCCAAACCGATTGTCAGATTCAAGCCAAGTTCGAACATATCTGCGGTATTGTAGGTTATAATCATCGAATTTCGGACAAACATGTAAATACGGACAACAGTTCGACCGCCATAATAAAACGGTTTATTTAGAAAGTAGAAGTAAAACAAAGATCAGGAATTGATACAATTAACTTACTCCATCCATAAAAGACACCAAAGGGAAAGAAATACAAACATTAAGCGACCAGACCATAATGGAAACCTAAACAAAGGAAGGCCATATGGACAGTTACTTTCCCACAAAATGGCCATATGGCCATCCAAAATTAAAAGACACAAGTGATACACACAGTAAGTAACAAACAACAACATAAATAAATCGCCACAGAAGAGCCGCCTTGGAACGGTCAGTGGAAGATTTCCACTGGGGGGCTTAAATCGATTTTACGTGGCCACAATCCTCGCCCTTACTTCCGTCGCGATTTAGACAAATAATTTGTTCAGTCCGCATGAAGGCCTCCTAACTCATCAGTGCAACATCTCCGTGAACACAGAAATCAAAGAACCACAGAGGTGAGACAACGGTGAGGACTCGACAGCAAGAAACCACTGAAATGCTGGAGCGAAAGAAAACCAACAGTTAGACTCCGATGAGCCCGACCAGAGACAGAGCATCAGGCACCAACAAACATTATCTCTTTAATTTTCAATAAGCCTTTACGTTGGAGCCGTCATAGAATCTGAGGCCTGACCCACCGGCGTGCAATTAAAGAGGGAAGCAAAGTTGCCAACCGTGATTGGGTTAACTACCATGCATGCAGTCTGTCGTATAATATCCATGTTGTACCCAATCTTTTTATATCGAAGAATGATTTTACGAAATTGGGTGCTGAAGTCATTGCGGTTATATATTTTTCTGAATTTATATACTAAGTCACCATAAAATTCGGGTTCCGATAGACCTTGTTGCAGAAGAGATTTAAGTCCAATATTGAATTTTGAAATTAAATCAGAATGGCGTCTATAAAATTTTGAAAAGGCTTTGCGTAGTTTATGGTACCGATAACCCTGATTAAAAAGTTTAGCCGTTAATAATTTATTACGAGTGTTGAAGTCAGTTACATGACTACACACTCTAGCAAATCGAATTAATTGCGAAATATAAACGCCATAGGATGGCGCACGAGGAACATCACCATCCAAAAAAGGAAAATTTACAATCTCAAAATCAAAGTCATCGCGTTTATCATAAATTTTGCACGAAACAAATCCATCTACAATAGATATATGTAAATCCAAAAACGGGGCCTCGGTATCAGAAGAATTTGCTTTATTTAATTGAAGTTCTAGGGGGTAAATCTGACTGATCAAACCATCAAAATAGGTATTATCAATATTTGATAAATCATCTAAATATCTAGAAGTAGAGCTAAAAGCTTCAATAATTTCAGATTGGTTATCAATGAAATTCTAACACGCTAAGGAGAAGTTGTCTAAATTTGTTTTCAAAGGTAGAATATTTGAAAATCCATCTACCCAACATATAAAATTAAAAAAAATCACAAGATAATAAGCCAATCAGATTTGTGTATCGATCTTTTTTTTTCGAGGCGAAAAAGTTTCTGAAGCGCGGGTTTTTAAACCGTGACAGCTATTGAAATATTTGCTGTACTGGTGGCCTATAATTTTTCGCATATGCTGATTACTTTCCCGTAGCTTTCAAATAATTATTTTTGAAAATAAATCAATTATAAAAGAAATAAAGACAATATTGAGTGTCCGTATTTTCCTTCTTTAAATTCAAATCGGACATCTTGATATGTATTTTGGAAAAGTGGCCTCTCCTATATGCGGTGGGCTTAGGGTTACCGAGATTGTGAGTATGGGATCTGGTGAGTCTGCAAAAAAAAAACACTGTATAACTGAGTCGATTAAAAAAGGAAAACGTCTCTTCAGACCTGTGGTTAAAAAAAATAATTTCAGAACGTCTGTCCAGTCTAACTCAAGTCTATGCTGTTCGACCAATATCATAGGGGCTTGAAGAAATATATGGGCTGCATGATGCTTCCACGCAGAGCTGAATCCGGTCCGCACACTAGTACTGGTAAACCGCTTAGAGGATCTAAGCCTGTCCAGGAACCGCGGTGCGAGGCGGACCGTCCATGCTAATAAACCCTATTGGTTTCATGGGCGACAGGACTTGAGATGTCATTTCATCTCAATGTCGGGTAAAAGTCCCGCAAAATTGGAAGCAACGTCTCCAAAATGACCTTTACAGTGTTGACGGGGACGTTAAACCTCAATTCAAACAAACAAACAAAATCGACCAATATCAAGAGCCTGTAGCGTGTATGCAATCCATATAGCATTCTGCAAAGATCACATAGCACGGACGCGTTGGCTTACATGACTCCTTGCTGGGCGTATATGTTCGAACGTAGCCAATAAATCAGTTTGAGGTCAGTTGTGGTTTAGTGCTTAACAATTCAAATAATAGAGCTGATTTGTGTGTTTTTACATCCAACCAACAGTTAAATTCTCATGCGGAGACTAAGCCTCGGTTTAAAGACTTATCCAAAAGTCTGGATTGGCCCGGGGACGAACCCTCGATCCCTGTTTATGAGGCGAGTAGAATACAAGAATCTTATATGGGCGTGAGGGGTGGATAGAAAATTCCGCACCGAGGGCCACTGTCTGGCATCATGAGGCTTGCCGAGTGATGCAGGACGGTGATCCCGAGGGACGAATTTTTCTATCAACCGCTTACACCCATGTAGGACTGCTTTCCTTGCATACCTTCAATTTCTGAGCGCGGATTTTTAATGCTACAGTCACTTTGGGTGCCGACGTTCGCCATATTGTGATGACAATGGTGTGATGTCAACATTAATGACGGTTCATATGAGGTCATATTCAACCAGAGCATATCAAATACGCGAGAATAATCGTTTTTTACTTGTCCAGAACACCAGGGTTAAAACAGATTTTCTATCCAAGGGTAAAACCCCGAATTTCCTCATCTGGTGTGCAAAAATAACCACTAAACCATCGAGGCTTCTTCTAGAGATGATTTAGGCTACTTAGATTCTAACACACTTAACACTATCAATATGACTGATGGTATTTCGAATTCTCCCAACCTTTCGTCATTTCTAGAAGTAATTCCGCCACTATAATACGTGCATTTATGTCCTTTTCTAACGATACACCGTCTAACGTCAAAGAACCTAGGCGTATCGTCATTAAAAGCGGCTACATGCGACATGCTCTGCTTCCAAGTGATTTATTGCATAATAAATCACAGTCCCTTTACAATGCCTATATAATTGTGCTGTTTAAGAATGCAGGACTACAAGTATTTAAGCATGCTGCGATGCTTTATTATGTTCATTATTTATTCTCTTTCCTCTTTAAACTGTTATTTCTCTTCAGAATGCCTAGAAATTATAAGGCACCCAAGAAAGGAAAACATGTGCTGTACGACAGAGCCAATTTGCTGGCAGCTCTAGCAGCTGTTAATAATGGCAGCATGTCTGTGAGAAAGTCGGCTGCTGAAAATTTTTTATATAAATTTTTCTTAACTATACTCCAACTTACATGAACATGTATGTTGTGGTTGCTTTTTGGGGCGGTTCAGTTGAGTACCCACAATCTATGTCTCTGAACAGAAAAAACGTATACCCCTGTGAACCAAGTTTTCTCTATATAAGCTGTGTTTAGAGGGGTGTTCATTTTACGGACTGGTTTACTTAATGACAGCGTTTTGTGAGTTTTTTTTTTTTTTTTGACAGCAATCTTATTAGCATTGCAAAACGTCGGTTTCTTAGTGTAATTTAAATTAAGGAACAGATAAGCTCTAGCAACGAAATATTGTGTGATAAATAACAGTTTGAAAGTCAGTTGTAAAGAAGATTAAATCACAAGCACGTAGCACGAGTGGTTCTTAAACTGATTTATAAACCCTATTGTTTCATTGGGCGACAGAGCTTGAGTTGTCATTTCATCTCAATGTCGGGTAAAAGTCATAAAATTGGAAGCAACGTCTCCAAAATGACCTATACAGTGTTGACGGGGACATTAAACCTCAAATCAAACAAACAAACTGCTAGAGCGGATGATATTCGATCCTAACACATTGAAAATCGATACTTATGTTGTTGCTACCTTCAAATTCTCCCAAACGTTCGCCATTGTTAGAATGAATTCTGCCTAAATTATTGACTGTAACACATGCATTTATATCCCTCTGTAATGTTTTCGATACAAGAAAATGACGTTTTAACCGTTCAACGTTAAAGAATCTACGAGTGACGTCAGTGTGTGTGTGTGTGTGTGAAGGTGCAAAAACGCGTCTGAAGTTCAATGTATTTACACTTCTTGTCCTTGTTTACTAAAAGTTTAAGTTCAAATACAAAACCGCTGATAATCGTGGTAACTCTAAGCTGTTGTTTCTGCGAGGCCCGAATTCGAACTCAACGTAGACTGTATGCCTCTCCTCGTTATCTGCAAGCTCTATAAAGATGAGATCAGCAATGGTTGAGAAAAAATATTTTTTCCTTGTGATGACGTCACAAAGCGAAGATCAACATGTTCGAAATCTAGCGCTACGAAATCGGTAGTACACGGCCAGGCGGCTACAAATCTATTCCCAGCATGCAATTGGTCAAAGGAGTTCTGATCAAACAATACCAAACAGTTTATATGAAGGTGACCTGAGGGCCAGACGTCCGGGAAGAGGGCATATTCTCCCAGGCAACATCGTGCACGGCGATATAAATTTTCCCAAGAACATCAGAACTAGCGATTGCAAGACTAGTGAACAGTTCTGTTGACGGATGAAAGCAGATTTTGTGCATGCGATCTACGTATTATCGGCTGGAGACGACCCGGAGAACGATACGAGGACTGAAACTGTGGAAGCAGAGGTGGGGTCAGTGATGCTATGGGGTGAAAATTCTTATGAAGGCCGAACGGACTTGTAGGTGATAAACGGAGGTACATTGACTGCATTACGGTATCGCGATGAAATTCTAGATCCTTTTATTGTCAGGCCTTTCGCTGGGGCAGTCGGTGACAATTTTATTCTGATGCAGGATAATGCGCGCCCCATACTGCTAGAGTGTGCAAGGATTACCTTAATCGTGAGACTATTGAAGTAATGGACTGGCCGGCACGGTCTCCTGACTTAAACCCAATAGAACATGTCTGGGACATTCTTTACAGACCTATCTCACAGGGCGATCATCCACCAATGACAAACATCCTTAGAGATTAGTGGGAAACGCTAGCTTTACAAACGGTTCAAAATTTGTTTCTTAGCATGCCTCGACGATGCCAGGAGTGTTGTGCTACACATTACTGACAGGAAAAGGTGAGTGATTTGCGCATGTCTATGACATTTGAATACGAGATATATCACGGTGTCTGCTGCTTTAATTGTTTTGAGCAGTGTCTATGGTAGAGTTCGAATTTGGTTTGAATCGGGCGACTGGTTCCGCAATTACATTTCGTTGAACCCAAAATTTTACCGTAGGCTGACAATGACCAAAATGGCGTCTCCAGCTCTACTTAACCATTCCTAATCTGATCTTTATAAAGCTTGCAGATAACAAGGAGAGGCATATAGTCTACGTTGTGTACGAATTCGGTCCTCGCAAGACCAACAGCTTGCTTAGAGTTACCTGCCCTTGAGTATAAATATAAGTGAAAAATGGTGTCTCCACTTTTTCTCAGCTGTTTTCAATCGGATCTTTTTTAAAAGTTTCAGTAAACAAGGACAAGCATAGCATCTCGGATGTTTCCGAATTGGCTTGAAACTGACAACCTGTTTCGCAGTTACATTCCCTTCTGCCCGAAAATATTACCATGAGCTTACAATGGAAAAACAACGTCCCCAACTTTCTTAGCCATTTCTGGTCCAATATTCATCATGCTTGTTGATATCCAGGAGAGGCGTCTACGTCAAGTTCAAATTTTGGCCGCACAGGACCAAAGTCAGTAGAGTTACCTGCCCTTGAATTTAAATATAAGCGCAAAATCGGGTTTCATCGATTAATCAACTGTTTTGTATTTGATCTTAAACTTTGAGTAAACAAGGACAAGAATAATATCGCAGATGTGTTCGAAATTGGCTTGAATGAATCTGACAACCGGTTTCGAAGCTACGTTTCCTCGAGTGTGTAAAATTTACCATAGGCTTACAACACATTTTTTCATCCGTTTCTGATCTGGTCTTTATTAAATTTGCAGATAATCATAAGAGGCATGCAGTCTATGTAGAGGTCGAATTCGGTCTCACAGGGCTAAGAGCTTTTGAGTTACATTCCCTTGAGCATAAATATAAGCGGAACAATGGTGTCTGCGCTTTTTCGTACTGTTTTGGAACGGATCTTTTTGAAACTTAAGTGAACAAGGACAACATAATAACTCGGATATAATAGAATTTGGCTTGAACCTGACAACCTGTGCTAGTTCTTAGGAGATCGATCGTTGGCCGTTGGGCGACTTGTTTTCAGCTGTTTTCGATCGGATCATTTTGAAATTTTTCGTAAACAAGGACTAGCATAATGTCCCAGACGAGTTCTAATTTGGCTTGAATCTGACAGCTGTTTTCGCAGATACGTTCCCTTTGGTCTACAATGGAAAAACGATGTCTCCAATTTTTCTCAGTCATTTTTGATCCGATCTTTGTCAAACTTGCAGATAACTAGGAGAGGCATACTGTCTATGTCGAGTTCGAATTAGGGCCTCACATGACCAATGGTTTTGAGGTTACCTGCCCTTAAGGATACAAATAAGCAAAAAATGGTATTTCCACTTAGAAAAACAACGTCTTCAATATTTCTCAGCCATTTCAGATCCAATGTTCATCATGCAGTCAACGTCTAGTTCGGATTAGGGCCTTACAGGACCAACAGCTTTGGAGTCACCTGCCCTTGCGTACAAATATTAGCCAAAATCGTGTCTCCACTTTTTCTCAGCTGTTTTCGATCTGATATTTTTTAAACTTTTACTAAACAGGGACAAACATAATATCTCAGATGAGTTGAAATTTGGCTTGGATCTGACAACTGCCCATGAGCTCTAAAAACATTACTATAGCCTTATAATAGAAAAATGACTTCTCCACTTTTCTCAGCCGTTTCTGCTCTAGTCTTCATCATGATTGTAGAAAGACAGAAGAGACACACATGACATGACCTCACATGACTTTGGCCATTTAAAATTGATTTAAGCCCCCCAGTGGAATTATTTCCACTGTTCGTTCCAGCGGATTATTTATATTGTTGTTTGTTACTTACTGTGTGTATCACTTGTGTCTTTTTATTTTGGATGGCCATTTTGTGGGAAAGTAACTGTCCTTATGGCCTTCCTTTGTTTAGGTTTCCATTATGGTCTGGTCGCTTCATGTTTGTGTTTCTTTCCCTTTGGTGTCTTTGATGGGTGGAGTCAGTTAATTGTATCGATTGCTGATCTTTGTTTTACTTCAATTTTGGTGTTACCTGCCCTTGAGTATAAATATTAGCAAAAACGTGTTTTTCCACTTCTTCTAAGCTGTTTTCGATCAGATCTTTTTGAAACTTTTAGTAAACAAGGACATGCATAGATGACCTTGAATTTGACTTGCATCTGGTAACAGCTTTCGCAGCAACGTTCCCTTGAGCGTGAACATTTTACCATAGGCTTACAATGGAAAAAAGATATCTCCAGCTTTTCTCAGCCATTTCTGATCTGATCTTTATCAAACTTGCAGTCAACCATGGTATATAGCCTACGTCAGTTTCGAATCTGGGCCTCACAGAACCAGTGGCTTTTGAGTTTTATGCTTTTGTGCATAGTTATAAGCGAAAAATGGTGTCTCAACTTTTTCTCATCTGTTTTCGATCGGATCTTTTTTAAACATTTAGTAAACAATGACAAGCATAATTTCTCTGAGGAATTCGAATTTGGCTTCAATCTGACAACCTGTGCCAGTTCTCAGGTGAGCGATCGTTGCCTACGGGGCGACTTGTTGTGTGTCATCTTAACTTATTCATTACGCTAGAGCTTCTATGCATGTAAAGATCAACTTTTCTAAATTCTCTTATGGAGAATGTGATATATTTTCAAGGTAAGTACCATTTAAATTGTCTATGAAAATGACATCCCTTGGAAGCTAGGGCTACAATACAAAATTGCAAAACGGTGGAGTGTAAAAGTGTTTTTTTTTTCGGGGCCAGACTATTGCTGCTTTTCCTGGGCATCTGTTGCTATATATTTCTAATTTCGGCCCGAAAGGCATCATCAGTGGCCCCTCATATATGTTCAAACTTCTGTATCACGAAGGACCAGAAAGTATAACAAACACTATCATGAAGGACAAATACCTATACGTCCAAAAACCATTCCCTTAACACCCGCTGTGGCGACGTTTAATATTCTGGGAAAAGGGGATACCATGGAAGTGAGGACTATGTCACAGAACTGTTAATCGTGTAGTGTGCAAGACTAGCTAGTTTCGGCCAATTAGGTGTCATCAATGACCCTAAAGTATTTTCAAAATGTTGCAATAGAATCAGTGCTCTCAAATGATCAGATAATATAACCCACACTACAATGACGTGCAACGAAACATTTTACGGCCGCCACACATTCCCTAAACACCATCTGTGGCGACGTTAAATGTAATCTGAAAAGGTGGTCCAATAGAAGCCGGAACTACAACTCGGGATCACGTGAACAAGTCCGTGAAATGCACCCTCCGCTAAACTCCACTTTATATAGAGAAAACTGGGGTTTACAGGGGTATACATGATTTTCCTAATTTCTGCTCTAGGGAAGGAGGAATTGGTACTCGTTAGAACCGCCTTAATGAGACGCTACTTACGAACACCCACAACCTAAGGTTGCAGTATAAATTATAAATGTACCATTGGGGACTGCAACCTACTATAATTGTTTTAAAAAAAATGAACCTTGACCTACCCTGACCCATTTAACGCTGAGGTATAATAATAAACATAGTTCGTCTGTCATTACTGACAATGACCAGTCCTTATCATATTTGAGAAATGTTACTATTTGTGTGTTCTAAGATGGCTGATAAGACCGATTCTAGCTCTGAACTGTCTGTTGCATATAGAGCAACAGAGGCTCGAGGAAAACAGCTCTGGTGGTGATGCCTTAGCTCTGGCTTTGCGCTGTGCGCGCTTCTGCTCAGCTTCACTGATTATTTTTGCCTCATATTCACTGGCACCCCTTCTGATGAGACCTCGCCGCTTTGCTCTGTCCTGTGCAATTTGTTCCCATGACTCTGTTGGAATGTTGAAGTCCCTGAGGGAGGCTTTGAGGCTGTCCTTGTAGCGCTTTTCTGACCGCCTTGTGAGCATTTCTAGTTCTCCATAGAGAATTTTCTTTGGTAAACGTTCCTCAGGCATTCTGGTAACATGACCTGTCCATCTTAACTGTGCTAATTTCAGAATGGTAATCCAGGACTTCCGTGTCTGGAATCCTGTCTTGCCACTTAATCTTTAAGAGTTTTCTAAGACAGCTTGTATGGAAGTGAGTCTTTTGGAGTGCCGTTGGTAGACTGTCCATGTTTCACATGCATACAATAGTGTTGGCAGAACCACAGCTCTGTAGACTTTCAGCTTTGTGTCTAGTCCGATTCCACTTCGATCCCAGACATTACCACGTAGCCGGCCAAATGCTGCACTAGCTTTGGCAATCCTGGCATTGACTTCATCATCAATGTGCACGGCTCTTGACAGTGTGCTCCCAAGGTAGGTGAACTTGTCTACCACTGGCAATTTTTTACCTTTTACTGTGATGTCGGGCTCTTTGTAAGGCTTGCCGGGTGCTGGCTGATAGACTACTTCAGTGTTTTTATGGTGATTGTGAGATCATAGCTATCACCGGAGTCTGATACTTGATCTATACCTTTTTGCATCTTCTCTTCTGTTGGAGCACCTTTTTGCCATGTCATCAGCAGAGAGGAACTCATCAAGCACCTCTGTCTGCACCTTGGATTTGGCCTCTAACCGTCTGAGATTGAATAGCTTCCCATCAAAGCGATACCTAATAGGTATTCCATTGTCACCATCTTGGAAACCATCTGTGAGCATGGCAGAAAACATCATGCTGAACAGTGTTGGGACTAACACACAGCCTTGCTTCGCTCCATTTGTCACAGGGACTGGATCTGAAAACTCACCGTCATTTTGGACCCGTGCAAGCATACCATCGCGGAACTGTCTCACTATTTCTGTGAACATTGTTGGACATCCAAACTCCACCATGATCTTCCAAAGGCCCTCACGACTGACTGTGTCAAATGCTTTGGTAAGGTCAACAAAGGTCATGTATAGATCCATGTTCTGTTCCTGGCATTTCTCTTGCAGCTGCCTTGCTGTGAAGATCATGTCAATTGTTCCTCTGTCCTTCCTAAACCCACACTGGCTTTCTGGTAGAAGCTCTGACTGTTCAAGGTGTTCATTCAGTCGGTTAAGTATGACTCCTGCAAGGACTTTCCCAGCAATTGACAATAAAGAGATGCCACGGTGTCACAAATCTGAGTGTTCCCTTTCCGTTTGAATAGGTGGATGATTGACGCATCCTTGAATTCTTGAGGGATGGCTTCTTTTCTGCAAGTAATGTGAAATAACTCAGTCAACGTTTTTGCAACTAAACTTTAGTGCATCAAAGAACTGCTTCATATCCTTTCTGTCTGCAAAGGACTGGATTTCATCATCACTGTTGCTTAGCCAGGAGTCTTGCATGTCTCTGAGTCTTGTTTGGACTGTCTTGCATATATCTGAATATGCCGCCTTGTTAGTTATTGAGCTGGTATCACTGAGGCATGCCCTGTGTTTTGTTGCTTCTCAAGGAGTCCCTGGATTTCTTCATCATTCTCGTCAAACCAGTCCTGATGTTTGCGAGATATTTGACCTAGGGAATCCAATGCTGAATAGTGAACAGTGTCGTTGAAGACTATCCAGTTCTCTTCAGGATCATCTGAACTGAATTCCATTGCATCTAGTCTGCTGCAGATGTCATGGATGAAGACTTGCCTCTTGCTGTCTTGTTTCAGCTTAGAGACATCCAGTCTCTTGGGCACTTTCTTGCCTTGTGGTCGCCGCACAGGCTGGATACGCAGGTTGAGTTTGCTGAAAACAAGCCTGTGATCTCTCCAGCAGTCCGCACCAAACACAGTCTTTGTCATTCTGACATCCTGTCTGTCCTTCCTTCTAACATTGACATAATCAATGAGATGCCAGTGTTTGGAACGAGGATGCATCCATGATGTCTTGTTGCGAGTTGGCAGACGAAAGACTGTGTTGGTGATCAGCAGTTCATTCTCTGCACACTTCCTCAAAAGGAGGAGGCCATTGCTATTGCACTTTCCTACTCCTTCATTCCCAATCACTCCAGGTTTGGTGGTCTGTGCCCACTATAGCACTGAAGTCTCCCAGGATGATGAGTTTGTCTCCCCGGGGTGTAGCAGAAATCACAGAGTCCAGATCATCATAGAACTTGTCTTTTACCTCATCTGGGTTCGTCATTGTGGGTGCACAGGCACTTAAAATAGTTGCGTGCCTCTTACCAGAGAAGGGTAGTCTCAGCGTCATCAGGGGGTCATTGTAGCCTTTTGGAAGTCCTGAGAGCTTGCTGACAAGGTGTGATTTGATGGCAAAGCCTACTCCAGCTTCCCGCCGCTCTTCTTTTTTGCGTCCACCCCAGAAAAGAGTGTAGCCAGCACCAACTTCACTTATCTGCCCTTCTTCTGCAAGGCGAGTCTCGCTCAGAGCTGCTCGACTTTGTAGCGATTAAGTTCTCTTCCAACTAGAGCTGTTCTATGCTGTGGTCTGTCTGAACTAGCACTATCCATCAAGGTGCGCACATTCCATGCGCCGAATTTCAAAGGTATCACGTTTATCTTCTTTCATGTTCGACCGCTAGGAGGGGTCACTGCTGATCGCGGTTAACCAGCTAAGGGGTTTTGAAGCAGGCAATTGTTTAGGGCACCTTTTCTAGCCCCTTCTCCATGCTTAGGGGGTGAGCAGTGCGATTCTATAAGGGTCTGTTCAGTCACTCAGTTCGGCTGCCGAATTCCCCGTACTGCTTCATTCTTGAGGAAAGCGACCATATAGAACCAAGCCGCCTGTGTGCAGGTCCGCAACTACAACTCCCAGTGTATCCTCACCTGTTGCTTTGCCGCTCGCCCATCGCCACAGGGCTTTTTGAGTTTCATGCATAAGCGTGCCTGCAGTTAACTGTGTGTATATGATTAAGATAACATGCGCTGTGAATTGGATTATAGTGAGGGAGTGGCGCGTAGAGTCAACCTCACTCTCTCGTTTTGACCTAGCTGGATCCAGAGGCAAGACAGTGTCGAGACATCTGGAGCTAAGCCCGGATGCAGTGGATGACCATGGCTTCTTCCGTGCCTTGTCATGCTCTTCATGCTCCACGATACGCTGCTGCATCACCGTTTGGGCCGTTGAATCAGAGAAGTGATTTCTTCCGCCCCAGCTGCCGAAGCAAACTTTACATAGCTGGAACAGGCAAATCAAGATATGTAGGTGTTTGTTTGGAGTTGCCTTCTCCTAGATGAATTGCCGACCAGGGTTTGAGAGCTCCATCTACCCCTTACAGTGGCAGAGGAACTACCATGAGTTCCATGTCTTCCATGAGCACAGCCAGAGTGACCAAGCACCAATACAGGGTTTCGCTGGACGACCTCAGCTGTGCACACAGAAACGCGAGGCCAGTCCGCCCAATAGGGGGAGTCAGTATTCAATTAAGAAAAATTGTTAGGGACCTAAAACCCCTAGGTGGATTGCCAACCAAGGCTATGGGTTCCACCTACCCATGCTAGATTTGTTTAGAGATCTAGCAACTCCTAGATGGGTTCCCCTCCCGAGGTGTCGAGTCCCATCTGCCCGCATACAACAGGTTGTACTGGCTTACATGTTACCAGCAGCAGAATGAACCTGACCTGACGGCATACGCTGAGGTAAATTTGGTTACTTAGACTTTTGTATGGGAAAAGTGTAAGTTGTACGTTTTTCAAAGACTGTTGTGCCCTATTAATACAAATAATATATGCAATTAACTAAACGAGTTAATAAAGCTTCATGAATACCAAACAAAAACTGTTTTTGAAAAACAGCTGGATAGATTTAAGCCAAATATAATATGAAGCTGTTATGGAAGGGAAGAAAGAAAAATTGTTCGAATGGTTTAGCTCACATGACCCTTTAAAACTCTTCTGGCTCCATTTATACAAAGCACTAAGGTGAGCGCTTCTGGACCATTGTTCCTCTGGTTTGATACATTCTGACACATTATGTCTCAAAAATAGTTGATATATTTTCACCTTTTTCATTCCTATAAATGTCCAGAAATAACACATTGTGTGTTTCAAAGTTGATAATTTTCGGATTTGTTTTATTACTACAGAGCAAAACTTCGTTACCCCTAAATATCCAAATTCATTAGTAATTATGTAGTACTCTAAACATTCAAATGTCCTTTGTGACTGTGCTGGCTTTTCCTATCTTTGGGTCTGGGTAGAATTATTGTTCTACAAATTACGTTACCAAGTCCGTATAATGAATGCTTTTGTAAACTCCACTTTATATGTGTTGACGCTCTCTCAAAGTCAGTTCTATATGTCTGGGAGCTGCAAAGGCTCTTGTGAGACAGCGCTATATATGCTAGTATGTATGCAGAAGCTCATGTCCTGGGCATTCGCTGTTTGTCTCCATTAGGAAAACATGTCCAAGTGAAAAATGGCGTCCAGCATGGTGTCAGAAAATGACAAATATTAGGTAGAAATTGCAATACCTTTCTTATTTTTGCTTTCAACAAAGATTGTGGCTGCTCGGGAGAATCTTCTCAATGAGACGTTTCTAACGGGTACCTACAATCTATGTTTTTTTGGCAAAAATAATTCAGCTAATGTATTACCCCGTAAACCCCATCATTTTCTATATAAACTGGGGTTTACAGGTTTCTTCGTCTCGAGGACTTGTTGTCATGATGTCTGTTGTCAGTACCCTTTTATTTTTCATTTTGCATATACGTAATGTGCACATGGAACGATACAAATTCGATAACATTCACCTGATACATGTAGCACGTGACAGAAAAGTAGCAAAAGCACGATCCCCGATTTCATTGTGGTATCTGAAACGATAATGGATATATATTTTAGTAATTTACTGATTAAACATTTAATCGCTTTACTCGACTATTACCCTTTCGAGGTAATTCGTGTTTTTTCATGACACATACATAATAAGTGTTTTTATTCCGTGGTTAAGTTGCAAAGAAATAGAGAATACCAGGTGAGAGTCTTTTGATATCAAGTTTATCAAGCAAGGCTTTGAGAATGCTTGTAGAATCGCGAGGCTTGCCGCGTTCTCAAAGCCGAGCCTGATAAACTAGATATCAAATGTTACGAATGTGGTATTCTATTTATCAGTTAATCCTCTTGTACACTCCTACAGTAGACCAAAGTAGTGTAATATCACGTTGACCTAATGAAGCTCACTTGTCCTGAGATAGCATATCTTTTTGTTTTTTTGTTTTTTTTTTTGGTTTGGGTTTTACGGCCCTTTCAAGATTATTTCACTCATATCGAGCCGATCGTTAATCATAGGTGGGCGAAAACCGGAGTACCCGGAGAAAAACCACCTGACCTTCCGTTGCAGAACTTGGCGTCTCACACGTGACCCGAGCGAGGCTCGAATCCACGGCGGTGAGAGACCTAATGACTAAGAGTCAGCGCTCTTATCCATTAGGCCACGGTGGCCCGTTGATAGCATATCTTTATCAGGTCAGTATGTTACAATGCAATTAATATAGGGGGAAACTGATAAAGTATGTGCTCATCGCACAGTCTATAAATACAGCAAATTTAAAATAAATATATTGCATGGATATAGCGAAATGGGGATTTATCGACATTGTTCCTTATACCTTAAAACTTTTCCAACATACTTCATTTATTCAATGTCCAAAACAAATTGGTGGAACAAATTCTTGAACATCTGTTTAGTCTTTTCAATTATCAATGTAACTGAGTAAAACAAGTAAAGGTAGTGATTTGGAATCGATACAACTAATCCAACACCTCCCATAAGTGACACCAATGGGAAAGAAACAGGAACATGAAATAACTAAACCAAATGAAAACACCACAAGCGGAAAGCCAAAAGGACAGTTACTTTACCACAAAATGACAAAACGGCTCTTCAAAATACATGTAAAATGATATGAGCAATATGTTCATTAAAAATCTAAAAAAAAAAAAAAAAACAGAGACAGAAGCACTAGTAGTTTCAACAACAGACGCCACGAGGTTGAAGATTTGCATAGAATTTGCTAAAACGGTTTCGCTCGGCTAAACAAATGGCCACCAAAACTAAACAACAAAACAAAACAAAAAACATTGAATGTAATCTATTTATTCTGAACTTTTTGTCATCATAAACATATTTATGCTACTTGTTTTTCGTTGATTAAAACCTTAGGGAAATATATATGAGCCGGTGTACAGCATTGCATACAATTTACATGTGCGTCCAGCGAAGAATCAGATCAGGCTGCGGATCCATATAGTCTAACCATGGAAATTCTTTTGTTGCATGGGTGAGCATTGAGCACTTAGCTATCCTTAGATAGCTATCATTAGAGCGCACAACGAAGACTCTGATCAGACTGCGCGGATGCGCAGGCTGATCTGAGTCTTCGTTGGGTGCGCATGGCTTATTGTAGGTTTTGTCATGCGCTGCTCATATACAGTCTATCTCATGTCAAATAGAAGTGAAAGCAATGATCAGGAATCGATACAATTAACTCACAGCTCCAATCAGAGACACCAAGGGAAACAAACCCAAACATGAAACAACAGACACTAATGGAAACATCAACTGCGGAAAGCCAAAATGACAGTTACTTTTCCACAAAATGACAAACTGGCTATCCAAAATACAATAATATAAGCGACACAAACACTCAAGTTACTCAATGGCAAACCTTAACAAAATTTAGTAGCCGCGACAGAAGAACCGCGGGAAACGAATTTCAGTTGAGTGGGTGGGGGATTGGGGGTTGGCTTAAATCGATTTTACGCGGCCACAATCCTCGCCCTTACTTCCGTCGCGATTTAGACAAATAATTTGTTCAGTCCACATGAAGGCCTCCAAATCTGCTTGATCTTAATAAATATGTAACAAAAACACAAATATGCTGAATGACTCTCGCAAGACTCGTTTTCATCAGCAATTAACAATATAAGCAAACATGTATCATATCAAATAAAAACAAATGATAAATCAACTGACAACAACACTTTCCACGAACAATGTAACAAGAGTCTACCATACTCTTTAAAACGTTACTAACTGGGACAAACCCGCCCTTTTCATGAACAACGTAACTAGAGTCTATCATACTCTTTTAAACGTTACAAACTGGGGAAAACCCGCGCAAATCCGCATACACAATTTCAAAATGAAAACTCAACAAGAATAATGTTACTAAGGTCTACAATATACAGACTGACATATCAAGCAAGGTCTGGCCTGTATGCGTCATAACAGCTCAAGACAAGGTTAGCAAAATGTAAGACCCGCGCAACACCCATAACCACTTTAGAAGATGAATGGAGGAGGAGGATTATCGCATTTTTTGTACTCAAATGCAGTCTTGTATCGATGAAAAATACAAAGCAGCAACGTGTCTTTACTGCAAGCAGAGTAAATATAAAAAGTATAGGAAGCCTTTCCGAATAAATACTGGCTAGTTAAACAAAACTCGCTGCATAAATATTGCTATGTGGTACATAGCATGTATGGCCGCCAAAATTAAAAAAAAAATATTGAATTACATCTATTTATTCAGAACATTTTGTCATCAAAAACATATTTATGCTGCTCCTTTCTCTTTCATTAAACCATTACGAAGACACGCCTATACAACTACATTGTAAACTTAATCGTCAAAAAAATGAAAATTTTAGGATGAAACATTGTAACATTTTTCTTATTTCTGCTGAGAATATAGGTTGTGGGTACTCGTTATAACCGCCTCTATGAGGCCGCCAAAATTTAAAAAAAAAACTTAGCAAAAAAAAAAAAAAAAAATTGAATTACATCTATTTATTCAGAACATTTTGTCATCAAAATCATATTTATGCTGCTCCTTTCTCTTTCATTAAACCATTACGAAGACACGCCTATACAACTACATTGTAAACTTAATCGTCGAAAAAATGAGAATTTTAGGATGAAACATTGTAACATTTTTCTTATTTCTGCTGAGAATATAGATTGTGGGTACTCGTTATAACCGCCTCGATGAGGCGGTTAAAACGACTACCCATAAAGATTGTGGGTACTAGTTAGGACTACCCACAATCTATATTTTAGAGCAGAAATAAGAAAAAATAAGGTTTACCCCTGCAAATCCCAGGTTTACTCTAGAAAAGTGGGGTTCCATCACGAAAAGACACCTATATAATTTTGACCCCCCCCCTTTACCCCACTTTTATATAGTAAAACTGGGGTTTACAGGGGTAAACATTATTTTTATTATTTCTGCTCTTAAATATAGATGGTGGGTACAAGTTAGAACAGCCTCAACGAGATATAGATTGTGGGTACAAGTTAGAACCGCCTCAACGAAGCGGTTCTAACGTGTACCCACAATCTATATTTTGAGCAGAAATAAGAAAACTATCACAATTGTTCGTCTAAAAAATTGCATTTTTTTCTGCCGTAAAATTTACAATGTATTTGTATAGGCGTGTTTTCGTAATGAAGAGGGTCAAAATAATATAGTTGTGTTTTCGTGATGCATTACGAAAACACGCCTATACAAATACATTGTAATTTTACCGCCGAAAAAAGAGAAAATTTTAAGATGAAGAATTGTACGGAACCCGGGAAGGGACATGATTTTTTATTTTTATTATGTTGTGCGAACAAGATAATATCTTGAGCGAACAAGATATTATCTTGTTCGATAATATCTTGAGCGAACAAGATATTATCTTGTTCGGACAACATATTATCTTGTGCAGACAAGATATTATCTTGTGCGGACAAGATATGATCTTGTTCGCACAACATAATATCTTGTGCGCACAAGATATTATCTTGTTTGCACAACATATTATCTTGTTTGCACAACATAGATCTTGGGAAGTTGTGCGGACAAGAAATTATCTTGTGCGGACAAGATATTATCTTGTGCGGACAAGATAATATCTTGTGCGGACAAGATAATATCTTGTGCGCACAAGATCTATGTTGTGCAGACAAGATATTATCTTGTGCGGACAAGATAATATCTTGTTCGCACAACTTAATATCTTGTGCGGACAAGATAATATCTTGTCTGCACAAGATAATAAGTTGTCCGCACAAGATAATAACTTGTCCGCACAAGATATTATGTTGTGCGGACAAGATATTATGTTGTGCGGACAAGATACTATCTTGTCCGCACAAGATAATATCTTGTCCGCACAAGATAATATGTTGTCCGCACAAGATAATATCTTGTCCGCACAAGATATTATCTTGTGCGCACAACTTATAAAATAAAAAAAAATCATGTCCCTTCCCGGGTTCCGTAGAATTGTGATATTTTTCCATATTTCTATATTTTACAGCAGAAACAAGAAAAACAGTATACCCCTGTAAACCCCAGTTCCACTATATAAAAGTGGGGTGGGGTTCAAGTTGCCCCCGCCCATAGGGGCTTGAAGAAATATATGGGCTGCATGATGCTTCCACCCAGAGCTGATTTGTTTGTTTTGTTTGATTTGAGGTTTAACGTCCCCGTCAACACTGTAAAGGTCATTTTGGAGACGTTGCTTCCAATTTTGTGGGACTTTTACCCGACATTGAGATGAAGTGGCATCTCAAGCCTTGTCGCCCAATGAAACCAATAGGGTTTATTAGCATGGACGGTCCGCCTTGCACCGCGGTTCCTGGACAGGCTTAGATCCTCTAAGCGGTTTACCAGTACTAGTGTGCGGGCCGGATTCAGCTCTGCGTGGAAGCATCATGCAGCCCATATATTTCTTCAAGCTCCTATGGGCGGGGGCGTAGAGCTGAATCCGGCCCGCACACTAGTACTGGTAAAATGCTTAGAGGATCTAATAAAAATCAAAAATGAGTTCCTTTAACAGCAATGAAAATATTCATAAGAAAGAAGATGGGTCATACTACGTAGTTTCGGCTAAAAAAGTCTCATCAGTGACCCTGTAATCATCCGGCAACGAAAGCCAGAGGAAGCATACTGCAATTTTGCGAATTTAGAATAGGCAGTCGATTCAAAGACTGATATAAATCAAAATTAGGTCTAAATAATTAAAAACCTGTCTAGAATTTAAGTCTAAGCTAATAATTTATGTTCGATTTCTCAGAATATTCACGCTGATCTCAAAGGATCAAAAGTAAAATATAAAGTGCACCATGGTTGATGTACGGGGAGACGTTTTACGGCCACCACACGGCACAAAACCAGCTGCAGTGAGCCTGTCCAGGAACCGCGGTGCAAGGCTATGCTAATAAACCCTATTGGTTTCATTGTGCGACAGGGCTTGAGATGTCATTTCATCTCATTGTCGGATAAAAGTCCCACAAAATTGGAAGCAACGTCTCCAAAATAACCTTTACAGTGTTGTTTGTTTGTTTGATTTGAGGTTTAACGTCCCCGTCAACACTGTAAAGGTCATTTTGGAGACGTGTTGACAGATTGTTACCCAAAAGGCATTCCTGTGAAATCATTTATAAAATAATCTCCTTCTTTGGGCGAAGTACTTTAAAGACTTTTTTTCTTTTTCTTTCTTGTTTAAGCACTGGCAGCTCTCTTGTTTAGCAAAGTGGATAGGAAGAGGGCTGCCCAATTAAAATTCCCGTGAAATTTATTTCAAAATCCATCCGTCTGTTAAGGAGGAGAAGTCATCAGTTAAACATGTTTCTAAGTTTTGGCTGTGGTTGCCATCTTGTTCACCAGTACTTAACGGTTGGAGGAATATTGATAGAGAATCACCCAGGAAACAATCCTGTCAAATAAATTCAATATTCATCCACGGGTTTAAGAAAAGGAGCCCATTAAAGGTTTTTGTTTCTGTTTTATCACAGTCGGCCATCTTGTTTATTGCAGCAGTACAGTTTGATCAATTTTAGTAGAGAGTCCCCGAAGAAAAAAAATGAAGTAATTTGATAAAGGATCAACCATGGAACATTCTTGTGAAATTATTTAAAAATCCATCCACCTGTTTAGGAGGAAAAGTCGTTTAAAGTTGTACCTATTTTAGCTCTGCATTACGAAAACACGCCTATATAATTTTGACCCCTTCAACCACACTTTTATTTAGTAAAACTTGGGTATACAAGGGCAAATCTTATTTTTCCAATTTCTAATCTAAAATATGTGTTGTTGGTACTCGTTAGAACCGCGGTTCTAACGAGTATCCAAGATCTATATTTTAGCAGAAATAAGAAAAATATAACAAATGTTCGTCTTAAAATTTTCATTTTTCGGCGAAAAAGATTACCATGTATTTGTATACACATGTTTTCGTAATGGGCGGCCATCTTTTTCATCGTAGCGGAATGCTTTGAGAAACTGTAGTAGAGAGTATCTGAAGAATCATTCCTGTGAATCCATTTCAAAATCCATCCACTGATTAATGATAAGAAGCCGTTGAAATTGTATTTTTCCTATTTTCAGCTAATAAAACGCGAAAACCAAAGCTTTCCGAAAGAAAAGAGACACATTTTGTGAAGAATTGAAATCGTAATAAAATACGTCTTTATAATGAAATAACCTAAGCAAATGAATAACACCGCGCGAAGAAAAAAACATTCTTAAACTACCTTAATAGCATTAAAAAGCATATCTTGGAAATGCAAGTGAAAATACAAAACATTATTTTTCATCCGTTAACACAATAGAAATACGCAGAACAATTAATTTGTTCAGTTAGCATGAAGGCCTAACTCATCAGTGCAACATCTCCGTGAACACAAAAATCAAACAACCACAGAGTTAAAACAACGGTTAGGCCTCGACAGCAAGGAACCACTGAAATGCTGGATCAAAAGAAGACCGACAGTTAGACTTTAAGTCGATGTAAAACAAATGGACCCCTGAACTGGGCCATTTTTTTTTGGCCGCAACGCTACACGTTAAATAATTACAGTAGAGGTCCATTAGACAAAGCTGTGTACAAAATGTCAAAGGCCCGGGCCTTCTGGTTACAGACAACAAACGTATAAAAAGGTTTTCCCTATTTAAGTCTATATAAGACCAAGAAAAATGCCTAACGGCATTATGGACGGGTTTTTCAGTACAGTTTTGACGTCAGCAAAGCTGCAACCTGCATATGTAACAAAGTTCCTTAAGTTGAACAAGTTATTCAAATAAAATTTCAATTATGCAAGTGTTTTCCCCCAAAATTGACATTTTGTTTTGTAAAAGAGTTCCACAGACTGCAGCAATTCATACCCAACAGTTATGTGAAGCACTACAGCGCTGACAAAGGCTTTCTAAAAATAGAGCTTGAGCTCAGGACCCTTAAGTAGATATTGCTTGAGATAACACTTTGTTATACCCAACATTTGAAAGATTGTGTGCATGCATGCATGCATGTATGTATGCATGCATACATGCATATATGCATGTATGCATGAGTCCATGTATGCATACATGTGTAGCATACATGTGTTTATGCATGCATACGTGCATGTATGCATGTATGCATGAGTCCATGTATGCATACATGTGACATGTATACATGCATGCGTGCGTGCATGTGCTATGCGTGAAAGCATGTGTGAGTGCATGCATGTGTGCATGCATGTATGGGTGTTCATGTGTATGCATGCATGTGTGCATATATGCATGCATGCACTCACACATGCATGTGTGTGTGTGTGTGCATGCATGCATGCATGCCCTCATGACTGTGTGTGCATGAATATGTGCATGATTACATGCATGTGTGCTTGCATGCATACGTGAGTGGGTGCATTTATGCATGTGTGTGTATGTGAACATGCAAATGCATGGCATGCATACATATGTGTGCATGCGTGTGTGCATGCATGCATGAGTGCATGCAGCATGCATGAGTGCATACATGCATGAGTGCATGTTTGTATATGTGTATGTGCATGCATGCATGTTTGCATGCAAGCATGTATATGTGCATGGATCTGAGTGTATGCATGTGTGTTTGTGCATGCATGTATGCATGAGTGTGAGCATGCATGCATGTGTGCATGCATACATGTATGCATGCGTCACTTGTGTGTGTACATGCATGTACATGAATACATGCATGCATGTGTGTATGCATGTGTGTATGTACATGCATGCATGTTAGCATGCATGCATATTTGCATGCATGCATGTATGCATGAGTTCATACGTCACTTGTGTGAGTGCATGTGTGTGTATGCATACATGAGTGCAGGCATGCAAGTGTGTTTGAGTGCATGTGTGCAGGCAAGTGTTTGTGTGTGCAAGCATGTGTATGTGCTTTGTTTGTTTGATTTGAGGTTTAACGTCCCCGTCAACACTTTAAAGGTCATTTTGGAGACATTGCTTCCAATTTTGTGGGACTTTTACCCCATATTGAGATGTGTATGTGCATGCATGACTGAGTGTGAACATGCATGCATGTGTGCGTGTATGCATGCGTACATGTATGCATGAGTGCATACTGTCCAAAAACCAAAAGGAGTTAACATACTGCAGCAATTGAAAGAGAACCAAAAAGTACCAATAAGAAAAAATTAAGCCTTTGCATTGTACAAAATGAAATTAACACATTTGCAGAAAAAAAAAACAGAATAAATTTTACAAACTTGCAAGCAATAATATTGTTTGTGTTTTTAGGAAAGAAAAAGAAGAAAAAAAAAATAGATGCATTCCTCCACCTGGAATTGAACCCAGGACCCTCTGGTTCACAGTCCAACACTCTTTCAACCTCACTATCAAGCTTGCAAGGGAATTAAGGGAGGTAATACACGGTAAAAGTTCTTAAACTATAAGGGAGGTAATACAGAGTAAAACTTCTTAAATAAATTTAAGTTAAAAAATGGTAATGTTCAAAACAACTTTGGTCCTTGGTGCCATTAATGGATTGTACATGAAATAGGTACTATCAATGAAGCAACAGCCTAACATGAAAGCAATCCATTGAAGAATAAAGGTAATATATTACTTTGAAAAAAATGTTAACCAAAAGGTAAACCTCGGATGTCGCCCGCCCGACAGGACATCGCTATTCTAAAGGACGGATTTAAAAAAACAAGAGGGTCATGATGGCCCTGGATCGCTCACCTGATCCATAGTGTAACAAGTGGGCCCCAGAGAGGGCCCTTATTGGCCCCAGGGCTTTAATGTGCATAATAGTGAGGGAGGTCTTAAAGGTGAAGCTTCATACCAAACATCAACAAAGGCTATAATTTGAACAATCTTGGCAAAGGTCCACTAGATGAAGCTACACATCAAATATCAAAGACCTGGGCCTAGCGGTTTCAGAGAAGAAGATTTTTAAAGATTTTGCCTCTATAAGCCTATGTAAAACTAAAGGGCCCCGGGACGGGGGCATGTTTTGCCCCAGCACTATAATTTGAACAATCTTGGTAGGGGTCCACTAGATGAAGCTTCATACCAAATATCAAAGTCCTGGGCCTTGTGATTTCAGAGAAGAAGATTTTTAAAGATTTTCCCTATATAAGCCAATGTAAAACCAAAGGGCCCCGTGGCGGGGGCATTTTTTGTCCCAGCAATAAAATTTGAACAATCTTGGTAGGGGTCCACGAGATGAAACTTCATACCAAATATCAAAGTCCTGGGCCTTGTGGTTTCAGAGAAGAAAATTTTTAAAGATTTTCCCTATATAAGCCTATGTAAAACCAAAGGGCCCCGGGGCGGGGGCATTTTTGGCCCCAGCACTATAATTTGAACAATCTTCGTAGGGGTCCACTTGATGAAGCTTCATGCCAAATATCAAAGACCTGAGCCTTGTGGTTTCAGAGAAGAAGATTTTTAAAGATTTTCCCTATATAAGCCTATGTAAAACCAAAGGGCCCGGTGGCGGGGGCATTTTTTGTCCCAGCACTATAATTTGAACAATCTTGGTAGGGGTCCACTAGATGAAGCTTCATACCAAATATAAAAGTCCTGGGCCTTGTGGTTTTAGAGAAGAAGATTTTTAAAGATTTTCCCTATATAAGCCTATGTTAAACCAAAGGGCCCCCGGGCGGGGGCATTTTTGGCCCCAGCACTATAATTTGAACAATCTTCGTAGGGGTCCACTAGATGAAGCTTCATACCAAATATCAAAGACCTGGGCCTTGTGGTTTCAGAGAAGAAGATTTTTAAAGATTTTCCCTATATAAGCCAATGTAAAACCAAGGGGTCCCGTGGCGGGGGCATTTTTTGTCCCAGCACTAAAATTTGAACAATCTTGGTAGGGGTCCACTAGATGATGCTTCATACCAAATATCAAAGTCCTGGGTCTTGTGGTTTCAGAGAAGAAGATTTTTAAAGCTCTTCCCTATATAAGCCCATGTAAAACCAAAGGGCCCCCGGAGCGGGGGCATTTTAGGCCCCAGCACTATAATTTGAACAATCTTGTTAGGGGTCCACTAGATGAAGCTTCATACCATATATAAAAGACCTGGGCCTTGTGGTTTCAGAGAAGAAGATTTTTAAAGATTTTCCCTATATAAGCCTATGTAAAACCAAAGGGCCCCAGGGCGGGGGCATTTTTGGCCCCAGCACTGTAATTTGAACAATCTTGGTAGGGGTCCACTAGATGAAGCTTCATACCAAATATCAAAGACCCGGGCCTTGTGGTTTCAGAAGAAGAAGATTTTTAAAGATTTTCCCTATATAAGCCTATGTTAAACCAAAGGGCCCTAGGGCGGGGGCATTTTTGGCCCCAGCACTTTAATTTGAACAATCTTGGCAGGGGTCCACTAGATGAAGCTTCATACCAAATATCAAAGACCTGGGCCTTGTGGTTTCAGAGAAGAAGATTTTTTAAGTTTTTGGTGAAAAAATCTATTTTTGGCTCCTGTGACCTAGATGTGCAACGGACCGGAACCATTTGAACAACTTTGAAAGGGGACCACCTAAGGATCATTCCTGTGAAGTTTGGTCAAAATCCGATCAGTGGCTTAGGAGGAGATGTCGTTTAAAGAAATTGTTTACGCACGCACGCACGGACGCACGCACGACGGACGACGGACAAAAAGTGATCCCAAAAGCTCACCTCGTCACTACGTGACGGTGAGCTAAAAAAGTCCAACAAGGTTTTTTCACAATTTGACTTGTGACCTATTTTTGACCCAACGTGACCCATATTCAAATTCGATCCGGATATTATCAAGACAAACATCCCGGTGAAGTGTCATGACGACTGAAGCAAAATTATGGCCTCTAGACGGCTAACAATGGTCTAAATGAAAAGTGTCCTAGTGCCCTTGTTTTGGACCAGATATGACCCATATGCTAATTCGACCCAGTTATCTTCAAGTAACATTCTGGCAAAGTTTCATAATTAAGGCCTCTAGAATGTAAATAATGTTAAAACGCAATATGGCCTAGTGACCTAGTTTTTGATCTGGCAAGACCCATATTCATTATTGACCGAGATAGTTTAAAGGCAAACATTCTGAAAAAAGTTTCATGAAAATTGATGCAAAAATATATTGATATATTTTTGCATCAAAAATTTGGTTTAAAAGAAACTTGACTTAGTGACCTAGTTTTTGACCTGACATGAACCATGTCCGAAGTTGACTTTTATTTCATCAGATAAAAATTCTTGTAAAGTTGCATGCATATTGAAACAAAATTGTGGCCTCTAGAGAGTGAACAAGGTTTGGTCATGTCAGAAAGTGTGTGATGCCTTCACCAATCTTCTAGACAATATTTATATTAGATTCGGTACTAAGTTATTTAGACAAATTGTGAGCATTCCGATGGGTACGAATTGCGCACCTCTTGTGGCTGATCTATTCTTGTATTGTTATGAAAGAGACTTCATGTTGTCGCTTTCCACTGATAACCAATCTGAAATTATTGAAGCTTTTAGCTCCACTTCTAGATATTTAAATGATTTATTAAATATTGATAATACCTATTTCGATGGTTTGATCAGTCAGATTTACCCCCCAGAACGCCAGTGAAATAAAGCAAATTCTTCTGATACCGAGGCCCCGTTTTTGGATTTACATCTATCTATTGTATATAGGTTTGTTTCGTGCAAAATTTATGATAAACGCGATGACTTTGATTTTGAGTTTGTAAATTTTCCTTTTTTGGATGGTGATGTTTCTCGTGTGTCATCCTATGGCGTTTATATTTCGCAATTAATTCGATTTGCTAGAGTGTGTAGTCATGTAACTGACTTCAACACTCGTAATAAATTATTAACGGCTAAACTTCTTAATCAGGGTTATCGGTACCATAAACTTCGCAAAGCCTTTTCAAAATTTTATAGACGCCATTCTGATTTAATTTCAAAATTCAATATTGGACTTAAATCTCTTCTGCAACAAGGTCTATCGGAACCCGAATTTTATGGTTACTTAGTATAAAAATTCAGAAAAATATATAACCGCAATGACTTTAGCACCCAATTTCGTAAAATCATTCTTAAGATTCTCTCTATCTTGCATGTAATGTCAGAAATGCATTTTTCACTTCTAAAGAGCATAAGAATTATACACTTTGGTCATGTCAGAAAGTGTGTGATGCCCTCACCTTTCTACTTGACAATATTTATATTAGATTCGGTTATTTAGACAATTTGTGGGTATTCCGATGGGTACGAATTGCGCACCTCTTGTGGCTGATCTGTTCTTGTATTGTTATGAAAGAGACTTCATGTTGTCGCTTTCCATTGATAACCAATCTGAAATTATTGAAGCTTTAAGCTCCAGTTCTAGATATTTAGATGATTTATTAAATATTGATAATACCTATTTCGATGGTTTGATCAGTCAGATTTACCCCCCAGAACTTCAATTAAATAAAGCAAATTCTTCTGATACCGAGGCCCCGTTTTTGGATTTACATCTATCTATTGTAGATGGGTTTGTTTCGTGCAATATTTTTAATAAACGCGATGTCTTTGATTTTGATTTTGAGATTGTAAATTTTCCTTTTTTGGATGGTGATGTTCCTCGTGCGCCATCCTATGGCGTTTATATTTCGCAATTAATTCGATTTGCTAGAGTGTGTAGTCATTTAACTGACTTCAACACTCGTAATAAATTATTAACGGCTAAACTCCTTAATCAGGGTTATCGGTACCATAAACTACGCAAAGCATTTTCAAAATTTTATAGACGCCATTCTGATTTAATTTCAAAATTCAATATTGGACTTAAATCTCTTCTGCAACAAGGTCTATTGGAACCCGAATTTTATGGTGACTTAGTATATAAATTCAGAAAAATATATAACCGCAATGACTTCAGCACCCAATTTCGTAAAATCATTCTTCGATATAAAAAGATTGGGTACAACATGGATGTTATACGACAGACTGCATACATGGTAGTTAACCCAATCACGGTTGGCAACTTTGCTTCCCTCTTTAATTTCACGCCGGTGGGTCAGGCCTCAGATTCTATGACGGCTCAAACGTAAAGGCTTATTGAGAATTAGAGAGATCTAATTCTTGGTAATGTTGGTTGGTGCCTGATGCTCTGTCTTTGGTCGGGCCCATCGGAGTCTAACTGTTGGTTTTCTTTTGCTCCAGCATTTCAGTGGTTTCTTGCTGTCGAGTCCTCACCTTTGTCTCACCTCTGTGGTTCTTTGATTTTTTGTGTTCACGGAGAAGTTGCATTGATGAGTAAGGAGGCCTTCATGCGGACTGAACAAATTATTTGTCTAAATCGCGCAGAGGTAAGGGCGAGGATTGTGGCCAAGTAAAATCGATTTAAGCCCCCCCCCCCCCCCCCCAGTGGAAATCTTAAATTTCCACTGACCGTTCCAAGGCGGTTCTTCTGTGGCGATTTATTTATGTTGTTGCTTGTTACTTACTGTGTGTATCACTTGTGTCTTTTAATTTTGGATGGCCATATGGCCATTTTGTGGGAAAGTAATTGTCCTTATGGCCTTCCACTGTTTAGGTTTCCATTATGGTCTGGTCGCTTAATGTTTGTATTTCTTTCCCTTTGGTGTCTTTGGTTGGTGGAGTAAGTTAATTGTATCAATTCCTGATCTTTGTTTTACTTCTACTTTCGATATAAAAAGATTGGGTACAACATGGATATTATACGACAGACTGCATGCATGGTAGTTAACCCAATCACGGTTGGCAACTTTGCTTCCCTCTTTAATTGCACGCCGGTGGGTCAGGCCTCAGATTCTATGACGGTTCCAACGTAAAGGCTTATTGAGAAGATCTAATTCAAGGTAATGTTGGTTGGTGCCTGATGCTCTGTCTCTGGTCGGGCCCATCGGAGTCTAACGGTTGGTTTTCTTTTGCTCCAGCATTTCAGTGGTTTCTTGCTGTCGAGTCTTCCCCGTTGTTTCATCTCTGTGGTTCTTTGATTATTTGTGTTCACGGAGATGTTGCACTGATTAGTTAGGAGGCCTTCATGCGGACTGAACAAATTATTTGTCTAAATCGCGACGGAAATAAGGCGAGGATTGTGGCCATGTAAAATCGATTTAAGCCCCTAGTGGAAATCTTTCCACTGACCGTTCCAAGGCGGTTCTTTTGTGGCGATTTATTTATGTTGTTGTTTGTTACTTACTGTGTGTATCACTTGTGTTTTTTAGCTCACCTTGGCCGAAGGCTCCAGGGGTGCTTATAGTATAGTTGGTCCTCCGTCGTCCGTCGGTCCGTCGTCCGTCCGTCCACACTTTTGAGCAGCTATATCTCTGCAGCCTGCAGGCTGATCTCAATCATTTCTCATCTGTAGAATGCCTGTGGTGGGGCATTGATGACATAAACTTTTTGTCGAAATCGCTCTAAAACTTTGGTTGTTATGGCAACCGCAAGGTCCCATAAACTTACTATGGGAAAATGCTTGTCATCACCGTAGCGCCTTCAGTTTTGATCGGATCTTTCTGAAACTTATGTATGGTGGCTGGGGATAAAAACTCGGATGAGTTCGAAAACCGGCCAAGTCGGCCCAATTATCGTAGAGTTATGTCCCTTTGATTGCTGAAAATGCTTAGTTTTGACCTTGTCATCACCGTAGCCCCTTCAGTTTTGATCGAATCTTTCTGAAACTTATATGTAAGGTGGCTGGGGATAAAACCTCGGATGAGTTCGAAAACCGGCTAAGTTGGCCCATTTATCTTAGAGTTACGACCCTTTGATTGCTGAAAATGTCAATTTTTGACCTTGTCATCACCGTAGCCCCTTCAGTTTTGATCGAATCTTTCTGAAACTTATATGTAAGGTGGCTGGGGATAAAACCTCGGATGAGTTCGAAAACTGGCCAAGTCGGCCCATTGATCATAGAGTTACGTCCCTTTGATTGCTGAAAATGCCGATTTTTGACCTTGTCATCACGGTAGCCCCTTCAGTTTTGATTGGATCTTTCTGAAACTTACATTTAAGGTGGCTGGGGATAAAAACTCGGATGAGTTCGAAAACCGGCCAAGTCGGCCCATTTATCGTAGAGTTACGTCCCTTTGATTGCTGAAAATGCCGATTTGTGACCTTGTCATCACCGTAGCCCTTTCAGTTTTGATCGAGTCTTTCTGAAACTTATATGTAAGGTGGTTGGGGATAAAAACTAGGATGAGTTCGAAAATCGGCCAAGTCGACCCATTTATTTTACCTTGTCATCACCGTAGCCCTTCAGTTTTGATTGAATCTTTCTGAAACTTATATGTAAGGTTGCCGTGGATAAAACCTCGGATTAGTTCGAAAACTGGCCAAGTCTACCCATTTATCGTAGATTTACATCCCTTTGATTGCTGAAAGTGTTGTTTTTTTACCTTGTCATCACCGTAGCCCCTTCAGTTTTGATCGAATCTTTCTGAAACTTATATTTAAGGTGGCTGGGGATAAAACCTCGGATGAGTTCGAAAACCGGCCAAGTCGGCCCATTTATCATAGAGTAACGTCCCTTTGATACCTGAAAATGTTGATTTTTTACCTTGTCATCACCGTAGCCACTTCAGTTTTGATTGGATTTTTCTGAAACTTAAATATAAGGTAGCCGTGGATAAAAACTCGGCCAAGTCGGCCCATTTATCACAGAGTAATGTCCCTTTGATTGCTGAAAATGTCAATTTTTGACCCGTCATCTCCGTAGCCCCTTAAGTTTTGATCGGATCTTTCTGAAACGTATGTGTAAGGTTGCTGGGGATTAAACCTCGGATGAGTTCGAAAACCAGCCAAGTTGACCCATAATTTATAGAGTAACATCCTTTTGATTGCTGACAATGCCAAATTATGACCTTGTAATCACCATAGCCCCTTCAGTTTTGATCAGATCTTTCTGAAGCTTACTTGTAAGGTGGCTTGGAATAAAACCTCAGATGAGTTCAAATCCGGCCAAGTCCGCACATTTATCATAGAGTGACGTGCCTTTGATTGCTGAAAATGCCTATTTTCAACCTTGTCATCACTGCTGCCCCTTCAGTTTTGAACGGATCTTCATGAAACTTACAAACAAGGAAGTCAGGCAGAAAGCTTGGAGGAGTTTGAAAACTCTTGGTTTTGAACTTGTCATCACCATAGCCACTTCAGTTTAGATCGGATCTTCTTAGCAAGTCAGGAATAAAAGCTTGAATGAGTTTGAAAACCGGTGAGGTCAGCCTGTTTGTCATAGAGTTACATTCTACTTGATTTACAGAAAATGCTTACCCTGTCATCACCATGTCCTCCCATAAAGCCTTCAGTAAAGGTTTGCACTTCCTTAAACTTTGAATCTGTAAGCTCAGGTGAGCGATACAGGACCAAGCTAGCTTGGTCCTCTTGTTTAATTTTGGATGGCCATATGGCCATTTTGTGGGAAAGTAACTGTCCTTATGGCCTTCCTTTGTTTAGGTTTCCATTATTGTCTGGTCGCTTAATGTTTGTGTTTCAATCCCTTTGGTGTCTTTGATGGGTGGAGTAAGTTAATTGTATCGATTCCTGATCTTTGTTTTACTTCTACTTTAAACGCACTTTGATTTAGTGACCTAGTTTTTGACGCGAAATGACCCATATTCAACCCGACCTAAATATCAACAAGCCTAACATTCTGGTAATGTTTCAGGAAGATTGAAGCAAAAGTTTGGCCTCTAGAGAATGAACAAGGTTTTAAAGAAATTCGCCTACTGACCTAGGTTTTGACCTGTCAGGATCCCATATATTCGTACTTGACCTTGATCATCAAGCCAAACATTCTGGTAAAGTTTCATGAATATTGAAGCAAAAGTACTGCTTCTAGAGAATGAAATTTTTTAAAGCAATCTGACCAAGTTTTTGGCCCATCACGTGAACAAGTCCGTGAAATAAAGACCCCCCTAAACCCCACTTTATATAGAGAAAACTGGGGTTTAGGGGGTAAACATTATTTTCCTTATTTCTGCTCCAAAACATAGGTTGTGGGTACTCGTTAGAACCGCCTCAATGAGGCGGCTCTAACGAGTACCCAAAACCTATGTTTGGAGCAGAAATAAGGAAAATATCACAAATTTTCATCAGAAAAAAAATACCTTTTTTGAGGTTTGAAAAATGCACTATATCACACGGGTGTGTTATCGTAATGCTATAATGATCCATATTCAAACATGACCTTAATCTAATCAAGACAAACATTCTGGTGAATTCAATGAAAATTGAACCAAACTTGTGACCTCTAGAGGGTAAACAAGGTTATTTACGCAAGTCGACCTTGTGACCTTGTTTTGGACCCGACATAAGACATATTCGAACTGTACGAAGATATCATCAAGATAAATATTATTGAAAAGTTTCATGAAGATTGAAGCAAATCTGCGGCCTCTAGAAGGTGATAAGGTTTTAAAGAAATTTGAACTAGTGACCTAGTTTCTGACTCCACATGACCCATATTCAAACTTGACCGAGATATCATCAAGACAAAAATTATAGTAAAGATTCATGACCAATGAAGCAAAGCGGTGGTCTCTAGAGGGTGAACAACGTAAATGTTGCCGATGAACGACGCACGACGGACGACACACGTATGACTGACACAGGTTAATCACAATAGCTCACCCTTGAGCACTTCATGCTCAGGTGAGCTAAAGAAAACGACAAGCTTGCTCTAAAGCCAATAAAATCAATGAGTATATCAAGGTATTGACACATGAGATGATATTATATGTTGCCTTTTTCAAGTTTTATTTTTTTGACACCGGGATATTGCCCGACTGTTTGCTTAAGGGTATGATTAGACCTATCCATAAAAATAAGGCCGAACCACATAACACAGAAAAGTATCGACCCATAACCATCTTAATTTGTTTTGAAAAATTATTCACCTCCATTCTTCACTGCCGTCTAAACGACTTCCTCAATGCTCACAACATACTGGAGGAAAATCAGGCTGGATTAAGAGCAGGCCATTCGACAAGAGACCAAACATTTGTATTATATGCGCGCACAGAAATTTTAAGGGCAAAGAAAAAAGAAGCTGTTCTCCTCATTTATTGATTTCAGATATGCCTTCGACTCTGTCTGGAGCGTAGGTTTATGATTTTTGTGTTCAAGGAGATGTTGCACTGATGAGTTAGGAGGCATTCTTGCGGACTGAACAAATTATTTGTCTAAAACGCGACGGAAATAAGGACGAGGATTGTAGTCACGTAAAATTGATTTAAGCCCCACCCCCAACCCATAGACGCACAATGGAATGCGTTTCACTGACCGTTCCAAGGCGGTTCTTCTGTTGCGGTTTATTTTGTAATGGTTCGTCTTGAGTGTGTGTATCGCTCATATTATTTTGTTTGGATAGCCAATTGGCCATTTTGTGGGAAAGTACTGTCCTTTTAGCCTCTCGCTATTAATGTTTCCATTTGGCTCTAGTTGCTTCATGTCTGTGCTTTTTTTCTCTTTGGTGTCTCTGATGGGAGTTGTGGGTTCATTGTATTGATTCCTGATCATTGCCTACACTTCTATTATGGATGACGCTAGTAGCAAATAATATTAATGGAGCACTTTTAGAATCATTTTAACATGTACAAAGGAATTAAGTCAAGGGGTTTATATAATGGGGAACATTCCACTTTTTTTCTCAAGTTTTCGTGGCGAAAGACAAGGTACGAATATGTCGCCTATACTACATTCATTATTTTAATGATCTGGAAACACATTGACTGATAAACTTTCGTAAAATCATTCTTCGATATAAAAAGACTGGGTACAACATAAATGTTATACGACAGACTGCATGCATGGTAGTTAACCCAATCACGGTTGACAACTTTGCTCCCCTCTTTAATTGCACGCCCGTTGGTCAGGCCTCAGATTCTATGACGGTTCCAACGTAAAGGCTTTATAAGAATTAGAGAGATCTAATTAAAGGTAATGTTGGTTGGTGCCTGATGCTTTGTCTCTGATCGGGCCCATCGGAGTCTAACTGTTGGTTTTCTTCTGCTCCAGCATTTTAGTGGTTTCTTGCTGTCGAGTCCTCACAATTGTTTCATCTCTGTGGTTGTTTGAATATTTGTGTTCACGGACTGAACAAATTATTTGTCTAAATCGCGACGGAAGTAAGGGCAAGGACTGTGGCCACGTAAAATCAATTTAAGCCCCCAGTGGAATCCGTTTCCGCTGACCGTTCCAAGGCGGTTCTTCTGTCGCGATTTATTTTTGTTATGGTTTGTCTTTTGGTGTTCGTGTCGCTTATATTATTTTATTTTGGATAGCCTTTTGGCCACTTTGTGGGTAAAAAACTGTCCTTTTGACTTTCCGCTGTTGGTGTTTCCGTTGGGGTCTGTTGCTTCATGTTTGTATTTCTTTCCCTTTGGTGTGTCTGATGGGAGCTGTGGGTTAATTGTATCGATTCCTGATCATTGCGTTTACTTCTATTTTACAGTGCAGTTAATCTTGAATTGTATTATTATGGAATGATATTATATCGTAAATTATTTGTTTTGCTTTACGCCGTCGATACAGTTATTTTCGGAACACATGAAACAGAATCCCAAATTAATTTAGATATATTATTTGATTTGAGTACAAAACAATGGGAATTTGATATAAACTGCAGCAAAACTATAAAAAAATCTTTGGGTCGCGATATGACCAGCTTTTCAGTTTCAATCTTAATGGTCATGGCACTGATACATGTGGGGATTTAAAGTACCTTGGTGTTGTCTTTAGCAAATCCAGGCACTTTTGCAAAACATAATATTGAACAGGTAAAAAAGCATTGAATACATTATATAAGCGAATACTCAATTTAAATATCCCAGTTGATCTGCAGTTTCACCTATTTGACAATACAAGTTTACCGATAGCCCTATAGGGATGTGAGCCTTCGAAAATTCCCAAATTATCGAAAATTTGCATAATAAGGCGTATTGTCAGTCTACTCCGGAATATATGTTGAATGCGGAATAAGGTCGACACCTTATACAAATTAACATTAAATCATCCCGATAACAAGTCCGTGAAACGAAGACCCCACCTAAACCCCACTTTATATAGAGAAAATTGGGGTTTACGGGGTATACATTATCTGCCTTATTTTTGCTCAAAAACATAGAGTGTGGGTACTCGTTAGAACCTCCTCATTGAGGCGGTTCTAACGAGCACCAACAATCTATGTTGAATGCAGAAATAATAAAGATGAGCACCCACAATCCATGTTGAAAGCAGAAATAATAAAGATGCAATCATTTTTACCTAATATTTATCATTTTCTGACACCATGTTGGACGCCATTATTTCTTACGGACATGTTTTCCTAATGTCAAGAGTGTCGATAATAAATGGAAAAACCGGAATTATCCAACTTGATGTACAAATTTACGCTTAATGGACACGAAAATGGCTTATATTAATATAAATGGATTCGCGGCATTAAAGACATCCTTATTTCTGTAGGCCGCCCTGAACTGTTTAGGAAAACTGCCAGAAGCAATCCTAACCCTGTTGAAGCAAGCATTTCAAAAGCATTGTCCGGTTTGCATATTCAAGAATGGAATGAGAACGTTAGCATCTTCTCTAAAGCCTCGCGAAAACACGCTTATATAATGTTCCCCCTTTGAACCCCACTTTTTTACAGTAAAACTGGGGTGTAAACCTTAATTTTGAACAGAAAAAGGAAAAATATCACAATTTTTCATCTTTAAATGTTCGTTTTTTTCGGCGGTAAAGTTTACAATGTATTTATGTAGGCGTGTTTTCCAAATGGGAAAACAGTGTTTGTTATCTAAAGATAATTTAAATTTTGAAGAAAAAAAATATCTAATGACGTGATCGTTGGAATAAATGTGTTGAATTTATGGATATTTGATAGTCCTTCGAATTTTATGCATCTTGGCCAGGTAAAGTTTTATTTATTTCCCAATATTCAGCCTGAAAGTAAAATATCCCTTTCTTTTTTTGAACAGTATATTTTAAGCACTCTTAACTACCAACAGCGAAACAACGGATATAAAACTGGCGCAAGGCGTAGATATAATCATGAAGAAATTTGCCTCATATATTTATAAGGTGATTACGGTTTGTCGTAGGCTTAAAACTCATTTGGATCTCCAATTTCCAGTTGTAACTGGCGTCCGCCGAAAATGTTTCATGTACAATTATGATATAAGCTTTTAAAAATGATCATGTAATATGCATGCATTTCATGTTTTGTCTCTTACGCCACCAGCGTGTGGCCTGAGATGTACTGTTAAATAAAGTTCTTTTCTTTTTTGTTCACATTTGAAGAGTTCTCAGAAAAACTTTTTGTAATAAAATTCAAATGTAAACAGATCAGGAATGAATGTAACGGTTTTATCATTTTGTCAACACGCTGACCAATCGCTTCCGTATACATTTCTTTTTTTTTCTTCTTCCTTCCTTATCAACAACTAAATTGGTGAAAGTATCAAACTGACTACAACAGTAAAATGGCCGTAAACGAAATGATGTCAGTACGAAACAGTTCTTATGTTCAACCTTTGACAGATATTTCCTTCCTTTCTGTGGAGTTTCACCGCATTTATGGTCTAAGGGAAGGAACTGTAATGTTTTATTTCTTAATTATTTTCTATCATTAAAACGATATTTACAGACAATAAAATACATGCCGTCTTTAGCAACGCATTTTCTTTAATGAGATGAAGACTGAGGCTAGGCATGACTATGCGATTTTTTGTGTTACCTCGTTTGCATGAATTTCTTTCTGTTATGCTATAAATATACAGATAAAAAGTCTGACACTTTATACTGTCTTTAAATGAAACATTTTTAGACCTGTTAAAATGAAATCATATATTTCCTTACCTTTGCAGCAGTAGTCAAGACTCAAAGTTTCAAAATGTTCACAACTGAAAGGCGTTTTGTCTTTATAAATATACACTACTCAAGCCGTGTCATAGTAAAAATCATAAGCTGCAATGTGCGTTCGTCGATGACTTATATCTTTCAATCCAGTTTGTCCTGAATATAATCTTCATTCTTAAATATTTCGAGATTTGGGAACGTAAGGTTGTTTTATCTCAAAAACATTTAAACAGACATTGACAAAAAAAATGCGACTGTGAAAGTCCTGATCAGGCGCTGATTAGCCACCGCATAACACGCCGCATAACACGGCGCCTGACCTGGCCCTGCACTATTTAGAATTTTCCCGGTTTTGCATAACCGTATAAAATGTGTTATATTTACGTAGTACTTGGCACAGTTACAGATATGCCGAGTCAGCCATTGCGATAACACACCCGTGCGAAATACTGCATTTTTCAGATCTCAAAAATAGTTATTTTTCTGATCTGATCATTTCTTATTTATACTGCAAACATAGGTTGTTTATGCTTGTTAAAACCGCCTCATTGAAGCGGTTCTAACGAGTTCATTGAGGCGGTTCTAACGAGTACCCACAGCCTATGTCTTGGAGCGGAAATAAGAAAAAATAATGTATATCCCCGTAAACCCCAATTTTCTGGTCATAAAGTGGGGTCATCGGTGAGGCCTACTTGGCCGAAACTAGCTAGTCTGGCCCAGAAAAAAATGTACACTCAATATTTTCTAGTTCTGTGGTGTATTCCTTGCTTCCCAAGGATAACCCTTTCTATAAAATATTTAATGTCAATACAGCTGGTGTTTGGGAATGTGTGGCGGCCGTAAAAAGTCTTCCTGCCCTACATCATAGTGTCCTTTATATTTTCTTGTCCTTTGGGATCATTGGTTCCATTGTTGAATTTTGAAAATATTCCAGGGTCACTGATGAGGCCTAATTGGCCGAAACTAGCTAGTCTGGCCCAGAAAAAAAATCAATATTGTCAAGATATGTGGTGTATTCCTTGCTTCTAAAGGATAACCCTTTCTAGAACATATTTAGCGGGGTGCTTATTTCACAGACGTTTTATCGTGATGAACCTTTACAATTGCCATCTGTTGTACATGTATTTGTGTCATTTTTTCTTCTTTCTTTTCTTAGAAAGGATATCAGACGTACACGAAGATGTGTTAAACTTAGGTTCAAGGTGTTAGGGAGAAAAACCTCGACTAGGGCTATTGTAAAGGGAAACACAATATCTTTCGAAAGAGTTTTTTCCATTAATATATCTTCAACCGTGCGTTGTCTTACGTGCTTAGTAGCCAATATGCAAATTGCCATTTAAAGAGCCAATTAACATATAAGTTAACATGGTAAAATCTTTGTTTTTTACAGTTTTCTGGTGTCGACTTTCATGATTGCAATTATGTTCGCAGTCGTACGTTTTTTGTTTTTTTTGTGTTGAGATTTTACATTCCCGTCAACAATATTTGGGTCATTTTGGAGACGTTCCTTCCGATTTATTGGGCATTTACCCGACATTGAGATGAAATGACAGCTCAAGCCCTGACGCCCAAAGAAACCGCTAGGGTTTGATTAGCGGTCCGACTCATCTCACTTTTCCTGGGCAGGCTTAGTGGTTCTTCTGTCGCGGTTTATTTTTGTTGTGGTTTGTCTTGAGGGTGTGTGTCACTTGTATTATTTGTTTTGGATGACCAATTGGCCATTTTTAGGGAAAGAGGCTGTCCTTTTGGCTTTCCGCTTTTGTTGTTTGCATTGGGGTCTGGTTCTTCTTTCCCTTGGGTGTCTCTGATGGGAGCTGTGGGTTATTTATATCGATTCCTGATCATTGCCTTCACTTCTATTTTAGACCAAAGCCGTTTTGCAGTACAGAAGTTCGGTCGGATTCCGCTCTGGGCGGAACCACCATCTAGTCCTGTCTATTTCGAAGAGGGTAATGTGTACTGTACATTACGATAACACACATGCCTGAGTAGTATTGGGTGAGTATATGGCTACGAAATTATAGCTACATTTTATAGCTACGCACTGAAAGCTACGTGGTCGTGACGTGGCATGGCCTGGCTTAGATATAAGTACGTAGCTATAAAATGTAGCTATAATTTCGTAGCCATATTCTCACCACTTAATCTAATCTTGACTAGGCTAGGTTGGTCTTGGGTGATCAGTATGTGGACTTAGTCTCTGGAGCGTGTAGCTATACTTTTTTCAGTTGAGTGTTGCTTAAGAAATAGATCAGCTCTAACTGTGATTTGTTGTGTAATAAATCACAGTTTGGAGGTCAGTTGTAAAGTAGACAAATCACGAGCGCGTAGCGCGCGTGATTTGTCTACTTACAACTGACCGACAAACTGTGATTTATTACCCAACAAATCACTGGCTAGAGCTGATCTATTTCGATTCTAACACGCTGAAAATCTGCAATAATGTTGTTGTTTCCTTCAAAATCTTACAACTTTTCGCCATTGTTAGAAGAAATCCCGCTAAAATTATCGACTGAAACACATGCATTTATATCCTTTTCTAACGTTTTCGATGCGAGAAAATGACGTTACACCGTCTAACGTTAAGGAAATCGACTAGTGACGTCATAAATTGGAAATTTTAATGACGTCACTCGTCACGCTCTTCCGAGCTGTGATTTGTTGCAGAATAAAAGTTATTTTCCATTGCCTATATAGGCGCGCTGTGTTAGAATTTATTTTTTATCAGGCTAACGTTGAAAAATACCTAGTCTCTGGAGCGTGTATCTATAATTTTTCAGTTGAAGTGTAGCTATATTTTTGTCAGGCTAACGTTTAAAATAACTTAGTCTCTGGAACGTAGAGCTAAAACTTTTCAATTTTGTGGGATTATAGCATCATCTAGAAGAAATTGGTCTCTGGTGTTTGCAGTTGAAAGTGTTTTTTGTGGGGGGATAAACTTACAAGAGTTCAAGGGATACCACAAGATGACATTATATTGTTCAGCTTCATTGCGCCATGTTCATATGTTGAGGCTATCTTAGTCTCTATAAATTTTCTGTACCTAAACGTCATAGGGACTTAACTTGAAAGAACTTAGCCCCTGTTATGAAAAATGTTTGGCACGAATAGGACTCGAACCTATGACCTCCTGCTTATCAGAATGGTGCTCTATCAAACTGGGCTAAAATGCTTTAATTCTAGCTCTTGCACTACCACTGAACTTTCTAAATTATTAACTTCCTGTCTTACTGCTATTAAAACGCATGTAATTAAATATTGTGATAAAGTCTTTGAAAGATCAGGAAGAAATCTGTTTTGGTCTATAAAAAATTCGAATGAGGTTTTAAATAAATTGAAATCTAGACATTTTCGTGCTTCTAGTCTGTCTACCTTCGATTTTTCCACTCTTTACACTACACTTCCTCATAATCTTATAAAAGAAAAGCTTAATGATTTAATTGAATGGGCTTTTCATAGAGAAGATTCTCTCTATCTTGCATCTAATGTCAGAAATGCATTTTTCACTTCTAAAGAGCATAAGATTTATACACTTTGGTCATGTCAGAAAGTGTGTGATGCCCTCACCTTTCTACTTGACAATATTTATATTAGATTCGGTACTAAGTTATTTAGACAAATTGTGGGTATTCCGATGGGTACTAATTGCGCACCTCTTGTGGCTGATCTATTCTTGTATTGTTATGAAAGAGACTTCATTTTGTCGCTTTCCATTGATAACCAATCTGAAATTATTGAAGCTTTTAGCTCTACTTCTAGATATTTAGATGATTTATTAAATATTGATAATACCTATTTTGATGGTTTGATCAGTCAGATTTACCCCCTAGAACTTCAGTTAAATAAAGCAATTTCTTCTGATACCGAGGCCCCGTTTTTGGATTTACATCTATCTTTTGTAGATGGATTTGTTTCGTGCAAAATTTATGATAAACGCGATGACTTTGATTTTGAGATTGTAAATTTTCCTTTTTTGGATGGTGATGTACCTCGTGCGCCATCCTATGGCGTTTATATTTCGCAATTAATTCGATTTGCTAGAGTGTGTAGTCATGAAACTGACTTCAACACTCGTAATAAATTATTAACGGCTAAACTCCTTAATCAGGGTTATCGGTACCATAAACTACGCAAAGCCTTTTCAAAATTTTATAAACGCCATTCTGATTTTATTTCAAAATTCAATATTGGACTTAAATCTCTTCTGCAAAAAGGTCTATCGGAACCCGAATTTTATGGTGACTTAGTATATAAACTCAGAAAAATATATAACCGCAATGACTTCAGCACCCAATTTCGTAAAATCATTCTTCGATATAAAAAGATTGGGTACAACATCGATATTATACGACAGACTGCATGCATGGTAGTTAACCCAATCACGGTTGGCAACTTTGCTTCCCTCTTTAATTGCACGCCGGTGGGTCAGGCCTCAGATTCTATGACGGCTCCAACGTAAAGGCTTATTGAAAATTAGAGAGATAATGTTGGTTGGTGCCTGATGCTCTGTCTCTGGTCGGGCTCATCGGAGTCTAACTGTTGGTTTTCTTTTGCTCCAGCATTTCAGTGGTTTCTTGCTGTCGAGTCCTCACCGTTGTCTCACCTCTGTGGTTCTTTGATTTTTGTGTTCACGGAGATGTTGCACTGATGAGTTAGGAGGCCTTCATGCGGACTGAACAAATTATTTGTCTAAATCGCGACGGAAGTAAGGGCAAAGATTGTGACCAAGTAAAATCGATTTAAGCCCCCAAGTGGAAATCTTCCACTGACCGTTCCAAGGCGGCTCTTCTGTGGCGATTTATATATGTTGTTGTTTGTTACTTACTGTGTGTATCACTTGTGTCTTCTGGTTTTGGATGGCCATATGGCCATTTTGTGGGAAAGTAACTGTCCTTATGGCCTTCCTTCGTTTAGGTTTCCATTATGGTCTGGTCGCTTAGTGTTTGTATTTCTTTCCCTTTGGTGTCTTTTATGGGACGAGTGAGTTAATTGTATCAATTCCTGATCTTTGTTTTACTTCTACTTTGCATATCAGGGCTGTTTTGTTTGTGCCGTGTGGCGGCTGTAAAAGGTCTCCCCGTACATGCATTTAATGCTCTTATTTTTCCAATCCTCAGGGATTGCTTATGCAATTGCTTTTCACTGTTCCATCAATTGACATCCTTTAGATACCTGTTGAAGGTCATTATTAAACCGATGTTCGTTCCTCGTTGTATAACAACTGCTTGCTTGACATCCCTGTACTTTAAGTAGACTAAGATATTTTGTAGGCTTTTGTTGTACCTTCCCACTATTCGAAGGAATCTTCTTCAGTAATTTTATATGCTGTTTTATTTATTTATTTAATAACCGGTATGAACATCGCTTTAGTTTTGACGGTATCACAACCTTATTAACCAAAATGAGTATTACAAATACATTTAAAATATCAATATCACCCCTTAGGTTACACTCTGCTTCTTCTGTACGGATTCCCCATTCTATTGAGAACTTTAATACTATGTTGCCTTCGGTATTGGTTAGACCTTTAAAGGGCTTGGTTCACGAAAGGCCAAAAATGGCCCTGTTTCAAAAATTGTTAAAAACTTTTTTGTTAACAGTATATGGCGTGGTATCTTAAAAAACGGCAACAATAAGTTCCAAGCTTATGTAGTATGGTTGCTATAGCAACAAAAGAACATCAGGTGAAATCTTCATTTTTGATTAAATTTCATCCCGTGTGTGGTCAGAAAACAAACAAAGGTAACACAAATATTTGTAATTACTAGGAAGATGCATTCCAGGTTCTGCAACAATTTATATGGAACAACATATCGTTAAAATTTATGTTGCCATGGTAACGAACGGGTTTACATGTTTATTAAATACACATTATATCATAACTTGATCTGCTGCACTGTATCACAAATGTGACTGTTTCTGAATGAAAGATCACGAGATACAATAATGAACGGCAGATCAAGTTGACATAGTTATAATGTGTTTATTATATACCTTTTTCTTCCAGTAAAAGTATTTTAAGCTCACCAGAACCGAAGGCTCTTAGGACGCATATAGGAGGATAGGCAATTGTCCGTCGTCGTCTGTCTTCCGTCAACACTTTCTAACCACATTTCCTCTGAATCCACTGGGCCGATCGGGCCCAAATTTCATCTGTTAAATCCTTGGACTGGGGGATTGAAAGATTATGTATTTTTATGACATTTGGTGCATTAGTTTGGTTGCTATGGCAACTTAGAGTTAGAAAAAATGAAAAACGGTATTAACTACCAAGTCATTGCAGATACTATGAAAAACCTTCCATAGAAATGTTCCTTAAGCCATGTTCTATTTGCCATATGATTTAGGCTGCTGCTCCTTTTTATTGGCTGCCAAAGAAACGGAAATAAATAAATCAATAAATAAATACATAAATAAATAAATAAATAAATAAATAAATAAATAAATACGCATATCTACAGAAACCATAGAATGCTCTACGCTTTATAACAATGGGCTCCTCAGCAACCATCATTGATATTTTTGTAGATACTTCCATGAATCACAGGAGATAACTTTGATGTAAGCAAAAGCTTACTGTCAGATCCTGTTAGTTGCTATTGTAATTGATTGTACATGTACACCATACTTGACAAATAAATACTGTTTAAACCAACCATATGCTGCGTGAATCTGAGACTATAGAAATATTGACCATATTAGCCATTACAGGTTTGGCTATTGTTGTTTTTTTATCTGACCAGAGCCGAAGGTTGCTAGGGGAACTTATAGGATGGGCATTTGTCCATTATCATATGTCGTCACACATTCAAAAAACATCTCTGAAGTAACTGGGTCGAATGGGTTCAAATTTCATCCGAAGCATCCTTGGCTGGGGTCTGCCTCTGCTTGATAAAACAGATGGCTTCCAGTGGGCAGTACCCACCTGAACACTGGTGAGCATATTGGCTCATCTGAGCTCTGGTGAGCATAGTGGCCCATGGGCCTCTTGTTGAATGAACTTTTGACTTTACGCTACTTTAAGTAAGAAAGAAAGAAGGAAAGAAATTAATGAAAAATCATTAACTTCAAAAACGTTTCAATGCAAAAATATATATCTTACTTCAATTACACAGAAAGCAAATAAACGTCGTATACACTGCAGGAATATCTGGCATTTCGGATATATTTTGCTGGAATACCACTCAGATGCTTGTATTTTCTTCCTTTACTGAATATGCATTCGATTGTTAAATGTCATTGTAAAATCAGGGCTGTGCGCTTTTTCTTATTTTCTGTTTATGGCTGGAAAACCCTGTTGCAAAACCCTGGAGCATATATAAGTTAGCAACATCAACAAACATCTAACCTTTGAGAGCATTCTTGCAGACTGTCAACATGTTTTACGAAGTCAAAGGTCTTGCGAAACTCAATTAGCTCAATTTTACAATGATAAAGTGAACAATCTGGATGGGGCCATAAACCGTGCTACAAACAGACTGACATGATCACCATGGACTTTGTCAAGGCCCTTGACAACGTACCTCACGGAAGGCTATTGTATTTATTGTTCAACTATCGGATAAGAGGATCTACACATAGGTGGGTTTCGGACACCCACAATAAGTTGTACTTCTGATTCAGTCCCAGTTTTATCTGGTGTCCCCCAAGGTTAAGACCTTGGGCCGGTTCTTTTCTTGGTATTCATGAATGTTCTCCCTGATAATATTAGGTCATCTGTCCGTTTGTTTGCTGATGGTTGTGTCCTGTAAAGGAACATATATTCTCCTTCTGACTGTCTTATTTTACAAGATGGCCTGGATCGACCAGCACAGTGTGAGGCGGAGTGGCAGATGAAGTTCAATGTGGCCCAATACCATTCAATGAGGGTGTCACGACATCCTCCGGACAAGCAAATTAAGTTTGATTATACATTATACAAAGAAAAAATGAGCCATTTAACATCTGGGTATCACCATCACTGACGATCCTGATTTGGGTCAACACATTTAAGAGAGAACATCGAAAGCAACTAGGACTTTGGCATTTCTTAGAGGTAACTTTGCCTTTGCATCTAGGCAGACAAAGGATGTTGCATATAAAACACTGGTTCGCCATCAACTTGACTATGCAACACCCATTTGGCATGTCTATGTTAAAACTCAGATTCAGCAAGTGGGGGTAGGTGCAGAGGACAGCTTCGTGGGGCGCTCTGGTGCAGTGGTAAAGTATCGGACTCGTGATCGAGAGGTACCGGGTTCGAACCCCACGAGCGGCAAGTGTTGTTTCCTTGAGCAAGAGACTTCATCCACATAGCTTAGTACTGGTTTCTACCCAGGAAAAGAGGGCCACATGGAAGATTAGTACTAGTTTACTAAATGTGTTACCCTCTATAAATAAGGTCGATTATAATAATAATAATAATAATTATTATTATTATTATTATTATTATTATTATTATTATTATACCCCCACAAAAGAAATTTGGGGGGGGGGGGGGTATATAGGAGTGAGCTTGTCGGTCGGTCGGTCTGTTGACTTGGTTTCCAGACGATTACTCAAAAAGCGCTGCACCGATTTTTATAATTTTTGGTACACTGATGTAACATCATAAAATACAGGTCAAGTTCGATTTCCACTACAATTTGTCAATTTTCGACATAGTTATGGCCCCTTTCAAGTGAAAAAATTGCAAAATACCGCTGTTGTACTATCAAGGCAGTTTTTGTGGGGGTATTCATCACCTTTAGTGATAGCTCTAGTTATTATTATTATTATTATCTTGCATCGAAAACGCCACCGCTAACATAATGGAAACCGATAACATGAATACGTCGGGCACCAAAGGGGTACACACCGCATAAAGCGAGAACCCCCAATCACCTACAGAAGCAACAAAGGAAAAAGAAATAAGCACCGCACCCGCACCTGCACCCGCACAAAACAGGCGGAAAAATAGAACAACAAAAAACATCGGCCTCATCAACATGAGAACAATGTTTTTGAGATGTTTTATTAACTAATCTACTGCAAGAAAACTTATGCTATTGTCATCATTGCCCCCGTCTATATGGGTGCTTCAACCTAGAGCCTAAACGAGCGCACAAAAGTACAGGTAACTGCCTGCCCAGGCAAGGCGATGCAAGTTGGACCATCCATGCATATAAACCCATTGGTTTCATTGGGCAGCAGGGCTTGGATTGTCATTCCATCTCATTGTCGTGTAAAAGTCTCACAAAGTTAGGAGCAACGTCTCCAAAATACCATAAATAGTGTTGATGTGGACGTTAAACCACAATTCAAATGAATACGTCGTCAGCAGACCACATCAGTAAGTTATGACAGCATTTTTTTGTTGTTTTATTTTTTTCCTTTGAGAAACATAATACATTCATAAAACTCGCCAATTTAGTAGCATGGCAATAAATAAAAAAAATCAACTGTGAAAAATGAAAACAATGGTCCAAGCATAAAAAGTGTTTTTCAAAGCATAACAGAAATTGAAAAAAAAGAAGGAAAGAAAAAAAAAACATGTCGGCAGTAGGGATCGAACCGGTGGCCTTTTAGATGCTAACCGAAGTATGTAACCATTAGGCCATTAAGACTGATGACGTCATCATCTTATACTAAGATAGATATTGATATAGACGTGACGTAGCTGTCATAGTATTAAATGAAACAAATCGTCTGTCACTGTACTCTGTATGAATGTCAAGGGTCTGTAAACTCCGAAAATATGCAAGGTAAATGGCTCTGTTGTCAGGCAAGCCTATTTTGAACTTGTAACATGGAATCAAATCTCTTATCCGTCACCAATGACGCACAGCGACTTGCAGTAAGAGTAATGTCCCTTGTTTGGTTGACGGCGTTCTTGCTAAAATACCGTGATTTTTTGGACAAACAATAGCGTTAGAAATAAAACATCATAAGCAAAACCTTCTAATGGGTCTCCTTTTCTTTGCCTTGATCTTGATTTACTTTTTTTCTTCTAAATTTCGGCTATTTGTCAGTAAAATCAGCTCGAGCCCTCGTACAAATTAGGAAGGGGGGCAGGTACATTTCCTTTAATTTAACAATGAATGCACATCTTCGACACCTTGAAAATTTAATCAAATGTTTTTCTTGTACTTTCGTAGCTTTCAACCAAAAATCTTTGTGTCGCATGTGTGCCTTCATATATTTTCTTGATTTCTTTATAATAAATAAGGAGAAAATGTTCGATTTTGGTGTAGACTGGGTCTATTTTTACATAATTTTCCTTCAGATATTGGCAGTTTTGATGATTATTTCATACATTGTCGGAGACACAAGAGGTCATAGTATACAAAAATTAGAAGATCAGTTTGTATTGAACAGGTTGCTCACATAGGAATTTACAGGGCAGTAAACTGGCCTTTGTGAACCAAGCTCTTTGTCTTCTGTAACTTCAGTTAATCTCAAAGGAGCAGGCAATATCAATGTTTTGGGGAGAAGTCTTCGTATAAGACTATCTCCTCTCAAATCGCCCATCCTTCGAAAATATACTAATCCGTGGAAAAGAAGTGGAATGTATCCTAGTATTTCTAAGTGCAATGCCAAGAGGTGCAGATGTTGTTCGCATTTAAGCACTGCGTCTACCGTTACTTCATCTGTAAACGGTAGACGCTTCTCTGTAGTTAACATGTCTGATTTGACATGACAGTCTACAGATTTAATTTATCTAATTACATGACGTGCTGCAAACTGTAATATGCAGTACGTCGGTCAAACTAACCGCATGCTTAAAACTAGATTGAACGAGCATTATCGTAGAATGAGTAAGCCTAAGAAAACTGACACTTTCTTATACCGTCACTTTCGACGTACAGGTCATTCTGTAAATAACATTGTTATACAACCAGTGGAAAAACTTTATTACGATGCAAATTCTACATCTAGATTCAAAATAATCAAAAGACATGAAGCTGAACTGAAATGGATTAAATTTGTACAGACCCCTTTTCCACTGGGATTTAATGACAACATTTATCATGAGGGTAATATTTCCAGAATGCCGGACTTTGATATTTTCTCACTCCTGGAATGTCGAAAACGCAGAACTAGATCTCATGGCACCAGGAAAAATGGTAACTTTAAACGTAAATCACGTGCGTTTAAACGAAACAATACTAGACTGAAGTGACTGTCAATTATATTATTTAATCATGGACGCCACTCTATGCTTTCATTTTTAAGTTCATTACCCGTTTCTGTTTTACGTCTTCTGGACACCGAAGCGAATAAATTCTACGATAGTTCTCATCAGTTATATGATGCGGCTCTCTTAACTAGAGGCTATACTCAGCATACTCTCCATCCTTACACTGATTCGGAAGTCAATCATAAACGCCATTTCTTCAAAATATCCTTCATTAATAAGGGTATGGATTTTATAGATTTGCCCAGTATCTTCCGTGAGAGATCGGTGCTTTCTTCCATTCCTGCTTATTTTCAAAATACTGAAACACCTATAATTTGCTATAAATATAACAAACCTGTTAGATCTATCATTTTTAATTTCAATAAACTTGTTTCAGATCTTGATATTGATACTAATACTCCTGATTCATGTGATTGTAAAAACTCAAAGTATTGCTATTCTGCTGCTGGTCATGTAATTACTGGCAATTTGAAAATTATTCCTGATTCTAGGATAAGGAATATAATTTCTAAAGGACGGAAATATCGGTTGCCTTCTAAAATTGATTTCAGTAAATGTAGAGATGAAATCGCTGCTTACTTGAATGAATTCGGTAATCGATGGTGTAAGCGAGAGTATGTTGAGCATAAAGCCCTTAAGGACTGGAAACTTAGCATTTTAAAACTAGTGAATAAACGCATTTCTTTCTATTCTCAAAATACTAACTTATTACCTTCTAAGCCCAAGACGTCTTTACGTCATCTTAAACTAGGTATTCAAGAATTTCATAAGAAGTTTGTTTTGGCCCCTGCAGACAAGGCCGCTAACAACGTCGTCGTTGTGTGACGGCTCCACTATGTTAACACGCTTAAGCAGGAGCTTGGTGGTACTAAGGCCTATGAACTTCAGCCTTTAGCTGAAGAGAGAGCTATAGTAGATAAACATGTTTGTCTTTCAGCCACCAAGTTTGCTGTGTGTGTTAACGAAGGCCAAGACAAGCTTCCTACGCTATACTGGTTACCAAAACTTAATAAAAAACCTTACAAACCACGGTTTATTGCAAATTCTAGCTCTTGCACTACCACTGAACTTTCTAAATTATTAACTTCCTGTCTTACTGCTATTAAAACGCATGTAATTGAATATTGTGATAAAGTCTTTGAAAGATCATGAAGAAATCTGTTTTGGTCTATAAAAAATTCGAATGAGGTTTTAAATAAATTGAAATCTAGACATTTTCGTGCTTCTAGTCTGTCTACCTACGATTTTTCTACTCTTTACACTACACTTCCTCATAATCTTATAAAAGAAAAGCTTAATGATTTAATTGAAAGGGCTTTTCAAAGAGAAGATTCTCTCTATCTTGCATGTAATGTCAGAAATGCATTTTTCACTTCTAAAGAGCATAAGAATTATACACTTTGGTCATGTCAGAAAGTGTGTGATGCCCTCACCTTTCTACTTGACAATATTTATATTAGATTCGGTACTAAGGTATTTAGACAAATTGTGGGTATTCCGATGGGTACTAATTGCGCACCTCTTGTGGCTGATCTGTTCTTGTATTGTTATGAAAGAGACTTCATTTTGTCGCTTTCCATTGATAACCAATCTGAAATTATTGAAGCTTTTAGCTCTACTTCTAGATATTTAGATGATTTATTAAATATTGATCATACCTATTTTGATGGTTTGATCAGTCAGATTTACCCCCTAGAACTTCAGTTAAATAAAGCAAATTCTTCTGATACCGAGGCCCCGTTTTTGGATTTACATCTATCTATTGTAGATGGATTTGTTTCGTGCAAAATTTATGATAAACGCGATGACTTTGATTTTGAGATTGTAAATTTTCCTTTTTTGGATGGTGATGTACCCCGTGCGCCATCCTATGGCGTTTATATTTCGCAATTAATTCGATTTGCTAGAGTGTGTAGTCATGAAACTGACTTCAACACTCGTAATAAATTATTAACGCCTAAACTCCTTAATCAGGGTTATCGGTACCATAAACTACGCAAAGCCTTTTCAAAATTTTATAGACGCCATATTGATTTAATTTCAAAATTCAATATTGGACTTAAATCTCTTCTGCAACAAGGTCTATCGGAACCCGAATTTTATGGTGACTTAGTATATAAATTCAGAAAAATATATAACCGCAATGACTTCAGCATCCAATTTCGTAAAATCATTCTTCGATATAAAAAGATTGGGTACAACATGGATATTATACGACAGACTGCATGCATGGTAGTTAACCCAATCACGGTTGGCAACTTTGCTTCCCTCTTCAATTGCACGCCGGTGGGTCAGGCCTCAGATTCTATGACGGCTCCAACGTAAAGGCTTATTGAGAATTAGAGAGATCTAATTCAAGTTAATGTTGGTTGGTGCCTGATGCTCTGTCTCAAGTTGGGCCCATCGGGGTCTAACTGTTGGTTTTCTTTTGCTCCAGCATTTCAGTGGTTTCTTGCTGTCGAGTCCTCACCGTTGTATCACCTCTGTGGTTCTTTGATTTTTGTGTTCACGGAGATGTTGCACTGATGAGTTAGGAGGCCTTCATGCGGACTGAACAAATTATTTGTCTAAATCGCGACGGACGTTAGGGCGAGGATTGTGGCCACGTAAAATCGATTTAAGCCCCCCAGTGGAAATCTTCCACTGACCGTTCCAAGGCGGCTCTTCTGTGGCGATTTATTTATGTTGTTGTTTGTTACTTACTGTGTGTATCACTTGTGTCTTTTAATTTTGAATGGTCATATGGCCATTTTGTGGGAAAGTGACTGTCCTTATGGCCTTCCTTTGTTTAGGTTTCCATTATTGTATGGTCGCTTAATGTTTGTATTTCTTTCCCTTTGGTGTCTTTTATGGGTGGAGTAAGTTAATTGTATCAATTCCTGATCTTTGTTTTACTTCTACTTTGATATTTTCTCACTCCTGGAATGTCGAAAACGCAGAACTAGATCTCATGGCACCAGGAAAAATGGTAACTTTAAACGTAAATCACGTGCGTTTAAACGAAACAATACTAGACTGAAGTGACTGTCAATTATATTATTAAATCATGGACGCCACTCTATGCTTTCATTTTTAAGTTCATTACCCGTTTCTGTTTTACGTCTTCTGGACACCGAAGCGAATAAATTCTACGATAGTTCTCATCAGTTATATGATGCGGCTCTCTTAACTAGAGGCTATACTCAGCATACTCTCCGTCCTTACACTGATTCTGAAGTCAATCATAAACGCCATTTCTTCAAAATATCCTTAATTAATAAGGGTATGGATTTTATAGATTTGCCCAGTATCTTCCGTGAGAGATCGGTGCTTTCTTCCATTCCTGCTTATTTTCAAAATACTGAAACACCTATAATTTGCTATAAATATAACAAACCTGTTAGATCTATCATTTTTAATTTCAATAAACTTGTTTCAGATCTTGATATTGATAATACTACTCCTGATTCATGTGATTGTAAAAACTCAAAGTATTGCTATCCTGCTGCTGGTCATGTAATTACTGGCAATTTGAAAATTATTCCTGATTCTAGGATTAGGAATATAATTTCTAAAGGACCGAAATATCGGTTTCCTTCTAAAATTGATTTCAGTAAATGTAGAGATGAAATCGCTGCTTACTTGAATGAATTCGGTAATCGATGGTGTAAGCGAGAGTATGTTGAGCATAAAGCCCTTAAGGACTGGAAACTTAGCATTTTAAAACTAGTGAATAAACGCATTTCTTTCTATTCTCAAAATACTAACTTATTACCTCCTAAGCCCAAGACGTCTTTACGTCTTCTTTAACTAGTAATTCAAGAATTTCACTGCAGCTGGTGTTGTGCCGTTTGGCGGCCGTAAAACGTCTCCCCGTACATCAACCATAGTGCAGTTTATATTTTACTTTTGGTCCTTTGAGATCAGCGAGAATATTCTGAGAAATTAGAAATAAATCATTGGTTTAGACTCATATTGTAGACAGACTTTTAATTATTTGGACCCCATTTTGCTTTATATCAGTCTTTGAATCGACTGCCTATTCGAAATTCGCAAAATTGCAGTATGTTTCCTCTGGCTTTCTTTGCCGGATCATTACAGGGTCACTGATGAGGCTTTATTAGCCGAAACTACGTAGTATGACCCATTTTCTTTCTTATGAATGTTTTCATTGGTCTTAAAGGAACTCGTTTTTGATTTTTATTCATAAGAAGTTTGTTTTGGCCCCTGCAGACAAGGCCGCTAACAACGTCGTCGTTGTGTGACGGCTCCACTATGTTAACACGCTTAAGCAGGAGCTTGGTGGTACTAAGGCCTATGTACTTCAGCCTTTAGCTGAAGAGAGAGCTATAGTAGATAAACATGTTTGTCTTTCAGCCACCAAGGTTGCTGTGTGTGTTAACGAATGCCAAGACAAGCTCCCTACGCTATACTGGTTACCAAAACTTAATAAAAACCTTACAAAGCACGGTTTATTGCAAATTCTAGCTCTTGCACTACCACTGAACTTTCTAAATTATTAACTTCCTGTCTTACTGCTATTAAAACGCATGTAATTTAATATTGTGATAAAGTCTTTGAAAGATCAGGAAGAAATCTGTTTTGGTCTATAAAAAATTCGAATGAGGTTTTAAATAAATTGAAATCTAGACATTTTCGTGCTTCTAGTCTGTCTACCTACGATTTTTCCACTCTTTACACTACACGTCCTCATAATCTTATAAAAGAAAAGCTTAACGATTTAATTGAATGGGCTTTTCACAGAGAAGATTCTCTCTATCTTGCATGTAATGTCAGAAATGCATTTTCACTTCTAAAGAGCATAAGAATTATACACTTTGGTCATGTCAGAAAGTGTGTGATGCCCTCACCTTTCTACTTGACAATATTTATATTAGATTCGGTACTAAGTTATTTAGACAAATTGTGGGTATTCCGATGGGTACTTATTGCGCACCTCTTGTGGCTGATCTGTACTTGTATTGTTATGAAAGAGAATTCATTTTGTCGCTTTCCATTGATAACCAATCTGAAATTATTGAAGCTTTTAGCTCTATTTCTAGATATTTAGATGATTTATTAAATATTGATAATACCTATTTTGATGGTTTGATCAGTCAGATTTACCTCCTAGAACTTCAGTTAAATAAAGCAAATTCTTCTGATACCGAGGCCCCGTTTTTGGATTTACATCTATCTATTGTAGATGGATTTGTTTCGTGCAAAATTTATGATAAACGCGATGACTTTGATTTTGAGATTGTAAATTTTCCTTTTTTGGATGGTGATGTACCTCGTGCGCCATCCTATGGCGTTTATATTTCGCAATTAATTCGATTTGCTAGAGTGTGTAGTCATGAAACTGACTTCAACACTCGTAATAAATTATTAACGGCTAAACTCCTTAATCAGGGTTATCGGTACCATAAACTACGCAAAGCCTTTTCAAAATTTTATAAACGCTTCTCTCTTCTGCAAAAAGGTCTATCGGAACCCGAATTTTATGTAGACTTAGTATATAAACTCAGAAAAATATATAACCGCAATGACTTCAGCACCCAATTTCGTAAAATCATTCTTCGATATAAAAAGATTGGGTACAACATGGATATTATACGACAGACTGCATGCATGGTAGTTAACCCAATCACGGTTGGCAACTTTGCTTCCCTCTTTAATTGCACGCCGGTGGGTCAGGCCTCAGATTCTATGACGGCTCCAACGTAAAGGCTTATTGAAAATTAGAGAGATAATGTTGGTTGGTGCCTGATGCTCTGTCTCTGGTCGGGCTCATCGGAGTCTAACTGTTGTTTTTCTTTTGCTCCAGCATTTCAGTGGTTTCTTACTGTCGAGTCCTCACCGTTGTCTCACCTCTGTGGTTGTTTGATATTTGTGTTCACGGAGATGTTGCACTGATGAGTTAGGAGGCCTTCATGCGGACTGAACAAATTATTTGTCTAAATCGCGACGGAAGTAAGGGCGAGGATTGTGGCCACGTAAAATCGATTTAAGCCCCCCAGTGGAAATCTTCCACTGACCGTTCCAAGGCGGCTCTTCTGTGGCGATTTATTTATGTTGTTGTTTGTTACTTACTGTGTGTATCACTTGTGTCTTTTGGTTTTGGATGGCCATATGGCTATTTTGTGGGAAAGTAACTGTCCTTATGGCCTTCCTCTGTTTAGGTTTCCATTATGGTCTGGTCGCTTAATGTTTGTATTTCTTTCCCTTTGGTGTCTTTTATGGGTGGAGTAAGTTAATTGTATCAATTCCTGATCTTTGTTTTACTTCTACTTTGATACATTTTGGTATGTATTACAAGTGTTTTAAGCTTAATACTAAGAACTATAGGTATTTTTCTTAACTGTTTGGTAGCCCTGAAAAGGGTTGTTTTTTATCTGGTTTTCTTTTTCCGAATGGGTTTGGTATCAGCTCCAAGTCCAAAAGCTAAAGAATGCATCACTTGTTCATCTTCATTTGTGGCGATATTGAAATGCAGTGGAATCCTCATAGGAATTCATTTCCAGTGATGTTGATTGTTGATGACGATCTTCTAATTGTCTGACTCTATTTTTGAGCTTGTTTCCTTCACTAAGACGTCAATAACTTATGGCATGGGCTTATATTGATGTACTAAATGCTGTGCATATATCAGCTGGTTATATGGTTTTGTTGTATATTATTGTTGTCGTTGAGTAGCATCACTATCAAAACATTCATTGACTGCGGTTGTTAAAAGATTTGGATTTGCAAGAGAGCATCGAATTATATTGACTGTTCCATTGTTTTCTTAAAAATTTTTTTCAAGACTGAAGTATGTCGAGTCTTTTATACTCTGGAGAGGGATTGACCCACTTGTAAAAATGCTTTCTTTCGCGCCCGTGTTCACTGTATAAAATATAAGTGAAGACAATGATCAAGAATCGATACAATTAACCCACAGCTCCCACCAGGGACACCAAAGGGAAAGAAGCACAGACATGAAGCAACTAGACCTTAATGGAAACATCAACAGCGGAAAGTACCAATGCATTGGCCTACTTCGCTGCATAATTGTGAACAAGACAACATGGCTCACAACAGTGAAATTTATTTTAAAGATCAGGCGGAGTCACTGAGGTTGGGGAGAATGACTTGATGGTGTCATTTGGTTTTGTCAAGAGAGAAGTCGATGGTTTATTATCCTCACTGGATAATTTAGACCAAATGATAGCCATTACAAACGAGACAGCAGAGTTGGCCCATGGACAACCGATGAACAATGAGAGTGAGGTGCCACGCTCCACTGCTGCCGCACAGATAGAAGACTGGGGGAAAGAAGCTACAGAGCCTCCGTTCTGTCTTTCCACAGTGTTCATGATTACTTATGAATCCTGGGCAAGAAAATGTCCAGGCTGTTGAGTAAGAACATGTTGCCAATGTTAGTTTAATAAACTAACAAAACCCAAAGGCCCTTTTAGGGCAAGCATTTATTCCTAAAAGAAACATTTTGATATTGTTACATCATATATAAGATTTCTAAGTCTGGTATTTGCGTTGAAAAACATATAGAACATCATTGTTACACCAAAACGAAGAATTCTCTAAGGATGATCATCAGTGCATCTTGCAGAAGGCGTGCCGTAAGGTCACTCGAGTGAAGGCGATTTCGTATCGTCTGTCTAGAGACATTAACCCTTATCCCTAGGCGAAGGTGTTGCTGACGATCTGTTGACGTTAGTTTCCGGTTGCGTAACGCTTGATTGTCACCGCGTCCGTTATTACTTTTCGGGTGTCCACTTCCTGCTAAGCGGCTACTGCTCCTGTCCTACGATAACCCGCCCATAGTCGACTGACAACTGACGGTGAGGTATTCATAAAATTTGCCGTCTGCAACTGCGTACCTCCGGTCTGGAGCATGCCAACAGCTCTCCAATGTGGTTCTTCCGTTAGCCAAATCATGGTTCTAATAACGAATCTGTTTATGAAATCGTTTCAAACAGCACTTCAACAGTGATCTTGGAGTCCGATGTGACTTGCTCTTCAGTTTCAATCTTAGTGGCCATGACATTGATATATGTGGGGATTTAAAGTATCTTGGTGTTGTCTTTAGCAAATCCAGGTACTTTTTCAAAGAAAGAAAACATAATATTGAACAGGTAAAAAAGCACAGCATGTATTATATAAGCGAATACTCAATTTAAATACCCCAGCTGACCTGCAGTTTCACCTATTTGACCATACAATTTTACCGATAGCCCTATAGGGATGTGAAATTTTGGCCTTCGAAAATACCCAAATTATCGAACGTATTATTAGTCTACTCCGGAACATATGTTGCATGCGGAATTAGGTCGACACCTTATATTAATTAACATTTAATCACACGAAGGAGAGGAGGGGTCCGATAACCGTTCCTTGTGGTAAACCTAAAGTGATCGGGACTGATGATTGAAAATAGTTCATACATACTTTTTCGGTGTATAATAAATAGGGGATGTCACATCACTGATCATTTCGAATGAAATTAATAATGAGTTCAATAATTTTACATTTCCTGTGTAATGGTGGTAAAGGGTTGAAGTAATGAAGTGGATTTGTCAATTATCATAATGAAATGATTATCTGTAGCTTTTATTCACACCGGTATTTCAACAATGCAATCAGGGGTATTAATGAAAGTGAAAATGACTTAAGTTTCATTTTTCCCAGAGACAACAGCTTTTTTATTTTTCAAACATTTTATGTGGAAAAATTCTTAGTTCCGCAGTATTAACAGAATTTACAGTGCAAAATATTTAACCAAACTTTTATCAGTGTAAGATCTTCAATAGAAAAAAGCTGCATAACCCAAAAGCTTAAGAGGACCGTGAGTGTGTTTGAGTTTAACGTCCCACCAACAGCTAAGGTCATAGGGAGACGGTCCCTCGGTTTAAAGACTCATCCAAAGTCTGGTGATGCCCGTGATCTATCCCACGGCGCCCCCACTGGTTTATGAGGCGAGTAGCTTATCCACTGCACCACGGCGGCTTCTAAGTTAAGAGAACAAATAAAACATATAGATCCGCAAAATGATATGTTTTTCTTTTCGCCAACAGAAAAACTTTATGCGAAGTCAGTACGTCGTAGAGTTTGTACAGTTACTGCACTGATGTCATACTCTATAACTGGTTCTTGTGCCAGACAAAGACTTGTTCTCTTCTCTGAGTTGCGCCAAACCACATGGCAAAGCGAGATGCGAATTATTATTTTAGGAAAGGTACACTCATTTTAGTGAGTATATGTACCCAAACAAAATGATTATGAAGTGACTGAATCAGCCATATTACTAGACCTTGCAGTCCTTTCTCTTTATATAACCCAAAGCTGTCTGACACTTTTTTGAGCAACCGATAAATTAAATAAGATGTATGTCACAATCAGTCATGTCTGAGTAACACACCAAATAAATGCCATAAAGGTGTGTTTTATCATTTATGTATGATTTATTTCGTTTTTAATTCACAATCTTATCCAAACAGGCATCTCTGTGGTCTGTTTCAGTAGCATTTATAACCAGGATTGCGTTCAATTTTAAGCCGGCGTGGAAAGGCATATCCATATCACCCCACCCGCAACTGCATCCACTTTGGAATGCCTAATTAATCCCGCTACACTGATGATTAATTGTTGCATCAATAATTCTTCATTTGGAATGATTATAAATTTTGTTTATCACAAAATCTGGGTGAAAATGGTGTTCATTACCTTCAAATCGGCACGTTGACTCTAATCAATTGTTGACAATTTACATGTAAAACAGGGCGACTCAAAACCGGGTGTCACCACGACCGCGAAGCATTATGGTCTTCTGGAATATCACGAATGCAACTCACAAGCACACATGGGAGGACTTGGGATCACGTTTCCCCATGCAAAAATTTTCCTGAGGTCGGAAAATATACGGGTTTTTCAGGTTGAAGCTTCATGGTTCACTTTGAACACCAAACAGTCAACATGACAAAGAAACATTGGAAAAGAAGAGATGATGAGATTATACCTATGCCTAAGAAACCAAAGTTGGTGGACTACTCTGATACAGAAGATGAAGATGAAGATTATGAACAATATTATACCATGAAACCAGTGTGACAGAGGGAGTCAAGAAGATTTAGAACTAGAGCCAATGTATACAACGTGGAAAAGAAAATAAAATCCTAAAAATACATCGCTACTAGAATTTGTTCCACGATTATTTCAATAATTGGTGGGTATATCAAGAAACGTACTGAAGCACAGGGCCTTGACTGAATAAGAGTTAGTATCTATCATCCTGGTCTTAAACTTGGATGTCTTCACAGATGTGTCATTAATGACTGGAAAAGCCTTGTCACAAGAAATTGAGAAAGTCTTACGATCTAATACAGATTTCAGAATCGATTATGGTCAGATGTCAGTTACCCATACAAGACTCCCTGTAGGAAGTGAAAGAATTCAACTACTCTATCATGGACCCTACTCCGATTCTCAAAATATTAGAAAGATGAAAAGAAGTATTGTCACTATCAACAATACTGAAGACTCTATGTGCCTAGCAAGAGCTATGGTTGTCGGAAAATGTCATGCCGACAAAGATAATTGTTAGACCTGGAACAAGACATGGAAACATATAACAAATTCAAACAGACCTTTCCAGACCAGTGAGGCTAAACAATTACTAGATCAGCCTCACGTTCCACACACGAAAACATGTTGAATTGACGAATACAAGAAGATCCAAGGTGTGTTAGCTCCTGAATACCTGATCAAAGTACATTCTCAACATGCTAAAGATGGATTTCTCTTCCCACCTGAATTTGTGATAACATGACAGACTAAAGTAATAATATCTACTATGATGGTGACAATCATTATCATACAATCAAAAGTATAACTGGATTCTTAGGTTCTGGCTACCACTGTTAACTTTGTGACAAAGGATATAACAGTCGTGGTGATCATATATGTCCACATGGATGTGACAATTGTTACAATGAGACAGTATGTGAAAAAGGAGTTAATTATGGTCGCTTAATTATGGTCTGGTCGCTTAATGTTTGTATTTCTTTCCCTTTGGTGTCTTTTATGGGTGGAGTAAGTTAATTGTATCAATTCCTGATCTTTGTTTTACTTCTACTTTACACGAATCCACAATGTATTGCAAATCATCAAAGAATCAAACCTTGACAGACAAAGTCAATGTCTTTTATTGTGGACATTGTTTAACCAGAGTTATTTTAAGTAGACTAGGATGTTTTGTGGGCTTTTGTTGTACCTTCCTTCTATTCGAAGGAATCTTCTTCAGTATTTATTTAATAACCGGTATGAACATCGCTTTAGTTTTGACGGTATCACAACCTTATTAACCAAAATGAGTATTACAAATACATTTAAAATATCAATATCACCCCTTAGGTTACACTCTGCTTCTTCTGTACGGATTCCCCATTCTATTAAGAACTTTAATACTATGTTGCCTTCGGTATTGGTTAGACCCTTAAATTTGTCTTCTGTAACTTCAGTTAATCTCAAAGGAGCAGGCAATACCAATGTTTTTGGGAGTAGTCTTCGTATAAGACTATCTCCTCTCAAATCGCCCATCCTTCGAAAATATACTAATCCGTGGAAAAGAAGTGGAATGTATCCTAGCATTTCTAAGTGCAATGCCAAGAGGTGCAGATGTTGTTCGCATTTAAGCACTGCGTCTACCGTTACTTCATCTGTAAACGGTAGACGCTTCTCTGTAGTTAACATGTCTGATTTGACATGACAGTCTACAGATTTAATTTATCTAATTACTTGACGTGCTGCAAACTGTAATATGCAGTACGTCGGTCAAACTAACCGCATGCTTAAAACTAGATTGAACGAGCATTATCGTAGAATGAGTAAGCCTAAGAAAACTGACACTTTCTTGTACCGTCACTTTCGACGTACAGGTCATTCTGTAAATAACATTGTTATACAACCAGTGGAAAAACTTTATTACGATGCAAATTCTACAACTAGATTCAAAATAATCAAAAGACATGAAGCTGAACTGAAATGGATTAAATTTTTACAGACCCCTTTTCCACTGGGATTTAATGACAACATTTATCATGAGGGTAATATTTCCAGAATGCCGGACTTTGATATTTTCTCACTCCTGGAATGTCGTAAACGCAGAACTAGATCTCACGGCACCAGGAAAAATGGTAACTTTAAACGTAAATCACGTGCGTTTAAACGAAACAATACTAGACTGAAGTGACTGTCTATTATATTATTAAATCATGGACGCCACTCTATGCTTTCATTTTTAAGTTCATTACCCGTTTCTGTTTTACGTCTTCTGGACACCGAGGCGAATAAATTCTACGATAGTTCTCATCAGTTATATGATGCGGCTCTATTAACTAGAGGCTATACTCAGCATACTCTCCGTCCTTACATTGATTCTGAAATTAATCATAAACGCCATTTCTTCAAAATATCCTTCATCAATAAGGGTATGGATTTTATAGATTTGCCTAGTATCTTCCGTGAGAGATCCGTACTTTCTTCCATTCCTGCTTATTTTCAAAATAATGAAACACCTATAATTTGCTATAAATATAACAAACCTGTTAGATCTATCATTTTTAATTTCAATAAACTTGTTTCAGATCTTGATATTGATACTAATACTCCTGATTCATGTGATTGTAAAAACTCAAAGTATTGCTATTCTGCTGCTGGTCATGTAATTACTGGCAATTTGAAAATTATTCCTGATTCAAGGATAAGGAATATAATTTCTAAAGGACCGAAATATCGGTTTCCTTCTAAAATTGATTTCAGTAAATGTAGAGATGAAATCGCTGCTTCATTGAATGAATTCGGTAATCGATGGTGTAAGCGAGAGTATGTTGAGCATAAAGCCCTTAAGGACTGGAAACTTAGCATTTTAAAACTAGTGAATAAACGCATTTCTTTCTATTCTCAAAATACTAACTTATTACCTCCTAAGCCCAAGACGTCTTTACGTCATCTTAAACTAGGTATTCAAGAATTTCATAAGAAGTTTGTTTTGGCCCCTGCAGACAAGGCCGCTAACAACGTCGTCGTTGTGTGACGGCTCCACTATGTTAACACGCTTAAGCAGGAGCTTGGTGGTACTAAGGCCTATGAACTTCAGCCTTTAGCTGAAGAGAGAGCTATAGTAGATAAACATGTTTGTCTTTCAGCCACCAAGTTTGCTGTGTGTGTTAACGAAGGCCAAGACAAGCTTCCTACGCTATACTGGTTACCAAAACTTCATAAAAAACCTTACAAAGCACGGTTTATTGCAAATTCTAGCTCTTGCACTACCACTGAACTTTCTCAATTATTAACTTCCTGTCTTACTGCTATTAAAACGCATGTAATTAAATATTGTGATAAAGTCTTTGAAAGATCAGGAAGAAATCTGTTTTGGTCTATAAAAAATTCGAATGATGTTTTAAATAAATTGAAATCTAGACAGTTTCGTGCTTCTAGTCTGTCTACCTACGATTTTTCCACTCTTTACACTACACTTCCTCATAATCTTATAAAAGAAAAGCTTAATGATTTAATTGAATGGGCTTTTCACAGAGAAGATTCTCTCTATCTTGCATGTAATGTCAGAAATGCATTTTTCACTTCTAAAGAGCATAAGAATTATACACTTTGGTCATGTCAGAAAGTGTGTGATGCCCTCACCTTTCTACTTGACAATATTTATATTAGATTCGGTACTAAGTTATTTAGACAAATTGTGGGTATTCCGATGGGTACTAATTGCGCACCTCTTGTGGCTGATCTGTTCTTGTATTGTTATGAAAGAGACTTCATTTTGTCGCTTTCCATTGATAACCAATCTGAAATTATTGAAGCTTTTAGCTCTACTTCTAGATATTTAGATGATTTATTAAATATTGATAATACCTATTTTGATGGTTTGATCAGTCAGATTTACCCCCTAGAACTTCAGTTAAATAAAGCAAATTCTTCTTATACCGAGGCCCCGTTTTTGGATTTACATCTATCTATTGTAGATGGATTTGTTTCGTGCAAAATTTATGATAAACGCGATGACTTTGATTTTGAGATTGTAAATTTTCCTTTTTTGGATGGTGATGTTCCTCGTGCGCCATCCTATGGCGTTTATATTTCGCAATTAATTCGATTTGCTAGAGTGTGTAGTCATGTAACTGACTTCAACACTCGTAATAAATTATTAACGGCTAAACTCCTTAATCAGGGTTATCGGTACCATAATCTACGCAAAGCCTTTTCAAAATTTTATAGACGCCATTCTGATTTAATTTCAAAATTCAATATTGGACTTAAATCTCTTCTGCAACAAGGTCTATCGGAACCCGAATTTTATGGTGACTTAGTATTTAAATTCAGAAAAATATATAACCGCAATGACTTCAGTACCCAATTTCGTAAAATCATTCTTCGATATAAAAAGATTGGGTACAACATGGATATTATACGACAGACTGCATGCATGGTAGTTAACCCAATCACGGTTGGCAACTTTGCTTCCCTCTTTAATTGCACGCCGGTGGGTCAGGCCTCAGATTCTATGACGGCTCCAACGTAAAGGCTTATTGAGAATTAGAGAGATCTAATTCAAGGTAATGTTGGTTGGTGCCTGATGCTCTGTCTCTGGTCGGGCTCATCGGAGTCTAACTGTTGGTTTTCTTTTGCTCCAGCATTTCAGTGGTTTCTTGCTGTCGAGTCCTCACCGTTGTCTCACCTCTGTGGTTCTTTGATTTTTGTGTTCACGGAGATGTTGCACTGATGAGTTAGGAGGCCTTCATGCGGACTGAACAAATTATTTGTCTAAATCGCGACGGAAGTAAGGGCGAGGATTGTGGCCACGTAAAATCGATTTAAGCCCCCCAGTGGAAATCTTCCACTGACCGTTCCAAGGCGGCTCTTCTGTGGCGATTTATTTTATGTTGTTGTTTGTTACTTACTGTGTGTATCACTTGTGTCTTTTAGTTTCGGATGACCATATGGCCATTTTGTGGGAAAGTAACTGTCCTTATGGCCTTCCTTTGTTTAGGTTTCCATTATGGTCTGGTCGCTTAATGTTTGTATTTCTTTCCCTTTGGTGTCTTTTATGGGTGGAGTAAGTTAATTGTATCAATTCCTGATCTTTGTTTTACTTCTACTTATTGGTAGTTAGAAAAATCATGTTTGTCCAGCGAATGGAAAATTTATTTTTTTAAACAGATCGTGGGTGCAAATCTACAGTGTTACATACAATCTTATGTTTGTAAGACTGATGGTGATGCAGACATCGAGTCTGATTATGAAAATGATGAAGAAGAAACAAGTTCTTCATCTCAGTTCATATTTTTTTATTTTGAATTTAATAAGATACTGAAGAACATAAAGTTAATTTCTGTATAGCACATAGAGCCTGTGACTAGTGTATCAATTTACCTATCAATGAATAGTGTCAAAACTATAGCAAGTTCTAAAATCAAGGAAGAGAAATGATCTTTGAAGGTCCTAGAACTGTACATGAATTTTGTACTTGATTAGTCCAACCTTTCAATGAAGGTCGAATTGTATTGCAAACAAATTGGGTGGCTTTGATGGTCAGTTTATTCTAAAATATCTCTTAGAGAATGGAACTGACAAGCCTGATGTGATCATGAATAGACATACCATCATTACCTTGAAAGCTGGAAATCTCAAGTTGATTGAATCTTAGCAGTTCATGCACATACGTTCGGCTACATTTCCAGATACGTTTGGACTTAAATATGTTCTATAAAAGGGTTATCCTTTGGAAGCACGGTATATACCACAGAAATGAAAAATATAGAGTGTACATGTTTTCTGGGCCAGACAAGCTAGTTTCGGCCAATTAGGCCTCATCAGTGACCCTCAGATATCTTCAAAATTCCACAATGGAATCAATGATCCCAAAGGACAAGAAAATATAATCTACACTATGAAGAAATGTTATTTTCCTCATTTGGTAAATACTGAAACTAACAAAAATTTTGTGGGCCTATACTTCCAAGCTGAGATATATAATCCTTGTCAGATGTCCACCAAAGACAGGGATGACATCCTGCAATGGCACAATCTAATACCATTTTTTACTTTAGGTGCGAAATGGAAGAGTATTATCGGAGTGATGTTGATATTTTGAGGAGAGGTTGTGCTTGCTTTAGACAGCAGTTGATTGCAACTAGTGGACTTGACCCCGTTAAAGAAGCATGTACTATTGCCCAACCCTGTTCACGAGGCTGGGGAAAAAATCATATGCCAGAAAATCCCTACTGAAGGCTATCCTACCAAAAGAAATATTCAGTCAAATCCATTAGATTGTTACAATTTATGGGTAAGAAAACAGACACAAAAATCCAGCATGCTTTGAATGGTGATGAACAGATGATGGGTGAGTACTATGTGGATCGGTTTGACCGAGAAAATAAAAAAGTCTATAAATTTCGAGGTTGTTTTTGGCATGGCTGTCCAAGATGTTATCCTGACAATTATACGATTGCTACTTTCAACTGCTTAATGATGGAAACGCTTTATTGTACCGCGTTGAGAAAAAAATAGGACATTAAAAGCTGCTGGGTATGAGGTCTTAAAATGTTAAGAATGTGATTTTGACAAACAATGTAGAGACGACAAAGAATTCAAAACTTTGTTGGAGTCAGAATTTACAAACTTGGATCTCTTGAATCCCAGAGATGCTTTGTTTGTGGGGAAGACTAATGCCACTAAATTATAACGAGCAAAGCGGCGGCTGCCGAAGGCAGCAGTCGACGTCCGCCGAAGGCGGGCGTCAAGCGAGCTCGTACCTTGGTAACGCGTATCATCACAAGACACAATCTATGCAAGAAAGTTTGTTTGCGGTCTGGAACTGGCTTAAACCGCTTTTCAGGTTTCCATGTATTCCATTCAAACCATGTAAGAAGTCGGGAACCAGAGCCTCCAAAATCTTATATAACCCGTTCTGTCATCCGATGAATAGTGTGTTGCAAGGCTGATTGGTGATTCGGTTAGTTGTAATAGCTAAAACTCAACATTGGCATATAAGTCAATTTATATTTTTTTCTTATTTATATGTTGGCATAAATTTGTTCATTTTGTATTTATTTTTGTTGTTATTATTTTTGAATAAATTATAGTGACGTCACGAGGTCGAGTCATGACCTTGGAAATTTTCTACGCCGCAATAATTATTTCACAGGTTCTTGGCACGTTGTTTTGCCAAAAATGTGCGAAATATGTGAAATAACTAAATTCAACCAAAAATAAACAATTTCAGAAATTTTCCCAATATATGGGTCTCAGAGCTAGACAAGGTCTATAACACTCAAATGGGAACAAAATGGGTCAGCTTCTTACAGGCTGTACTGCCAAAAAGTCCTTCAAAGTGTGGCATTTCTGGTGGTTGTATTTTGTCTATAGGCTTACAGGTGTGTAATGAAACACAATATTACAACCCAAACGTTCCCCTTTGTGACATTCGTTGAAAAATATGCCAGATTATCTTTAGTCGGACAACTTTGTGGCAGCACCGGTCTATAATAAATTGTGTATTTTCCTCGATTTACCTAATAAAAGCTTTAGACCACCAATTGTAATTGACCGGCTTCAATCAACTACTATCTATCCCTCAACTTACCACCGATGACTTTTCCCTTGAAGTAACTTAAAACGTAAAAATTCGACTTTTTTTAGTAAAATACAGTCGCTGTGTTTACAACAAAATCAGTTGTCAAACTCACTAATCACGGCGTTGATTGGTCGTTGCCGATTGGTTCCCGGTTCATTGTTGAAGTTCGCAGAATACAACAACAACATTTTGATACAACGATTTACCGTATGACTGAAAAAAAAAAATATTGTTGCGGCGCAAAACTTCATATTTAGACAGTTCTTCGTTTCTCCAGACTGAAAAATGCCTGTTTTAACTTGGTAAGTAAACATCTGGTGTTATCTTTATCTAAAATCAACATCATTACAAAACGAAGACGTGAACACCAACGGTCAACCGCATGAATGGATGTATGGAACAGGACGTCTTTACGGCTGTGTGACAACCCGAGAATGCTCGCCCCGGATGATCGTCGAACTGAGCTATCATTCATTTGAGCATTTTAGGGCTGTTATGTCATTGTGTCATCTCTTTTGAAGATCAAAAATAATGCAGAGAGCTGGTTATAAGCATTGGGGTCACGCCCTGTTATCATTATATAACAAGGCTGAGTTAGGTCCAGTGTTTGCACACCTGTTTCAACGGTCTCTTGATTCGATTGAAATCCCCCAAAAATGTCTCCTAGCGAACATTTGCTCACGCTTCAGAAAAGGAGACACAGCCCTTGCCTGTAAATATCGGCATGTGTCTCTGACGTGTTCTGTGTAAATTGCTCAACATAAATATCAAGTCTGCTCAAACACCATGGCCAACTAGCATGAACTTAAACTTTTATCAGGCAGACAACATGCATTTAGGAAAAAGCATAGTTGTGAAAATCAGTTGAGCAGAGTTATTAATGACTGGGCAAACATCTTGGACAAAGGGGACAGGTAGACAAATTCACCACCATATGAACTATATACATGTATATACTTAAATCTAAGTGGTTGTGAACTTCGGGGAAATACTCTCAAATGGATTGAGCCATTTCTTTGCCACAAGGGACTGTTCTTGGTCCACTGTTACATTCCCTGTACATCACTGATATTTCCACTGACATTGCCTCAGATATAAGACTGTTCGCAGACGACTGTGTCTGCTACAGGCAAATTAAAGATACAGAGGACTCAATGGACCTTCAGAATAATATATATATATATATATATATATATATATATAGAGAGAGAGAGAGAGAGAGAGAGAGAGAGAGAGAGAGAGTCAAAATGTCCGATATCGCCACAATAATATATTTTTTTACCAAGCTTCTACTGCAGTTTCACTGTTTCGACAGATTTTCAAGAAGACTTAAAAATTTACATGGCAACAATACGTAACGTCGTTACTTCCGGCGTTACTTGTGACGTAAGTAACGTAACGTTGGGATTGTTAAAAGACAGTATCATTACAATATAGATTTAGATGAGGATGTGGTTACGAAAATGGCGCACGAGATTTCAGCCCGTTAAATGCGATATTATGCAGATAAATAGAAAGGGAACAAAAAAAATAGATGTTTCTTTCTGAAGGGCCCCGCCCAACGTATTGTTGCCATGTAAATATTTATGTCTTCTTGAAAATCTGTCGAAACATTGAAACTGCAGTGAAGCTTGGTAAAAAATATATTATTGTGGCGATATCGGACTTTTATATATATATATAATTCTGAAGGTCCATTGAGTCCTCTGTATCTTTAATCTATACCTATCCACACTATTCCTGGACAGGCTTATACGTAAGCGGTTAACTATTACAGTGCACTTTCTTTCTGCAGAAACTGACAACTGTCCTTCTTGAATCAGCGTAAAGGCTTATTGAGAATTAGAGAGATCTAATTCAAAGTAATGTTGGATGGTGCCTGATGCTCCGTCTCTGGTCGGGCCCATCGGAGCCTAACTGTTGGTTTTCTTTTGCTCCAGCATTTCAGTGATTTCTTGCTGTCGAGTCCTGACCGTTGTCTCACCACTGTGGTTCTTTGATTTTTGTGTTCACGCAGATGTTGCACTGATGAGTTAGGAGGCCTTCATGCGGACTGAACAAATTATTTGTCTAAATCGCGACGGAGGTAAGGGCGAGGATTGTGGCCACGTAAAATCGATTTAAGCCCACCCACCCCCCCCCCCCCCCCCCCTCCAGTGGAAATCTTTCCACTGACCGCTCGAAGGCGGTTCTTCTGTGGCGGTTTATTTATGTCGTTGTTTGTTACTTACTGTGTGTATCACTTGGGTCTTTTTATTTTGGACGGCCATATGGCCATTTTGTGGGAAAGTAACTGTCCTTATGGCATTCCTTTGTTTAGGTTTCCATTATGGTCTGATCGCTTAATGTTTGTGTTTCTTTCCTTTTTGTGTCTTTGATGGGTGGAGTAAGTTAATTGTATCGATTCCTGATCTTTGTTTTATTTCTACCTTGTAGAAATAGATTGGGCTGCATATTGCTTCCACTCTGGGCTGAAACCTGCCGCACATGAGTACTGGTAAACAGCCACGAGATTCTAAGCCTGCCTAGGAAAAGTAATGCGAGTCGGAGTGCCCATGTATATAACGCATATCGCTTTCATACGGCTAGAGGGGTCATATCAATGCCGGGTAAAAATCCCACACAATTGGAAGCATTCTCCAAAATGACATATACAGTGTCGACGGGGACGTTAAAACTCGAATCAAACAGACAACACGGCCAGCCTTCAAAACTGGAAGCACGGTCTCCAAAATGACCTAAACAGTGTTGACGGGAAATCTAAACCTAAAATCAAACAAGTCTGTTTATTTAATTTATTTGGAGTTCAACGGCCCAGTCAACGCTATTTTAGGTCATTTTTGAGCCGGTCAGTTTACCTGTCTACACTATTCCTGGACAGGCTTATACGTAAGCGGTTAACTAGTACAGTGCACGTTCTTTCTGCAGAAACTGACAACTTTCCTTCTTGAATCAGCGGAAGTGAGAGAATGAAAGTGGAAAAGATTTCATGATCGATCTCCACGCAAGAATGTTGCCGACCCACGTCCCCCTGATCACCAGTCAGACGCGCATCCGACAGAGCTACCGAGGCTGGCTTAACAAGTCTGTATTACTAATGCATTTGCATAAATTTCATTCTGCAAAACTAGAGTGAATGTAATATATACACCGTCTGTGTCCCCATCTAGAGTAAAGCGAAATTGTAAGAAAACAAAGAAAGAAATTACCACACTTATTTGCGTTTAAGCAGATATATTTTTATTTATTTATTTTTTATTTCAGCCCAAAGGGTTCTCATTATAACTGCAGTAATGTCAGAGTATTCAGATTTCCTTGGCCTTTCCTTAGCACAATAACACTCCCCTGTGGCATAGTGCATATTTTCGTATCTTCAAAATGTTTTCTTTTTGAAGAATATTTGGGACATTTTTCTTATAAATACTCCAAACAATGGTTTTGGGTGCTAGTAAGAGCCGCCTCATTCAGACGGCTCAAATGGGCACCCAAAACCTTTATGTTGGAACATTAGTAAGAAAAATAATATGTGGCCATGGAAACGCACGTTTTCTATATACAGTCAAAATAGAAGTGGAGGCAATGATCATGAATCGATACATTCAACCCACAGCTGTCATAGTGGCCACGTCTATTAAGCAAGCAAACTGTCTTAAGCAAGCATGCACAAGCAACCTGTCTTAAGCAAGCATGCATTTAGTTACAGAAAAAGGCAAATGCATTTATATTCACCCGTGTTAAGCCAGCAACTGTGTTAAGCAAGCACATTTTGATCATCCCTGAGGTGCTTGCTTAACACAGGTTGGATTGTATACTTTATACAGTTAAACTCCAATGGCTTCAGTCTCTTCGGATCATTGCATTCACTTCATTTTTACACCTTGTTGGAAATCGAAAATCAGTTCGAGAAAGGGGTAGTTCGAGCCACTGAGGGTTACAGCAAGGAGGCAAAGGGAAATACTTTTGAACATCTTTTCGGTGTTCTATACAAATGATATTTATAGCCTTTTCGGTGTTCTATATAAATAAAATTTATTGAGGCGATTCTAATGAGTACAAACATCATACATTTTCAAGATAAAAAAGACGAAAATCTGCTTAATTATCCCCCACTATTTCCTACGTAGAGGATTTTCCTTGTGGCTCGGGAATGGATTTGCTCAACCACGGTAAACGAGCCATCAGTGTTCGTGTGAATGAAGTTCTGCTGTATAAAGTGGGGTTTAAAAGTGTTCAAATCACGGACCTGTCATCTTGATATGTCCACGAGGCCATCTAAATTCTTCATAACTGTACTGTTCCACGAATGCACAATACATGTACATGTTAACAAACTCCGGCAGAGACCATTGATTCTGCTGACGAAGAATATAATGAAGACTCAAGTAGGAGAAACCGGCCCCGATAGCTCAGTTGGTAGAGTGTCCGCTCCGGGGAACGGGAGGTCTGGGGTTCGACCCCGGGCCGCGACATACCAAAGTCGTTAAAAATGGTACTAGCTGCTCCTCGTTTGGCACTCAGATTTACGGGGTAGAGCTAGGACTGGTCGATCCAGTGTCAGAATAATGTGACTGGGTGTGGTATCATGTAATGTGTCTGGGACATGATACTTCAGTGAGGCAGCACTATAAATGTGAGCATTGAGCTCCCTGTCGCAACCAGACACCGTCGTGATATGACTGAAAAATTGTTGAAAGCGACGTTAAACCCGATTTCACACACACACACACAAGTAGGAGAAAAAATATCGTTTCTCTTTTCAAATTTACTAGCTATTACTTAACTTGACATTACAGCTAATATTTAATCACAGTCTTTGCAGAAAAAAGACACCCCTTTCTTACAATATTTTCTCCACTTTGTGACGCTTCGTAAACCTGCGCAATTTCTGTGAAGCCATTTTAAGCAGCTTTCACATTGGATCCAGTCTTTTGCGTTTCCATACTCAAGCATACCTTGCAATAGTCTTCATCATCTTGTTCTTCAGTAGAATCCATGGTCTCTTCTGAAGTTTGTTGAACAGGTGGCATTTCATCAACAACATCCAGCGCTTTTTCGAACCCTGGATCTTTGCGATCGAATGGGTCAAGATCCATTTCCATGGATGTGCTTGGTTGTGGCGAGGATGGACAGATACCCACGCTTGTTGGAGATTCTGTCACATGTTTAGAAATGACGTCTGAATTAGGAATGTCTGAAAACTGAACCACCTGCGAACATATCGTTTCGCACATGTCCTTTTTAGATGCTTTGTTTGCACATTTCAGATCGTAAGCTTTCAATATCATAGCAAGTTCTTTTTTCATGAAAGACGTTAGAATATCTTTTCCCGTGAAAATCAGTCCCTTTAAGAGGGAGTGTGACATACATTTTGCAGGGGTTTTATCCTCACAGATGGACTGAAAAGTTATTGTTCCTGCAATGGACTTCTTGTCTTTCTTCACCTGAATTTGCTTTCTGTAGGCCATGCTTTTTTCGACTTCGAAAGTGCGAAGCAAGTCTTTCCTAAACTGATTCAGCATAACCATCATGGACATGTTAACCAATGCTTTAAAACAAATACTGGCTGCATGTTCATCATATGAAGATTTAGTCTCAGCACCATGCTTTCCGATTCGACTGTCTACAACGCTCAAGAGAGTTTCATGCAATTCAGTATCGTTGACCAGACTGTCAGTGCAACGTGTATGCATGTCTTCACCAAGTGTTTCAGACGTCAGATATTGCAAACTAAATTTGCAAAGAAGAAGAAAAAAAACCTTGAAGGTTGTCTCAAATGTGGGTCAGGCCTCTGTTTATGTTTTGTTTTGTTTTTTTTTTTTCATTACACGAGCGAGGGACGGAAATCATCAGTTATGCTTTTCAGGTCTTCTTCTTCTTTCAAACTATCCAAAACTTCAACGATTTTAAAAGCTTCATTATAGATCTTACGCCCGGTAGGCATATTGAACCTGCACATGGGGTGGTTCTTCCTGTCCTGCGGTGTGGTGTGTGTGTGTGTGGGGGGGGGGGGGGGGGGGCTCCGGTTAACGTCCCGATCCGAAGGATGGTGCAGTTTGAGGCATTCATCCCTGCAAATAATGCAAGTGGAGCATGTTCGACACCGCCATGTTATCATCGAACCTAGGCCTCTAGCATGACTGGCATAACCACTGAGCTGCCATGCTCCACGTGGTCCTGCATGGTGTCATTTGACGTGTCACCAGTAACGAATCTGATTCTGACGAGGCGATACTAATGGGACCCGCCTGAGCCTTCTGTGAAGGAGTAACGAGGCTGAGATTCTGTTTGTTTGTTTTTTGTTTTTTTGGTTTTACGGCCCTTTCAAAATTATTTCACTCATATCGAGCCGATCGTAAATAGGAGGTTGGCGAAAACCGGAGTACCCGGAGAAAAACCACCTAACCCTCCGTTGCAGAACTTGGCGTCTCACCTGTGACCCGAGCGAGGCTCCAACCACAGCGTTGAGAGACCTAATGATCAAGAGTCAGCGCATTCAACCACTAGGCGACGGAGACCCTTTGATTCTGGTATTCACAAAGTAGAAGTAAAACAAAGATCAGGAATCGATACAATTAACTTACGCCACCCATCAAAGACACCAAAGGGAAAGAAACACAAACATTAAGCGACCAGACCATAATGGAAACCTAAACAAAGGAAGGCCATAAGGACAGTTACTTTCCCACAAAATGGCCATATGGCCATCCAAAATAAAAAGACACAAGTGATACACACAGTAAGTAACAAACAACAACATAAATAAGCCGCCACAGAAGAACCGCCTTGGAACGGTCAGTGGAAAGATTTCCACTGGGGGGCATAGATCGATTTTACGTGGCCACAATCCTCGCCCTTACTTCCGTCGCGATTTAGACAAATAATTTGTTCAGTCAGCATGAAGGCCTCCTAACCCATCAGTGCAACATCTCTGTGAACACAAAAAATCAAAGAACCACAGAGGTGAGACAACGGTGAGGACTCGACAGCAAGAAACCACTGAAATGCTGGAGCAAAAGAAAACCAACAGTTAGACTCCAATGGGCCCAACCAGAGACAGAGCATCAGGCACCAACCAACATTACCAAGAATTAGATCTCTTTAATTCTCAATAAGCCTTTACGTTGGAGCCGTCATAGAATCTGAGGCCTGACCCACCGGCGTGCAATTAAAGAGGGAAGCAAAGTTGACAACCGTGGTTGGGTTATCTACCATGCATGCAGTCTGTCGTATAACATCCATGTTGTACCAAACCTTTTTATATCGAAGAATGATTTTACGTAATTGGGTGCTGAAGTCATTGCGGTTATATATTTTTCTGAATTTATATACTAAGTCACCATAAAATTCCGGTTCCGATAGACCTTGTTGCAGAAGAGATTTAAGTCCAATATTGAATTTTTAAATTAAATCAGAATGGCGTCTATAAAATTTTGAAAAGGCTTTGCGTAGTTTGTGGTACCGATAACCCTGATTAAGGAGTTTAGCCGGAAATAATTTATTCCGAGTGTTGAAGTCAGTTACATGACTACACACTCTAGCAAATCGAATTAATTGCGAAATATAAACGCCATAGGATGGCGCACGAGGAACATCACCATCCGATAAAGGGAAAATTTACAATCTCAAAATCAAAGTCATCGCGTTTATCATAAATTTTGCACGAAACAAACCCATCTACAATAGATAGATGTAAATCCAAAAACGGGGCCTCGGTATCAGAAGAATTTGCTTTATTTAACTGAAGTTCTGGGGGTAAATCTGACTGATCAAACCATCGAGATAGGTATTATCAATGTTTAATAAATCATCTAAATATCTAGAAGTGGAGCTTAAAGCTTCAATAATTTCAGATTGGTTATCAATGGAAAGCGACAACATGAAGTCTCTTTCATAACAATACAAGAACAGATCAGCAACAAGAGGTGCGCAATTCGTACCTATCGGAATACCCACAATTTGTCTAAATAACTTAGTACCGAATCTAATATAAATATTTTCAAGTAGAAAGGTGAGGGCATCACACACTTTCTGTCATGACCAAAGTGTATAATTCTTATGCTCTTTAGAAGTGAAAAATGCATTTCTGACATTACATGCAAGATAGAGAGAATCTTCTCTGTGAAAAGCCCATTCAATTAAATCATTAAGCTTTTTCTTTTATAAGATTATGGGGAAGTGTAGTATAAAGAGTGGAAAAATCGTAAGTAGACAGACTTGAAGCACGAAAATGTCTGGATTTCAATTTATTTAAAACCTCATTCGAATTTTTTATAGACCAAAACAGATTTCTTCCTGATCTTTCAAAGACTTTATCACAATATTTAATCACATGCGCTTTAATAGCAGTAAGACAGGAAGTTAATAATTTAGAAAGTCAGTGGTAGTGCAAGAGCTAGAATTAGCACTAAACCGTGCTTTGTAAGGTCTTTTATGAAGTTTTGGTAACCAGTAGAGCGTAGGAAGCTTGTCTTGGCCTTCGGTAACACACACAGCAAACTTGGTGGCTGAATGACAAACATGTTTATCTACTATAGCTCTCTCTTCAGCTAAAGGCTGAAGTTCATAGGCCTTAGTACCACCAAGCTCCTGCTTAAGCGTGTTAACATAGTGGAACCGTCACACAACGACGACGTTGTTAGCGGCCTTGTCTGCAGGGGCCAAAACAAACTTCTTATGAAATTCTTGAATACCTAGTTTTAGATGACGTTAAGACGTCTTGGGCTTAGGAGGTAATAAGTTAGTATTTTGAGAATAGAAAGAAATGCGTTTATTCACTAGTTTTAAATGCTAAGTTTCCAGTCCTTAAGGGCTTTATGCTCAACATACTCTCACTTACACCATCGATTACCGAATTCATTCAAGGAAGCAGCGATTTCATCTCTGCATTTACTGAAATCAATTTTAGAAGGAAACCGATATTTCGGTCCTTTAGAAATTATATTCCTTATCCTAGAATCAGGAATAATTTTCAAATTGCCAGTAATTACATGACCAGCAGCAGGATAGCAGTACACTGAGTTTTTACAATCATATGAATCAGGAGTATTAGTATCTATATCAAGATATGAAACAAGTTTATTGAAATTAAAAATGATAGATCTGACAGGTTTGTTACATCTATAGCAAATTATAGGTGTTTCAGTATTTTGAAAATAAGCAGGAATGGAAGAAAGCACCGATCGCTCACGGAAGATACTGGGCAAATCTATAAAATCCATACCCTTATTAATGAAGGATATTTTGAAGAAATGGCGTTTATGATTAATTTCAGAATCAATGTAAGGACGGAGAGTATGCTGAGTATAGCCTCTAGTTAAGAGAGCCGCATCATATAACTGATTAGAACTATCGTAGAACTTATTCGCCTCGGTGTCCAGAAGACGTAAAACAGAAACGGGTAATGAACTTAAAAATGAAAGCATAGAGTGGCGTCCATCATTTAATAATATAATTGACAGTCACTTTAGTCTAGTATTGTTTCGTTTAAACGCACGTGATTTACGTTTAAAGTTACCATTTTTCCTGGTCCCGAGAGATCTAGTTCTGCGTTTTCGACATTCCAGGAGCGAGAAAATATCAAAGTCAGGCATTCTGGAAATATTACCCTCATGATAAATGTTGTCATTAAATCCCAGTGGAAAAGGGGTCTGTAAAAATGTTATCCATTTCAGTTCAGCCTCATGTCTTTTGATGATTTTGAATCTAGATGTAGAATTTGCATCGTAATAAAGTTTTTCCACTGGTTGTATAATAATGTTATACACAGAATGACCTGTACGTCGAAAGTGACGGTACAAGAAAGTGTCAGTTTTCTTTAGAGGCTTACTCATTCTACGATAATGCTCGTTCAATCTAGTTTTAAGCATGCGGTTAGTTTGACCGACGTACTGCATATTACAGTTTGCAGCACGTCATGTAATTAGATAAATTAAATCTGTAGACTGTCATGTCAAATCAGACATGTTAACTACAGAGAAGCGTCTACCGTTTACAAATGAAGGAACGGTAGACGCAGTGCTTAAATGCGAACAACATCTGCACCTCTTGGCATTGCACTTAGAAATACATGTACTAGGATACATTCCACTTCTTTTCCACGGATAAGTATATTTTCGAAGGATGGGCGATTTGAGAGGAGATAGTCTTATACGAAGACTATTCCCAAAAACATTGGTATTGCCTGCTCCATTGAGATTGACTGAAGTTACAGAAGACAAATTTAAGGGTCTAACCAATACCGAAGGCAACATAGTATTAAAGTTCTTAATAGAATGGGGAATCCGTAAAGAAGAAGCAGAGTGTAACCTAAGGGGTGATATTGATATTTTAAATGTATTTGTTATACTCATGTGGGTTTAGAAGGTTTTGATACCCTCAAAACTAAAGCGATCTTCATACCGGTCATTATGTAAAACAGCATATAAAATTACTGAAGATAATTCCTTCGAAAAGAAGGTAGGTACAACAAAAGCCCACAAAACATTTTAGTCTACTTAAAGTACAGGGATGTCAAACAAGCAGTTGTTATACAACGAGGAACGAACATCAGTTAGATAATGACCTTCAACAGGTATCTAAAGGATGTCTATTGATGGAACAGTGAAAAGCAATTGCATAAGCAATCCCTGAGGATTGGAAAAATAAGAGCATTAAATGTATGTACGGGGAAACCTTTTACAGCCGCCACACGGCACAAACAAAACAGCCCTGATATGCAAAGTAGAAGTAAAACAAAGATCAGTAATCTATACAATTAACTTACTCCACCCATCAAAGACACTAGCCCACAAGACCTTTATTATAATCCACCAAGAAAACATGTACACTCCATATTTTCCGGTTCTGAGGTGTATTCCTTGCTTCCAAAGGATAAACCCTTTCTAGAAAATAATTACAAGGATATGAATTATTTTCCTATTCCTGTATATAAATATAGTTTTTAGTTTCATTTATAGTGATACATTCGTCAAAACGGTGGATGCCGCTTCTTGTTTTCGGAAACTCGTTTGATTAATGTTGATGTTGTATCAAAATGTTGTTGTTGTATTCTGCGTAACAGTTTTCCGGCGAGCTTCAACAATGAACCGGGAACCAATCGGCAACGACCAATCAACGCCGTGATTAGTGGGCAGTGAGTTTGACAGCTGATTTTGTTGTAAATACAGGGACTCTATTTTACTACAAAACAGTCGATTTTTTACGTTTTAAGTTGGTTCAAGGGAAAAGTCGTCGGTGGTAAGTTGAAGGATAGATAGTAGTTGATTGAAGCCTGTCCATTACAGTTGGTGTTCTAAAGCTTGTATGAGGTAAATCGAGGAAACTACACAATTTATTATAGACCGGTGCTGCCACAAAGTTGTCCCACTAAAAATAACCTGGCATATTTTTCAACGAATGTCACAAAGGGGAGGGTTTGGGTTGTAATATTTTGTTTCATTACACACCTGTAAGCCTATAGACAAAATACAACCACCAGAAATGCCACACTTTGAAGGACTTTTTGGCTGTACAGCCTGTAAGAAGCTGACCCATTTTTTCCCATTTGAGAGTTATACACCTTGTCTAGCTCTTAGACCAATATATTGGGAAAATTTCTGAAATTGCTAATTTTTGGTTTTGGTTATTTCACATATTCACATTTTTGGCAAAACAACGTGTCAAGAACCTGTGATTTATTTCTGTCGTTATGTACTGGAAGCACTCGGAAAAAAAATGAATCTGATGATTAAATCGGGCAATCTACACGTAAGTGATCTTCAGGCTCAGGTGTGTGATATTTTTTTTCTATATATTTTGACCTAGCGAACTCGGCCCATGCAACAACTTGGGAATTTCAAGCTCATTGTAGGGACATCTCGACCCCTTGTCCTTGGCAAACAACAACAATATATACAAATTCTTGGTCTTTTCGCCCCGCCCATCAGGGAGCGTGCTGCTCCCATCCAGGCGCAACTCAGAATCAGAATTATTACTGGTGACACGTCAAATGGCATTCATACACCAGAACTGAAACCGAGTGGACTTGAATACTGCTATAACTGGAGACCACTCCCAGGAAAAATGATTGGTAGGGCTTGAGATGTCATTTCATCTTTAGTTAATAAATGTCTAACTATTTATATTGCAACAACCCCGTTAAGAGGACTATCGTGCAGGTAAATTTTGTTTGCAATGGAGTTTAACGGCCAAGTCAACACTATTTTAGGTCATTTTTGAGCCGGTCAGTTGAACTATGAGCCACATTTTTCCTGGGAAGGCGTATAACGGCCAAGGTAATGGCCAGGTATGACCGACTCGGTATATGAAGATAAATAGATAGATAGATAGATAGATAGATAGATAGATAGATAGATAGATAGATAGATAGATAGATAGATAGATAGATAGATATAATTATGTAAGCGGTCAACCAGTACAGTGCACATTCTTTTGCCCGAATCTGACAACTGTCCTTCTTGAATCAGCGAAAGGGAGAGAATGACCTGAATCAATCGCCACCGTCCACGAGAGAATATTGCCAATCTCGGCAGGTATCGAACCCATGTCCTGATCACCCGCAAAATTGGAAGCAGTGTCTTCAGATTGACCATATAAGTTTTGACGAGAATGACTTATTATGAAATACCTCAACTCAAAGCAACAATTCTGAGTCAGACCAACTCGGCTGATTTAAGAAGGGCAGATTTCAGTTGCTGGCGAAAGAATATTATATGCACTGTACTGGTTTATAATTACTGTTAACAGCTTACACATTATTGTACTGTGTTATACATCAGTCGATCTAATTAAAAAAAAACGTGTCCAACTTGCTGATATTTATCACAAAGTAACACATTGATTTGGTTATTTATCTAAGAAATGAGTTTTGTTTTGCTGCTGTTAATTGGGGTGTGGGCGTGGTGGGTCGCCTGCAAAGTAAATAAAACCCAAATGGGTTCATGTAAACTTTGCTGGCAATCCGCTGTCGTTCGTACTTTCATGGGCGCTGGAGAGGTTGAAGATATTTTTTATATTTACATTGTTTTATTCTCATCAGTGAGCGTAAAAAATGCTTGTGGGGCAAACTTTGAAAGGGGGAAAAACGTTTGCACGCCGTTTTTCTACAATGAGAGGACTGGCGCTGACCTCGCCTGCGCCCAATTAGATTGTTGTAGCCATGGTTCAGACAGGCGTCCCTTGGCGTCACTTGGGGTCGCGTGATTCGATACGTTAATGGAAGTATGTTAGCAGAATTTTGCCTAAATCCTGTCTCGTTCCGTCTTTTCTTATCCTTGCATTTTACCTCTACATTGATACCAAACCTGTTAAAATCCGTGCACTTTAGCCATGTATATCGTTCGATAAACACTGTCTAATCTTGTATACTAATACAAAACATGGTTGGAAGAAGGTCAGAGTACGCCGTTGAAATACGGTCCTATATGAAGAATCGTTGTATTCTTGGTATACGGTGCAAAGATATTTTTGATGAAATATGTTCGGTTTATGGGCATAATGAAATGTCTTTTCCGACAGTGTTTCGTTGGTGTAAGAAATTCAGCTGTGGGCTAGGCTCAACAGAAGATGCACCACATGATCGTCGGCCGAAAAGAGCAACATCTGCCAAGATGGTTGCTAGAGTGAAAGAAATAGTTGCTACCGATGCACGATACACCGCTAGGCGAATAGTTAGTATGATTGGCATCTCATTAGGAGCAGCTTATACAAATCTGAAACGGGATTTGAAAATGAGAAAGATCTGTGCTAGATGGATTCCCCATCTGTTGACAGATGAGCAGAAAAAGACACGCGTTCAGTGCGCCAAGAAGTTACTTAAAAAGTTTCCAAATAACATTGTACGGTTTTTCGCTAATGTCTTCACAGGTGGCGAGACATGGGTTCACCTTTTTGAGCAAAAACGAAAGATTCAGAACAAAATGTGGGCAACAAAGTATTGCAAAAGACCTTGCATTGCAAAGCGGACCATGAGCGCCAAAAAGGTAATGTATGCCATATTCTTTTCAAATCAGGGCCCTGCTATTCAGGTTGCTGTGCCTAAAGACAAATCTGTAAATGCGAAGTTTTACAAGAATAAAGTTCTTCGAAAATTGAAGAAATAGTTCAAAGAACGAAGACCCGCAACTGGTTTGGCCAATGTCAGATTTCTACATGACAATGCGTTATCGCACAAGGCGTTCATTGTGCAAGACTATCTGAAGCAGGAAAAGGTTGTTGAACTCCCTCACCCCCCCCCCCCCCCCCGTATTCCCCTGACCTTGCCCCGTGTGACTTTTTTTTTGTTCCCGTGGCTCAAAAAAGTACCTTTCTGGTCGAAATTTTGTACAGCGCAAACACCTTGGTTCTGCAATATTCCAGTGCCTTCATAGTATACCTCGAAAAGTCTACCAAAATGCATTCAATGATTGGATCAGAAGACTGTGACGTCATTTCATCTCGATGTCGGGAAAAAGTCCCCCAATATTGGAAGCAACGTCTCCAAAATGACATATATAGTGTTGACGGGGAGGTTAAACATCAAATCAAATCAAAATCTCTCTCTCCCTCTCTAGTCCCTTGGCATCACGAAAACAAGCCTTTATATAATTTTAACCCCCTTCAACCCCACTTGTATATAGTACAACTGCGGTTTATAGGAGTATACGCTATTTGTCTTATTTCTGCTCAAAAACATAGATTGTGGCTTCTCGTTAGAACCGCCTCTACGAGTTCCCACACTCTATGATTTGAGCAGAAATATGGAAAGAATCAGTTTGAATTTTTCGTTTTGTGGTGGTAAAACATTGATAATTTTGAATAGGCGGGTTTTGCTTATGCTTACCAAAACACAGTAAGGTCATTCATAGTTGAGAGAGAGAGAGAGAGAGAGAGAGAGAGAGAGAGAGAGAGACTGTTCTTGTTCAAAATACATCAAAATCTGGTACCATAGAAGCTTCACGGTTAGATCCTAAATGGGACCACAAATGGCGTGTCTGCACTCTAAGGTCAAGGGAAACCTTTCTTTTGTGGACAGAAATGACAGTACCCCCATTTTTATGAACGGCCAACTGTTTTTATTTGATAGGTTTTGCAAATCATATTTTGATATATCACGTTTCTTAGCGATCACATCATTTATATAGCAGAAATTCCTTTAATAATTTGAAATATATATGTATTAATATTTTTTTCAGTTTGTGCTTCCTTTTGAAACGACCCATATTATCTAATTGGAAAGCTGTCAACCTGTTTTCATTTCATAGTTGCGGGTAACATATAGATACATCACCTATCATGTCTTAGCTCAGAAGCAACTACAATTTTTGTAATGTTTAAAAAAATAAAGATTTGCCTGTTATGATAACTTTTGAAACGACCTCTTTTCTTAAAATAACACTTTAGCCCTATTCTTTTGTCATATTGCGGCAGATAATAAGCATTAATATCATCTATTTGCCTTTATCATTTCTAGCAAAACAGTTATTTTAATGTTTGCGATCTTCACGAAAATGGTGTTTTGCCTGTAATTTTTACTTTTGAAACGGCCCTCATTCTCTTATATGGCCGGTAACCCCCCATTTTTATTTCATGTTTTAGCATGTCATACGAATATACATAATCTATCTTAGTAAGGCAAAAATCTCTAGGGCAGAAGTTACTTTAATTTTCGCAATTGTGTCAAATTTTAGCGATTTCCCATTACAATCACTGCAAAAAATGTGTAAAACGGCGTTACTTTTGGATTGACCCCTATTCTTTCCCAGTCTCGGTGACATGGTATTTTAATTACTTTAATCTAAAGTTAAGTCCTTGCTTGACACTTTGTTATAATATAAGGAAATTCTCTAGGGCAGGTATTTCAGAAAAAAAATTAAGGTCGACCTCCTTAAATAGGATTAAACAAGCATAATCTTGGTAAATAACGCATTTTAGCATCACAATGAACTGCGGATGAATTAAGTGGAAATGGTACAGCAATGTTAACACCATCTTGAGATAATAAAAAATGTGTTTTCATTATTTTGCAAAATAATGTTAAAATTGTAAGTTCATGGTAGTTATTAGAACTGCATCGATGAAGATGTTCTAATGACTATCCACTACCCAATATTGTTTTGAGGTCCTACTCTAGAACTGCATTGAATGCCCGATCTCAATGGCTCCTGCAGTAACGTGTACAATGTAATGTTCACATTGTACATTGTAAGTGCTGACAGATGACACATAATCGTATTTAAATGTTCTGGCAGCAGTTCACTCCGAACATCATGAGTGAGTGTTTGAGTTTTACGTCCCACCAATAGCTAAGGTCATACGGAGACGGGACCTCGGTTTAAAGTCTGGGATCGATCCTGCGACCCCTGGTTTGCAAGGTGAGTAGCGTAACCACTGCACCGCGGCTTCTCCCAAATATCAGGATGAAATGTTCTGAAAAAGAGGGCAATCCATTAGAAGCAAGGCATACAGCACAGAACTGAAAACTATAGAGTGGACAATAATTTTCTCGGTTAGACTAGCTACTTTCGGCCAATTAGGCTTCATCAGTGACCCTCAAATATTTTCTGAATTCCGCAATAAAATCGATGGTCCCAAATGACAGGACGAATTTCATGCTACAAAAAATATATATATATATATATATATATATATATATATATATATATATATATATATATATATATATATATATATATATATATATATATATATATATATATATATATATTATTTTACCTCAGACCCTAATTAGACTGTGTGAAAGAAGCCTCCGTGCTGCAGTGGTTACGCTACTCGTCTTGTAAACCAGGGATCGCAGGATCGATCCCGGGCTTCTCCAGACTTTCGGATGAGTCTTTAAACCGAGGTCCCGTCTCCGTATGACCTTCGCTGTTGGTGGGACGTAAAACTAAAACTCACTCACTCACTAAACTGTGTGAACGCACGGGCTTCTCTACGACCTCACTGGTTTCTCATGCTCTAGCAAAAGCAGTCATTGACAAACAGTACCAGTTCCAACCCGGATATACAGTGTTTGCTAAATTACTTTTTTGTGTTTTGTTTTGAAATTAAAGCAAAAAATAAAAATAATAAACGTACTGAACCAAGGAAGGTACGGTACCCGGGAGGGGACATGTATTTTTGTAATATGTTGTATGAACAAGATAATATCTTGTGCACACAAGAGAATATGTTGTGCGCACAAGATCTTATGCCGAGCGAACAAGATAATAAGGTGTGTGCACAAGATATTATGTTGTCCGCAGAAAATCTTTGTTGTGTAAACAAGATATGTTGTGCGAACAAGATATCACTTGCAAGGTATTTTCTGGTTTGCACAACACATTAAAATAAATTGCATGTCCCTTCCAAGGTTCCATAGGAAGGGACATTCAATTTTATTTTTTGTATGTTGTGTGAACAAGATATTAAGCTTTGCGAAGAAAATTATATTGTGCGCACAAGATAATATGTTTTGCGCACAACATATAATCTTGTGCGGATAACATAAATTATCTTGTGCGGACAACACGTTATCTTGTGCACCCAAGAGCTCAAGATAATATCTTGTTCACACAACGATATATCTTGTGTACACCAGATATTATATTGTTCGCACAACATATTATCTTGTTTGCGCAAAATAGATCTTCGGGAGGTGTGCGAACAATATATCGTGAGCGCAAAAGATAATATCTTATGCGCAAGATATAATGTTGTCCGCACAAGATATTAGGTTGTGCGAATAAAATAATATCTTGTGCGCACAAGATATTATGTTGTCTGCACAAGATATATGTTGTGCAAACAAGATAATATGATGTGCGAACACGATAATAACTTATGCGCACAAGATAATATCTTGTTCGCCCAAGATATTATGGTGTGCGAACAATATAATAATTTGTGCGCACAGTATATTATGTTGTCCGACCAAGATTTATGTTGTGTAAACAATATAATCAGGTGTGTGCACAAGATATGATGTTGTCCGCATAAGATCAAACAAGATAATATGTTGTGCAAACAGGATAATATCTTGTGCGCACAAGAAATTAAGTTGAGCTCTGTAACGTTAGAGCACACAATTCCATATTAGGAGTGTCAGATCTTTTTGTCTTGTTTTTTTTTGCAAATGAGTGAGGAAACAGTGTGGACGCGTTCATTTTCCATTCAAAAGAGCGTCGTGTTTCCATAAGTTTACTCATGAATCATCGCTTCATAGTAGAGACGACTGATGAGAAATTGTTCAGCGTACTTCAAACCCTTCAAACAAGCGTACCCAACAAACAAATAGGGCTAGACGCATGTTTTCCTCATTGCCCCCTCGCGAGAGGAGGCGCAGGCGAACCTACGTTTATACACTATCTTACCCGAGCATTTTCTAGTCGTATATGTGACAAGTATAGTTTTCTCTTGTGCGGATTAATTGGGTTTATTTTTTCTTATTTAAATCTCACTGGTTCTCGGTGAAAACGATGTAAGAAGTACTACATTTAAAATCTCGAATACGCTTATTTGCATACCGGTGACATTTAAGGGATATGGGTATATCTGGCATATTTTCCCGCCAGTTTTCAAAGGGAGGCAACTTTTGAGTCTTCCCGTTCACTTTTCTATCAAATCTGCCACACGAAACAAGGGTCTACACTTAAACAATTTGCTCCTGAGCAAATTATTTTGCTTAAGAGTTGGCCCCTATTGACACGGCAGACAAAATTCTTTTGCAGGAGTTGCCTCCCCTGAAGGTGTATCCATTTCTCTTCACTCGTATGTGACACACAGAAACTTCCAACTAATAGCTACTGACAGCGACATTTCCAATTTAAGTGGTTAATTTATGTTTTTCATATAAATTATACGTTTGAAAAAACTCCATGTGATTTTTGCAAACAGTAAATGCCCTGATCATACGCCGCGTTATGCCGCGTCTGATCAGGGACTTTACTGCTTACCAGTAAGCCCTATATTTATTTTTTGTTCGCTAGGCATATATGGACTACTTCTGATACTATGCAATACATTTAAAAATATCTGTGTTTCCGCTTATCCGATGGCCCTGATATTTTGTGCCGACCATGCAATTTTTATGGCCATCCAGAAAAAAATTAAAAAGATTTTCTTACCTACCGATCTTAATTTTTTCTAGCACTTTTTTATAAAATATCATAAAACTGTCAAAAAGCAAACTTATAATTAAAATATTGTTCGTTTGCATCCTTGAAGTTCTACACCTCATTAATTGGATGCTTTCTGGTAATATGGCTGGAACTAAGACCTTTTAAAGATTGTTGCTCTTGTTTCCATCAAATAAATACATGAAGTTGACGAAAATCAAAAGTTTAATCGGCCTACCAACCCTTATTTTTTGGCATGTTAGCGGAAACAGCTATTTTTTAGGCATTTTACAGTGTTATGAAAAGGATTCTACTTTACTATTACTGCTATTATAGTAATTACACTAACTGCTATAGTAATTATCCGTCTGACATCTCAGTTTGAACTAGACATGAACTACATGGATTGAACCCAACATGCCGCTCATACAAAATGAAACAATAGCCTCTTTGGTTTGAAGAAGGCTTTATTTCATTGAAACAGTGCTATTACAAGAATACACCAATACAGACTGCATGCATGATAGTTAACCCAATCACGGTTGGCAAGTTTGGTTCCCTCTTTAATTGCACGCCGGTGGGTCAGGCCTCAGATTCTATGACGGATCCAACGTAAAGGCTTATTGAGAATTAGAGAGATCTAATTCAAGGTAATGTTGGTTGGTGCCTGATGCTCTGTCGCTGGTCGGGCCCATCGGAGTCTAACTGTTGGTTTTCTTTTGCTCCAGCATTTCAGTGGTTTCTTGCTGTCGAGTCCTCACCGTTGTCTCACCTCTGTGGTTCTTTGATTATTTGTGTTCACGGAGATGTTGCACTGATGAGATAGGAGGCCCTCATGCGGACTGAACAAATTATTTGTCTAAACCGCGACGGAAGTAAGGGCGAGGATTTTGGCCACGTAAAATCGATTTAAGCCCCCAGTGGAAATCTTTCCACTGACCGTTACAAGGCGGTTATTCTGTGGCGGTTTATTTATGTTGTTGTTTGTTACTTACTGTGTGTATCACTTGTGTCTTTTTATTTTGGATGGTCATATGGCCATTTTGTTGGAAAGTAACTGTCCTTATGGCCTTCCTTTGTTTAGGTTTCCATCATGGTCTGGTCGCATAATGTATGTGTTTCTTTCCCTTTGGTGTCTTTGATGGGTGGAGTAAGTTAAATGTATCGATTACTGATCTTTGTTTTACTCTACTTTTTATACGACATTGTTCTGCAACTGTAAGCTAGCGTCGCATCCAAGGGTGGGATGGCGGGGTCCGTATATAGAATCACAAACATGAAATACCTAGATCCTAATGGAGACACCAATAGTGGAAAGCCAAAAGAACGATTACTTTCCACCAAAATGGCCAATCGTCTGTCCAAAACAAAACTATATATGCGATACACGAACTATACCAAAAGAAAACGCATCAGAAGAACCGCCGTGGAACGGTCAGTGAAAATTATTTCACTGGGCGGAGGGAAGGGGGTTGGCTTAAATCGATTTTGTGCCACCGCGATCCTCGCCCTTTAGACAAATAATTTATTCATCCGAACTCATTATTGCAACATCTCGGAGAACAAAAAAATTAAACAACCAAATTAGACGGGTTTTCAACAAGCTGTTGTTTTGGGTATCATTTGTGAATATCAAAATTTACGAGAAATAGCTGGAGACAGACGTCTGTCTGCAGCAAAATTTACTAGAAATGGCTGGTGGCAGACGTCTGTCAACAGCACATTTCACGATAACTAGCTGGTTACAAGCGTCTGTAAGCAGTAAATTCGACGTGATATGACAGACGTCTATCACTAGATTATTCAATTTTCGAATAATCGTAAATATATACCTGAGAAGAAGTGAACCGTTTTCGCAGTTTGTCCGCGTAACCCACGCGTATTATGTGCGTGTAAAAGTTTCGCGTTTCAATACGCGGTTCATCGAGTTCATACGCGAACGCGTTAGGTAACCTCAATACGTGTTTCTATGCAAGATAATTTTAACCAATAAGAGAAAGACAGGTAAGTGACGGTAAAACACGTGAGTGCGAGGGAACACAGGCCAATCGAAATCATCTTTTGCCTGTATGTTTGACCCTTATTTTTAATTGTTATGTTTTTTTAATTCGTCCATGCATTAATGGCGATATTGGTCTCTCTTGTCAGTAGTGATTCTTTCGGATAAACAAACACATTTACATTGAAAGACATATTTTTGGATTACATAACACGCACGGAGATAATACACACTCGGGGTATTCTGATGCATGTCAAACAGGTACGGGACCAAGAGAGGGTAATCATGTACCCTGAGATATGTGTTTGATAAGTCTAATTACTTGTTTTGGGGCGCTTCTCAGAACCGCCTTGTAATGAGTGTGTATGATGTTTTTAATACATCTCGAAAACACACCTATATAATTTTGAACCCACCAAACCCAACTTTTATATAGTCAAACTCGGGATTAAGGGGGTACATATTATTCTTCTTATTTCTGCACAAAATATAGATTAGATTATGGGTACTCGTCAGAACTGCCTCGCCGAGTCGGTTCTAACGAGCACCACAACCTATGTTTGTGCAGAAATATTTAAAGCACAGAATTTTCTAATTGAAAATGTTCAGTTTTGATGGTAAAAAAATCAATGGCTTTGTGTAGGTGTATATTCGTAAAAAATATACCCACTATCTCTGTATTGAACAAAGGAAAATAAAAAAAAAGGAATAATTAGGAAAATGTGGTAAACGCCTGAAAAAGACACATTTTTTAAAGTTCATAAAGTTTAGCGTCGAATGGCAAACACTGCAGATCCAATTCAGGCTCAAAATATCTAGGCATCTGATCAGGTTCTATATTGTTTCCAAAAGCTTCAGTCATTTTCAAAGTAAATTTCAAGAAAATACAATCTCACAATCATAGATTTTGAAATGGTCTTGTGGGTGCTCAGAAAAAAAATCACAGGAAAAAAAGTCACGGAAATAAAGTCAAGGAAAAAAATCACAGGAAAACAGTCATGAATAAGAAAATAAAGAAATATTCCACTGAAAAAATGTTGCTAATAAATAAAAATAATCACAACACCTTCTCTCCCGAATTTTACCATTATACGTGGTGTTTAAAAGGATGTTCACTCCACAGATCCCGGTCTTCACTTCTAATTTGTAAATGTGATGCATACATGTATATAGAAAGTGTGAAGTTTTCAAGACGATGAATGTTAAATGTTCATTAACTGACATAATGTATAAGATGCTTTATTAAGAAAAACAAATAAGTAATCAGGTCAACAAGCCTAATCAAGGCATATCCCTTTTAACTCCACTTTATACAGAGAAAAGAGGGGCTTTACGGGAGTGTAATAATGATACCCTATCATTATATAGAGTTTATTACTCAGCCGATTCTAAATATGGGATTTATAAACCGAGGGAGGTTGAACATCCGATAAAGAAACGAGTGCGCTTGCGCACGAGTTTCTTTATTGGATGTTCAACCTCCCGAGGTTTATAAATCCCATATTTAGAATTGGCTGAATCATTAAACTATATATTACATGCATTTGATAGAGCTGATGGATCATTTTGCATCTAATTCTGTTTACAGTTCACTGTTAACATACAGTCTATGCAAAAGGTAGTGGGCGCAGTGACACATAAGCTGACTGAAACAAAAACTGTATAGACGCCATCTTGAAAGCGGTTCCTATTGTAATGCATGAAGATGGAAGAAATAAAGTATTATAATGATAAAACAATTAAAAATACGAGAGAACGGTCACCAAACGTACCCCTCATTCTGTAGTTATGTCCAGATAATCTGTATTCCAACCTTGCATCCTACTCGAACGTCACGCATTCTGAACGTTTGTTGATATCTTCTCAGACGCCATTGAGATGACGTCATGATTAACGTCGACGTGTCTGAACTTTCCCGCGTTTGAATATAGCGATTTCATTGCAAAAACAGTACCTTGTTTCTTGTGTCAAAAGTAGTTCCAGCCAGAAAGATTTATTTCCCCAGCTAAGAGGAAATATTTCTCCTTAGCTAAAAGGAAAATATCATGTTTTTGTCTGATAGAAATCATGGTATTTCTCTGTTATGCATGTGGTCAGGTGGAAAGATGTCGACCAACGACAAAGACAACCCACGACAAAGCTCACTGCTTCCAGTTTATTCGGTTAAAAAAAGAAGTCCTAAACAAGGACTTCTTCAACCGTTTACCAACTAGAATATGGATCTGATGTTCTCAGCTTGATTACGTATATCTGAAGTCTATTTATTTGTTGGCAAATTTCAATATTTCGACACCATGAAAATTCATTTGCTCACAATTGACTGTGGCGGTGTATCAGAAAAGAGAACTAGACATCACCGAAATAACCGAAATGGGAGGAATCGGACCAATAGATTCCTCCACTACCCGCGCACCACCAATGCAGTACGCAACAGCAAATCCTGCCTGTTACATTTCTCCCCTGCTTTTAAAAATTGTGTCCTCATCAATTTGTATGTAAAATAATTTTTACATTTAACAGGACTCTTGGTTAAGTTTCCCAATATATTAATTATCTAAAATGTTATAAGCTTTAAATTACAGAAAAATCAGCCTTACACATTTTAACAAATTAAAAACATTGACATGCAAAACTACAATACATATAACATTTTCACATCTGAGACCATCTATTTAGTTCAACACATCCATTTGTTGAATAAGTCCATCACAACAAGCTGTTTTCAACATTCAGAGGAGCCCGTGCATCCATGGTGAATAATCACTACAACACATTGCTATGTCAGTTCATCCATATAAAACAGTCAAACTTTATCTTAGGTAAAGAAATATGTCTGATTCAGCTCTCATCAAATTATGGTAAGAGATGTAGACCCCTTAACTGTTAGTAGCTTATCTTATATCACCATAGTGAAAACCTTGTTCATTATAAGGAAATCCGAACCATCCATGAATGGTACCCAGACGTGGAATCATACATTGTTAAAACAAGAACTGGAAACAGTGCAACAATGCCCACTTCTCCCTTGTGCACATGACGGGGACAGTCCCCACCTATGATTACAAGAGAAAAATGTACATTGTTTACATTTTTCTTCCTCTAATTTCGGACAGTATACTGGAGCTACGAGAAGCAACTATTGCCCTTGAAAATCTGCCCAACCTGAACGTAAGGTCTGACCTAGTGTTTCCCCCAACTTCGCGACAGCATTACTGAATTCCTCAAAATTTTGCTTTTTAGCAGACTCCCGAGTGTTAGCCACCTGACTCTGAGATGAAGTTTCTGATTTAAGCACTGACTTTGGCAATTTGAAAGGATTAGTGTGTTTACCCTTCGTAGTCCTATTTGACCTTCTTGGTGCCATCGTTTCTTCCTCATCTGCATCATCTCCACTGAGTTCACGAATTTTATCTGTGAACTTTTTCCTAACCTTACCTTTCTTTGGTAAGCAATCTGCTACATCCTCCCCTGCTTTTTCCGAAGCACCAGCTGAGGAATCACCTGGATCAAGTTCACTATCTGAGATACCTGAAGCTGCCATTGAACATCTAGAAGATTCATCTATTTTCATGGGTAAACTCGAAGTTTCAGAACCTACCTTCAGACACGTTCCACTATTTAGTTGTTCTTCAACTACCAATTCCTCATCTGAACTATACTCTGTACTATGCGTAGAAAACTCTGAATCTGAAACTGTACTTACATGTGGGTTGTTTACCCCTCTATTGTACTCAGCATCTAAATCACCCTCATCGTTAGATCTATCTACAGGTAACAATTCAGTTCGAGTTGCAGTTCTTGGGTTCCCCACCCCGTCGACCAACTGTATCAAATACACATTGTCTTGCAGTCTATCAATTACCTTGTATGTGATGGGTGACCAACAGTCCTGAATCTTATTTCTTCCTGGTGGATGCGATTTAAGGAGGACATTGGTGCCTATTTCTATTGGGGCTTCTTTAGCCATTTGATTGTATCTATCTCTCCTTCGTTCAGCATTCGTTTGAAGGTTAGCATTGGCGATATTGATTGCTTCTTCAAGGCGCTTCTTATGGTAAGCAAGCCAATCATCTTGTTCAGTTGAACACGGATTCCCTAAAATCTGGTCTAGAGGAAGTGTAGGTTCCCGGCCAAACAGCATGAAATAAGGGGTTATTCCAGTCGAAGCATGTGGAGTGCAGTTGTAAACGTAAACCAATTGTGGTAAGTGCTCAGGCCACTTCCTTTTCTGTTCAGGAGGTAATGTTCTCAACAAATTGTGCATAGTCCTATTAAATCTCTCTACTTGCCCGTTTCCAGCGGGGTGATAGGGCGTTGTTCGGCTTTTCTTTATTCCATACATCGAACAGAGCTCTCTTATGATGGAACTTTCGAAGTTCCGGCCCTGATCACTGTGAAGTCGCTTAGGAATACCGAATTTGTGAAACCATTCCTTTACCAGAATTTGTGCCACTGTTTTTGCCTTCTGATCTCTCGTGGGAACTGCAATGGTGAATTTACTGAACACATCCGTAACAACCAAAACGTTCTTCCTACCATCAGATGCTTTCTCCAACTGAGTGAAGTCCATTGCTACTATGTCCAAAGGTCTCTCCGCTAACAAGTTTGTAATAGGAGGCTTTACCGTTGGTACTGGGGCTTTTGCAACTACACAACGTTCACAAGTTTCAATCCACTGTTTAACATCGGCTTGCATTCCTAACCAGAAACAGCTCTCCTTCAACAGAGCATGTGTACGTTCTACACCCTGATGTCCCAACTGGTCATGAACCGAACTTAGAATTGCAGCCTTCATACATTCTGGGGCAATAAACCTAAAGTTTTTCTCCGAGTTTTTGTCTTCTGACACATAATACAAAACACCCTCATGTTCCTGAATTTTATCCCACTTGCGCAGTATTTTTCTGGCAGCGACTGACTCCTTACCTATTTGTTTCTCTGTGGGTTTACAGCTACTTTTGTTCCACCAATGCCACAATCGTGCTATTAACTCATCATTTTCTTGCTTGGTCCTTAGTTCGGCCTTGTTATACTCTGGGAAAGTCACCGTGCATGATATTTCTGATAAATTGACCTTCAAGACACTGGCTTGTTCGGCCATAAGATCTCCATCGACTATCATCGATGACTTTGTTATCTGATCAAGAATGGTAGGCATATCATTTGTGCCTGAATCTATCCTACTAAGTGCATCAGCATTTAGGTTGGATTTGCCGGACCTGAAAACAACTTTAAAGTTGAATTGAGCCAACTGTGCTACCCACCTCATCTCTGTCGCTCCTAATTTAGCAGTTTGAAGGTAGCTGAGAGGGTTATTATCAGTGTAGACAACAAAACACCCACCTAACAAATAATCTCTAAATTTCTCTGTAACCGCCCATTTCAGGGCCAGCAGCTCCAGCTTCATGGAACTGTAGTTATCCATATTTCTCTCCTGGGGTCTCAGGCTCCTTGAAGCAAATGCTATGACCACTCTACCCTGAGGCTGGTCTTGAGATAAAACAGCACCTAACCCACTGAAACTTGCGTCCCTCTCTACTACGAATGGTAAACGAAAATCTGGATAACCTAGAACAGGTGAGGAAATTAGACAGGCTTTTAGCTTCTCAAAAGCCTGAGTACATTCGTCTGTCCACCTTGATGACAGACTGGTAATGAAAAACGTATCTGATAAAGGTTTCTTACCCCTCTTTTTCCTGTTCTGCTTAGTCAGTAAACCGTGTAGTGGGGCGGCTATTTGCGAGAAACCTTTTACAAACCGGCGGTAGTAACCTGCCAGACCCAAAAACTGGCGTAGCTGTTTCTCCGTTTGTGGAGGCTGCCAATCTTCTATGACTTTAGTTTTCTCAGGGTCAGTAGAAATACCTTTTTCCGAGACAACATGCCCAAGAAACTTGGTTTCTGACTTAAAAAAATGGCACTTCGATGGCTTCATTTTCAAGCCATGCTCCTTCAGTCGTTGGAAAACGAATTCCAACCTCTTAATATGCTCTTCCACTGACGGCGAGAAAACCAGTATGTCATCGAGATAAATCAGTAGAATGTCAAAATTTACCTCCCCTAAGCACGCCTCCATGAGTCTCTGGAACGTACTTGGGCTATTGCAAAGGCCAAATGGCATGCGCAAATATTCAAAGAGGCCCCCAGTACCTACCCGAAAAGCAGTTTTAGGAATGTCATTCTCTTCAATTGCCACCTGATAATAGCCTTGGGCTAAGTCCAAAGAACTGAAGCATGTGGATTTTGCAATGGCTTCAAGTGCCTCATCGATTCTCGGAAGTGGGTAGGCATCTTTTACTGTATTAGCATTAAGCTGCCTATAATCTACACACAGTCGTAAACTTCCATCTTTTTTTCTAACTAGGACCACCGGGGCCGCATACGGGCTTGTACTACGACGGATTATCTTTTGTTTAAGAAGTTTATTGATATGCTCTCTTACCTCATCCATTTGATGTGGGGGGATTCTTCTGTGTGGTAACTTTATAGGCATATTACTGACTGTTGGAATAGTGTGTTTGATAAACTCTGTGTACCCTAAATCGTCATCATCTAAACAGAAACTATCCTTATACCTGTGAAATAGTTTTGTTACCTTCTTCCTTTCTGTTGTTGACATCTCAACATCCCCTATATCCACTTTGAAAGGTAAGTCTGATAGCTCCAATTGGTCCTCACCTGAACTTGTATTACAAGTATTAACCTCCATCTTGTTTATACTGACAAATATTTCATTTTCATGAACTGTAATATTACAGTCTGTGTCACTTGTGCAGTCCTGCACCACATCTACTTTTTGAGCAACCCCAATTCTCATTTTTGGTTTTAACCAGACATCCTCATAACCTAAATTTGCAATCTGGACAGGAACTCTCATATTTGTAATTGTTGCAAATGTGTCAATTACCATAATGTTTCTGGGCACTGAGCCCTCATGGGTATGAAGTGGCCTGATAGCAATATCACTTCCCTCACTTAAACGACTCGCATCTATTACCCCTTGTACCACAATGACTGAATTTGCAGGAACTTTCACTGTATCTTTGCCACCAACGGTCACTATACTTACCTCTTTATCAGATAATACATTCACTGAGGTTTCATATATAGACAATATTTGTTCAATATGGCTATTATTAGAATCTACACTTTCCGTACCTTTCTGGTGTTTCAACAATGAAAAGGTATTGCTCCCAAGTATACCAGGCACTTGTAATTTCTTTCTTTTAGAGTGTTCATCTGTAGGATCTTTGACAACTAAGAAACCTACGTCAGGAATAGTCTCCCCGTCTATTTCAACAGTTACCTGTATGTAACCTACAACTGGAACATCTAAATGATTTGCTCCACTCACTCTTAGCCATTTTGTCACATCATGTAGTGCTGGTTTTGACTGCAGTAAATCATGGAAAAACGATTCAGATATAGTACTTACCTCCGATCCCGTATCTATCAAACAACGACATGAAGAGCCTTCAAGTTTAACAGTCTTTTCTGGGCACTTACCCACTGCTTTCTGCAATATCTCTTGGGTAGGTTGATTTGAGTCTATTTTAGTACACATATCACCCACTGTCTGACTCTTGACAGTGGGTGTTATATGTTTAAATTCGCATTAGGAGCACTTTCTTGGGCATCTGTTGCCCTAGGTTTGGGACACTCTCTAGCTATGTGCCCTGTCTCATGACAATTGAAGCACTCCAAAGGTCCACCTCTTCTTCTACCCCTAAATGAACCTCTACCTCTATACCTATGTGCATAACCACCACCACTTTGTCCTCTGCCTCCTGCAAATGGGGCTGCTGAACTGACATCTCTCTGTTTCACAAGCTCACTTAACATATTTAATTGTTTCTGTTGTTCCTCTAACATTTTGTTTTGTGCAGCTAAGATTTTCATAAGATCATTGTCAATCTGTTTTTGTTGATTTACTTGCACTTCTTCACTGTGAATTGATGTCTCAGTTTTGTGAGATTCCGTCCATCTGAAAATTTCTTTCCTGAAATCCTGAAATGATATTTCAGGGTGTTCTATTGAAAACCTTCTCATTTCCCTTCGTAACTGGTGATCAAGTACACCATCAATAAATCTCTCTTTTAACATTAACTCTTTATCTCCAATTACTGTTCTATTTTTGCTGCAGCATTCTGTCCACTAGTTTCAGTAAAACTAAGGAGTACTGTTGCAATGACTCATTTTTCCTCTGTTCTCTTTGAAAGAACTGTTGCTGTATTTGAGCAATTGTATCAGCATCTTGGAAAAGCTGTTGCAAAACTTCAAGAATCTTACCTGGATTATTCCTGTCTACCTCTTTTAGAGTCCGCACTTCATCTCTAGCTTGACCTTGTAAATGATCAAATAAAAATTCTACCTGTGAGTCATTACCCGATATATTCCTGAGGTGGTACTTCACATCTTCTATCCACTCTTCAACATTTGGATCTGAGTCCTTCTGAGGTCTCCCTGAAAATTTAGCAAGCTTCCTGTCCTTTGAAATAAAGAAGGTTTTAGATTCTACCTTTGAAGAAGAAGCACTCATCTTTTTCATGGCATCTTCTAACAGCTTTACCTGTTCTTCTAACTCTCTTACTTTTTCATCTCCCATTTTGTAAATATACTTATCCAACAAATAATATATATATATTTTTTTTTACGGCCCTTTCAAGATTATTTCACTGATATCGAGCCGATCTTTAATCAGAGGTGGGCAAAAACCGGAGTACCCAGAGAAAAACCACCTGACCTTCTGTTGCAGAACTTGGCGTCTCACATGTAACCCGAGTGAGGCTCGAACCAACAAATAATAAATACTCAGATTAATGTGAAATATAGAAACTGGACAGACGGAACAAATCCTTACCTATACCAAATCCAGTATTATATCTCCCCGCCACAGCGCTATATATTTTTCGGAATTGTACTTAACTTTCAATAACTGTCATTTCGACAATTCTTTTCAGCCAAGCCTTGGCAAGTAATGGACCAGGGTGAATGCCGTCCAGATACTGGCGGAAGGTAATGCTTTTCCTTACCTCTCTTCCAGCGCGTTTCCTGTCATGTAACAGGTCTAGCTTGAAAACAGGGGACCGAACCCCGCGACGGTCATTGCATTGGCTGATAAAGTCATTTATCAAAGCTACACGATGATAAAGAACCAAATCATCACTTTTTGTTTGGTCTGTTATAGGTAGATCTCTACTTATATCCCAACGAACAATTGAGTATGGAGGAACTGTCAAAAATACCACACTCAGTTGGGGATACCAGGCCAGAAAATGTAAATATCTTTCAATCTGCCGCCTTATATAATCATAGCACCCCTCATCTGTTTGGTGTCTTAGAGCAATAGCTTTGCCTCGTTTGCACGTTAAGTCACATGTACCCAACCATATCGCTAGAACCATGGACGTTTCAGATTTCCTTAAAAACCCTCTATTTTCCTGCAACCAATTTAAACCATGTACTAATCGTCTGCCTGGTTGACAGTCATACAGTATTTTAACACCTGCATTTTTTTCGATGTTTTCAGTGTGTTTAAGTAGATATTTGCCTTTACTGTCTGCGAGAAGAAATAATTTTTTTCTCACAGAACCAGATTTGAAAGGCCTATCAATGTACTTTTGAAGCTTTGAATCAGACATATAGCTAAGTGCATCAAAATAATTATAATAAACTGACCAATAACCAGCAGCGAAAACCCCACCATGGACACATAAAACCCTGTCAATGTTGAAAATACATAGCAAGTTAACACTGTCTATGAAACTCACAATATGAATAACCAAATTTAAATACCATACTATGGCACACCATTACCAATATCACTAACTCTAGTTTTGCACTATAACTCCATAAAGTAATTCTGGGTTTCATAAAAAAGACTGTCATATCATCCCTCAGCACCAGAAATAGGTTGGTTTGAATAAAGTCTAGGCTATACATCAGAGTTCACCAGTAGTTCTGTACAATCACATGGGCACAGCCTTACAAATGTAGATAAGCTGTAATAGGGGTTTGGTTCTTGTAGCTCCATATTACAGTTGAAAGTGGAAGCATAACTCGCAGCGCCAAATGTGGTCAGGTGGAAACATGTCGACCAACGACAAAGACAACCCACGACAAAGCTCACTGCTTCCAGTTTATTCGGTTAAAAGAAGAAGTCCTAAACAAGGACTTCTTCAACCGTTTACCAACTAGAATATGGATCTGATGTTCTCAGCTTGATTACGTATATCTGAAGTCTATTTATTTGTTGGCAAATTTCAATATTTCGACACCATGAAAATTCATTTGCTCACAATTGACTGTGGCGGTGTATCAGCAAAGAGAACTAGCCATCACCGAAATAACCGAAATGGGAGGAATCGGACCAATAGATTCCTCCACTACCCGCGCACCACCAATGCAGTACGCAACAGCAAATCCTGCCTGTTACATGCATGTAATATTTATGTCTTATTTTTGTTTAGAAGAGATAGATTGTGATACTTATGGAGAACCATCTCATCAAAGATGTTCTTACTAGCACCCACAATCTGTATTTTGGCTTAAAGTTAGAAAAAAAATAAACATGATTAAAATCAATTCGGTGACTTTTTCTTCCGTAATATTTTTTCCTACACGAAATTTTGACTTTTTTCGTGACTTTTTTTTCCTGTGACTTTTCCTATATTCGGTCTTGTGCTTTTTATAAGGTGGAAAATTCCATTCGGTGCCAATTGGCAAAAAGTGCAGATCCAGATCAAACGCAACACAACCAGGCGTCTGAACACATTGTTTGCAAAAGTACAGGCTTTTTTCCAAATTATAAATTTTGAATAAAACACACCCGCACACCCTTAAATTTTGAAATGAACTTGTTTATTTACAAGGTGGAATATTCGTTTTGGCGCCAAATGGTAAAAAAGTAACATACCCAGATTAGAGAGGTAGCCGTCTGATCAGGGCCTACACTATATGCAAATAGTTCAGGCATTTTCCAAATGAATTTCGAAGAAAACGTAACCTGATTCTGCTATATTTTGTAATGGACTTATGTTATGTATAAGCTGGAAGATTCCATATGGTACAAAATGGGCTAATTAAACAAAATAAATGAAAATTACAAAATAATAATAATTTTGTGAGTGATTGAATGTGATGTTTTTTCAAAAATTTCGAAGAGAAGACAACCTCGCACTCTTAGCTTTTGAAATGATCTTCTGCTATGTACATTGTGGAAGATGCTTTTGGAGCAAAATGGCAAAAAGTGCAGACCAAGATCAAACCTTATTGAACTAGGCGCCTTGTCAGGGCCTACAATGATTCTCAAAGGTTCAGACATTTTCAAAATGAATTTTGAAGAAAACACAACCTAACATACTTAAATTTTGAGTTGGTCTTGTGCTGTATACAAGGTGGAAGGTCCCATTTGGCGCCAATTGGCAAGAAGTACAGATCCAGACCAGACCTAGTAGAAGTAGGCATCTGATCGTGACCTACTTTGTTCAGACAAAAATAAATGTTGAAGAAAACGTAACCGCAAACCCTTAAATTTTAGATTGGTTTTGTGCTATTTTCAAGGTGGAGTAGAAGTAGGCATCTGATCGGGACCTACATGTACTTTGTTCATGCAAAAATTAATTTTGAAGAAAATGCAACCGCAAACCCTTAAAGTTTGGATTGGTTTTGTTCTATTTTCAATGTGGAAGATCCCTTTTGGCGCCAAATGACAAACAGTGCATATCCAGCTCAGACCTACATTACGAAAACACGCCTATACCAATACATTTTAACCTTTATCGCCGTAAAAAAGGAAATTTTAAGATGAAAAATCGTGATATTTTTCTTATTTCTGCTCAAAATATAAATGAGGCGGTTCTAACGAGTACCCACAATCCATATCTTAAAGCAGAAATAAGAAAAATAAGGTTTACCCTACCAAACCCCAGTTTTATTATATAAAAGTGGGGTTCGAGGGGGTCACAATTGTATAGGCGGGTTTTCGTGATGTAGCAGAAGCAGGCGTCTGATCAGAACCTACTTGTTTTAAATGTTCATACATTTTGAAGAAAACACAACCCCTTACTCTTTAAATTTGAATTGGGTTTGTTCTATTAACGAGGTGGAAGATCTAATTTGTCACCAAATGGCAAAACGTGCAGACCCAGATCAGACGTAGTAGAAGTAGGCGTCTGATCAAGGCCTACAATATATGCATAGGGTTCAGACATGTTCGAAATTAATTTCGAAGACACACACGACCTGATTCTCCTAAAGTTTGAAATGGAATAATGCTTTATACAAAGTGGTAGAAAAAAAATAGTTAAATAAACAAAATAAATGAAATTACACAAATAATTAATTTAAAAAAAAATGGGCCGCATCTGTGATGAATGGACATAAAATATTTCAGTCATCCAGGATAAGTGACGATGATGAGGTATTGTGTTTGACAGCTAGCTTTATAGCCCCGATTTCCACCTGAGTGTTATAAAACACCCTGCATTTTGACAGTCAGCATCAATCACTACGCAGTACCCATATTTTACTCTTTACCCCCAGTCAAATGCAAGTGAATAATTGACTTGTCCTATATTCGGAAATAATCAGATATGTTCAAACTGAAAAAAAATCTGAAACAAGGAAAATTTGAAGAAATTGAAAAAAAGAAAGATAAGTGCGAAATAATTATGCAATATTCATTGGTTGTTTTTGAAACGTGACACAGTCTGTGAATGCGCACCATCCGCGTTTTCGACACTCATGTCTGATTGGCTGATTATCAATCGCGATTTATGCGCAATATCGCGTTATTCAACAAAATTTATTTGCTAAAATGTCAATCGCAATTGAAACGCGTGAATTGCGAGTGCGGATCTCATGCGATACAAATGCGTGTGCGATGTAAACGTTCTCGGGAGCGGGAGTGTGACTCGAAAAGACAAAGTTACATTATGCAAAGAAAAAGATGAAAAATTGTGATGTTTGTTTCTTATTTTTGCTCAAATATAGATTGCGGGTACACGTTCCCGCTTATTTCAGCTCAGAATATCGATTTTGAGCTACAATCTATATCTAAGAGCAGAAATAAGCGAAATGAGGTTCACTCCTGTAAACCCAAGTTTTCATATATATATATGTCGGGTTCATTTGGGTCAGATTTATATATGCGTGTTTTTGTGATGTACAGGACTGTAAAAGACGTTATCCGAGGTTATAAAACGGTTTTCATGGTCAACTCAGATTAATTGAAGTAGAGGCAATGATCAGGAATTGATACATTTAACCCACAGTTCCCATCAGAGACACCAAAGGGAAAGAAATATTAAAAAGGAAGCAATAGACCCTAACGGAAACAACAACGGCGGAAAAGCCAATAGGACAGTTACTTTCCAACAAAATGGCCAAAAGCTATCCAAACTAAAAAAATAATATAAGCGACACAAACACCCAAAGACAAACCATAACAAAAATAAATAAAACAAACCATAACACACCATTACAAAAATAATAAGCATGAAACTTTTAACACTCATTCATTAGTAACTGTTACTGTTGTATTGATATACGAACAAATCAGACCATTGTCCTGCTCAGTTCCGTCCCATTAATGTTAAAGTTTTTTGCATTTTAAAAATTATGAGCAGGACTCATCATGCTCTTAAGCCCCCGCCCATAGGGGCTTGAAGAAATATATGGGCTGCATGATGCTTCCACGCAGAGCTGAATCCGGCCCGCACACTAGTATTGGTAAACCGCTTAGAGGATCTAAGCCTGTCCAGGAACCGCTGTGCGAGGCGGACCGTCCATGCTAATAAACCCTATTGGTTTCATCGGGCGACATGGCTTGAGATGTCATTTCATCTCAATGTCGGGTAAAAGTCCCACAAAATTGGAAGCAACGTCTCCAAAATGACCTTTATAGTGTTGACGGGGACGTTAAACCTCAAATCAAACAAACTCATCATGCTCAAGTAAATTTAGCCGATGATGAAACAAATTGTATAACTTCGTACAATTCAGTTGTACAGACACGCAGATACAGAAAATAAAATCCCATATTAAGACAATCTTTGGGACTGTTCAAAAGAGGCCTTTTAGACAACTTTTGAACAGTCTCAAAGGTGGTCTGTAACTAGGGAACACTACGTACAGAAAACAGAAAGGAAGTATAAGTCAAATCATCTAAATAAGGTTTACAAAGTAGAATTAGTCTTGATCTAGCGGAGTTTCACTAAATAGGCTTATGTTTATTGAATCAATACTAACAATTTGAACCTTGGTTAAGCAAGACATATGAGAAGACTTGTTCAAACGGTGTATACTTAGCTCGATCTCTGCATTGACTCAGTTTAACCAGAGTCCTCGCTTCCAGCTCTTCATTTAGACCTGAATCCCTCAAAGGCTCGAGCGAACAACCAATACTTTAATAGACTGTGTTGATGCGTAGATTGATCTGAGTCTTTGCTGGTTCCTCAGATCTTTTCATAGGTTTTCTCGTGCCCTGTCATATTTAAATATATCAAAATGGGAACGTCTGGCATTTGTTTCCGCCTTTTTTCAGGTAAACAATTTTCGGGACTTCTTGTTCGCTTTTCTGTAAGCCCTGTCCACCTGATAAAGGGTCCTACTCTTAAAGGAAAGAATTTGCTCCTCCGGAGCAAATTCGTTCCTTTAAGAGTTGATCCCTATTGACATGGGAGACGAAAATAAGTTTGGTGGAGTTGCCTCCCCTGAAGGTGTTCCCATGGTAGGAATTAAAAAAACCTGTCTCAGCTACACTAGTACAGTTTAAGTATTTTTAACAATTAAAGCATCTCGACAAGACACTTTCAAAATTATTTACCAAGTGGTTTTGTTTGTTACGTCCCTGGCAACACTATTTATGTAATTTTTTAGACATTGCTTCCGTCTTTTAAGGGGCTTACACCCGAAAATGAGTTGAAACGACATCTTAAGCACTGCCTGATCTGCACAGAGCACATGCAAGGATCCTAGTCCGGGTGCGTTTCTCCGGGTACTCAGGTGTTTTCGCCTATTAATGATTAACGATAGGCTCCTAGTGTGATGTTGTTGTCAAAATCATTTTATTTAAGCCGTAAAATCAGGTCAAGAAAGTCCAAAATAACATACAAGAGACATTTTTTGTTGGGCGCCGCTCGTTTATTTATCCCAAAAATTGATCCTAAAATTACTAACCACAGAAGCTTCCCACCTGCAATTGTCGACGTGCCAATCGCTGATCCTCTACAAAATTCAGGTACCGGTGAGTTATAACAGCGCTAGTCTCCGCCCTGTGACGTCAGAGCGCCGTGAAAAAAAAATACACGAAAAAAAACTGTGCTTGCTGTCATGTACCCTGTCTATGGCGGACAGTGTAGACCCGAGGGCTAAACTGTTTACATTGAATATTAGAATTAAACATCACGTGAACAAGTCCGTGAAATGAACACCCCCTAAACCCCACTTTATAGAGGGAATGATGTGGTTCAAGGGGTATGCCATATTTTTCTTATTTCTGCTCCAATACATAGGTTGTGGGTACTCATTAGAACCGCCTCGATGAGGCGGTTATAACGAGCACCCACAACCTATGTTTAAAGTATAAATCAGTAAACTATCCCGAATTTATATCAGAAAAGCAGCCATTTTGGAGGTGTGAAAAATGTACAATGTCGCAGGGATGTGATATCGTAATGAAGGGTTAAGTTTCTGCTCAGGACTATTTTCCAGCCTACTCTCAGTGACAATCACCCTACCAGTTCTCTTGTCTTAGTACTTTGATTTAGTTTGAATTATATCATATCACTAATACAGAGACTATTTTAAATCAGAGTTGACCGAAGACGGCATAAAAGCCCCCCCCCCCCCCCACCACCACCACCCATCCCCACTCCACCCGCACAAACATTTACGACAACAACTGCCCCCCCCGCCCCTCCCCCTCCCCCCCCCCAAAAAAAAAAAAAAAAAAAAAACACACACACCCTGGGACGTGTCTTATAACACAGCTTCGCAGCAACATGTTTACAGTTTTCGTTTGTTTGTTTGATTTGAGGTTTAACGTCCCCGTCAACACTGTAAAGGTCATTTTAGAGACGTTGCTTCCAATTTTGTGGGATTTTTACCCGACATTGAGATGATGCGGGGGCCTATACAGTTTTAGTTATGCCAAGGACTTCTTCATCAATGAAATCACTATGATTGTTATTATTATTATTAGTAGTAGTAGTAGTAGTAGTATTATAATTAATATTATTATTATTAAAAGAAGCGTTCTGGGATATTGTGAACGCCTCCGTCTGTCCGTCCGCCACGCTATCTCCTCCTTAACCATTGGCCGGAATGCAACCATATTTGCTACATGACTTCCTTACATGGTGAGGGCGTACGAGAGGGACGTTATAGTTGGCTCCGCCTAAATAGGCCATCGCAAGAGGTCAAAAGGATTGTAACTACACTGTTAAAGTCACGCTATCGCCTTAGCGCCTACATTTTTTTCACGTATTTCAATATAACTTCACACAAATGTTCCTTGTGACAATATCTCGAGAGAGTTCGACTTTCAAGGTCGTGGCCTCAAGAAGAAGGTCACTAGTTTTTTTTTTTTTTTTTTTAGAAAACAACGTTGTCATCGCTCAAGCACCTATATTTGTCCACCGATTTCAATATAACTTCACACCGATGTTCCTTATGATAATATCTCGAGCGGGTTCGACTTTCAAGGTCGTGGCCTTAAGGTCAAGGCCAATGTTGCTATTTTTAGTAAAATTTGTCATCGCTCTAGCGCATCTATTTGTTCACCGATTTCAATATATAACTTCATACAAATGTTCCTTATGAAAACATCTCAAGCATGTTTGACTTTCAAGGTCGTGGCCTCAAGGTCAAGGCCACTGTGGCTATTTTTAGAAAACCTTTGTCATCGCTCTAGCGCTTTCAAGGTCGTGACCTCAATGTCAATGTCACTGTGGCTTTTTTTATAAAGAATTTGTAATCGCTCTAGGGCCTACATTTCTTGACCAATTTCAATATAATTTCACACAAATGTTCCTTCTGACAATATCTCGAGTGTGTTTGCCTTTCAAGGTCAAGGTCACTGTGGCTATGTTTAGAAAAGCTTTGTCGTCGCTCTAGCGCCTACATATTTTGTCCGATTTCAATATAACTTCACCCAAATATTCCTTATGACAATATCTTGAGGGAGTTCGACTTTCAAGGTCAATGTCACTGCGCCTATTTTTAGAAAAAAACTTTGTCATCGCTCTAGCGCCTACATTTCTTGTCCGATTTCAATTCACCTTCTCACAACTGTTCCTTATGACAATATCTTGAGCGAGTTCAACTTTCAAGGTCAAGGTCACTGTGCCTATTTTTAGAAAAAACTTTGTAATCGCTCTTGCGCCTACATTTCTTGATTGATTTAAATATAACTTCATACAAATGTTCCTTATGACAATATCTCGAGCTAGTTGACTTTCAAGGTCAAAACCTCATGGTCAAGGTCACTGTGTCTGTTTTTTTTTAAACTTTGTCATCGCTCTAGTGACTACTTTTATTGATGAACTTTATTATCCCCTTGCTTTTAAAGAAAGCCTTGGGGGATATTGTGAACGCCTCCGTCCATCTGTCCATCCGTCTGTCACGCTATCTCTTCCTTAATCACTGGCCGGAATGCAACCATATTTGCTACATGACTTCCTTACATGATGAGGGCGTGCGATAGGGACCTTATAGTTGGCTGACCTTATAGTTGGCTCCGCACAAAGGGCCCATCTAAAGGTGTCAAAAGGTCACGTCTGCTATATGGCAAACATCGACTGCTCGCTCTACTTATTATTATTAAAAGTTTTCGTGGTGTAGTTCTTTACTACTAACCTCATAAACCAGATTTGTTCGTACTCGGGTTTCTACAGGTGAGTCTTTAAACAGAGGTCCCTTCTACGTATGAGCTTAGTTTTCGTGGGACGTAAAATTCAAAGCATACACACACGCACGCGCGCACACAAGCGAGCACGCATTTTTGTGATGATATTATTATTGCTGTTTATTATTATTTTTATTATTATTATTATTATTATTATTCTGATAACAAAGATGATAATGATTGAGTTGATGACGATATTGTAACGATAGAAAGATATTTACGCATCAGAAGATGGTAATGGGAATTTGAAACTAACCAAGTGTTCAATTATTATAATAGTGAAATTAAGACGCATCGTTTAATTATCTTGAAGTCAAACTAAAGTTAACTGTCTGATATAAATGGTAATGTGGAACCAATTTTACGTAATGAATGATTAAGTGTCAAGTCAACAACGAATGGAGACACCCTAAGGTGAGGCATCTCATGCAAATGCATTTTGTCTCCCATATCCATTAGGGTTAACTCTTAAAGCAAAGAATCAGTAGCAAATTATTTCCTTAGACCCCTTTTTTTTCCGTTGGACAGGGCTTATAGAAAAGCGAACAGGAAGTCACGATAGTTGTCTCCCTTTGAAAAATGGCGGAAAAATCTGCCAGCTGTTCTCATTAGCCTTGGCAGCTACCGTTTTTTTTTATTTTATTCATTTATTTATTATTATTATTATATATATATTTTTTTTCATGTAGCGACTCTCATAGTCCTGCGAGATAAACACTGCCTTTGCAGAAGCTTACAGAGTATCAATACTTGCCCTGATGGATAAATTAAATCTGCCACACCCATGTCTAATTATCAACCTTGCCCATGCTCATCGCGGGCTTGGAGAAATAAATTGGGCTGCATGATGCTTCCATTGGGCTGCATGATGCTTCCATGCAGAGCTGAAACTTACCGCACATGAGTGCTGTTAAACCGCTTAGAGGTTCTAAGTCTGCCCAAGAAAAGTGTGCGAGTCTGACCTCCATGCATTTAAACCCTATTGGTTTCTTTGGGCGACGGCTTGAAATGTTATCTCATCTCAATGTCGGGTATAATTCTCGCAAAATTGAAAACAACCTCTCCAAATTGACCTGTACAGTGTTGACGGGGACGTTAAACCTCAAATCAACCAACCACCTGACTATCAACCTATGAAATTATTTCATATTTAATATGCAATGAATTCACAAATTGCATGACAGTGTAGATCCTGATCAGATGTGGATCTACGCTGTTTGCAAAGGAAATGTTCGTTTTGTTTCAGCAGGATAATGATTAATACTTGGCGACGGTCATATATAAATATTACATTCCTGTGAGGATGATAGTGAAAAATGCCACCATTCGAAATATGAATATGTACCTCGGCTGCGCTCAGGGTGACATTTTTCACTATCACCCTCTCAGGAATTTAATATTCATTTTATTATACCGAAAAAAAAATAAAATAAGGGATGTTTAATGAAAAATACAGGACAGCTCAAGGCGACTTGACGCCATGTCGTTCAAAATTATCGGATAATGTCGGCTTTCCACATAAGCGACGTTAGAAGGTTATACAGAAATTCAGAAGTTCAAATGTCTATAACTTCGTTATTTCTGAACAAAATCCTTATGCATGGTAATGCGTTTTCTTAATTAAATTAAAACAAACATTTAATAAATTCAATAATAAGCAGCCACCATTGTTTTTGCTTCACCAGAAATTAGGCAAACTCACCTAGTCTTTCTAACACTTTTAGATGGCTTTCAATGCATTTGGGTAATAGCTTAGATCTATACAAATTATTTCTATATGATTTGGTAAAGATATACATAACTGTTTCTGAGCAAACCGGGGTGAAAGGGTGAAAATCCCACGGGACGCGGGATTAAAATAATCGCGCAGGATTTTTCTCCACTCCCGCGGGATTAAAATCCCATAAAAATATCAGGGATTTTTCTCCCACGGGAGAATTTCAAAATTTTAAATCCTGCTTTTAACTATCAAATTGGACCTACTTAACATTAAAATACATGCAAATAAATTTGGCTGCCACCGGCACTAATTTCAATTTTTCCCACGGGCTTTTTTACCAAACGGCGTCTGATCAGGGCCTACATGGTTTGAGAAAAGTAAAGATATTTTCATAGTAAAATTTAAAGAAAAACAGGCTGACACTCCGTAATTTTGGAATGGGCTCCTGGTATATATGAGGAGGTAGATTCCATTTGGTACAAAAAGGGTTAAAAGAACAATGTCAGAAAATCAAACTTCAGCTTCTTCCTTCCAGTAAGTGGATTGGCTTTTCTCAGTTTTTTTGTTTTTTTAATTTTGACATTCTTTGTCCGCATCAGGTCAACACGCCATCTAAAGACTTCTTTAATAAAGAAAGCCTATAAAATACAGGAACTTCTGTAGCCATCGACAGCTTTGAACAGACTGATTGAGCTAAAATGGCTGATTAGAGTATTTTTTTTATTTTTTTTTTTTTTTTGGCATTACTGTAAAAATCCTAACAAGAGCACCGCAAGCGGGTGCCAACGCTCGTCTGCAGTTTCTTTTAGAAAACAAAAGTTCTAAGTCAAATCAAATTGCAAGATGGAGTTATAAAACTTGTAGGGAATGTAGCTCTTGTGATGGTGAGTATGTGTATGAAGTTTCATGAAGGTAGGCCAAATACTTTTGGAAATATGGTCAAGGTTAAGTTTTTTGGTTAATTTTTCGAAAAATAGGTCAAAGTTCAAAGGTCAAGGTCACAGGTCAAAAAGCGTGGTATGACTGAAAAGGTCTTGTCCCAAGGAACATTCATGTGAAGTTGGAAGGCTCTGTTGTGAATAGTATTGAAATAAGAGACAAAAACAATTTAAAAAAAAAACGGAGAGAAAAGGGAAGATAATTCAATCAAATTGCAAGATGGAGTTATAAAACTTGTAGGGAATGTAGCTCTTGTGATGATGAGTATGTGTATAAAGTTTCATGAAGGTAGGCCAAATACTTTTGGAAATATGGTCAAGGTTAAGGTTTTCGGTTAAATTTTCGAAAAATAGGTCAAAGTTCAAAGGTCAAGGTCACAGATCAAAAAGTGTGGTATCACTGAAAAGGTCTTGTCCCAAGGAACATTCATGTGAAGTTTGAAGGCTCTGTTGTGAATAGTATTAAAATGAGAGCAAAAAATGTGTTTCAGAAAAAAATTGGAAAAGGGGAGATAATTCAGCCAAAATCAACAATGTTGTTATGGTCCTTGGTCAAAATGTAGCTCTTGTGATGATGAGTGTGTGTATGAAGTTTCATGAGGCTAGGTCTAATACTTTTTAAGTTATAGCCAAGGTTAAGTTTTTTTGGAACGACGCAGGACGACTCAGGACGACGCAGGACGACTACGCAGACGCCGGAGTGATGACAATAGCTCGAAAGTTTTTTTTTCAAAAAACAGACGAGCTAAAAATGCAAACTCAGCGAGAAATTGCTGAAATATTCTCCTAAAATTTTAAAAAAGTTGTTTCATGATCCAACAGGGGTACCAAAAGGAACAGATAGAATGGCAAATAGTTTAGACACTGGTCAGATTGCTTCAGGAGCATCTGAATTGGGTCTGCACCTATCTGTACCAATATTTAGGATTATTATGGTAACAGGTTTTCGTTCAGTGTTGCTAAAAATGAAATAGTTTTGATTGCATTTTGCTATATGATCAGTCGTAGCAATGTGCTTTATGGACAGCCTTGTTACAATGATACAAAGCAACTTCATCAAATTACAGTAATATATATCCATGCCTTAAAACTCCATTTTATATCACATTCCAATGAATTCCATTTTGTATTGTTCTGGTCAAAACATATGATGTGGGTGCTCTGTAGTACTGCCTCATCAATTTAGTTCTAATGAGTACCACAATCTATGTTTTTGAGCAAAAAGAAGGAGAATAATTTAAACCCCTGTTAACTCTGGTTTTCTTTACAAGGTAGGGTTTAGAGGGGTGTCCATTACACAGGCTTGTTGACCTTAACGCGGACAAAGAAAGTCAGAGTTTACCATAAAAATTCTAAGAATTACGACACCTTGAGGACTTGCTGTAATTCTCCTAAAATTAAAAAAAAGTTTAACAATCCAGCAAGGAGTCAAAGAAGTGCAGCTCGAATGGCAAACAGTTCGAATCCAGCAAGGAGTCAAAGAAGTGCAGCTCGAATTGCAAACAGTGTAGACCCCCGATCAAACTGAATGAGCAGTCTGGTCTGGGGCTACACTGTTTGCCGAGCCTGTCTGTCCCAATACTTATGATAAGTACAGTATCCATGCTTGTTATATACACCTCTGAAGACATTCTCACTAGATGTGATATTTTGTGTTCTTGCATAAATACCTATGCGCATGGCTGTTTGAAGCCATTGTCAAATGGACAGAAAGCCATGCTCAAACAGCAAAAACCATGTTCAAATCATGAAATTCGCGTGCTGTTTGATCATGGATTTGGAGCTTTTGATATCACAAGACGGGCCTTGCTTTGTTTACGTTATGTTTAGCGACGTAACGTTATCGCCCTGAACGTAGCGTTTTAGGGTTCTATGATGACGTAACTGCATGACAACGTCATTGTAAACAACATTCTGAACTGACCGCCATTTTGGTTTGCCTGTCGCATTTGAAGAGTTTATATGGAATTTATATGGAGCTTTGGGCGTTTTCGTCAAAATTTGCTGTCGGATTCGTAAGTTATGCAAGAACAACGATCATCCATGATTATTTCATTGCATTAACATTTGCCGGATCCCTCGGAAGATATTTGAACATTCGGCCTAGCGGCCTCATGTTCAAACAGCTTCCTCGGGATCCGGCAAATGTTAATGCATGGAAAACCATGGTTGATCCCTATATTTGTTTGTATCTACTGCTGTGAAAATAAATAAAAGTGCACTAACTGCAAAATCTTTGTTCTTTTTCACAGTTGAGATATCAAATCAAATTATGATAGACCTGGTGCTCAACACTTTTTAAGTCATGTCTATCAGGTCGGTAAACCTTTGTTCTATATAGTCTTATACATGCAGTTGGTAATTACAGAACACTTTCTTACACCCTTATCTGCAGTGGCTGAGCCTGAGCAGTTGTGTTTGAGTTGAGATTTTCATCCCAGCCAATTCTATAACGGTCAGTTTGGAAATAATGCTTCTGATTTTGTGCGACTTTTCCCCTGCCATTGAGATGAAATGGCATGTTAATCATTGTTGTAAGAATTCCAACACATTTATTTACTATGTTGAGGGTACATTTTGGAATTGCCTAATCCAGAGAATATCAGCAACATATTTTAGTGGAGAAATATGAACAAATAATCCCGAAATCATGCACATTCCCTTAAAACTACATACAACACAATTTAGGCTGGTTAATAATGTACGATACAAAAATATTTTACATATACATGTACACTCCAAAAGAAATTTCAAATGTTCAACTCCTGCCTTTGCAAACAGTGTAGATCCAGATCAGATGGCTTATCACCAGGATTCAAACTGTTTGACATTCGGTTTGTGAATTTACAGGAATACATTACATCAAGAAAACTAAATGGAACAGAGTCAGAAATGGGTGTGGCTAAACTGAATATTCAGCAGGATAAGGGTTAATACTATGCTCAGTATGTACTGTACTGAAGAATAGCAGATGATCCGTCTACCACAGGAACAAGAACCCTCACAGTCATGATCAGGGCCCCATGGTAGCAAACATTTTGCAGGGCCGTAATAAAAATTGTTCCCTTTAGGAGGGTGCGGTTTCAACACCTGCCGGGTCAGCAACATCCTTTGTTACAATATTATAAATTTTCCTATAGTTACATGTATTTGGTCGCTTTCCCTGATTCGAAAAGGGCAGTTGTCAGTTCCTGGCGAAAGAATGTGCAGGCTTTAGTATCAGCATTGGAGAAAGTGTGGTTAGATATGCTGACCAGTTCATTTTTACCTAAATAGTGTTAACTGGGACATGAAACTCCAAACAAGCCCTTTAGCGGGTAAATGATTTTGTAGAATGTTTATAATGATTATTTGGTTTGCATATATTTTCTCATTATGATAACACTACTGTGCGAAATACATGTAATGCATTTTTTCATAGCTTGTCATAATTGTGCGTAATTTAATTCTTGAAGTAAAATAGTTATAAATATTACATGAAGTTATCTGTGGCAAGAATCCAAAGACTTAAGAGCATTTAGGTTAACGTCATCAGATGATTTTGTTTGTTTGAATGGAGTTTTAACATCCCAATCAGCAGTATACGGGCCTCTTGAGGGTCAATGACGTCACAATATGGTTGCCATATAAGGAAGTCGGATGACCCTCGATGACCTCGCGGGGGTCGCTCTCTATGCGGGGTTTGAGGCAAAGATGGCCGCCATTTCTGACCCTCGACCACCTCACACGGGGTCGCTGGATGACCTTTGTGGAGAGGGGGTGGCGCGTTTAGTAGAAACGCCCTAGACCACGGGAAGGTAGCGTCACGTCCAAGGGTCTTCCATATACAGGCTCATCTATAGGGTGGAGGGGTGTGACCCTTTTTACGGATTATCGAACATACACCGATCGGGACTGATCAATCCGTAGAATTTCTGAAAAAAAGTCGGATGTTCTTGCGGGGGTCGCCTTTGTAGGCCTAGATGGCCGCCGGGTGACTGTTTAGACGGAGACACCATATCTATCAGATCCGTATCCCACATGCTGTTCAACCCTTCGACAATCACTCTAGATCTCCGGAATCTCCTTCTGGTCTCCTCTCGTAAGCGAGTAGGCTTCCTGTTTTTGAAGCCATTTTATTTCGATCCGAGCCATATGGAACCGGATAGGAGTGGTGAAGCTCGAGCCCTTCTTCTTCTTTTGACTAAATAAAATGCCAAAATATTTAGCAGACGACACAAAAATAATAACTCGCATTATTTAGCCTACTCTCTTTGCTGCATCGTTACTAAATGATTGCAGAATGGCTAAACTCTTCGTTTAATATGTTGGCTGACCCTAGATGATCTTTCAGACCGGTGTAGGTCTTCACCTCATTTACCACTAACTATCGGAAAATTGAACACTCCGTACTTATTAGGCGGGAACAGTCCATTGTCATACATGGGATAGACCATTTAGGATAATAGAACGTGGATCTATAATGAGAAAAAACATTCGACCATTCCGCACTCATTACGAGCACTCACCATTTCAAGCCTAACATCCTATAAATGGAACGAGGCAAACAGCGTAGATCCAGATGACACGACCCTAGGCAAACAGTACAGGCTACGACCTATTATACAGGAATGTCTTGAATCATGACTTTTTTCATGAAAATGAGCAAGAGGCCTGAATTCATATCGTAGATGGTACATTTCTATCAAAGTTTTATCAAAATATCTGCAAAGGCGTGGCAGTAAATGCCATTTTTCAACTACATTCGGCACTTCACCTGTCGATTCCTCTCGCCTAAGATGGAAGAACTCATTCGGTTTAAATGGCCTTTGGTCAGTTTTTATCGTGTTACTGCACTGAGTCATTAAATTAGCGGAAGATTCCATTACCGTATACGGGTGATAATTAGAAAAACATTGAGTCATTAAACTCGACACCATTTCAAGCCTAAATGATATATTGATTTATACGCTGTTTTTTCTTACTTCGACTAGTTTATTTTATATACATCGTCATTGTCTAAATACTTCAGCAAGATGGAAAATTCTCTCTGTCGTAGATGGATTAACATAATTTGAAATATTAATGAGAAAAACATTTGCCCCATTTCGCCCTTTGAATTGTATTCACTCGTCTAAGAAACTCATTCGACTTAAATGGGTTTATGTCAGTTTTATCGCGTTACGGATCGTTAAATTAGCTCGCATTAATTGTTTTTCGGCACTTACCCAGGTATTGACTCTTATGAATTCCGATGGTCACTATCATTTCTATTTAAAACTTCAGCCGCCCGCGCTCATCGGGGCTTGAAGAAATAGATGAGGCTGCGCACGGCCCCTATAAACCCTATTGGTTTCATCGGGCGACAGGGCTTGAGATGTCATTTCGTCTCCATATCTTTTTCTTTCTTATACTGCGATCGGTCACATTTGGCCATTACTCGCAGGTGTACATTACATACACTCCGGGTAGCAGGGTCGAAAGCCGACGCAGTAATAGTGTAATTACGGTAGGGGTCTTTAACCTGCACAGGAGATGACTCTTTCTGCATAGGGGGCCTCCAGTTAACGTCCCGAACCAAAGAACGGTACACTTTTTGGCTTTCATCCTCAGCATATGATACCAATGGAGCGTGTTCGGACACCGACCGAATTGTCTACACTCGTCTAAGATGGAAGAACTCATTCGGCTTAAATGGGGTTAGGTCAGTTCTTTTAAACGCCGTTTTCTGACTTTTACGTATTATAACAAATATTTTCTCAATTTCAATACACGTTTTCCGCATATGCCTAGTGGCCCTTTTCGGGGACATTTGCAAACAGTGCGGGCCCAGATCAGACGCGGCGTTCGATGTAGGTCTTGACCTCATTAATCCCGCAAAGCTTATCGCTAACTTCACACCGCTTTTATTGGAAAATGGAACACTCCATAATTTTAGGCAAAAGATTCCATTGTGGGTTAGACCATGAGAAAAGCATTCGTCCAGCGCACTGAGACCCATTTCAAGCCTAAATGGCATATAGATGTATACGCTGTTTTATTTTTATTTTTTTTTTTACATTGTTCTCTAACTTTATAACGGTATGGGTCTTTAAACTGCACCGTCCCGATCCGAAGGGCGGTGTACTTTTTGGCTTTCATCCCCGGGAGCGTGTTCGGACAACGAAATAATCACCGCCTCAGACATACATACAGCAGAACCATCTCGTTAAAGATACGTTGTGGATGCACGTTGGGCGGATCATTAAATATGGGTTTCTGGATCCCGCCTCGGTGAGGCTGCGCATAACGCCTAAGAATTGGGCGTTTGTTAGAATGAGATGATCCCTAAAAGACATGTTAAAAATCAAAGTAGTAACAGTATCGAATATCTATGTTATCGTGTATAAGGAGCGCTACGAACAAAATCAAACTACTCACAGTACCAGGAATCTACTTATTGTGTATAAGGCGTGCTACGAAGAAAAATCAATGTAATAGCAGTACCTAGAATCTACCTTATCGCGCATAAGGCTTGCTACGAAGAAAAATCAAAGTAAAAGCAGTACTGAGAATCTACCTTATTGTGCATATGGCTTGCTACGAAGACAAATCAAAGTAATAGCAGTACTGAGAATCTACCTTATTGTGCATATGGCTTGCTACGAAGAAAAATCAAAGTAATAGCAGTACTGAGAATCTACCTTATTGTGCATATGGCTTGCTACGAAGAAAAATCAAAGTAATAGCAGTACTGAGAATCTACCTTATTGTGCATATGGCTTGCTACGAAGAAAAATCAAAGTAATAGCAGTACTGAGAATCTACCTTATCGCGCATATGGCTTGCTACGAAGAAAAATCAAAGTAATAGCAGTACTGAGAATCTACCTTATCGCGCATAAGGCTTGCTACGAAGAAAAATCAAAGTAATAGCAGTACTGAGAATCTACCTTATTGTGCATATGGCTTGCTACCAAGAAAAATCAAAGTTATAGCAGTGCCGAGAATCTACCTTATTGTGCACAAGGCTTGCAGCGAAAAGGAAAATCAAAGTACTAACGGTACCATAAATTCTTATATTGCGAAAGAAAAAAATAAGAGAACATAAAACACATTAAATACTTATATCGAGAAACAAATCAAAGTACTAAAATTACCTCAAATTCTTCTTATATTGCGAAAAAATATTACAGTACTAATAGTACCTTAATTCACAATTTAACACAGATCACATACATACATACATACAAACACCCTCCTCCCTCCTCATCCTCCTCCTTTCCCTCCTACTCCTCCTACCTCCTCCTCCCTCACCCTCCAACTCCCTCATCTAATATATCTCACCTTCTCCTCCCTCCTCCTCCTCCCACATCCGCCTTTCCCTCCTCCTCCTTCTTACTCACTCCTCTTCCTTCTCCTCCTCCTCCTCCTCTCTCCTCCTCCTCCTACTCCATCCCTCATACTCCTCCTCCCTTCCTCCGCCTCCCTCTACCTCCTCCTAATCCATACTTCCTCCTCCTCCCGTCTTCCTCCTCCTCATCCTCCCCATACCTCCTCCCTCCCTCTTCTCTCCTCTCATCCTTCCTCCTCCTCATCCTCCATCCCCTCCCCCTACTCATGCCCCTCCTCCTCCCTCGCCCTCCAACTCCCTCATCTCATATATCCCCTTCTTCTCATCCCTCCTCCTCCATCCACATCCGCCTTTCCCTCCTCCTCCTCTTTCTCCTCCTCCCTCCTCCTCCTCCCTCCTCCTCCCTCCTCTTCTCTTCCTGCTGCCCCCTCCTCCACCCTCCTCCTTCGCCACCTCCTTCGCCTCATCCCTCATCTTCTTTTCCCTTCTCCTCCTTCTCCCTCCTCCTCCTCGCCTCCCCCTCTGAGTGTGAAGTGTTGTGGTGGTGGTGGTGGTGGTGGCGGTGTGTGGTAGTGGTGGTGGCGGCGGGTGGTGTTGGGTTGTGTTGTTGGTGGTGGTGTTGGGTAGTGTTGTTGTTGGTGGTGGCGGTTGGTGGTACTGGTGGTGGGATGAGGCGTTGGTTGAGGAAATGGTGTTGTTTTCTGTGGTGGCGGGGTTGTGAATGGTGGTGGTGGTGTCTGTGGTGGTGGTGTCTATGGTGGTGGTGAATATTGATGATAGTAGTGGTATATGTATGTATGTTTGTATGTATGTATGTATGTATGTATGTATGTATGTATGTATGTATGTATGTATGTATGTATGTATGTATGTATGTATGTATGTATGTAATCGGTCTTAAACTGGTATTTTAGGTAATATTGGTGGAGGAGGTGGGAGGCGTAGAGGGGAGGAGGAGGAGGGTGGAGGAGGAGGAGGAGGGAAAGGCGGATGCGGGAGGAGAAAGAGGAGGAGTTGAGGAGGAGGAGGGAGAAGGAGAAGGGGGAGGGAAAGGAAGATGAGGGAGGAGGCGAAGGAGGAGGGGAAGGAGGAGAGGAGAGAAGAGGAGGAGGGAGGGAGGAGGAGGATAGAGGTAGGAGGAGGAGATGGGAGAGGCGGATGTGGGTGGAGGATTGAGGAGAAGAAGCGGGGATATGAGATGAGGGAGTTTGAGGTTGAGGGAGGAAGATGGGCATGAGTAGGGGAGGAGGGGGAAGGAGGAGGAGAGAGAGGAGGAGGGAGGTAGGAGGCGGAGGAGGTAGAAGAAGGGATAAGGTATGAAGGAGGAGGAGGGAGGAGAAGGAATGGAGGAGGAGGAGTAGGAGGTATGGAGTAGGAGGAGGAGAGAGGAGGAGGAGAAGGAAGAGGAGGGATGAAGGAGGGAGAGGAGGGAAAGGCAGATGTGGGAGGAGGAAGGGGGAGAAGAAGAGGAGATATGAGATGAGGGAGTTTGAGGGTGAGGGAGGAGGAGGGAAAAGAGGAGGAGGAGGGGGAAGAAGGAGGAGGGAGTTAGGAGGAGAAAGAGGGATGGAGGAGGAGGGAAAGGAGGAGGAGGAGAAAGATGAGGGACGGGTGTATGTATGTATGTATGTATGTATGTATGTATGTATGTATGTATGAATGTATGTATGTATGTATGTATGTAATCTGTCTTAAATTGTGAATTAAGGTACTGTTGGTAATTCTGGAAATGGCCACATTGTACGGATCAACAAGATCATGGTGCGTCCCATAGAACTTTTTTAGTGTTGATAGTAGCTTGTTTTATTGATACCCCTAGCATAACAAACTATCCCTGGTTTGTCACCAAATAACCATCCTATCTTGTCATCTCAAGCAAATAAAAATCAAACATGAGTTCCTTTAAGAACAATGAAAACATTCATAAGAAAGAAGATGGGTCATACTACGTAGTTCCGGCTAAAAAAGCCTCATCAGTGACCCTGTAATGATCCGGCAAAGAAAGCCAGAGGAAACATACTGCAATTTTGCAAATTTTGAATAGGCAGTCGATACAAAGACTGATATAAATCAAATTGGGGTCCAAAAAAATAAAAACCTGTCTAGAATATGAGTCTAAACCAATAATTTATTTCTGATTTCTTAGAATATTCACGCTGATCTCAAAGGACCAAAAGTAAAATATAAACTACACTAAGGTTGATGTACGGGGAGACGTTTTACGGCCGCCACACGGCACAACACCAGCTGCAGTGAAGGCAAATAAAAATCAAAAATGAGTTCCTTTAAGAGCAATGAAAAGAAGATGGGTCATACTACGTAGTTTCGGCTAATAAAGCCTCACCAGTGACCCTGTAATGATCCGGCAAAGAAAGCCAGAGGAAACATACTGCAATTTTGCAAATTTCGAATAGGCAGTCGATACAAAGACTGATATAAATCAAATTGGGGTCCAAGTCACACATTAAACTCTGTGGCACCATGGGAATTTGTTCGAGGTGGCGGGAGACCGAGTCGGCCACTATAAAACCAGAGAATGTTGTGAGTACTCATTAGAATTGCCTCATCGAATTGGCCGTCTAACGAGTACCTACAATCTATGTAAATCTATGTGTCTATGCGAAAATGACCAAAACAAGTACACCCCACTTTTCTCTATATAAAGTGGGGTTAATATGGATGCATCAAGGCTGTTCTAACGAGTACCCACAATCTATATTTAAGAGCAGAAATAAGAAAAATAAGGTTCAGCAATTTGGAACTAAAATAATAAAAATAAAGCATACCCCCATAAACCTCAATATTCTCTTTATAAATAGGGTTAACACTGGTACCAGTGAACGTGGTGAATTTCAGAGAAAAATCAATCATATTTAAAATACCAACCATAAAAGTAAATGAACAGTTATATTACGAAAACACGCATTGTTTACATTGTAAATTTTACCGCCGAAAAAAAAATGAAAAGTTTCCGATAAAAACCATGATATTATAAAATATAGATTGTTGGTACTCGATAGAACCGCGGATGAGGCGGTTCTAACGAGTACCACAATCTATGCTGCGGTTCTAACGAGTACCACAATCCATGCTTTTGAGCAGAAATAAGAAAAAAATAGATTTACCCCTGTAAACCCCAGTTTACTATATAAAAGTGGGGTTCGAGAGGGTCTTAAAGATAAAGGCGTGTTTTCTTGATGGCTTTCTTTAAAACAGACACATTACATCTGGCTTGTTATTGAACTGTTTGTGTGATACGCCGCTGCATGGACGAGCGTGTCACCCACTAAATCGAGCCATCATTTAACTAATATGACTCAGAGTACAGTGGATACATTTATTTAAACTTCATAGGACTATTTGAATTCCATATGGCTATTTGAACGTCATGTGACTATTCTTTCTTCCTATTTACGCTTCATTACGATAACACACCCGTGCAACATAGTGCATTTTTCTTACCTCCAAAATGGCTACTTTTCTTGATTTTCCGTGATTTTTTTCTCATTTATAGATCAAACATATGTCGTTGGTTCTCATTAGAACCGCCTCGTTGAGACGATTCTAACGAGTACCCACAACCTATGTCTTGGTGCAGAAATAAGCATAATAATGTATACCCTCGTAAACCCAAGTTAATATGACTCACATTATAAATATAATTTTGACCCACTTATACCTCACTTTTATATAGTAAAAGTGGGGTAAACCTTGTTTTCTTATTTCTGCTCTAAAATATGGATTGTGGGTACTCGTTAGAACCGCCTCGATGAGGCGGTTCTAACGAGTAACAACAATCTACATTTTGAGCAGAAATGAGAAAAATGTCGCAATTTTTCATCTTAAACGTTTTATTTTTTTCGGCAATAAAGGTTACAATGTATTTGTATAGACGTCTTTTCGTAATGAGATCACAGTGGACACATCTATTTGGAATTCATATGACTATTTGAAATTCATATGACTATTTGGTAGTCATATGACTATTTGGACGTCATGTGACTATTCGTTCTTTAGTATTTACTCTTCTAAAATCAGAGCCCCTCTGCATAAGTAATCTAAACTTAAAAGTAAGAAGTTGCCTTTAAAAGCAGCTAGAGTCTAAAACGTTTGGAAAGTTGTCGACCCCATTTGAGGAGATAAATCGTCGGTTTAACGACCGCAAATTCCTATTAATGCCTCCCTCCACCGGCCGCTGTAAACCAATATTTCGGACCGTAAAAGTGCCAAATGTACATGTACCTCCCTTGGTGACAAATGAGCAGTTACAATTAAAGCGTAACTATTAAAATTTAGTGACATAGAGGCCTTTCTGATTTTTAATCTTCATCAGTGTGTTTCAGTCCCAAAGTGGATGATTGACAAGACCCAGCAAACACAGCACATCCCCCTCCGAGCACACACCGACCGACGTAGCTCATGAGACAGGTAAACTTGAGGCATCAGGCAAAAGACGCCTACCCCAGGACTTATAGGCGCCCCACATCGAGCCAACATCAGTAAACATGGCCCACACTCGCCGGAAGTCCCGGGCATCAGGAAGGAGATGTCAAAAGTAGTGAGATTTGCTTAAAAGTTATAGAAAACCTTCATTTCTTAAACTACACAATGTTATGCGAAACCTCATGTTCATATTTAAGCGGTTGTATGCACCTTCATGGGCAACAACCTCTTCGAGAATATTTTTGTCTCCCATATAAATAGGTGTCATCTCTTAAAGGAAATTATTTCCCTATAAGTGAAGACCCCTTATTCCGCGAAGTTTCATACTCAGTTGAGTTGACCATAATGGGTACTCTGAGAGTGTTATAAAGTTATGTAATAAATTTCGTAATCCATCAGTGGATTAAATATGCAAATGAATTAGATTCGTCCCGTGATGTTACATGTACGACGTCCTTAACGACGTCGCGTTTACTTATGGTGGAACATTGACATTTTTGTAAAACAAGCGTGAATAAAATGCGCTTTAAATGTCATATGGTAAATAAAATCTTGCATTCGTGCTCATGTATTATTGAATTTATTAAACTCGTTGAGGAAAACGGATAAAATGCTCGGCAAAGCCTCGCATTTTTCCCTTTACCTCAACTCGTTTAATAAAATCAATAATACAGGAGCATTCGTGTAAGATCCTCTATATTCCTACGGGCCTTGGGCGCTGCCTGCTTTTGCTTACCGTATTAGTCATTAATAGACGTTTGTGATTGCAAAACAAACAAACCACTGTTCTGCATATAACAAAATTCTTTGACGGAATTTTATAAGAGGACCATGTGAGGAACATTCCTGCGAAGTTTGGTTGCAATCGGCCTAGTAGTTTTAGAGGAGATGTTTAAAGAAAAAAAGTTAAAGCACGGATGCACGACGGACACAGTGCCATATCATAAGCCCCGCTGGCCTTCGGCCAGTGGAGCTAACAATGACAATAATAATTATACTCTTACAACTTCTCCCACTACTACTACTCAGTACTACTACTACTACTACCAAAAATGAAAATAATAATCAAAACGATGGTTATATAATAAATACATGGTTAGTGGCTTTAATAATATAATATAATCGGTGCGCCTTAGACAATTTTATAGGGGCGAGGTTTATGAAAATTGGCAAATAAATAGTTTATTTTAGCTTTAAAAATTATTTTCGAGGTTGAGACGCAACTGCAGCAGCAGTGCTCAGTTATTCCAACGGACCATTCAAACCAGGAAAAGCCGAGAAGGTAAGAATTGAGCTGAAATTTCTGAAACTCTGTTTAAATAAATATTGCAAAGATTTTAAGTTTCGTTGTTTTCCCGTGTATGAAAGGTTGCATGTGATTGTTTATACTGAAAAGTAGGTCCGGTCAGACGTATAATAGGTCAGTAGAAGGTATTATAGGTCACTACCGATTATAGCGTGCAGTTATTCCGCGAACCCCCTTTGTAAGGTTACTAGAATGCCTGATTGCGGTATAAAATAATTATATCCTGCTACTACTCGCGCTACTACTACTACTACAACTACTACCACTGTACTACTACCACTACTTCAACTATTATTATCATAGCGGATTGTGATTCTGCAAATTTAGAGTAAAATTTTTATAGAGTTTATAAGTTTACGGCTTTAATTTTTCTAAATTTCTGAATTAAACATAGATTGTGGTGCTTGTTTGGACCGTCTTATTGAGGCAGCTTGAGGGGAATGGATACACCTTCAAGGGAGGCAACTCCTGCAAACGTATTTTTGTACCCCATGCCAATAGGGGTCAACTCTTAAAGGCATTTATTCTTGATTATTGAGGACTATCATTTCATTACATAATATTATGTAGCCCTCAGAGCTGACTGAAGAGAAGTCCTCTGTCTTCAACAGGTATGGGCCTCCTTGGGGAAAATCAATGAATTACTTACTGTTGACTGGTGTACGTTATTGATTTTCCTCTTATAAGTGCCTTAGTCAGGGGATACAACAAGAGCTACTATCACCCTATTAAGGGCCGCCTTTGATCTGCTATAGTCAGTATATCACAGGGGGCAATAAAACAATTATGACACACGGTGTGTTCTACTGTTACAGAATAAATGCCTTTAAAGAAAAGAAATTCTTTCCTTTAAATGTTGACCCCTTTTTCTGTGGGACAGGGCTTATAGAAAAGCAAACAGGAAGTCCCGAAAGTTGTCCCCTTTGAAAAATGGCAGAAAAATCAGCCAGGTGTTCCCATTCCCCTTAAATGAGTACCCACAATCAATGATAAGGAAAGTAATGTAATCCCGACTTTTCTCTAATCCGCCCATCGGAGCTTCGAGAAATAGATTAGGCTGCATTGTGCTTCCACACAGAGCTGTAACCAACCACACACGAGTACTGGTAAACCGCTTAGAAGGTCTAAACCTGCCCAGGCAAAGTGGTGCGACTCGGACCGTCCACAATCAGTTGTTCTTTTTTAAATCTTTATCCCGCTGAACACCATTAAGAAAAAAGCCTATACAAATACATTGTAGCCTTCATCGCAGAAAAAAAAAATTTTAAGATGAAAAGTTGTGATAATTTTCTTATTTCTGCTCAAATTCAAGATTGTTGGTATTCGTTAGAAGGTTCTAACGAGTACCAACAATGTATATTTTTGAGCAGAAAATAGAAAAATGATGTTTACTTATTACCCTATAACAGTGGAATTCAATGATAGGCGTGATTTCGTGATGACAAAAGCGCCTATCTTTGCAAATAGTGTAGATTCGGACTACATGAAGAAGCCATCCGATCTGGATCTGCAATGTTTAACATTCAGTTTGCGAATTTAAATGAAAACGGTTATAAAGTAATTTGATTGGTTGATATTCAGAAAGGGGCATGGCAAATAAAATTATTCAGCAGGATAAGGAGTATCTTAGAGTATAATAGCTGTACAGTTTACTATACGTAGTATGTTAGGCCCATGCCCATCGGGGCTTGAAGAAATAGATGGGCTGCATGATGCTTCCGCGCGGAGCTGAATCGGACCGCACACGAGTACTGGTAAACCGCTTAGAGGATCTAAGCCTACCCAGGTAAAGCGGTGCGGGTCTGCCCGTCCATGCTTATAAACCATATTGGTTTCATTGGGCGACAGGGCTTGAGATGTCATTTCGTCTCAATGTCGGGTTAAAGTCCCACAAAACTGGAAGCAACGTCTCCAAAATGACCTATACGTAGTGCGTCAAACAATTATGTGTCTACGGACATGGGCACCTACCAAAGACGCAGATCAGCCTGCACATTTGTATAGTTTGATCAGACATCATGCTAACAAGCCCTAAACCCCACTTTATATTATATACAGAAAACATGGGTTTCGGGGGTATACATTAATTTTCTTATTTCTGCTCCAAGACTTAGGCTATGGGTACTCGTTAGAATCGCCTCAACGAGGCGGTTCTAACGAGCACAGTACAAATAAGAAAAATATCATTGATTTTCATCCGAAAAAGTAACCATTCATTACTTAAACATGCCTATTCAAATATATTGAACATATTGCCGTCCAAAATTGAACATTTTCAGATAAAAATTGTGATTGCTTAAAAAAAGGTTGTGGAAACTCGTTAGAACCGCCTCGGCAAGGTGGTTCTAACGAGTACCCACAACCTATGTTTTGAGCAGAAATAAGAAAAATAATGTTTTCCCCAGTAAACCAAAGTTTTACTTTCTAAAAGTGGGGTTTGAGGGCGTCAAAATTATATAGGCGTGTGTGAAAAAAGCACTATGTCGGACGGGTGTGTTATTGTAATGTACGCACTATGGCTGGCCATTGGTTCAAAGCTTCTCCATGTCGACACGGAAGGTTGTATTTGAACTAAGTGTATACACAGAGTGATTACAGCCTTCATTACGAAAACATGCCTGTACAAATTTATTGGGGACTTGAATAAATTGATCAAATACATCACCTGTATATCAATGAACCTCAAAATTTATGAAAACATCGAACAATATCAATTTTCTACTGATAGCTCCCGTTAAACTATGCATAAATATGGACATGATCTTCAATACTAAATTGGGTCATCTCCATCCGACCCATTTTCTCCAAACTTAAAAAAATTATTTTCCTTTTCAAAAGTGGAGTGTGCTTACTCCATCTAGCGATATAGGCCACAACTTTGTGAAACTCACCTTTACAGGAGAAAATTCGTTATTATTTGCTTTTTGCACAAAAAAAACATTCTTCGACTCGTTTCTATTATTTTCGTTTTCATGTTTTGCTACAAGCTTACTGATTGGACGGTGTTTTCTTGCGTCATTTTTCAGGTAAGTGTCTGATATTTGCAGTCCAATCAGATTGCTCGTATAGGTGGCACTAAAGTAAAAAAATCTCCTTACTCACAATGTAAATTGGGGCATATTCCAGGTTCTACCACATTTCAACACGTCTAAAGCTTCCATGATAAGACATATAATTTGACAGGAAGACCATTTACCTTCCAGAACCAGCTAAAACAATTGGGTGTTGTGTGGCATATTTTGGCCTTTTCGGCTGTAAGCGTCAACAAACTCATACCGCAGCGAATAAATCTAGGCATTCCCAGTGGCAAGTCAGCACAATTTTCTGGTTCTATTTTAATCAGCTGCTTTTTAAAATAGCAAATACCTACTAATATTTCTTCTAATAAAAAATAATACTTCACAGAAAAATAATGGCTTAGCACCAAATCCAATCAGAAGGAGCAAAATATTCAATTATCTACTGAAAGCGCTCCCCAAAACAAGTACAGCTTTCATAAAGACCAATGATTTACTGTAGTGCAACCTATAGCAAATCAATGCTAGAAAGCGGAAGTGGCTGACGCATAAGTCGTGGCCTATAGTTCTAGATGCAGTAAGCACTCCGCTATTAACGATAGCCTGGTTGAAGGAAAATAATTTGTTTGAGTTTTGGAGAAAAAAAAATGTGTCGGAGCGAGCTGACCCAATTTAGAGTTCAAGGTCCTTATTTATACACAGTTAAACGGGAGCTATCAGTAAAAATTGAATATTTTTCGATCTTTTGATACACTTTGAGGCTTATTGATATAGAGGTAGTGTATTTGATCAATTTATTCAAGGTTTGAGGCTCAAGTGCCAGTGCATCAAAGAAAGTGGATCTTTGCAGATAATTGTTTTTTATATTTTTCATATTTCTGCTCACAACATAGATTTGGATACTTGTTTGAACCTGTATCGAAGAGGACCCACAGTCGACGAGGCGGTTATTACAAGTACCCACAATCTATGTTTTGAAATAAAACAAATGATGTATACCACTGTTAACCCCTGTTTTACTAAATGAAAATGGGATTTTAAGGCGGTGAAATTATATAAGCGTGTTTTCGCGATGTGCCCGAATATAAACTTTCGCTACATGTTATATTGATCATGGGTTAAAGACACATTTTTTTCTCTATATAAAAGGGGTAGCCTGTTTAATCGTCTCCAATAAACAATTCCTTCGGACCATAGTGCACATCAAAGGCTTATCTTATCTAGTAAGTGATTATGAGGTGATTATGAGCAGAGACTCTCTGAAAGATATATTTAAAAGGGGGCTCTATAAGGGGAACTTATGTGATGGTATATATTTTACTGAAATATTGTTTTAATTTACTTATTTTTTATTTCCAAAAAAGTTAAAGTAAAACACTGACATATCCATTGTTTTATTAACTCAAAAGTGAAAAAAAGTAAAAAAAAAACACACTGTAATTAACTGATTAATTCAAGATTTAAGCAATCAATTAACATTTATTTATTTGTTTATTTATTTTGTGAAAGAATGTGACAAAAATTATATAATGACTAAACATTAGTATTTTATAGTTTCAGTCAAGATGGAACTATAAACTGTTTCTTGTTTTAGACACAATCATATCAGAAAATAGAAACCATTAAACCCAATATTTTTATACAGTAAAACTAATGTATAGAGGGGTATTCATTACTTTTCTTTTTTTCTACTCAAATAACACATATTGTGAGTCCTCGTTAGAACCGCGATTCTAAAGAATACTCACAATGTAAAAACATATTGTACAGTAAAGTTGGGGTTTAGAGGGATATACTTTATTTTTCTTATTTCTACTCAAAAACAGATATTGTGGGTCCTCGTTAGAACCGCCTCATCGAGGCAGTTCTAACGAGTACCCATAACATATGTTTTGAACAGTAATATTAAATATATCAGGATTTTTATCTGAAAAATTCATTTCGGTAAAAAAATTTAACCAATGTATTCAAATAAACATTTTTGTAATGATATAATGGTGGCTAAAAATAACAAGAGCACCGCAAGCGGGTGCCAACGCTCGTCTGCAGTTTCTTTTAGAAAACAAAAGTTCTAAGTCAAATCAAATTGCAAGATGGAGTTATAAAACTTGTAGGGAATGTAGCTCTTGTGATGGTGAGTATGTGTAGTAAGTTTCATGAAGGTAGGCCAAATAGTTTTGGAAATATGGTCAAGGTTAAGTTTTTTGGTTTATTTTTCGAAAAATAGGTCAAAGTTCAAAGGTCAAGGTCACAGGTCAAAAAGCGTGGTATGACTGAAAAGGTCTTGTCCCAAGGAACATTCATGTGAAGTTGGAAGGCTCTGTTGTGAATAGTATTGAAATAAGAGACAAAAACAATTTTAAAAAAACGGAGAGAAAAGGGGAGATAATTCAATCAAATTGCAAGATGGAGTTATAAAACTTGTAGGGAATGTAGCTCTTGTGATGGTGAGTATGTGTATGAAATTTCATGAAGGTAGGCCAAATACTTTTGGAAATATGGTCAAGGTTAAGGTTTTCGGTTAAATTTTCGAAAAATAGGTCAAAGTTCAAAGGTCAAGGTCACAGATCAAAAAGTTTGGTATCACTGAAAAGGTCTTGTCCCAAGGAACATTCATGTGAAGTTTGAAGGCTCTGTTGTGAATAGTATTAAAATGAGAGCAAAAACTGTGTTTCAGAAAAAAAATTGGGAAAGGGGAGATAATTCAGCCAAAATCAACAATGTTGTTATGGTCCTTGGTCAAAATGTAGCTCTTGTGATGATGAGTGTGTGTATGAAGTTTCATGAGGCTAGGTCTAATACTTTTTAAGTTATAGCGAAGGTTAAGTTTTTTTGGAACGACGCAGGACGACGCAAGACGACGCAGGACGACTACGCAGACGCCGGAGTGATGACAATAGCTCGAAAGTTTTTTTTTCAAAAAACAGACGAGCTAAAAACAGAATAAAAGTGTGGCTGTCTCTTCAATTAATATCAAAACCAGGACGTTGTTATCAAACAAGTAAAAATAGATGTGACTTGTCCAACCTATATCCCTAGGTAATTGATTACCCAGCTTTGGTCCCCTACCTGTATGATAGCCAGAATACCCCAAGTGTATCTTATCTCAAACTCAAAATCTAAACGATCATTAGGGTGTTATGCAAATCAAAAATGTGTCTTTAAGAGTTTCGCTGTAATTGCACATTTGTTATAGTCAGATCCTGTATTAAGTTGTGACAATATCTCCGAGTCCATTGTTGGCCACTCTGTAAAATAAGAACAAAATAAAAATGCATCTTGTTCACTTGTGGTGTTTTGGTGAAACAAAGGTGACATTATCTTTCGTCACTGGGGTCCAAACTGAAATTGGCAAGGCCATCTGTCCTTGTAGCAGGTATGAGTGGTCTATATAGTTATTTCGAGATATCATTACGATAGCTCACCCGTGCGACATAGTGCATTTTTCACATCTCCAAAATGGCTACTGTTCTGATGAAAATCCGTGATATTTTTCATATAAATGTTCAAAACATAGATTGTTGGTGCTGGTTAAAACCGCCTCTAACGAATACCCACAACCTATGTCTTGGAGCAGAAATTAGAAAATTAATGTATACCCCCCCCCCCGTAAACCCCTGTTTTCTCTATATGAAGTGGGGTTTAGGGGATTTCTTTTAACGGACTTGTTCGCGTGATGTCTTTACAATATTTAGAAATTAGCTGAGCTTTGTGCAAGCAGTGCAGACCTTGATCAGTCGCCTGATTTGGACAGTCACTGTTTGTAGGTGTCCCTGTTTTGGGTCGACCCTACAAAATGGATTCATTGTTCGTACATCTTTCAAGAAGTTATGGCTACTGTATCGAAAAGTCCTGCTTCAGAATACAAGAGTTTTGTCCAATCCCTGGTGGTCCAGTTGGTTGGTGCAGCAGCCTATCAATGATAGATGCATATCTCACACCCTCGTAAACCCAACCCTTTGAATGTAACTTTGAGCTTACCCTTGTAGCTCAGTCGGATGGGATGTGACGGAAATATACTCTGTGGCCATTCTGTTGATTTTGCTGATTCAATAAGTTGGGTGAACGAACGGTATACTGTCTTAATAAAGCATTGGTTCTGTGTACTCGCCGCTGTATTTTGTCGCATACATGAAAACTGCAGTTTATAAGGAAAAAAGGGAAAAACTATCAAGAGTTATCAATTCCAGTGAAAAGTTACCACTGAAGGATCCATCGAATACTACAGTTCACCAAATCAGAAGTGAATGCATTGATCAGTAACTGATACAATTACCTTTCATCTTCCACCCAAGACACCAAAGGGAAAGAAGCACAGTCATTAACCCTTATCCTGCTGTTCATGACAACCCCTACCTTTGCAAACAGTATAGATCTAGATCAAATGGCTTCTGAAGAAGCCATCCGATCAGGATCTACACTGTTTGTCATTCAGTATTCGAATATCAATGCATACATTACCTGAACTATTTGATTGGTTGAAATGTATATGGGTGTGGCTAAATTAATTTATGCAGCGGTATAAGGGTTAGACAGCGCCCCCAAAATTAAAACATTTCAAAGGGACAGTTTCTTTGCAACAAAAGCCAAAGGGACAGTTTCTTTCCAACAAAATGGCCAAACGGTGGATCATTGCGATAAGACATCCGTGTAACAAGGTGCATTTTTTCATTCCTCCAATATGAATACTTGGCCATTGAAACTTTGTGATATTTTTCTTATTCATATCCCTAACATAGGTTGCGGGTGCTCGTTAGAACCGCCTCATTGAGGCGGTTCTAACCAGTACCCACAATCTGTGTCTTAGAACAGAAATAAGCAAAATAATGTATATCCCTGCAGACCCCAGTTTTTCTCTATATAGAGTATGGTTTTGAGGAATGTTCATTTCATGGATTTGTCCACGCGATGAAATGGCAAAACGACAGTATGAACATGCAATGAAACTGCAACATAAGCACTACTTTTGAACGGTTGGTAAATAGAGAATACCAGGTGCGTGCCTTTTAATATCAAGTTTATCAGGCAAGGCTTAAAGAATGCTTGTAGAATCACGAGGCCTGCCGAGCGATTCTACATGCGTTCTTAAGGCCGAGCCTGACAAACTTGATATCAAATGACACGAATCTGGTATTCTATTTATCAGTTTATCCCCTTGTACACTCTTAAATTAGTAATTTATGATCATTTATCGATTGCCCTCAGCGCGTCCCAACATTCCGGAGGTCAATATATTTAGTATCAGCTTACTTTATTTTTTTCTGTGATATTTAATAAGTTATTTCTCCATTATTTTCCAGTAATAACAACATTTTGTCAATTTTTCTAGCAGTCCCATTCATTAATAAAAGTGCAATGTCACGTTGACCTGATAAAGCTCACTTGTCCTGAGATAGCATATCTTTATCAGGACAGTGTGCTACAATGCAATTAATATAGGTGGTGACTGATAAACAATTTACTTGTGAAGTATGGCAGTATAGACTTAACTCGATTTTTCGTGGCTACAATCATCGCCCCTAATTGTGCCGTGGTTAAATAAATTATTTAATCAGAACGCGTGAATGGTTCCTAACTCATCAGTGCAACATCTCAGAGAACATACAACTCAAACGAATACAGAGTTGACGCAACGATGAATACTCAACAGCATGAAATTACTAACCTTTGAAGCTAACGAAAGCAAACACGTGGACTCCACCCGACCAGAGATTACGAAACCTCAGATTGCAAGAATATTTAATACAATGTATTTTAATATGAATATGTTCTATAAACCTTTTATAGCTAGTTCAATTTGACATGAGGCTGGCCTTTATGCAAATAATAAATTAGTCAGTGTCATCGGCTTAAAGATCGGTTTTCGTGAACGTCTCGTGAATTTTCGGCATCTCGTGAATGGCGACCCATTTACCGACCTCTATGTGTTAATTAACAACATCCACCTTTTCGGAAGACGGCGAAGATGGATAGATGCATTCAGTCGGGTGTGAAATTATGTTAATAGAGGTCACCAGTCTCATGTCAAATTGTTCAGGCGCAATGCATGTTCTTTTACAGTAGAGGACACAAAATATTTTTGAAACACTTGCCTCTTCTACAGTTGAATCTATTCCCCTTGAAACTCGATCTGCAACTAAATGTGATTAGAGTGACAAATCGTTGTCAAATCGGTTCGTAAGTTCTTATGTCTATTAGAATTTACCTGGACATATTGTCGTCAGTTGCCCCTTTATAAGACATGATCAGTATCCCTACTGCGACTACAGTGGACACAATAGCACTTGATACTATTGCGATGTTAGCCGGTTTACTGAAAAAGCCTTTCGCCGCGTTTGTTTCATGGATGTTCAAATCAGCTGTAGTATTTGCAATGATTGGCGGTCGAGCTGTAGCAACAGTGGTGCAGATTCTCCGAAAGATTACTCCTACAGTTGCTTCGTCAGTTTTACATTTAGTCCAACTAGCATCATTCGCATCTCTACAAATCACATGTAGGCTGTAATTTTGTCCAAAGTTGACGTCATCAGAAAATGTTCTCACCATATAATCTGTTATAGAAGAACGAGTATATGTGCTTAGAAACAGTTTTAACTAACTAAAAATAGTTCAATCACTGCAATATGTTGCCAGTTAAAAGTCAATCAAGGTATTGTTTAACAGACGAATTTCAGAAAGGTTTAAACATGTATCCCTTTATTTTGAATCGCACAAAGACGTAAAGCGTTTTCAAACAACTTTGTTATTATTCCATCTTATTCAATATGCTACATAGAGGATCTTACACGAGTGGTCATTTAATATGAAATTTATGAAACGGGCCTTCCGCGAGTAACATAAATTTCATATGAAATGACCACGAGTGTAAGATTCTGTTTATCATATGACCACTTAAAATTGGATTTTATCCCCTTTAAATTTGACATTTTTTCCACAGAAAATGCATAGTTGACATGGACATCGTCATGACGTTACTTAATCCCGCCAAAGTGTTATTACACGTGTCGCCATACGATTTTTATTACACGACGTTATCCACTGCTTATCAACGACGTCATATGATAAAATGATATTCGGACTTTGCAGTGGGCTAGCTGAGGATACCTGAGAGACATAGTTATTGGATGGGTGATATTTGTTTCTTATAAAATGCTTGTGCACCGATATTATGCAAAGCAGAAGCAGACTAGCGCCTAGGCGGTCAGCATAAAATAGTTGGAGACTCAACTCTCGAGTTAATATATTCACACCGTGCTCTCAAATCCAGTAAAGAAGTATATTTAAAAAGCAATTCCCAATCGATCCGCATGAAATAATTATCATACGAGGGCAGATTGCTATGTTGCGAGCCCCGTATTTAAGGAGGTACGCAGGGATGTTGTTTTTGAGTCCTACTATTCTCTGACTATATAGGCCGTGTACCAAAGGACTGGTCTCATTTGGTCGGTTCGACGAGGTAGCACTCTAAAGTAGACAAGACAAGCAGCTTTTGCAAAATAGACAGAATCGGTGTAAGAGCAGTGATCCAACATTTGCATAAAAAGGTTTAACACCTGAGGATATCCATATTGATATGGTAGCAACACTAGGGAAAGATGTCCCTTCATATGCTGCACTAAAAAGTGGGTGGCGGAGTTTAATCGCGGCAGACAGAGCACTGAGGATGATCCCCGTCGTGGAAGGCCTGTTAATGTTGCGACCCAAGAAATGGCCAATAAAGTCCACGATATTGTTTTGACTGACAGCCGAGTCACAGAAAGATATATAGCCAGTTGAGTTGGTATTTCACAGGAAAGAGTACATTCCATTCTGACAGAGAATCTTGCAATAAGAAAGCGTTCGGGCCGATGGGTACCAAGACTACTGAAAGTTGATCAGAAGCACACCAGGCGCACATTATCGCGTGTTTATCTTAACCTTTTAGCTTTCTTCGGAGATTTGTCACTATTGATGAAATATGGGTCCGTCATTTCACACCAGAGGCCTAACAACAATCGAAACAATGGAAGAACCCTGACTCACCCCCGCCAAAGAAGGCAAAGACTGTTCAATCAGCTGGGAAGGCTATGACCTCGGTTTTCTGGGATGCAGATGGTATTCTGCTGATAGATTATCTCCAAAAGGGACAAACAATCAATGACGCATACTATGCTTCACTTCGGACGCAGTTACGGGAAAATATTAAACTTAAGCGCCGCGGAAAGCTCACTAAATTATGACAATATTCCTGTTCACAAGTCTGTCATTGCTATGGCTGTCATTCACGATTGTGGCTTTAAATTGATTGAGCATTCGCCTTATTCACCCGATCCATCAGACTTTCATCTATGTCCAAAACTGAAAACGGCTAAATCAGGCACCCACTTTCGGTCCGACGATGACGTCATATATGCAGGGGATTACTATCTAACCAGCAAAGAAAAGGAGTTCTATAAAAGTGGCCTTGAGGTCCTTATACACCGCTGGCAAATGTGTATAGATGCTGCGGAAGATTATGTTGAAAAAATAATACAATGTCCGACAAAATTCAATACATCAATATGAGGCTCGCAACATAACATTGAGCTCTCGAAGCATATAAAGACATATTTTATCTACAACAGTGGAAAGGCATTTTTGTTTGAAATTAGGCTTAACGCCCCCGTCAACACTATTTATATCGTTTATGGAAACTTTGCTTCCAATTTTGTGGGACTTTGATCCGATACTGGGGATGAAATCACATCTCAAGCCATGCCGCCAAATGAAACCAACAGGGTTTATCCTAATATGTACTCTTTCTTCCAAAGTTAACCTTTTCCATTTATTCAAAAGCATGAACGGTCCGACACGCACCATATTGCCGGGCAGGCTTAGACCTTCTAAGTGGTTCACCAGTATTCATATGCGGTCAGTTTCAGCTCTGTATGGAGGCACCAAGCAGACCAATCTGCTTCTCCGTCGCGATGGGCGGGGGTCCAGCGGAAAGCCGTTTATTTCACGAATGTCTTGTTGTTTACTGACGTCACTTGATGCCACATCTTATCGGGAGTCAATATGATAATGATTTTTTTTATTACGAAAACACGCCTATTCAAATATATTGGTAAAATTTACCACCAAAATGAAATTTTTCAGATAAAAATCCAGGGGAGCTTATAGAAAATGCAGTGGTCCGTCGTCTGTCGCCGTCGTCGTCGTCGTCTGCTTCGGCGTCGTCAACATTTTCAAACGCCATCTCCACTGAAACTACGTGGATACTTGTTACTAAATTATACATGTATGTGGGGCCTTTATTGGAAGGGGTTCGTGAGGACTGGGTCTTATAACCAATATGGCCGCCAGGCCCATATATGATAAAAAAACTTTTAAAAATCTTCTTCTCAAGAAATAAACGGCCGATGACATTGAAAATTGGTATGCAGAATCGGGGACTCGGACCCAACCATGTTGTTCAAATTAATACCTTTGGTTGACCCTGACCTCTTTTACGTCAAGGTAAAATTTAGTCACTCAGGCATTTGTATGAAAAAAGGCAAAACAGTGTATTTTGCTTATTGCATGGTAGCTTGTGGCATCAGAAATGACAATTGCAATCAGCTGAATGGAAGTTTATCAATTCTAAAGGTCAAGGTCATTTACTGATCTTTGTCCTGGATTGCTCAGATTGAGTACTTTTATATTCTTCTCCACTTAAACTGGCGGGGTGATTGAAACCAAATTACTTGTGGAATCTCTATGATAGGAAGAATGAAATTTGTTCGTAAGGACTGGGTCACATGACCAAAATGGCCGTCATGTTCATATACGGTAAAAAAACTTTAAAAATTTTCTTCTCAGGAAGGTTACCAAATGGCCGATGACCTTGAAAGTTATGTAGCATCGGTGACTCGGTCCCTACAAAATGTGTTCAAATGGTGACCTTGGTAAAATCAGTACAACCCACTGCCTTACCTTTTGTCCAAAAGGCAAGACAGTGGAATTTTACTGATTGTATGATAGTCTGTGGCATCAGAAATATTATTTGCAAACAACTGAATGGAAGTAAATCAATTCCAAAGGTCAAGCTAATTACTGACCTTTGTCTTGGATGGCTCAGATTCAGTTTTTGTATCATCTTCTCCACTAAAATTCCTGTGCTGATTGAACCAAATCACATAAAAGCCTCCATGGGATGAGGCAATTAAAAGTTATCCGTGGGATTGTTGTCACATGACAAAGATGGGCGCCATGCGTGTAAATAATATAAAACACATGACCACTGGTGAGCATAGTGGCCCATGGGCCTCTTGCTTATATTTTTGCTCAAAACATAGATTATGGGATACTCGTTAGAACTGCCTCGAAGAGGCGGTTCGAACGAGTACCCACAATCTATGTTTCTGAGCAGAAATAAGAAAAATACGGTATGCCCCTTTTAACCCCTATTGTACCATATAAAAGTGTGGTTTAAGAGTGTCAAAATTATATAGGCGTGTTTTCGTGATGGTATGAATTGAACGTTGAATGATACCCGTACATTTACACACGACTTTGAGCTGTGACACTGCTAAATACGTTACATTTAATTCGCCCATCGGGGCTTGGAGAAAAATATTGGGGTGCAAGATGCTTCCACCTAGAGCTGACACTGACCACACGTGAGTACTTGTAAACCGCTAAGAAGGACTCAGCCTGCCCAGGCAAAGTGGTGTGAGTCAGACCGTCCAATGCAAATAAGCCTTTTGGTTTCGTCTGGGCGGCAGGGCTTGAGAAGTCATTTCATCTCAATGTCGGGTAAAAGTCCAACAATATTGGAAGCAACGTCTCCAAAATGACCTGAATAGTGTAGATGGGGACGTTAAACCTCAATTCTAACAAAGGTTACATTTAAGAAATAAATTTTATTTATTTAACCTTCATTGACGTATGAACAACATCGGGTCTCGAGCAAATTAACCCATATATGACAATGGAATCTTCCACCTAGTTAGTTTGGAGTGGTCCATTTCCAATTATATGGGTGTCATGTTTGATTTTCTTTGTGGCAAATTTTACAAAAACGAATGTTCCTTAAGCAAACAGTGTAGATCCAGATCAGACGCCGCATTCTGCGGCGTCTGATCTGGATCTACACTGTTTGCCAATGTCCCAGAAAAGGGCCGCTAGGCATATATGGGTTAAGTGAACCCTGATCTTTGCTCGTGACCTGCTGCTATGCATACTTCATGAACGCGGCCCCACCCATCGCGGCTTGAACAATAGATGGGTTGCATGATGCTTCCACGCAGAGGTGAAACCGACCACACACGTTTAGAGGATCTAAATAAAAGTGAAGGCAATGATCAGGAATCGCTACAATTAACCCACAGCTCATATTAGAGACACCAATGGGAAAGAAACACAAACATGAAACAACTAGACCCTAATGGAAACATCACTAGCGGAAAACCAAAAGGACAGCTGCTTTCCCACAAAATGGCCAATTGGCTATCCAAAGCAAAATGATAAAAGCGATACACACATTCAAAGACAAAGCATTACAAAAATAAACCACGACAGAAGAACCGCCTTGGAACGGTCAGTGAAACGAATTCCACGAGGGGGGGGGGGGCATAAATTGATTTTACGTTGTCACAGTCCTCACCCTTAGTTCTGTCGCGATTTAGACAAATAATTTTTTAGTCCACATGAAAGCCTCCTAACTCATCAGTGCAACATCTCCGTTAACACAAAAACCAAACAACCACAGAGACGAAACAACGGTGACGACTCGACAGCAAGAAACCACCGAAACACTGGAGCAAAAGAAGACCAGACAAATCGGTGCGAGTCGGACCGTCCATGCTCATAAACCCTATTGGTTTCTTTAGGTGACAGGTCTTGAGATTTCATTTCATCTCAATTTCGGGTAAAAATCCCGGAAAATAGGAAGCAACGTCTCCAAAATGACCCAGTGTTGACGGGGACGTTAAACTGCAAATCAAACAAAACAAAACTTTATGAACGGTAAATAAATCACCTTTATTAGTTATATTTAAATCATTTTCAATCCATTATTTGTCGGAAGGTTCTGAGTTTAGCGCTGACATTGAACCAAAAAAGCAAATGCTACACAATTTTCTTATTTTCTATTATCAGCGGGACAGCGTCGTTGGCGCAATAAGTTTGCTTTCTCAAATTATATTGGAGATAACCATTTATTATTTTTGACGTCACTGACGTCGCGTATGTCAAAGTATTCATTGAAGTATAAAAAACATTCCGTCGCAATAGTTAACTGCAGGATTTTATTCTGTAAAATTAATAAGAATCCAGAAGAAGGGAAATGGGTAGACCTGGCAAATTTTCCACCATTTTTCCAAGGGAGACAACTTTGGGATTCTCTGTTTGCTCTTCTATAAGCTCTGTTCCACTGTAAAATGCGTCTCCTCTTAAAGAAAAAAATTGCTCCTCTACGGACCCCGGGAAGGGACAATTCTGTTCCAGTTTCTAACAGAACAGAAATTAAAACAATAAAATTAGAGTGGAAAAGAAAACAAGAAATGATTCGTTTAAACGATATAATATGTCGTATTTCTTGTTTTCGTCTCCACTCTGAAAATGTAGGGTGGAATTTAAAACAATAAAACTAGAATGGAAGAGAAAACAAAAATATGTCGTCTAAATGACATATTTCTTGTTTTCCTCTCCACGCTACTTTTTAGAGTGGAACATAAAACAAGAACTAGAGACAGGAGTGGGCCAGAATCGCTCACCTGGATGAGGCTGATCATATATTACATGTGTGGTCATTTTGTCTATCAGATCACATTGCCTTTAGCAATTCTGAATCTGCATGTTTAAATAATATTGATGCTTCTGATTAAGTTTCTGAACAGCTTTGTCTGATTTAGGATTCAGGAAGAGATAATGTTGATGCAGAGTGGAAGTGCATAGTTTGGCAGGCCAGAGCTATCGTTCGCAACTGCCTTTGGCATATTCTGTTATCAAAAAGTAAACAAAGTCAACCAACCAAGCGAATACAACTGCAACACGGAGGTTTGGTGTGTGTGGCCGCTTGCAAAAAAGCCCCAATAGCGGAGCTTCTTGTGGACTCAGCGAGTTTGACATACAATGACAACACCTGAGCTGCCCCTCCCTGTAAATCTTATATGCAGTTACCATACAGGCGCTTTGACGAATTTCAAGATGACCGCCATCTGGGATATGAGAATGCACCACTGTTAGCAATTCTGAATCTCCATGTCATCTAAATGCCAACCACTAATTTCATCTCAATGCAACATACCATTCGGTAGCAGATGTGGTTTAAAGATTTTCAAGTTGGCCAACATGGCAGCCATCGGAGGTATCAGAACAGAATTGTTCTAAGAAGTCTGAATCTCCATGTCACCACAATGCTCCCATCAAGTTTCGGCTCAATTCAACTTGATGTGGTTTGAAGATTTTCAAGATGGCCAACAGGGTAGCCATCTTAGATAACGGAACAAAATACTTTCAGCAATTCTGAATCTTCATGTTGCCCCGATTTCTCCAATCAAGTTTCAGCTCCATTCTACCTTTAGTTTAGGTGGAAACGTAGGTTGAAGAATTTTAAGCTGGCCACCATCTTGTATATCAGAATAGAACGATTCTAGCAAATCCGAATTTTAATGTCGTCCAACACCTGCCAGGAAGTTTCAGCTTGATCTGACCTCTGGTTCGGGAGGCGATGTTTTTTTTTTTTTTAATTTCAAGAAGCCTCTGTGCGCTACCATCTTGGATATCGGAACAGAACAATTTAAGATAAATCTGAATCTCCATGTCGCCCCAATGCCTCCCATTTAGTTTCAGCTCAATCCAACCCTTGGTTCGGGAAGAAATGTCATTTGAAGAATTTCAGGATGGCCACCGTAGTGGCTATCTTGGATATCGGAACGGCACAATTTTAGGAAATCTAAATCGCGATTTCGCCCCGATGACCTCCATAAAAAGTTAACTTTATCCAATCTCTAATTTGGGAGGAGATGTCGGTTGAAAAATTTGAAGATGGCCACCATGGCGGTCATTTAGGATATCGGAATGGAACGATTTTTGCAAATCCGAATCTCCATGTCGCTCTAATGGCTTCCATCAAGTTTCAGCTTGAACAGACCTCTGGTTTACGAGAAGATGTCGTTAAAAAAATTTCAAGATGGGAGGCACGGCGGCCATCTTGGATATCGGAATGGAACAATTGTATCAAAACTAAATATCCATGTCACCCTGTTGCCTACCATCAACTTTCCGCTCAATTGGACCTTTGGTTCAGGAGATGTCGTTTGAAGAATTTCAGGATATTGGAACGGAACTATTTTAGCAAATGAGAATCTCCATGTCATCCCGATTCCTACAGTCAAGATTCAGCTCAATTCGATCTTTGGTTCGGGAGGAGATTTTATTTGAAGCATTTCAAGATTCCTGGCTGGCGGCCATCTTGGATACCGGAACGGAACGATTTTGACAAATATGGATCTCCATATAACCTCGATGCCTCCCATCAAAGTTCAGATCAATTCGACCTCTGGTTCGGGAGGAGATGACGTTTGAAGAATTTCAAGTTGGCCGCCATGGCGGCGATCCTGGATATTGGAAAGAAACGATTTAAGCACATCTGAATCTCCATGTCACCCCGATGCCTCCCATCAGGTTTCAGCTCAACTCGAGCCTTGGTTCGGGAGGACACGTCACCCCGATGCCTCATATCAAGTTTAAGCTCAATTCGACCTTTGGTTTTGGAGCAAATGTCATTTGAATAATTTCAAGATGGCCTCCATAGCGAACGGAACCGTTTTAGCGAATCTGAATCTCAATGTCACCAGGATGTCTCACAGCAGATATCAGCTTAATCTGTCTTCCGGTTCGTGAGATGTCGAAAATGTGAAAAGTTAACGGCGGACAACAGGCCAAGGCATAAGCTAATTATGTCGTTTAGACGACATGTTTTTTTTTTTTTTTTTTCTGCTCCATTCTAATTTTATTGTTTTAAATTTCACGCTATTTTTTCAGATGGGAACAGAAAACAAAAAAATATGTCGTTTAAACGACATAACGACATATTTCTGTTTTCCGTTCCATTTTAATTTTATAGTTTTCCACCCTACTTTTTCAGAGTGGAAAAGAAAACAAGAAAGATGTCGTTTAAACGACATATTATATCGTTTAAACGACATATTTCTTGTTTTCTTTTCCACTCTCATTGTATTGTTTTTAATTGTTGTTCTGTCAGATACTGGAACAGAAATACCGTAAAATCCTTACCTTTACGAGTTGAGACAAGCATACTTTTGCAGGAGTTACCGCCCCTGAAAGTGTATCCGTTTCCCTTAAAACGGAAAAAAACATTACCTACCTGGTTCTATCCAGATAAGCATTTGACTGCTGGTCCAGGTCACTGAGCATTCGAAGGACACACAGGTATAAGAGACGTTGAAATGTATGGCAAAAATGTCAATAGCCACTCCATTCCCACACATCTCAACATCCACCACCACTGACTCGGGAACTGATAACACTGGCCGCTAATAAAATAATTACAATTTATCAGATATCCCTTATATTAATTGCATTGTAACATAATGACCTGATAAAGATATGCTATCTCAGGACAAGTGAGCTTTATCAGGTCAACCTGTTATTGCACTTCAATGAACTGGACTAGTGGAAAAATGGCAAAAGTGTAGGAGTGAGTGTACACGGGGATTAACTGATAAATAGAATTCCAGATTCGTGTCATTTGATATCAAGTTTATCAGGCTCGGCTTCGAAAACGCATGTAGAATCGCTCGGCAAGCCTCGCGATTCTACAAGCGTTCTCGAAGCCTAGCCTGATAAACTTGTTATCAAATGACACAAACCTAATATTCTCTATTTATAGCTCGAGATAATGAGGGATACTGAGGATAATGCTTGGATATAGTTTTTATTTCTACAAAGCAACTAGTGTTTTGTGTTTTGTGTGTACTTGATGCGATTCTTACTAATATCAAACAAATATTTCTCATCCGTTTATTTTTCTTATCATACCACTATATCTGGAGGTATATGAAAATTGTTAAACTCGAAGGCCATAATGGTCCCATGTCGCTTACCTGAGCTACGAGATTCCTTGATTTGGGGTGGGGTGCAAAATTAGGCCCCAGGGCTATAATCTGAACAATCTTGGTAGATCCACTGAATGAAGCTTAATATTAAATGTCAAAGGTCCGTGCCTTTTAGTTTCAGACAAGAAGATTTTTAAAAGTTTTCCCTACAATCAGTAGGTCCAAGGACGGCGCCAATTTTTGCCCCCGGCTATAATTTGAATAATCGAGGTAGAGGACCTCCAGATGAAGCTTCATACCAAATGTCAAAGACCTTGGCCTTCAGGTTTCAGACAAGATTTATAAAGACTTTCCCTATATATGTCTATGTAAAACGCGTGGGACCCGGGGTGAGGCCATTTTTGACCACAGGACTATAATTTGAACAATATTGGTAGGGGTCCACTGGAAAAAGCTTCACATCATATATCAAACATCTGAGCCTTCTGGTTTCAGACCAGAAGATCTTTAAAGGTTTTCCATATATAAGTCAATATAAATCCAATGGGCCCCGCCCCGAGGCCATATTTGGCCCCAAGGCTATAATTTGAACAATCTTGGTAGCGGTTGACTAGATGAAGCTTCATACCAAATATCAAAGACCAGAGATTTCTGGTTTCAGATAAAAATATCTTTAAAGGTTTTCCCTATATAGGCTATCTATAACCTGTGGGCTTCGGTGCAGGGCGATTTTTTGCCCCACAGCTATAATTTAAATATTATTTGAAGAGGTTTACTAGATGAGGCTTCATGCCAAATATCAAAGACCTGGACATTTGGATTTCAGACTAGAAGATTTTTAAAGTTTTCCCTATATTAGCCCATGTAAAACCAGTGGGCGCGGGGACGTGCTATTTTTGGCACAAGGACTATAATTTGAACAATCTTGGTAGATATCCAATACATGAAGATTCATACCAAATATCAAAGACCTGGGCCCTCTGGTTTCAGACAAGAAGATTTTAAAGGATTTCCTTGTATTAGCCTGTGTAAAACATGTGGGCCCGCTCGGGGCCATTTTGGCCCCAGGGCTATAATTTAAACAATCTTGGTAGAGGTCCATTCCATGAAGCCGCATACCAAAGAAATGGGCCTTCCGGTTTCAGACAAGAAGTTTCTCAAAGGTTTTCCCTATATAAAAATAGATATGAAGGCAATGATCAGGAATCGATACAATTAACCCACAGCTCCCATCAGAGACACCAAAGGGAAAGAACCACAAACATGAAACAACAAACCATATTGGAAACATCAATAGCAGAAAGCCAAAACGACAGTTACTGTCCCACAAAATGGTCAACAGGCTATCCAAAATGAAATTATATAAGCGACACAAACACCCAAAGACAAACCATAACAAAAATAAACCGCAACAGAAGAATCGCCTTGGAACGGTCAGCGGAAACGAATTCCACTGGGGGGCTTAAATAGTTTTTTACGTGGCCACAATCCTCGCCCTTACTTCAGTCGCGATTTAAAAAATTCCATGCTCGTAGTTTGTTCTGTCCGCATGAAGGCCTCATCAGTACAACATCTCCGTGAACACTAAAAATCAAACAACCAAAGAGATGAAACAACGGTGAGGACTCGACAGCAAGAATCCAATGAAATGCCAGAGCAAACGAAAACCACCAGTTAGACATTGAGATGAAATGACATCTCAAGCCCTGTCGCCCAATTAAACCAATAGGATTTATAAGCACCGCCCTACCTGGGCAGGCCCATCGGAGTCTAACTGTTGGTTTTCTTTTGCTCCAGCATTTCAGTGTTTTTTTTTTTGCTGTCGAGTCCTCACCGTTGTTTCATGTCTGTGGTTGTTTGATTATTTGTGTTCACGGAGATGCTGCACTGATGAATTAGGAGGCCTTCATGCGGACTGAACAAATTATTTGTCTAAATCGCGATGGAAATAAGGGCGAGGATTGGGGCCACGAAAAATCGATTTAAGCCCCCCCCCCCCCCCCCCCCCAGTGGAATTCGTTTCCGCTGACCGTTCCAATGCGGTTCTTCTGTCGCGATTTATTTTTGTTATGGTTTGTCTTTGGCTGTTTGTGTCGCTTGTGTTATTTTATTTTGGATAGCCTATTGGCCATTTTGTGGGAAAGTAACTGTCCTTTTGGCTTTCCGCTGTTGGTGTTTCCATAAGGTCTGTCGTTGCATGTTTGTGTTTCATTCCCGCTGGTGTCTCTGATGGGAGCTATGGGTTTACTGTATGATTCGATTCCTTATCATTGCCTCTACTTCTATTTAGATCCTCTAAGCGGTTTACCAGTACTCGTGTGTGGTCGGAAACAGCTCTGCGTGGAAGCATCATGCAGCCCATCTATTTCTTCAAGCCCTGATGGGCGGAGACGGAGAAACAGTATGTTCCTAATGTCCTCAGAAGATGACTTATGTAAATTTCAGACTTACATGATCTCAACACCAACAGACAAACTGAATCTAATCTTTAGCGGTCTATGTACCGGAAGTCCATTGCGAAATTTATAGATAGGTATCCAGTTGGGCTATTTACGCGAAAATGTTTTTAGAACCTGGAAGAACGTAGGCCCTCAACAAATGCCGCATTCAGCGGCGTCTGATTTGGCTTTGCAGTGTTTGTATGCGTCCGGAATGTTTTCGTTTAAATGATGGTATATAAAATATACCCCATTATGAAAACACGCCTATACAAATATATGGTAAATTTTACCACTTAAACAAAGAAAGTTTTAGATGAAAAATTGTGATATTTGTCTTACTTCTGTTCAGAATATAGATTGTGGGTACACGTTAGAACCGCAACAAATAGGCGGTTCTAACAAGTACCCACAATTAATATTTTAGAGCAGAAATAAGAAAAAAAAACGTTTACCCCTGTAAACCCCAGTTTAACTGTATAAAAATGGGGTTGAAGGGGGGGGGCAAAATTATATAGGCCTGTTTTCGTGATGCTATCATGCTGTACGTACATTAAATGCATGAACATATGCCTGGAAATACTGTTTGAAAGACATGCACATGTAAATTATTGTTATAACCAAAAATGTAACAAATATATATATTCTCACATTGAATATGTACCGTTTATCTTAACCTTTAACCTGCTGAATATTTAACTTAGCCACACATTTTTTTGATTTTCAGCCAATCAGATTACATGATATAATGAGTTCGTTCAAATTCACAATCTGAATGACAAACAGTGTAGATCTTGATCAGATGGCTTCTTCAGAAGCCATCTGATCTGGATCTACACTGTTTGCAAAGATAGGGCTTGTCGCCTACAGCAGGGTAAAGGTTAAAAAGGCTTTGTAAGTTTAGTATTTACCGTTGGAACAACTGTGATAAGTGATGTTGTAGTTTCACATTCCTCGCCAATTTCGTCCGGCATTGTAACCGTCAATGTTTCGTTTAGACCAGTCGGCAGGCAGCTTGCGACCCTAAGTTCCCACGATGATTCAACTGATTAATAGAGATTTAAAATTGTTAAGGATATTTAGAACATTTCTGAAAGAAGTTTTGACGGAACCAAGTGCGAGGATTATGGCCACGTAAAACCGATTTTAACTCGATATGTCCTCGTCCCCGGGGCTTCTCCCGCCCGGTAATAGCAATTCAAGAAGACACAATCTCTGGATTTTAAGTATTCTTCATTAGTGATAAACTGCACGGTTACTAGACAACAACAACAATAGAACATCAAGACGTAACGTCATTAACGTTACCAACGTTAGTAGGTTAGCTATAATTAACGATACGAATATACTACATGTCTCCCTTTCTTTCAAAAGATAGACTGTTTGCAAGATTCTAGAATGTCTGTACATTGTCTCATATAATTTGAATCATTACAGGCAGTTTGTTTAAATATTATTTTTCATGGGAAGGACTTTTAGTACAGTTTGTAATCGTCAAATCTTTTGGGAAACTTCCTCGTTCTCTGTGACCTTCTGGGTAGTTCCTCTGTCTCTAGTTCTTGGATTGGCTGTTGTTCTTGCGATATGTCATTCGGTTTAGACTGTTGAAAAGCACCCTGATTACTAATTGGTGTATCATGAAAGTCTGGAGTGTCGTTTGTAGGTTCAGCGGTATCCTCACTTTCTGTCTTTGGTCGACTTCTCCTCAACGTTGTTTCTCTCCAGTCTCGCAGTTCTGATGTCATGTTAATGTCTATCAATTTAAATTGACTGGAATCGCGAGAGACTTCTCGCCCGTCTGATATTCGTCTTGCCGATATTGTCGAGCCATTTATTTTATATATTATATAAAATGCTGGCTCGTAATCGGTGGTCCACTTGTTTATCTTTTTTTGTTGCAATAGTACATGATCGTTAATCTTGAAATTATGTTCTTTAGTATTTCTATTTGTCGCTCTTTGTTTGATCTTTTCTTTATACAATCTGTCTCTTTCATTTATAACCTTATCATCAAATGAAGGTGTTATCCTAGGTGAATAATCTAATTTGGTTCTCACCTGTCTTTTCATCATAACTGTGTAAGGTGAAACTCCCGTGGCAGGGTGTGGTGACGATCTGTACCCTGTTAGCATCTCTTGCATTGCAAGTCTTATCGGTCTGCCTTGAATACGTGCCCTCTGCTCGGTTTTGTTGACAAGTTTCATAAAATTTTCCGCCTCCCCATTTGCACGGGGATGCAGAGGAGTAACTCTATGGTGCTTAAAACCTTCTTGCGATGCGAATTCTGCGAACTCTTTTTAATTAAATGGGGGACCATTGTCGCTCTCTAATTGAATCGGCGTCCCATACGTCGCGAATATCTTCTTCAGTTTTTCTTTTGTGGACGAAGTTGTTGTAGAATATACCATTTCTACTTCCGGGTACCGAGTCCGTTTATCGATAACAACCAGGTTGTAATGCCCATCAGGATATGGGCCGCCGAAATCTACAGACACTACTTCCCATGGTCTTTCGGGTATAGGCGTCATTTTGAGTGGCTCTTGTCTGTGTTGTTTTACAGTTAGCTGACATTCATAGCACTGGCCTACCAATGACTCGATAGTTTTGTTCATTTCCGGAAACCAATATGTTTCCCTCAACATCTGCTTGGTTTTCGTCATTCCCAAGTGCCCTAGACTATGTGCTGCTTTAACTACCTTGCCCTGAAGCTTTCTTGGGATGATAATTTGGTTTCCCCTGAAGATTAACCCCTCCATAACAAATAGTTCATGCCTGATATGATAAAATGGTAGTATTTCAATATCTTTTCTGTGAAACTCCCAGTCTTCTTCCAAAATGCGCTGCTGCAGTTTCTGCAATTGTTGGTCTTTATCTGTCTCGCTTTGGACCTGATCTAACACAATGGCGTGTTCGGATTCTATTATATTCTTTATAATTTTCTCTGTGTTATTTGTCCCAAGGATAGGTAAAGGGTGTCGCGATAGGAAGTCTAATGGGTCATTTTCGTCTTTTCCAGGCTCATACACTAGCTCGTAATCAACGTTTTGCATGTCCATGACCCATTTTTCAATTCTTGGTGGCAACTTGGCCGTCGGTTTGTTGAACATGGCTAATAACGGTTTATGTGAAGTTATAATTTTGAACTTTGGTGCACCTAGCAAGTACATACTAAATCTGTTCTTAGCCCATCTGACTGCCAACGCATCTTTTTCTGTTTGACTGTACCTTTTTTCAGTTTCAGTCATCGTCCGGCTAATAAAATGCACTGGTTGTAAGCCATTACCAACGTCTTGAAACAACCCAGCAGATAGTCCGTCATGGTAACTGGCTTCCGTTCTGACTACTATTTCTCGTTGAGGATTAAAATATAGCATTGTCTTTTCATTTATTATGCTGTCTTTGAGCTTTCTGAAGGCATCCTCCTGTTCCGGTCCCCATTTAAATTTTACATCCTTTTCAGTTAGTTTTCTCAGTGGCGCTGTAATGGATGAATACCGGTCAATGAATCTTGACAGGTACCATACCATTCCGAGAAAACTTCTAACAGCCTCTTTTGTTTGTGGGCGCTTGCATTCTTTTACAGCTTTAACCTTACCTGGCGTTGGTTTCAACCCATCCTTAGTAAAACGGTAGCCGTAGAATTCCAATTCCTCGACTCCAAATCGGCACTTTTCTTTATTGAAGGTTATCCCAAAAGCTTTTGCTCTTGTCAATACCGCAGCAAGTGTCTTGTTATGTTCTCTTATGTTACGTCCGCCAATCAAAATATCGTCGCGCTGACACATGCAGTTCGGAATGTCCCCGAATATTTTATACATCATTTCATCGAATAGATCCTGCGATGATTTCGCTCCAAAGATTAGTCTCTTTGGTCGCAGATTTCCCCATGGCGTGCTGAATGTCGCGATCTTTCGACATTGGGGGTGAAGACTAAGCTGGTGGTAGCCGCTCCGAAGATCTAACTTTGAAAAGAGGACACATTCATGAAATTTATACACAAAATCTTCTATCACTGGGCCCTGTGTGATCGCGTGTCTTTCCATATATTTATTCGGCACCCTTAAATCTACACATGCGCGTATCATATTCGGTTCAAGCTCCTCTTTTGGTACATCTGTATATCTTGGTTTCGGTTGGACCACGAGTGGTGAGCACCATGTAATTGGCTCATCTTGTGGCACCTCTTCAACGATATCATCGGCTAAACATTGATCCAACCATGCTTTTAATGGTTTTTGTAAATAATAGGCCACTGGCCGTGGTTTCTGTGCAACTGGTGCTGCCTCTTGTTTCACATTAAACTGTACATATAGCTCTTTATTATTCTTTATGTCTCTTACCCTTCCTATTCCATTGAAAACATCTTCATGTTTGCTAATGATCTCTTGAATCTCACCAGTAGCTGTGATGGAACTGACATAGCATTCAGAATTTGGAATCCGCATGTCATTTTGCTCAGCAAATGAACCGTCTTCCTTAATCTGTAACATCCCCAGCTGGATCAACGTGTTCTTGCTGATTAATGGTGCAGAATTTATTCTGCCTCGTATGACGATGAATTTCGTCGGAACACCGCATGTCAGATTTCTGACAGTGGCAGTAAATTCTCCCTTTACAGGTAATTCGCTCTGTAAAGTCCTGAGCTTAGTATAGCTACCGGTAAGCCTTAAATCTGTTTCAGATCTATGTTTCAGCGCGCAGTACTGGTACTCATCCATGACATTTACATCAGCTCCGCTGTCTGGTTCCGCTCTTATCGAAATGTCATTGATAGTTATCGGTACAGTCTTGTCAAGGCTATAGGTTCTCTTTACCTTTTTAATTGTCATGTGAGCTACCGAACGACTTAAGAACTCTTCATCAGAGCTTGTTACACTATCGGACTCCTGTTCCGCGGTTTCCCTATCATCAGTAATTCTCCTAGCATATGTTCTCCTCTTGTGACGTCTGTCTGAAGGAATGAGCACTTGTCCATTAGATTTACAGACTGCAGCAAAATGGTTTAATTTTCTACATTTGTTGCATCTTTTACCATTAGCCGGGCAATCTTTCATATCGGAGTGTACTCTTGCTGATCCGCAATGGTCACACTGCTGTGGCCTGTATTTCCTTGCAGGGCCATTCTTCATATATTTTCTTAACCTTACCTCGGTCCTGTAAGTGTCAACCCTTGCTACGTCTCTTTCATGTGATGATATTTTCATATCCCGCACTTGTAGGCAAATGTCCTCCATTTGTCCGGCCTCTGATAGAAATTCTGACAATGTCCACCCCTTTGCAATACATTTTTGTATCAAATTTTCATTTTCAATCGTCTGAATGATGTGCTCTAGTATTCTTTCATCACATGTAGTACCGAAATCGCATTCATGGGCTTTTTCGCGGAGTCTTGTGGCATAAGATACAGTTGTTTCTCCGTGACTTGGTCTTATTGTTAGGAACATATATCTTGCATAATGTTTGTTCCTTTTTGGTAGAAAATAATCATTCAGCTTTTGTCTTAGTTTCTGATAGTCATCTAAGGTCCCTTCCGGATTCGGTAAACTTTTCTCTAATCGGGCAATTTCTCTCCCGCCATATATGATAAGGGCATCTTTCATGTCTTGCGGTTTAGTTATCCTGAAATATCTAAACTCACGTTCTATTTCCTCAAGCCATTCTTCCCACAGTTTTCCAGTGGAGAGCTGATCTTCTGTAGGGGTGAATGGTAGCGCCCTCAGATTCCTATTTTCCGTAGAAATAATCGTAGTTGCTTCACTGTTTTCCATTTCAATAACGTATTTCGCCATATATTGCTGCAGCAGTGTATGCTATTACAAGAACTGGTTGTTTCTGCGAAATTTACTGATATTCCCAGAAAACATCTAGTTCATCCTCGTCGCCAATGAGATATCCTCGTCCCCGGGGCTTCTCCCGCCCGGTAATAGCAATTCAAGAAGACACAATCTCTGGATTTTAAGTATTCTTCATAAGTGATAAACTGCACGGTTACTAGACAACAACAACAATAGAACATCAAGACGTAACGTCATTAACGTTACCAACGTTAGTAGGTTAGCTATAATTAACGATACGAATATACTACAGGTAATGCTCAGGAATCGATACAATTAACCCATCAGGAACAAAAAGAAAGAAACACAAACATGAAATAACCAGACCCTAATGGAAACATAAATAGCGAAAAGCCAAAACCCACAAAATGGTCAATTGACTACCCAAAAGAAAAAGATATAGGCGATACACCAGCTCAAAAACAAACCATATCAAAAATAAACCGCGACAGAAGAACCGCCTTAGAATTATCAGTGAAAAGAATTTCACTTGTGTGTGAGTGTGGGGGGTGGGGTGCTTTAATCGGTTTTACGCGACCGCCATCCTCGCTCTTTCTTCCGTCGGGACAAAATAATTTAACAAGACGCAGAAATCGAAAATCTGGGATAACGGAATCGCTCTATTGGGCAGATACAGAAATCTAAAATCGACAGACTGTATCGGAAAAAGGTTGTATGCATGGACTTTGAAAAAGCCTCCGTGGTCTATTGGTTAAGTCACTCGCCTCATAAACCAGCGGTCTTGGGACAGATTCCGGGCTTCTCGAGACTTTCGGATGAGTCTTTAAACTGAGGTCCGGTCTCCGTATCACACACACACACACACACACACACACACACACACACACACACACACACACACATAACACACTTTGACTTTTGTCAATCTCACAAATATTGCACCGAAGCTTACAAACATGGTCTGGTCGAAATATTAGGCCATAAGCTAGGATATGGTGACCCTGCACCATGCGTGGAAGTTTTGCAGACATACATTGTTTAAAAGTAGATATACAAAGGTACCAAATGCAAGTTGTTAGCACTCTGGTTGTTGGGGTTTTAGCATATGCCGTGCTGTAGAATACGTTACCAATACGTAATTTATAAATGCACCATGCAAATAAAAGAACAATAGAAATTGATGATTAAGATAAGAACTGACAAAATTTGGGCATAAATGTTGAAAAGAAATGAAGTGCTTTCTAAATAGTCAAATTTGCAGACATTCGGAACATCAGTGTCCCTGTTATTGAATAGGTAACATAGATTACACATGGAATTTGGCAATTGTACCTCCTGTCGTTTCCAAAACCAAAGTTTCTGCCTGTTCGAAATTCGCAAATTTGTAGTATGTTTCCTCTGGCTTTCGTTGCCGGTTCATTACAGGGTCACTGATGAGGCTTTATAAGCCGAAACTACCCATCTTCTCTCTTATGAATGTTTTCATTGCTCTTAAAGGAACTCATTTTTGATTTTTATTTCTGTTCAAGAATTATCTACAAATCTAAACTGTAGCCATTATCCTGCATTTTGGTGCATATTACAGCTTTCTATGAGCTTTCTCCACTTTTCAAAAAAGGGGACAGGGCTCTTGCTCGTAATTATCGCCCGGTGTCACTGACCTGTGTTCTATGTAAATTGCTTGAACACATAGTCTGCTCAAACATCATGACCCACTTGGATGAACATAAACTTTTGTCAGACAGACAACATGCATTTAGGAAAAGGCATAGTTGCGAAACTCAGTTGAGCACGGTTATTAATGATTGGGCAAAAATCCTGGACAAAGGGGGGCAGGTGGACACATTTATTCTGGACTTTGAGAAGGCTTTTGACACCCCTCCTCATGAACTACTTAAATCCAAATTATTTGGTTATGGAATTGGTGGGAAGACTCTTAAATGGATAGATTCCTTCCTTTGCTACAGAAAACAGCGTGTTGTTGTTAATGGTGAGTCTTCAGTATGGGCGCCAGTTTTGTCTGGAGTCCCACAAGGGACCGTTCTCGGTCCTCTATTGTTCTCCCGGTACATCAATGATATTTCCACTGATATTGACTCAGAAATAAGACTGTTCGCAGATGACTGTGTTTGTTACCGGGAAATTAGAGATACAGATGACTCAGTGAAACTTCAGGCTGACATAGATAGATTAGGATGTTGGGCCAGAAAATGGGGCATGAGATTTCAACCAGTTAAATGCAATATTATGCAGATAACAAGGAAGAGATCTAATAAAGTTGAGGCTTCTTACACCTTAGAGGGAACGGTCCTCGAAAATGTGAATTCCATTAAATACCTTGGTGTGACAATCACTCACGATTTGAGATGGAATACACACATTAGCAATATGTGTACAAAGGCGAATAGAACACTTGGTTTCCTGAGGCGAAATCTTCATCAGTGTCCTCAGGATGTGAAAGAAACAGCATACAGGGGACTTGTTCGCCCAATCCTGGAATATGGTAGTTGCATCTGGGACCCAAGCGGAGTGGTCCTAAATGAAGAAATTGAAAAAGTTCAGAATAGAGCTGCTAGATTTGTAACTGGAAATTATTGCTTTGAAACTGGGAGCATGACTGGAATTCTAGGAAAATTAAGATGGGAGTCTCTAAAGAAAAGGAGAAGAGACAGTAGGCTCATACTCTTATACAAAGGTCTAAAGGGTGCTGCCAGCATTCCAACAGATGACCTTGTTCCCCCAGCTAGGCATTGTAGAAAACACCATTCAATGACGTTTCAGACCCTTACTGCAAGAACGGATATTTACAAAGAATCGTTTTTCCCCCGAACCATTAGAGATTGGAATGCCCTTCCCGATTCTATTATTTTGACGGCTGAAGGTGCTGAGGATTGTGTAGCTAAGTTTACATCTTTGGTTAGGGCTAGGGACTAACTTCCCATATCACAGGTCCTGGTGTATGAATGTCATTTGACGTGTCACCAGTAACAATTCTGATTCTGATTCTGATTCTGATTCTTTCTCTCATAAACAGCAATATTGTAAGCATACCCCCCATTTTCAAGTATTGTAATAATGACAGTTCATTAGCTATCGAAACTGAGTAATTGACCTTAGAACACTTGAACTTTATAGCCAGCTATCTTTGTAGTCTGGACATAGAGTAAGCAACATGAAAACGCTGGTAAAATGTTACAAATAACGATGGTATAGTTATATTATGGTAATGTACACTACACTGAGAAATAGTAACGTATATTGCATGGAAAATTTACTTGGACCAGGATTGTCCTGCTTTTAATGCGATCTTAAGATTAAGAAATCTATATTTAAAAGAAGAAGGACAAATATGTTGGTTTAGAGGGAAGAGTTTTGGCTTCCCGGACAACAGATAGGGTAACTATATGGTGTCATTCAGTAATTCAACTGGCACTGTCCCCAGGTACGCTTACACGGTCTATGCCGAAAATAGGTTTTTATGCAGGAAAAGCACACCAGCAGTGAACTGAAAACTACTGTTTAATTAATCAAAAAAAATATTTTACACCCTATCAATAGCATTGACGATTTAGATACTGGTTAATATTGCAGTCTATCCACCTTCATAATCTGTTTCATTTTCAAGGACTTCATTGACTATGCTATCAACTTATAGTCACACTGCACGTGTGCGGGATTTTTGCAGACATATTATTTTTGAAAGGGCATATTATTAGGTAACAAGTGCAACATGTAAACACTCTGGCCGTTGGGGTTTATCGTGTGACGGCCCGTAGAATATGTAACCAACACCGACTTCCAAAAACACTGTATCAAGAGATACACAAAATATTTTGTAAAAAAAAAAAAAAAGGCAAGCAGATCTGAAATTTATATAGATTATTAGAAGAAGTTTGTATCTATATAATTTGACAATACAGCGAATTCAGAATTTTCGGAACTTTCACCCCATGACAGTTCTAATGTGAATCGACATGTAGACAAAAGGATAGTCTATGATTCATGTGACAAAACCCCAGTGTAACTCCTTCATTTTGAAGTATGTTTGAGTAGTCTATGACTTTCTTTTTGCCATAAAGGCAATACAATTTATAATACCACCTATACTTATTAAAGTCTTTGAATATCTTTTGGATTACCTCAAAACACACCAACCACCAACATCAAATTTTATAAGTAGAAGGAACATACATGCACTTAATTTTGAAGTCTATAATCTATATATATGTGACTGTAAAGAGCAGAAATAATCCACAATATGTTCCGAAATACATTAGAAATATAAAATATGAAATCTGATTTATTTTTTATCATGATACTCGTATTCACAAAACGTTCCTCACAGAAACTGTGAATCATTTTCTTTCAACATAAAGATTGTACATTTGTAACGTACATTACATAACAGTAATGCACGAGTCATTATAACATTGTGGAAGTATAAATGGGTTAAGAAACATGTTTTAAGTAAATATTTTAATGACTTGAAAATGAATATTGTTTGTGTACTTCAAGGTTTTGTCTTCAGTTTTTAAGCCCCCCCCCTCCCCCCTCCCCCCTCCCCCCCCCCCCTTCCCCAGTGGAATTCGTTTCCGCTGACCGTTCCAAGGCGGTTCTTCTGTCGCGGTTTAATTTTGTTATGGTTTTTGTGTGTTTGTGTCGCTTATTTTATTTTGGATAGCCTATTGGCCATTTTGTGGGAAAGTAACTGTCCTTTTGGCTTTCCACTGTTGATGTTTCCATTAGGGTCTGTTGTTTCATGTTTGTGCGTCGTTCCCTTTGGTGTCTCTGATGGGAGCTGTGGGTTGATTGTATCGGTTCCTAACCGATATCATTGCCTCCACTTCTATTTTACAATTTAAATGAATTATAGCTGTAAAAGAAGAAACACTGTGATAGCTAGATATGTATTTATGCATATGTTCCTAAAGATGAAAGGCAGGGTATGAGAATGATTGGAGAGGATGAGTATTGTAGACTAAGATAGAGTTTTTATACCCATGTACATATGAATGCATATGTAAGACCCACAACGAAAGTCTAAAACTATTTCCCTTGCCTACCCTCTGCTCACTATTCTTCCCTAGCATCCCTTCTCATAATGTAACCTACCATAACCTAAGCATGCCTTTTCATACACCAATTCAACCAAACCTATAATTTGGATAAGGGTATTGGCAAGCTTTAGTATAAATTGTCAAGTCAACTCAATACATAACATAATATCACCTGTGTAGGATTAGCAAGGACTGGGCCAGACATTAAATATACGCATATCACTTAGCCTACAATATAATTTCATACCTTACCTAGAACAAGGTACAATATATACCTTTCCTATGTCTGGATATATTCCATACCCAGGGCTGTATGGTAGGGTAGGTAAACATGTTTATATGTTCATGTGTGCACATGTAACGTCCGCAACCAATGTCTTGCGCTTACCTATGGTTACCTACCCTGGCTCCCCTCCCCTACCCTTATCACTCTAGCCTATAATTCCCATGCCAAACAGTATCCATACTCATATCATATCCTACCCTTAACTTATCATGCCCTACGCTACCTATTGTCCCACCTACCAAAGGTTCGATTGTAGAAAAGGTACCTGTCCGGTAGGGTATCATGGCAGTGAATGTATAGAGGATACTCTGTCCAACTTTAAACATGTCCTACCATTCTTATACCCTACCCAAATTACAATATCCTATCTGTACCAATATGACATATGGTATGTACACTGGGCTACATTAAGTTATGGTATGATGTGATGAGGTAAGTTAGGATAGAAGAATGTATTTAGTAGGGTTACCATGATCACATTTATCCTAGCATCACCCTTAACACTTCTATTCAATTCGCACTGTACGGTACTCACTTTATCCAATCAGCCCTACTTTACGGGCCTCCGTGGCCTAGTGGATAAGAGCGCTGACTCTTAGTCATTAGGTCTCTCACCGCCGTAGGTTCGAGCCTCTCTCGGGCCACGTGTGAGACGCCAAGTTCTGCAACGGAAGGTCAGGTGGTTTTTCTCCGGGTACTCCGGTTTTCGCCAACCGCTGATTACCGATCGGCTCGATATGAGTGAAATAATCTTGAAAGGGCCGTAAAACCCAAACCAAACAAATCAGCCCAACCCTACTATCCATCTAGTGATACCACACTCTAATAGTTAAAGTACTGACACTACTACTAATCATTAAATTAAAAATTGTGATATTTTTCTTATTTCTGCTCAAAATAGAGAGAAGTTTAAACAATTCATTATGAAAACACGCCTATTCAAACACATTGAAAATTTTAGTGTCTTAAACTGAACAATTCCAGATGAAAAATTGAGATATTTTTCACATTTCTGCACAAAACATAGATTTTAGGTACTCGTGGGAACCACCTCGATGAGGCGGTTCTAAAGAGTACACAACAACCTATGCTTTAGATCCGAAATAAGAATAAGAGGGCCATTATGGCCCTGGATCGCTCACCTGATCCATAGGGTAACAAATGGGCCCCTGGGACAGCCATTATTGGCCCTGGGCTATAATTTGAATAATCGCGTAAGTGGTCTAAAAGGTGAAGCTTCATACAAGAGTTTTAAAGGTTTTCCTTAAATAAGTTAATATAAAACTTGGGGTCACCGGGCCGGGGCCATTTTGGCCCCAGGGCTATGATTTGAACAAGCTTGGTAGAAATCCACCAGACGAAGCTTCATACCAAATATCAACGACCTTGGTCTTCTGCTTTCAGACAAGAAGATTTTCAAAGGTTTCCATTGCCTTGACTTCTATTTCCTTATATAAGTCTTTGTAAAACAAGTGGGCCCCGGGGTGCGCCCATTTTTTCCCTAGGGCTATAATTTGAACTATTTTGGTAGAGGTTCACTACATGAAGCATCATACCAAATATCAAAGACCCTGGCCTTCTGGTTTCAGACTAGAACATTTTCAATGATTTTCCCTATATAAGTTTATGTAAAACCAGTGGGCACCGGGATGGGCCAATTTTTGGCCCCACGGCTATAATCTTTGTAGAGGTCTTTCAGACAAAGCTTCATACCAAATATCAAAGGCATGAGTCTTCTGATTTCAGACAAGATGATTTTTACAGGTTTATTAAGTCTATGTAAAACCAATGTAAAACCAATGGGTCCCAGGGCAGAGCCATTTTTGCTCCCAGGGCTATAATTTGATCAATCTTGGTCGAGGTCCACTAGAAAAAAAAACATCATACCAAATATCAAAGAACTCCATCTGGTTTCAGACAAGAAGATTTGTCAAGATTTTCCCCCATATGAGTCAATGTAAAACCGAAGGGTCCCATGGCGGGGGCATTTTTGACCCTAGTTTATACTAATTTACTCTAGTTCGATTGCGATGAAAGCTTCAAGCTTATTGAATCGCTCTCGAACACTCATTTTGGGTGTTTTCACGCGCGCGAGAGAGAGAGGGAGTGGCATTTACACCACTGCTACCCATTTACACCTGGGTTAAGTGGGGCAGTGTCATTACGTGTCGTGACACCTCGATACCGGTGGCCGGATTCGAACGCACAACCTCTCGATCATAAGTCGAACGCGTTAACCACTGGGCTATCGAGGCTGACATTTTTTACCCTAGGGCTATAATTTGAAGATCTCGATAGAGGTCCTTTAGCTGAAGCTGCACTCCAAATATTAAGACCTGGGCCTTGCGGTTTCAGAGAAGAAGATTTTCCCAATATAAGTGTATGTAAAACCAAAGGGTCCCAGGGCAGGGTATTTTAGGGGCAATTTGGCCCTATGTCTATAATTTGAACAATTCTGATAGAGGTCCACTAGATGAAGCTTCACACCAAATATCAAAGACCTGGGCCTTGTGATTTCAGAGAAGATTTTGTTTTTAATTTTACCCATATAAGTCAATGTAAAATTAATAGGCCACGGGGCATTGGGCATTTCTAGCCCAATGGCTACATGTAATCTTGAACATCATGGTAGAGGTCCGCCAGATGAAGCTACACACCAAATGTCAAAGACCTGGGCCTTGCGGTTTCAGAGAAGAATTTTTTTTTTAAATATTTCCCAATAAATGTGTATGTAAAACCAAAGGGCCCGGGTCGGGGGCATTATTGGCTCTAGCGCTATAATTTAAACAATCTTGATAGGGGTTCATAAGCAAATATCATAAACCTATGTAAAACCAAAGGGCCCCGGGGCGGGTGCATTTTTGTCCATATGGCTACTATTTGAACAATCTTGATACAGGTCCACTAGATGAAGTTTCACACCAAATATAAAAGACCTAGGCCTTGCGGTTTCAGAGAAGAAGATTTTCCCTAAATAAGTCTATGTAAAACTAAAGGGCCCCGGGGCGGGGGCATTTTTTTGCCCCAGGGCTTTAACTTGAACAATCTTGGTAGAGGTACACTAGATAAAGCTTCATATTAAATACCAAAGACCTGGGCCTTGTGGTTTCGGATAGAAGATTTTATTGCTTTTCCCTATATAAAGTAGAAGTGAAGGCAATGATCAGGAATCGATACAATCAACCCACAGCTCCCATCACAGACACCAAAGGGAAAGAAGCACAAACAAAAACAACAGGCCTAATGGAAACATCAATAGCGGAAAGCCAAAAGAGTTACTTTCTCACAAAATGGCCAATAGGCTATCAAAAATAAAATAATATAAGCATCACAGACACCCGAAGACAAACCATAACAAAAATTAACCGCGACAGAAGAACCGCCTTGGAACGGTCAGCGGAATCGAATTCCACTAGGGGGCTTAAATCGATTTTACGTGGCCATAATCCTCGCCCTTACTCCTGTCGCGATTAAGACAAATAATTTGTTCAGTCCGCACGAAGGCCTCCTAACTCTTCAGTGCAACATCTCCGTGAACACAAATAATTAAACAAACACAGAGATGAAACAACGGTGAGGACTCGACAGCAAGAAACCACTGAAATGCTGGAGCAAAAGGAAAACAACAGTTAGTAAAACCAAACGGCCCCGGGGCGGGGGCATGTTTAGCCCTTGGGCTATAATTTGAACAATCTTGATAAAGATGAAGCTTCACACCAAATATCAAAGACCTTAGCCTTGTGGTTTCAGAGAAGAAGATGTTTTAAGTTTTCAGTAAAAAAAAAATCTATCTTTAGCTTCTGTGACCTAGATTTGCAACGGACCGGAACCAAAAGGGGACGACCATCAACCCTGTGAAGTTCGGTCGAAATCCGATCAGTGGTTTAGGAGGAGGACATATGTCGTTTGAAAAAAAATTGTTTACGCACACACGCATGCACGCACGACGGACAACGGACAAAAAGTGATCCCAAAAGCTCACCTCGTCACTACGTGACAGGTTAGCTAAAAATAATGTATACCCCTGCAAAACCCAGTTTTACTATATAAAAGTGGGTTCCAGGGGTTCAAATTTACATGTATATAGGCATGTTTTCTTGATGAGATATACCCCTGTAAATCCAAGATTTTTTTTATAAATGATGGTGCAAGTGGGTCAAAATTATATACTATTAGGCATGTTTTTGTGATGTTAACCCCAATTTTATGTCGTAAAACGGCGGCTTACAAGGGTTGTATAACTTTTTCTTGTTTCTGTAGAGGCGATTCTAAGAGGAGTACCCTCAATCTTTGTTTTGAGCATATATATGAAACATATTAGATCCTTGATCTGAAAAATTTCAGTTTTTTTGTGAAAAAATATCAATATATTTGAATAGGTGTGCTTCTGTGATTCGCGTCTACGCGCATGACCTAAATTACACTTTTTCAGGCGAGCTATACAGTATGATGGAACAGTCTGATGACAGCCCTTGATGTGATGCCAGCATATGCGGGTTAATTTCTATATTTATTCAGGTGCAATACCCCAGATGTATATTGCCTCGCAAATTAGGGGTCGTTGGATCGATTTCCCGGCTTCTCCAGACTTTCAGATGAGAATTTCACCCAGGTCCGTCCTCCATATGGCTGAGTTGCTTGTGGACGTACAACTCTAACTCTCTCACACACACAGTTTTATAGAAACTGTACAAAAGCATTCGGGCCACATATGAGACGCCAAGTTCTGCAACAATGTGTCAGGTTTTTTGTTGTTGTTTTTTTTCAGGGTTCTCCTCTGAATAACGATCGGTCCGAAATAAGGGAAATAATCATGAATCCATAAAAACCAAAGAAAGCAATACTTACTTTGTTAAGAATTTACGAGTACTGGTCAGTGGTTATTAAGATTTTTTTTTGCAAAATTTTGAGTGTGACCTTATTATTGACCCGCACCCCCCACCCCACACACACATATATATCTCAAGCACCACCCCCCCCCCACACACACACACACACATATATATATCTCAAGCCCCATAGGGCCTATCCTAAGTTTTGTTTTGATTTGATTTGAGGTTTAACGTCCCCGTCAACACTGTAAAGGTCATTTTGGAGACGTTGCTTCCAATTTTGTGGGACTTTTACCCGACATTGAGATGAAATGACATCTCAAGCCCTGTCGCCCAATGAAACCAATAGGGTTTATGAGCATGGACGGTCCGCCTCGCACCGCGGTTCCTGGACAGGCTTAGATCCTCTTAGCGGTTTACCAGTACTAGTGTGCGGGCCGGATTCAGCTCTGCGTGGAAGCATCATGCAGCCCATATATTTCTTCAAGTCCCGCCTATCCTAAGTATGAGCAGTCTGCGTCGAGATATTATTTTCACCCATATATGCGTAGCGGCCTTTTTGGAACATTTGCAAATAATGTAGACCCAGATAAGAAGCCACAAAATGTGGCGTCTGATCTGAGTCTACACTGTTTGCTCAAAGAACATACAATTTGGTACAATTTTTATCAAACAAAACGTACCTGAAACCCCAATAATTGAAATTGAACCACTCCAAACGTGTAAAGTGAAAGATTACATTGTCTTATAGGTTAAAAAGTGTTTTCATTGGGTCTATGATATTTTCCCTATTTTTGCTCCAAACAAAGATTGTGGGTATACCATGAACACCATGACAAAGCGATTCTGATGAGCCTCCATTAACCAGTAAATAGCTAATTACATATCCGAGGGTAAATAATTGCCCTCTCTTGTTCGCCTAATTGTATGACATGCTTCAGAATACCCCAAGAGAATTTTATCTCTAATGGTGTTATGCAATCCAAAATCCAAAATGTGTATTTAAATATAAAGTAGGTGTGTGTTCAACCGAAGGGATCAATACTGTTAAGAAAGACCAATATACATACTGCCATAAATGCACGAACGAATTAAAAAAAAACATAAGGGTCAAACATACAAGCAACGAGGATTTTGATTGACCCGTGTTCTCTCGCACTCATGCAGTTTTTTTTTCGTCACTTACCTGTCTTATTCTTATTGGTTGAAATTATCTCGCACAGACACGCGTATTGAGTTTACATGAACAAGGCCGTGAAATAAATACCCCACCAAACCCCACTTTATATAGAGAAAACTGGGGTTTACATGGGTATACATTATTTTTCTTATTTTTGCTCCAAGAAAAAGTGTGTGGGTACAACTCAATGAGGCGGTTCTAACGAGCACCCACAAACTATGTTTGCAGTAAAAACAAGAAAAATAATAATAATAATAATAATAATAATAATAATAATCGACCTTATTTATAGAGGGTAACACATTTAGTACTAGTACTAATCTTCCATGTGGCCCTCTTTTCCTGGGTAGAAACCAGTACTGAGCAATGTGGATAAATATGTTCTGTTAAAGGGTTATCCTTTGGAAGCAAGGAATACACCACAGAAGTGACAAATATGGAGTGTGCATGTTTTCTGGGCCAGACTAGCTAGTTTCGGCCATTTAGGCCTCATCAGTGACCCTCAGATATGTTCAAAATTCCACAATGGAATCAATAATCCCAAAGGACAAGAAAATATAATCTACACTATGATGTAGGGCAGGGAGACGTTTTACCGCCGCCACACATTCCCACACACCAGCTGTAGTGAAGTCAAATATGTTCTATTAAAGGGTTATCCTTTGGAAGCTAGGAATACACCACAGAAGTGAAAAAAATATGGAGTGTACATGTTTTCTGCGCCAAACTAGCTAGTTTCGGCCAATTAGGCCTCATCAGTGACCCTCAGATATGTTCAAAATTCCACAATGGAATCAATGATCCCAAAGGACAAGAAAATATAATCTACACTATGATGTAGGGCAGGGAGACGTTTTACCGCCGCCACACATTCCCACACACCAGCTGTAGTGAAGTCAAATATGTTCTATTAAAGGGTTATCCTTTGGAAGCAAGGAATACACCACAGAAGTGAAAAATATGGAGTGTACATGTTTTCGGGGCCAGACTAGTAAGTTTCGGCCAATTAGGCCTCATCAGTGACCCTCAGATATGTTCAAAATTCCACAATGGAATCAATGATCCCAAAGGACAAGAAAATATAATCTACACTATGATGTAGGGCAGGGAGACGTTTTACCGCCGCCACACATTCCCACACACCAGCTGTAGTGAAGTCAAATATGTTCTATTAAAGGGTTATCCTTTGGAAGCAAGGAATACACCACAGAAGTGAAAAATATGGAGTGTACATGTTTTCTGGGCCAGACTAGCTAGTTTCGGCCAATTAGGCCTCATCAGTGACCCTCAGATATGTTCAAAATTCCACAATGGAATCAATGATCCCAAAGGACAAGAAAATATAATCTACACTATGATGTCTTGCTCAAGGAAACAACACATAGCGCATGTGAGGATCGAACCCGGTAACTCTCGATCTCAAATCCGATGCTTTACCACTGCACCACTGCGCTCCACGGATTTTCATCAGAAAAGTAGCCATTTTGAAGACGTAAAAATGCACTATGTCTCACAGGTGTGTTATCTTAATGAATTGGCTGATATTTAACGTGTTGAGATCGCGTGTGAACGCAATGAACCGCGCACTGAAACGCGATAATTTCACACGCACACAATGCGCATGTTTCACGCAAACAACACACGTAAATGGACAAGTTTCTTGCAAGCGTATCGGTACCTGCTGTAACGTTCTGTCTGTCAACCGCCATTTTTCTTAGAAGCCTGTGCGTCCAAACCTCTGTGACTGCTACGTAGCTTATACGTATGTATTGACCAAGTGAGAAAAACCATATTGACTTCCGTTGCAGAACTTTGCGTCTTACCCATCTTCTTTCTTATGAATGTTTTCATTGCTCTTAAAGGAACTCATTTTTGATTTTTATTTACATGTGACCCTAGCCAGGCTCGAACCACAGCGGTGAGAGACCTAATGATTAATATTCAGCGCTCTAGGCCACGGAGGCCCGTAAAGGCTCTGTCACAGCAAACTAGTTCTTGAAACGTCCTATCCCGTCCTAACAAAATCGTAAACGGGCTGCGGTCGGAGAAGAACGTGTATTTAGGCCTCATAATGCCTGTTCAAGAACGTCCATAAAAAGTCCTCATTGCGTCCATCTCGTCTGTATCCCGTCCGCAGTCCGTTTGTATCAAGTTCAGATCGGCTAAAAACTGTCCGTTCATATCATGCGGACACCGTTTGCATAAATGTAGTCCAAGCCTATTCCCCGTCAGTTTAGATCCATTCGTATCAAGTTCTCTGCTGTTCCCAATACGTTCACGCCTCGTTTTTTTAAACAACCTTGTTCACAGACAGTTAGTTAATCTGGTTTTGACTACGTCCTCATTTCTTTCCTAGTGCATGTTGAACGATATCGCAATTACGTCCTAGCCCGGCGTTTATGAAGACATCACGTTCATGTCAGTTTTAAGTCGCGTTCGCCACTATAAGCTGTGATTATCAAGTCCACATCAGTTGTGCGATCATCGTTACCATGGTAATGGCCATTGCCTCTGTGTGGTCATCTTAATCAGCATCCAGCCAATTGCATCCGTGTTAACACCAAGTCGCCAAAATTGTGCGGAAACAAAAATGACGGTTTGTTTGATTGAAGTTTAACACCCCCCTCAACACTATATAGGTAATTTGAAGGCGTTCCGTAAAGGCGGACATTGTTAAAGAAAGCAATCACTACCCCCAGATCATCAAGTTGCAGCAAACCGCCCGACTGCTTTCCACGATTAATGCTAATTGATGACCGACTGCAACACATGGTAACACGTTCTGTTTTTGTATCGAAGTACGATAGTTCCGTTCGTAGTAAGCACGTCCATCTCGTTTTAAGTACGTTGTTACTCCGTTTCCGGATGAACGGCAAAGGATTTTGAGCAAGCCCAATGTTCTGGATCACCCTTTCAGTCCAGGCATGTCTATGAAGTTCGCAAACAGATCGCAAACGGTTGCTACTGCGTCCACTCCTTTCGGATACACTTCGAGTCCGTTTAGCGACAATTTTCAGTACGTACTGAGAACTAGTTTAGTGTAACGGTGGTGTAACAAGTACATTGTAGTAAGCACCGGTAAGGGCCATTGCTACATGACATGACTCGGATACAACTTTCAACCGCTCATAAAACTAGGCATGTCTAGACTAAGCGATGCACGGCTTGCACATGACTTCTTTATTTGGCAAGTCTGAATGAACCGAGTTCCCAAACATGTCCATAGTTCAGAGGGTTTGGATTTCTCTTTCTGCATTTGAGACTTTTTCTGCATAGTACATCTTTTCATACATTTTTCTGAAGAAAAAACATTTTCCTTAGTTTTACTCCAAACATATGTTGAGGGTACTCGTTAGAACCACCTCATTGAGATTGTAGGTTATGGGTGCTCGTTAGAACCGCCTCATTTAGGCGGCTCTAACGAGTACCCACAGCCTACGTCTTGAAGCAGAAATAAGGAAAATAATGTATACCCCGTTAACCCCATTATTATTCATCATATGGAGTTGTTAACGTGATGCATATATTTTATCCTTCCAAACTAGGCAGTACGTTGGTGGCATAAAATGCATACATTCTCAATGAACTACCAGAAAACCCTTATAGTAAACTATTAGACGCAATGTTGTTCACACTTCATCATTTACATTTCCAGTGAAAAGCCTAATGTAAACCTATAGAAAACAATGTAGTTCATATTTCTATGAACACATCGAGCCAAATGATTTTCAGTGACGTTAAGTGACTTCAGTCTAAGCCATGGTTCTCTACGATCTAATTAGGCGTTGGTGACGTCAAGGCTGTTCCACTCTTTGTAGAAAAACAGCTCGTAAATATTTTTCAGCTTTAAAAGTTTGCCCTATAAACATGTTTTCGCCTATGATACGGAGCAAAGATAGAAAATGCAAGAAATAATTTTCTGCTGTTCATGGAAGTATGAACGACAGCTGGTCGCTAGCAAAGTTTACATGAATCTCATTTACTTCGCAGGCGACCCACTGCGTTCATACTTTCATGAACAGCAGAAAAAATAAAATTCATTTCTTAAATACATGCAGTACAATTCAGCTATTAAGACCACTAAAATTGAGACTAATTCCACTTTAAAAGTTTCAACTGTTCTTTCTTTGTGTTGTCTGCATTCAGTGTCCACTGGTCAGCGAACACGTTTGGTACTGTTCACAGTCCCAAAGGTGGTCTTAATATAGGAATTTTGGTGTACATTGATTCACGCGACGTCACATGATCATTTAGTGACGTCAAAATAAATCATGGTTCTCTCCAATATGACTGGACGATGACAACGTTGTGGCGACAACGTGTCATCATCAACGTTTGAATGACGTGCAAATCTGCGTTACGTAATTTCTGACAAAAATTGTAAACGTTTAGCTAATATTAACATCTAAGAAAAGAGAATGTATATTATGTTTCGATGATACATCGAATTCAGAAACAGTGAAAATATAAATCGTATTATCACTGTTTGAAACAGTAACAATATCGATTTAAGAAGCCTCCGTGGTGCAGTGGTTACGCCACTCGCCTTGTCCCGGGTACACGATCCCGGGCTTCTCCAGACTTTCGGATGAGTCTTTAAACCGAGGTCCCGTCTCCGTATGACCTTTGCTGTTGGTGGGACGTAAACCTCAAACACACATACAACAATATCGATTTCGATTTCACTGAAAATCTCTATACTTTAAGAAATTTCAATGAACGTAAAAAAAGAGAAAAAAATCACAAATACTCAAAGGCTTCCAAGTAAATAACTGAGTGGGCGATGGCGAACGAGCTTTTCTGTTTTACACGAAAGCCTTAGAACACGCGTGAATTATTTCTCCGTAATCAATCAAAAACAAAATAAATTGTTTATTACATTTTCATTCAAGTTTCATATTCAGCCAATCTGATTTTCTACCAAAATAGTTTCAGTCAGGGTATGAATTTCAGGAGGCGTGGTTTAGTTTGAAAATCAGTCGCCATCTTGTTTTCATTTCAATGTAAAAATAATCCTGTGTTTAAAATGCTGATGCAAAAATGTCATGAAAGTAGAACTGTATTATCAAGATGTCATACTTTACCTCCGTGTTGCAGGTTTTTCCTCAAAAACATCAAACGGACTTTAAAATTGAAGTTTGATTTCCATGATTTTATCAGATTTTCCGTCAAACGTCAGCTATTATTATTGTTGATACAAACGATGTCAGCAATGACGTCAAAACGTTCAAAATGAAATAATTCACTCGGAGAATCATTGATAAATCTCAGTAAATCACAACTGAAAATGTAATATATTACATTCATTTCTTAAAACAAACGTGCCTTCATTCTTCGAATGGCTATCTGAGTTCATTGCGAACATTTTAAGGCAATTTTAATATTTTCAGTGATCTGTCTTCATGAAAGCGAATATTTAAAAAAATGTGCAAACGTGCTTGGAACGCTAGGCGAATGCACACACGTGCAATACATCACGAAAACACGCCTATATAATCTTGACCCATTGAACCCCACTTTTATATATTAAAACTGGGACCCTATTTTTCTTATATCTGCTCTAAAATATAGAGTGTGGGTACTTGTTAAACCGTTGCGGTTCTAAGGAGTACCCATAATCTATATTTTGAGCAAAAATAAGAAAAATACCACACTATTTCATCTTAGAATGTTTTCTTTTTTTTTTTTTTTCGACGGTTAAGATTACTATACATTTGAATAGGCATGTTTTCCTAATGTCAATTAAAACACGGCGTTGGGATTTGCTCTGAGAAAGAAAAGTAACAATGCTGGCTCCGCCAATAAACACATCACTGAATGATCGAATTTTAAAGTTTTATTTTCGCGATTAGATTGATTGTTTAAGGGTTTAACGTCACCGTCAACACCGTATAGGTCATTTTGGAGACTTTGCTTCCAATTTTGTGGGACTTTTACCCGACATTGAGATGAAATGACATCTCAAGCCTTGCCGCCAAATGAAACCAAAAGGGTTTATAAGCATGGACAGTCCGACTCGCACCACTTTGTCTGGGCAGGCTTCGATCCTCTAAGAGGTTTACCAGTACTCGCGTGTGGTCGATTTCAGCTCTACGCGGAAGCATCATGCAGCAAATCTATTTCTTTAAGCCCCGATGGGCGGGGGCCGATAGTTTCTCGAAGATTCTCAAATTGTTTCACTCGCAACTTCTAAACTCTCGCAAAACATAACACGTTTATGCATGTATAGAATTCACGAGGGAAAGATGAACAAGAGGACCATGATGGTCCTATATCGCTCACCTGATCTAACAGATTAAAAGTTTCAGGAAGTTCCAATCTTTACCAAAGGATTTATGCTGAGGACAAGGTTAAAAACAGGCATTTTTAGCATTCAAAGGGGACGTAACTCTTTGAGGGATAGGCAGACATCACCAGTTTTCAAACTCATCCGAACTTTTATTCCCAACTAGTTTCAGGAAGATTCGATCAAAACTAAAGGACTTATGGTGATGATAAGGAACAAGATAGCAAAGAAGGGGACTTAACTCTATGAGTAATGTGCCAAAATGTTTGTTTCAAACACATGCAAGCTTTTATCTCTAACTTACTAAAATGTAAGTTTCAGGAAGGTCCGTTCAAAACTTAGGAACTTTTGATGATGGAAATGTTAAAAATAGGCAATTTCAGCAATCAAAGTGACAAAACTCTATGATAAATAGGCCGACCTCGCCAGTTTTTTAACTCGTCCGAGCGCTTATCCCTGCCGTACTTCTTTGTAAGTTTCAAGAAGATCCGATTAAAACAAAAGGGGCTACGCTGATGACAAGGTCAAAAATAAGAATTTTCAGCAAAGCAGGGGACATAACTCCATTCATTGACCGACATCGCAAGTTTTCTAACTCATCCGAATGTTTATCCCTGGCTTACTTGTTTGGAAGTTTTAAGAAGATCCGATCAAATCTGAAGGGGCTACGGTGATGACAAGGTCAAAAATAGCCATCGGAAGAGATGGCAAATCCCCCGACCAAAAGCCAATATGGCCTTCAGAAGATTGTTCACCAGAATTAAACCAGCAATATATCACAAAAGTATTCGAGGTATGGCCATCACAAAGATTATACTGTCAGGGGAGATAACTAAAAAACCAGGGCACTCAGAATTGTGGTTCTTGCGCATGACATGCCTGCTTAGGGTCATGTGTTTCTAGACGAAGTACCATCAATATGTCTCAAAGGGTATTGGAGATATTGTGATCACAAGCTGGTCATACTGTTATACTGGAAGGGTAGATAACTCAAATAACACAGCACCAACAGTTGTGGTTCTTGCACATGACAACCTTGCTGTACCTTGTATACAATTGTGCCAAGTTCCTTCAATATATCTCAAAGGGTGTTGGAGTTATGGCCATCACAAGGTTATATTGTCAGTGGAGATAACTAAAAACACCAGAGCATCAAAAGTTGTAATTCTTGAGCATGACACACCTACTTAACCTCATGTACATCTGCATCAAGTACCACCAATATGTCTCAAAGGGTATTTGAGGTATGGTGATCACAAGGCGGTCATACTGTTATATTGGAAGGGGAGATAGCTCAAATACCATAGCACCCAGAGTTGTAGTTCTCAGGCATGAAGTGTCGTCTCGACCTTGTATACAATTGTGCCAAGTACCATCAATATATCTCAAAGGCTATTGGAGTAATGGCCACCACAAGATTATATTGTCAGGGGAGATACTTAAAAAACCAGGCCAACCAGAGTTATGGTTCTTGCACGTGACACACCTGCTTAACCACATGTACAACTGTACCAAAGAACATCAATATATCTCAAAGAGTATTGGAGATGTGGCCATCACAAGGTAGTGATTCTATTTTATTGGAAGATGAGATAACTAAAAAACCATGGCACCAAGAATTGTTGTTCTTGTGCATGACACACCGTCTCGGCCTTGTGAACAACTGTGCCAGATACCATCAATATATCTTAAAGGATATTGGAGTTATGGCCATCACAAGGTAGTCACTCAATTTTATTGGAAGGGAAGATAACTAAAAAACCATGGCAACCAGAGTTGTGGTTCTTGTGCATGACACGTCGTCTCAGCCTTGTGAACAACTGTGCCAGGTACCATCAATATATTGGAGATATGGCCATCACAAAGTAGTCATTCTATTTTATTAAAAGGGGAGATAACTCAAGAAGTATGCCATCGAGAGTTCTGGTTCTTGCGCTTGACACGCCGTCTGAGCCTTGTGAACATCAATGAATCTCACAAAGGGTAAAGGAGTTATGGCAATCACAAGGTTGCATCTACGGACGGATGGATGGACGGACGTTCTCACAAATGGATACTTATGTGGCTATTTTGAGCAAGATTGATACTTAGGTGGCTAATTTTAACCACATAACAGACCTTTTATGTGTCTAACGGAATAAATCGCACTTTCTCTCATTGACTTACATTGATTCTGTCCAAGTTCATAGCCACCTATCTATCCATTTGTGTGTACGGAGAGACGGACGGACGCCAGGCTGATCGCTATATCCCCCGAACCTATTCGGCCGGGGGATAAAAATGACGATTTTTAGCAAAGTAGGGGACATAACTTTGTAAGTAATTGATCGACATCGCTAGTTATCGAACGCATCCGAGCTCTTAACCTCGGCTTAATTGTATGCAAGTTTCAGGACGACCCGATCAAAACTGGAGGGGCTACGGTGATGACAAGGTAAAAATAGGTATTTTCAGCAATCAAGGAGACGTAACTCTATGATTAATGGGCTGTCTTGTTCGGTTTTCAAACTCATCTGAGATTTTATCCCCAGCCACCTTACATTTAAGTTTCAGACAGACCCGATAAAAACTGAAGGCGCTACGGTTATGACAAGCATTTTCCCATTGTAAGTCTATGGGACCTTGTGGTTGCCATCGTAACCAAAGTTTTCGTTCGATTTCGAAAAAAAGCTTATGTCATCAACGCCCCATCGGAGGCATGCTAGAGATGAGAAAAGGTTGAGATCAGCTTGAAGGTTGCATAGATGTGTGGACGGACGGACGACCAATGTGTCAAATGTGTGGACGGACGGACGACCCACTATATTTTAAGCTGCCCTGGAGCCGTCGGCCCAGGTGAGCTAAAAACTCAGTATATGAAGATATTTCACGAATTTGGACTAACGAATGATTCGGCGATGATTTATTAGTTTTGGGTTTACACGAGTTGTTACAAAATGGAATATAGGAAGCTTTTATCACATGAACAAGTCCGTGAAATGATCACCCCCTAAAACCGAATGGGAGTTCGAGAGCGATTTAAATAAACCTGAAGCTTTCATGGCAATCGAACTAAACGTTACGAAAACACGCCTTTTCAAATGTAATGGAAAATTTTACTTTAAAAAAAAACACTAAAAAACGAAAATTTTCAGCTGAAAATTTCTATTTTTCATATTTTTGCTCGAAATATAGATTGTGGGAACTTGTTAGAAAAAGCCTTCTAACGAGTTTCCACTACCAGTGGTTTTGAGCAGAAATGAGGAAAATAGTAAACACCCCTGTAAACCCCAGTTTTACTATTTAAAAGTGGGGTTTAAGCGGGTTAAAATGTATAGGCTTGTTTTCGTGATGTCACGTGTACTCTTTTGAACCGCCACCTGGTTCTAACAAGCGCCCACAACTTTGCTCGTTTATATAAGAAAAATATCAAGCACATTCTGCAGAAAAAAAAATCATTTTTGAGATTTTAAAAAATGCACTATGTCGCACGGGAGTACCGAATTTCAAAATCACCAGCTTACAGTTTAAAGTACACGTTTAAGCCGTAATAAGCCAATGCGCGATAATACCACAAAGCCTATATTTTTCTAGTTTTTTTTTATCAGATTTTATTTCACGAAAAGCCAACAGAATCAAAATCACCACCTACGGAAGTCGAGTTTAAAGTATGACGTCATGGTAACCAATAATACGTCGAACTCCGACAATCCGCGACGTTCTGGGGTATTTCCAATTGTTAGGATGGTGACTGTGTCTCCCACATCAGCACTGGAACTGATCTCAATCATTGGATAAAGACCTCGGATATAATCTGAAAAGGACGAATAGAATTTGAGTACATTCACTTTATAATTTCGTGTCTTTTATTTCGCGGTATTTAGTTGAAGCAAGACTGTACTAACCCTTCTCTTGCTGAATATTCAGATTAACAACACCCATTTCTGACTTTGAACCAATCAGATTACTTGATGTAATTTATTCCTACAAATTCATAAATTGAATGTCAGTGTATATCCTGATCAGATGGCTTCTTCAGAAGCCATCTAATCTGGATCTACACTGTTTCCAAAGATAGGGTTTGTCGTGAACAGCATGATAAAAGCTAATCTACCTGTGAATTGTCACATCTAACAGTTTCACCTATTTCGCTTTTAAGGGGAATGGGAACACCTGGCAGATTTTTCGCCATTTTTCAAAGGGAGACAACTTTCGGAACTTCCTGTTCACTTTTCTATAAGCTCAACCCCACGGAAAAAGGGGTCAACCCTTAAAGGAAAGAATTTGCTCCTTCGGAGCAAATTCTTTTCTTTAAGAGTTGACCCCTATTGACATGGGAGACAAAAATACTTTTGCAAGAGTTGCCTCCCCTGAAGGTGTTCCCATTCCCCTTAAATAATTAAGGGGAATGGATACACCTTCAAGGGAGGCAACTCCTGAAAAAAAGTATTTTTGTCTTCTGTGTCAACCTATAGGGTTTTACTCTTAAAGGAAAGAATTTGCTCCTTACATAGGGGTCAACTCTCAAAGAAACGAATTTGCTCCTAAGGAGTAGACCCTTTTTCAGCAATGAACAGGATGTCCCGAAAGTTGTCTCCCTATGAAAATGGCGAAAAATGTGCAAGATAATCCCATTCCCTATAAACCTGAGTCCAAACTAAACACAAAGCACTGACAGCACCGGTGTGTCGATGTGTTTTTTGTTTTACCCTTCAATTCCCGTACTGTGAGCATAAACTGTTTATCAATGTCCCAGCACATACGCTGAGTCAGTGCTTTACCGTTAGTATTCTTTTACGCAGCACTCTGACATCAGAACGACAAGAACAGCGCGGCATGTAGGACATTATGTAACATTCATCGGAGATTGCCGATAATTATTGGTTTTCCGGGACACATGCTGACAGTCATGCTACCTGTATGAAATGATTACCGATTTGCATTAGCTTTATAAGGAAAACTTCATTTAAACCTTTATAACTTTAATACATTTAAATGTAGAATTGAAGTTTTGTTATATTTTTATAGAAAAATCCTAGAGCTTTCTATTGATATATTTTTGTGTGATTTGGAAAAGATCTTCTTGCTTCCCTATTGTATTTAGTTACAGCCCTGTATTTCCCTTAATGGTGTCATTACAAATAGCGAAATCGTGTATCTAAGCGATTTTGGACTAGATTTATTCTTAAATTAATTTTGTAAAGTTTTAAATTCTGTTGGATCCAGATAGTGAATTTTCCAAACTTTACAAAGATATAAGTTAGACTATTCTGACATTTTATCTTTTTGCTTCCCCGTATTAGCAAAATTGCGCTAGAACCGAGTTGCACTATTGAACTTTTCGGTCGAAAATTGCCTAAGTCCACACAGTTACTATTCACAATAGCTTGAAATTGATGTTTAAACATACTGGCAGAAAATTGGCGTTCCGCATTTTTTGGAAATATTCGTCATAGGAAAAAATGTCATTGGGATACAAAATTTTATTTTTGCAGAAATCTTATTTAAAACAATTTTTATTTGATCTTAAAATTTGTTAAACTTCATATTTCCACCAATAAAGCACACTATATATGGAAATAAAAGATTACGAAATTTTCAACTGTGCTTTTTCAAAATATTGCTGTGGTCCCAAAAGAAATTATACGTTAGTGTCAAAAGACAACACAAAAAATGCATTATTATTTATTTTGAAAACAATAAATAAATAAATAAATCATTATGTTAACACACCCATGCCAAAAAAGGGCAACTTTTCATGGCTGTAAAAATGGCATTTATCAGATGATAAATTGTGATATTTTTCTTATTTCTGCTCCAAACATATACATTGTGGGTGCTCGTTAGAACCGCCTCAATGAGGCGGTTCTAAGCTCGTTAGAACCGCCTCAATGAGGCGGTTCTAACGAGTATCCACAAACTATGTTTTGGAGAAGAAATAAGAAAAATAATATTTTCCTTGAAAACCCCACTTTTCTCTATATAAAGTTGGGTTTACAATGGTACACATTTCGTGGACGTGTAAAGGTAATAAATTAATAAACAAATAAAATCAGTTTCATCCAAACATTATGATAACATGCTGATATTGCTCATCCCAGTGTAGGGAGGGGTTGTCTTTGATAAACATTTTTTTTTTCAGATAATTATGGTTAAATGTCAGATCACGATGCGCTTTGCCTTATTTTAAACGCTCTACAGTTTTAACCCATTTATGCCTAGTCGACTGTTCTACTATATATTTTAAACATGCCCATTTCCACTTTTAGGGGTGTCTGATTGCTTTTATTTTTCTTATTTTTTGTCAGAAATACCCATGTTCATGGAAACAGTGTAGGTCCTGATCAGACTCCGCATTCTGACCGTCTGATGTGGGACTGCACTGTTTGCCAATATCCATTTTATGGGACTCTAGGCTTAGTTAAATGGGTTAATCAGACAATACCAATTTTCTTGGGACTTGGTTATATTAGACCCAGCAAGCAAACAGCGACCTCTCCAAAACAGCGAAAATAGTATTGGCCATGTACATCCGCGCAGTCTGATCAGAGTTTTCACTAGACGATCGAGTGATAGCAAAGGACCCAAAGGTTGTCCCAGGCGGAATGAGAAGACTCAGCCCAGACTGCGCGTGATGCGTAGGCTGATGTGCGTCTTGGCTGTACGCACATGAAGATCTAAATGAAGATTTTGCTGTACTCCGTCTTTATATTTGTTGAATTTTATGGTTTTAATGACAGTGCAGTACCTTGTATTACATAATTACGTCGATCATCAATTTCATGTTGATTTCACACCTTTATGAATATCACTGCAAATATCAAGAACTGTCGTCATTAAATGAGCCAGCCCGTGAGAAAAAGGTACTTATCGCATAGGCTAACAGCAAAGGCTCAGGCTAGCCTGCGCATACACGCCTTTGTTGTTCGCAGTCATGTAGTGTGGGCCTAGAGGAAGGTCCAGGTAAAGAGTCATGCTTCGGCTGCGCATTTGAAGAATCATAAAACAGACAATCCTAAGGACTTTTTTCTCATGCGTCGGCTCAAATGTCATATTTTATCTAAAATATTAAGATGAAAAACTGTGTTTTTTTTTCTTATTTTTGCTCAAAATACAGATTGTGGGTACATGTTAGAAACCTCGTTCTAACGAGTACCCACAATCTATATTTCAGAGCAGAGATAAGAAAAATAAGGTTTACCCCTGAAACCTCAGTATTACCTAATAAATCATAGAAAATATTCGTTGTTTTAATTCTCAGCATCATATCATTCCTGTAGAAGATAATGGGCAGTGGTCTGTTTTAAAATGGTTTTGGATAAAACACACTTGAAAAAAAAAATGTATAGATTATATACAAAAATGAACCCTTAAATTCATTCTAGTCTTCAGTCTTCAGGGAACAGAGTATGACCGATGTCTCATCTACCATTCGACTCATCACGTGAACATGCCCATTTCCACTTTAGGGGTGTCTGGTTGCTTTTATGTTTCTTAATTTTTGTCAGAAATACCCATGTTTCATGCAAACAGTGTAGGTCCTGATTAGACTCCACATTCTGACCGTCTGATGTGGGACTGCACTGTTTGCCAATATCCATTCATGATACTCTAGGCTTAGTTAAATGGGTTAATCAGACAATAGCAACTTTCTTGGGACTTGGTTATATTAGACCTAGCATCTCCCAAGACAGCGAAATTAATATCAGCCATGTACATCCGCGCAGTCTGATCAGATTCTTCACTAGACGATCGAGGGATAGCAAAGGACCCAAAGGTTGTCCCAGGCGGAAAGAGAAGACTCAGACCAGACTGCGCGTAATGAGTAGGCTGATGTGAGTCTTCGCTGTACGCACATGTCTAAATGAAGATCTTGCTGTGCACCGGCTTAATATTTGTTGAATTTTATGGTTTTAATGACAGCGCCTACAGTATCTTGTATTACATGGTCTCCGGACGTTAGCCCCCAGGACATTTGACCCCCAATGACTTAATCTAAAAATGGACATTTGCCACCCAGTTGAAAATGCGACCCGGACATTTGCCCCCCAGAGCTTATTTTTGGTATGGACACCTGCCCCCCAGTGCTTATTTTACAGGTGGACAATTGCCCCCACTGCTTATTTCAGAAAGGGACATTTGCCCCCCAACCTGGCTAGACAAGGATATTCATTACACAGACTTGTATATAGCTGCATAATTTACATGATAGCGTTTTGGTTAAAATTTTACAGCCCATTCAAGATCATTTCACTTTCTTCAAGAATTAACCATCAGTGTATCCAGTGTAGAAAACACTCGAGTAAAGGCGTCTGACACTGGTCCCTCAGTGAGGCCCAAACTCAATATATGGTTCTGTAGCTGACTTGCTTAACCCTTATCCGTCTGAATAAATTAAGCATCTCCAATTGTTGACTGCTAAGCATCATTCTTGGTATATTTTTGTTAACTGAACAAATTGCATGACAAATAGTATAGATCCCTATCAGATATGGCATCTGATCGGGATCTATACTGCTTTCTAACGTAGGGGTTGTCCATAACAGCAGGTTATTATGGGATTCATATTTTTATAGAAGAAGTAATTTATTGCTTTCCATTTTGTATTTCTGATGATAATAAACCAATAAATACATTGTTTTCCTCCCTTGTGATAGCCCTGGTCTATCGGGGGGGGGGGGGGGGGGGCAAATGGCCCTTTTTGAAATAAGCAATGGGAGGCAAATGTCCACCTGTAAAATAAGCACTGGCGGGGGGGGCAGATGTCCATACCAAAAATAAGCTCTGGGGGGCTGGGGGCAAATGTCCGGGTCGCATTTTCAACTGGGGGGCAAAGGGCAAATGTCCATTTTTAGATTAATTCATGGGGGGGGGGGGCAAATGTCATGGGGGGCAAATGTCATGGAATCGTATTACATAATTACGTCGATCATCAATTACATGTTGATTTCACACCTTTATGAATATCACTGCAAATATTAAGGACTGTCGTCATTAAAATGAGCCAGCCCATGAGAAAAGGGTACTTATCACATGGGCGAAAAACAAAGGCATACGCGCAGTCTCGTCAGAGCCTTTGTTGTTCGCAGCCATGTTATGTGGGCCAGGTAAAGAGCCATGCTTCTGGCCCTATTAATTGACTGCGCATAAATAAATCATAAAACGGACAATCCTAATGAGTATTTTCTCATGAGTTGGCTCAAAGGTCATAATTTTGTATTTGAATGGAATATCATACAGTATGAAATAAAGATACATATCCAACATTCGTTTCTCTCTCTCTCTCTCTCTCTCTCTCTCTCTCTCTCTCTCTCTCTCTCTCTCTCTCTCTCTCTCTCTCTCAGGCTTAATATACCTGCCACTGTAGCAGAAATGAAGATATATTTTTTACATAACAAAGAAAAAAAATAAATAATTTCTTTTAATTGGGTTTTACGGCTTTTCAAGAATATTTCACATACATAGAGCCGATCGTTTATCAAAGGTAGGCGAAAACCGGAGTGCCCCGAGAAAAAATACATTGTCTTCCTCCGTAAGGAGAACTTGCCTTTCTCAACAGAATCAGAATCAGAATTGTTACTGGTGACACGTCAAATGACATTCATACACCAGGACCTGTAATTGTTTAAAAAGATATTTTTGAGCTTGGTGACCTTACCAATTTAAGAATATTTCGCAAATATCGAGCACAACGTTCATCTTTAGATAGCGAGCACAGGACTATCCAGATAAAATCGTCATGTACATAATTAAATAATTGCATTAAATTGCAGGGGTATAAATATTGTTTCTTCATATTTCTGCTCAAAAATAAAGTTTGTGGGTACTCGTTAGAATCCGCAATCTACGTTTTGAGCAATATAATATATTTAACAATTTAGCATCTGATAAATGCTATTCCTTTAGCCATGAAAGATAGCAATATTTCGCATAAATTTTGTTTGTTTGTTTTGTTTGAGGTTTAACGTCCCCGTCACCAATGTAAACATCACGAAAACACGCCTATATAATTTTGACCCCATTGAACCCCACTTTTATACAGTAAAACTGGGGTTTGCAGGGGTAAACCTTATTTTTCTTATTTCTGCTCCAAAATCATCGAGGCGGTTCTAACGAGTACCCAAAATCTATATTTAAGAGCAGTAATAAGAAAAATATCACATTTTTTCATCTTAAAATTTTCAATTTTCCGGCGATAAAGGTTACAATGTATTTGTATAGGCGTGTTTTCGTAATGGTCATTTTGGAGACGTTGCTTCCAATTGTGTGGGACTTTTACCCGACATTGAGATGAAATGACATCTCAAGCCCTGTCGCCCAATGAAACCAATACCCTGTCGCCCAATGAAACCAATGGACGGTCCGCCTCGCACCGCGGTTCATGGACAGGCTGAGATCCTCTAAGCGGTTTACCAGTACTAGTGTGCGGGCCGGATTTAGCTCTGCGTGGAAGCATCATGCAGCCCATATATTTCTTTAAGCCCCTATGGGCGGGGGCTGATTTCGCATAGATATGTTATCCTAAGTGTATAACTAAAGATCTAGTACACATTTGTTCCCAATACAAAAACTTTCAAATCTCACGAAACGGCGAGATTCTCGTTCAGAAATATACAGGTAAATCAGAATGCTTCTAATAATACAGGTAAGGGAGACCACTTGTCCCGATGGTCAGCGGTCAACGGGGAAATAACTGCAATAAAGGATTATGCTTATTGTATGGATTTAGTTCCCTTGTAGACTGCGTTAAAATAAGTTCCGTATGCTATTTTCTATAAATAGCAGCTACCTGGATTTCCTACAAGTCATTGATAGTTTTGTTTGTTTGATTTGAAGTTTCACGTCCCCGTGAACACAGTATAAGTCATTTTGGAGGCGTTTCTTCAAATTTTGTGGGACTTTTACCCGACAATGAGATGAAATGACAGCTCAAGCCCTTCCGCCAAATGAAACCAATAGGGTTTATTTGCAAGGACGGTCCAACTCGCACTACTTTCCCTGGGCATGCTTAGAACCTCTAAGCGGTTTACCAGTACTAATGTGCCGTTGGTTTCAGCTCTGCGTGGAAGAATCATGCAGCCCACTTTTTTCTTGAAGCCCAGTGGGCGGGGGCGGGGATAGTAACGTGAACAACAACAATAAAAAGGTTCTGTGATTATTACTTTTGTGCCGACTTACAACCAATCGACCCAAAAAAGTCATTGATGTAACTCTTGAATGAAAAATTGGCTTTTCAAAGGGGTCTACTGATGAAGGACAGAAGTGTCTCCCCGAGAGCCAATTTCCTTCAAGAATAAACTCCTATGTACAGTAACGCTCCTATAACTGGAACACGGATGGCTCGTTTAGCAAGGCTTAGATGAACTCGCCATGAAGTCCCTAGAGATTCCATCCAATTGCTCTACATATCCACATATTTACATTTCCAGTGTGAAGTATAGCGTAAACCTATAGAAAACAATGTATTTCAGACTGCCATGAACGCATCGAGTCACATGATTTTCTGTGACGTCAAGTGACGTCGGTCTAAATCATGGTTCTCTCCGGGTGTTGGTGACATTAACAATGTTCCGCTCTTTGCAGATAAACGTGTAAATGTTTTTCAGCTTTGAAAGGTCGCCGTATACGCATTTTTATCGCCCATTGATGAGGGGCAAAGAATGTAAATATCAAAAATAAACATATTTTGTCTGCTTTTCATGAAAGTATGAAAGACAGTCGATACCAAAGTTTACATGAAGACCTCCGGGGTCCATTTACTTTGCACGTGACCCACTGCGTTCATACGTTCAATGACAAAAGAAAAATAAATTCGGGTTCCTGATGTTTTTGTTTTTTTTTTGTTGTTGTTGTTTTGTTTTATTTTTGTTTATTGTTTGTTTGTTTTTTATTTGTTTTTGTCATTTTCGAACATCAAAGGTTCTCAGTGACTCTCGTAAGAACAATCTCAAATAGCTGGCTCCGTAGAGTACCCAAAGCCAATGTGTTTAACAAACATAAGGCAATTTTTTACCAAAAACTCTTACAATTCTATCTGGCATATGATGAGACAGCTTACATCCAAGCCTCCCGCCCATCGGGGTCAGTAAAAATAGATTGGGCTGCACGGTGCTTCCACGCGGAGCTGATACCGCACCACCTAGAAATTCTAAGCATGCCCAGGCAAAGTGATGCGAGTCGGCCCGACCATGCATATAAACCCTATTGGTGGGCATGAAATGTCATTCCATCTCAATGTCGGGTAAAAGTTCCACAAAATTGACAGAACTTTCTCCAAAATGACCTTAAGAGTGTTGACGGGGACGTTAAACCTAAATTCAAACAAAACTCACACACACCATTTTTAATGACGCAGGACTGATAACAAACGTTACGTAAAACGACGAATAAAGAAAAAAAAAAGAAACTACGAATGACGCGATGGGTGGGATAAGAAAACAAAAGAATCAATAAACGAATGTATCATTTGAATGTTAATTACTACGGAACCCTGGAAGGGACATGCAATTTATTTTATTATGTTGCGCGAACTAAACAACACAATATATTGTCCGCACAAGTTATTATCATGTGCGCCCAAGATAATATATTGTTCGCACAACTCAATAGCTTGTGCGCACAATATATTATCTTGTTTGCAAAACATAGATCTTGGACTGACAACATAATATCTTGTGCACACAACATATTATCTTGTGCGCACAACACATTATTTTGTGCACACTAGATATTATCTTGCGCTTGTGCATACAAGCTAGTATCTTGTTCGCACAACATATTATCCTGTTCGCACAACATATCATTTTGTAAGCACAATTTAATCAGTCATATAAGATATTATGTTGTCCGCACAAGATCTATGTTGTGCAAACAATATAATATCTTGTGCGCACAAGATACTAAGTTGTGTGAACAAGATATTATCTTGTCCGCACAAGACAATAGGTTGTGCGCACAAGGTTTACTTTCTTTATTTCTTTCTATCTTCTTTATTTCTTTCTAATTCTTTATTTCTTTCTTTCTACTTATACTGCGATCGGTCAAATTTTACCACTACTCACAGGTGTACAATACACACACACCAGTTTGCAGGGTTGAAAGCCTACACAGTAATCATGTAACTACGGTAGGGGTCTTTAACCTGCACAAGAGACGACTCTTCCTGCACAGTTGGGCCTCCAGTTAATGTACTGATCCGAAGGACGGCGCACTTTTTTGGCATTCATCCCATAAAATGATGCAAATGGAGCGTATTCGGACTCCAAAATAATCACCGCCTCGGGGGATCGAACCGGGGGCCTCTAGCAGCAGAGGCAAGTGCAATAACCACTGAGCTATCACGCTCCTTCACAAAACGTATTAAAAAAGAAATTACATGTACCTTCCAAGTAAATAACGCCATGTATTAAATTCGGATTAAAATATGCAACCTAGTTAGATGCACCCATGACGTTACACGTACGACGTCCTTAATGACGTCGCGTTTACTAATGGCAGAATATTGACATTTTTGTTAAAAAAAAATCTCGTGCATAAAATTCGTTCTAGTGTCATATGATAAATAGAATCTTACTTTCGTGTTCATAAATATTATTAACTTTATTAAACTCGTTGAAGGAAAGGCATTTTATCCCTTTTCCTCAACTCGTTTAATGTTGGTGTGTCGGGGTAACTGTTTTCTTCTTCTTCTTGGTTTAGTATAATTCTACATGAGTTTTTGGACAACATGGAAAAGATGAATCTAGTATATAGATACACCTGTGGACACAAAACCGTTCAAACTCCTATGAAATAACTTTCAATGAATCTCTTTGCATCAAGTTAGTTTGAGAAGCAAATGTCAAACTAGATCAAGAAATTGATTTGTCTCATTTTGGCAAACACTTTCGGATTGCAGGAGTCAGCAATGAAATGTACATCACCTTGTGTTTTGAACCAGTTGACTGATAGGATGTTAGGATTTATTGGATGATGCTTCAAGTCATAATGAAATGAATCTCATCAAAGTTTGAACGCTGTGTCCACGGGTGTGAGTGAGTGAGTTTTAGTTTTACGTCGCACCAACAGCTAAGGTCATACGGAGAAGGGACCTCGGTTTAAAGACTCATCCGAAAGTCTGGAGAAGCCCGGGATCGATCCTGCGATCCCTTGTTTACAAGGCGAGTAGCGTAACCACTGCACCACGGAGGCTTCTATTGTGTCCAAGGGTGTATCATTTACAACACCATAAAGTTCTGTAATGGAAGACCAGGTGGGTTTTCTTCGGGTACTTTGTTTTCGCCCATCTCTGATAATTTAACGGCTCGATATGAGTTAAATTATCTTGAAAGGGCCAAAACCAAACAACACCACAAAGGTGGAGATAAACATAGACTCTGTCCACATCAAATCTTTTGACATTCGTATGTATATTTGCAGCACAGATGAATGTATTTATGTCATGAAATAGATTAATAAATAAATAAATTATTCAAGCTCGTTTAATAAATTCAGTAATGCATGAGCATATAAATTACAGGCAATGGTCAAATAAAGCAACCGATCACCCGTGTTCGATGCAAACTGAGAAATCAACAGTGTATGGTTCCTTACGAAAACATGCATATTCAAATATATTGAAAATCCTACCACCAAAAACTGATTTTTTTCAGATAAAAAAAAAATCTGATACTTTTCAAGTTTCCACTCAAAACATAGGTTGTGGATACTCGTTAGAACCGCCTCGCTGAAACGGTTCTAACGAGAACGGACAATTAAAGTTTCGGGCAGACATAAGAAAACTAACGTTTAACCCCACTTTAAAATGTGGGGTTCAAAATTATATAGGCGTATTTTCGTGATGTAACATAAAAAGACAAAACGCAGAAGAACATGTACCTTGTTTCCGATTTAGCCCTCGACCATCGGGGCTCGGAGAAATAGAGTGGGCTGAATCAGGCTTCCACGCAGATCTGAAACCGACCGTACATGAGTACTGGTAAACCGCCGACAATGTCTAAGCATGGCCAGGCAAACATGTGCGGGTCGGAGCGTCAATGTATATAAACCCCGTTGGTTTCATTGGGCGGTAGGCCTTGACATATCATTTTATCTTCATGTCAGGTAAAGGTCCTACAAAAATGAAAGCAAAGTTTTCAAAATAAACTATATAGTGTTGACGAGGCCGTTAAACCTCAAATCAAACAACAACCTCGTTTTTGTCAAAATCCGGTACCCTTGGTTTGAATTTTGACTTGATTTTACGCTTTACCCAATCAACATTATTTTGGTCACAACGAGCCGGACAGGCTCACACATACATGTAATTTAAGCGGTAAACATGTACAGTGCACATTCTGCCACCTACCCTTCTTTAATCAGCGGAAGGGAGATAATGCCCGTAAGAAATATTTCATGATCAATCTCGACGAAAGAATGTTGCCCACTCGGCGGTGATCCAATCAGAGCGCTTCCGACCGAGCCACCGAGGCCGGCCTCGGGTTTAAATATGTGTGTTCTTATCAGTGACAGGTGTCTGTTTGTTTGTTTGTTTGTTTGATATTCGAGGTTAATCGTCCGTCAACACTGAATAGGTCATTTTGGAGATGTTGTTTCCAATTGTGTAGGACTTTTACACGACATTGAGATGAAATGACTTCTCAAGCCCTGCCGCCCAATGAAACCAATAGGGTTTGTAAGTATGGACGGTCCAACTCGCACCGCTTTGCCTGGACATGCTTAGATCCTCTAAGCGGTTAACCAGTACTCGTGTGCGGTCGGTTTCAGCTCTGTGTGGAAGCATCATGCAGCCAATCTATTTCTTCAAGCCCAGATGGGCGTGGGCCTCGGTGACAGGTGTAAAGTTCTATAACCTAAACCTATTACACAGCACGAGAACAAGTCCGTGAAATGAACACCCCTAAACCCCACTTTATACATAGGAAACTGGGATTAACGGGCGGGGGATATATATTATTTTTAAGTATTTCTGCTCCAAGACTTAGGTTGTGTGTACTCGTTAGATCCGCCTCAATGAGGCATAAGGCGGTCCTTATGAGCACCCACAACCTATGCTTGCAGTATAAATAAGAGGAACATCACAGATTTTCATCAGAAAAATAGCCATGTTAGAGATGTGAAAAAAAAAATGCAGGATTCCGCAAGATGATCCTTTGGTATACTTACAGTGACATGTTATACTATTCGGCACGCCGGTCATGACTAGTTTATACTAATTTATTTTAGTTCGATTGCGATGAAAGCTTTAAGCTTATTGAATCGCTCTCGAACACTCATTCCGGGTGTTTTCACGCGCGAGAGAGAGAGAGGCAGTGGCTTTTAGACCACTGCTACCCATTTACACCTGGGTGGAGTGGGGCAGTGTCATTACGTGTCTTGCCCAAGGACACACCTCGATACCGGTGGCGGATTCGAACGCACAACCTCTCGATTATGAGTCGAACGCGCTAACCACTGCGCTATCGAGGCTGGTCATGACTATCTGGAGATGCAAAAATAAACAGCTAAAAAGCAAAAAAGGAAATATGGACATAATTTCCACAAGTTAATTTTTACGTCCTCTTACTCGCAAACACAGATTTATACTGAAGAGACGTCGTTTATTTAAGAAATAGATCAGCTCTAGCTGTGATTTGTTGTGTAATAAATCACAGTTTGGAGGTCAGTTGTAAAGTAGACAAATCACAAGCGCGTAGCGCGCGTGATTTGTCTACTTACAACTGACCGACAAACTGTGATTTATTACACAACAAATCACTGGCTAGAGCTGACCTATTTCGATTCTAACACGCTGAAAATCGGCAATAATGTTGTTGTTTCCTTCAAAATCTCACAACTCTTCGCCATTGTTAGAAGAAATCCCGCTACAATTATCGACTGAAACACATGTATTTATATCCTTTTTTAACGTTTTCGATGCGAGAAAATGACGTTACACCGTCTAACGTCAAGGAAATCGACTAGTGACGTCATAAATTTGCAGTTTTAATGACGTCACACGTCACGCTCTTCCGAGCTGTGATTTGTTGCAGAATAAAACACAGTTATTTTGCATTGCCAATATAGGCGCGCTGTGTTAGAATTTATGATTGAGAGAAAAACGACATTTGTATTTAGGTTTCAGAACTTTTCGTGCTTTTGAAACGTTTTTAACACGAATGCGCACACTATACCGTACCATACACGTTAAAAGGGCGATAACTTTTTAGGACTTTTGTTGTGTGTGTGTGTGTGTGTGTGTGTGTGTGTGTGTGTGTGTGTGTGTGTGTGTGTGTGTGTGTGTGTGTGTGTGTGTGTGTGTGTGTGTGTGTGTGTGTGTGTGTGTGTGTGTGTGTTAACTTAGTCCCTCCGAAAGCGGAGTATGTATACTATCACATTGGGGTAAATGCTTTCCTTTTGTAGTAGACCCATATTCATTTGGAAAACAAAATCAGTGCGATTCCGCTAGAAAGACCATCTAAAATTAAGACCATTTCTGCTTTGAAAACCTTATTTATTAGGTTCAGCTATTCTTGCTTTGTGTTTTTGGCATACGGGGTCCTCTGGTCAGAGACAACCTTTCGGACTGTTCCATCATGTTATCAAGTCCGTGAAATGACCAGCTACCTAAACCCCACTTTATATAGAGAAACTGGGATTTACGAGGTTTATCCTTATTTTCTTTATTTTTGCTTCAGGACATAGGTTGTGGGTACTCGTTTGAACCGCCCCTCATCGAGGCGGTTCTAACGAGTACCCACACTCTATATTTAAGAGCCGAAATAAGAAAAATAAGGTTTACACCTGAAAACCCCAGTTTTACTATATAAAAGTGGGATTCAAGGGGGTCAAAAATAATATAGGCGAGTTTCGTGATGTAAAAGGTGGTCTTAAAGGAGGAATTCGACTTTCATTTTTTCTTCTTTTTTTTTTTTTTTTTGTAAAAATTGCGTCCCCTGATGGCGTAATCCAGTCACTTTTTAGTGTTTAACACCAACACGTCGAAGTATTTGCATAAGTAAAGATGAAGCTTTCTTAAACAAACCAAGTAAGAGAATCAAACTACTTACTTCTATATAAACAGAAAGCAATACAGATCAGACGGAGAATACGAAAGTCAAGAGTTGCTTTGAACAAAAATTCAAACAAAATCCTTAAGCCTTTCTTTTTTTTCTTCTTCATTTTAGACTGAAAAAATAACAGATTGGGTGGAGCATATGAACGGAAACGGGTTCCTTTGACCAAAAAATAAAACAAATATTAATAACCCTTTCATGTTTTTTTTTTTTTTTTTTTCTTCACTTTTATCAGGTAGTCTGGCCCAGAAAATCTTGAACACTCAATAGTTTTTCAGTTCTGTTCTGTGATGTAGTCCTTGCATCTAAAGTATTCACCCCCTCCCCCACCCCACCCCACCCCACACACTCCTTTATTTCAGAACATTTACAAAGTAAAAACAGAGTCATGTCAATTAAAAATGTATTAGGACATGTACGCTAGGCAAAGACCCGTAGCAGCATGCGCATCACGTGAACAAGTCCTTGAAATGAACAGAAACCTCCCCCTAATCCCAATTTCTGCTCAACGACATAAGTTGTGGTTCTAGCAGGCACAGCACCACTATGTTTGCTGTGTAAATATAAAAAATCACAAGGATTTCATCGGAAAAGTAGCCATTTTGGAGATGTGAAAAGTGCCCTGTCTAGGGCATCACGAAAACAGGCTAATACAATTTGACCACCTTGAAACTCACTTTTGTATGTTTTAACTGGGGTTTACAGGGGTAAACCTTATTATTTGTATTTCTGCTCTAAAATATAGATTGTGGGTTCTCGTTAGAACCGCCTCGACGAGGCGGTTCTAACGTGTACCCACAATCCACATTTTGAGCAGAAATAAGAAGAAAATCACAATTTTTCGTCTCAAACTTTTCGTTTTTCAGTGTTAAAATTTACAATGTATTTGTATAGACGTGTTTTCATAATGGGATGTGCTATCGGAAAGGCAGTAATCTGATCTGGGTGTTCTCAGTGGGTTAGATAAATGCCCGTTGGCCGAAAATGTAGTAATTTCTTCATTTTGAAATTTTACTTCATTATGCGTTGGCGTAGTCAACGCGAAATGAAGTAAAAAAAAACATATTTCATTTCGCGTTGATATGCACCATATCGACGCAAAATGAAGTAATGATGGAAGTACGTAGCTGTCTATGAAAGGAGACCAAAGACCTAGGAAGCAATACAGGTAAATTCCAATATTAAGACCACATTTGAGACAGCTAAATGATAAACCTCGATTCACAGAAACAAAAATGACTTAGAACGCAGTAGGCCTACGCAAGAGCTCTTTGCCTATACGTCATAACTACTGGCTGCTTGAACTGCATACTTTTATATGAACTTCTCACCACATGTTTTCGACCTTCCTCGCTCCTTTTCTGTTGATAATGCGCCGTCATTCTACTTATAAAGTCTCCACATGCATGTTTTAGCCTTAAATATTTGGGTTACTTTTGTTTATGTGATGTTTGAAAAAGTGTGCCATCTCTCAAAGCAAAATACATGTGCATTTTTTTTTAATTAGAACCGACCTCATACTGTCGACGCATATTCGCCCCCGCCCATCGGGGCTTGAAGAAATAGATGGGCTGCACGATGCTTCCACGCAGAGCTGATACCGACCGCACATGAGTACTGGTTATCTGCTTAGAAGGTCTAAGCCTGCCCAGGAATACTGCTGCGAGTCGGCCCATCCATGCATATAAACCCTTTTGGGTTTAATTGGACGGCAGGGATTGAGATGTCATTTAATCTCAATGTCGGGTAAAAGTCCAACAAAATTGGAAGTAACGTCTCCAAAATGACCTAAATAGTGTTGACGGTGACGTTAAACCTCAAATCAAACAAACAAACTGTCGACACATAATGAAGTAAAATTAAGTATGCCACCTATCACCGCATAATGAAATAATTATTTCGTTTTGCGCAAACCTCTTAGTATCGACGCATAATGAAGTAAAAACTACATTTTATTTCATTTCGCATTGAGTATGCCAACGCATAATGAAGTCAAAATTTCAAAATGAAGAAATTACTACATTACTGCATTATGCGTTGTATCAACCGTCACTTAAGAAATGAAATTTATTTTTCTGCAGTTCATGGAAGTATGAACGCAGTGGGTCGCGTGCAAAGTAAATGAACCCCGAAGGGGTTCATGTCAACTTTGCTCGCGACCAAATGTCGTTCATACTTTCATGAAAAGCAGAAAAATTAAGTTTATTTTTTATATTAACATTATTTGCCCCTCATCAATGGGCGAAAAAATGCTTGTATGGCAAACTTTTAAAGCTGAAAAACATTTACACGCTGTTTTTCTACAAAGAGCGGAGCAGCGTTGACGTCATCAACGCCCGTAGAGAACAATGGTTTAGAATGACGTCACTTAACGTCACTGAAAATCATGTGATTCGATGCGTTCATGGGCCTATGAACGCAATTGTTTTCTATAGGTTTACATTAGACTTTACACTGGAAATGTAAATGTATAGGAATATCTTTTATTTGTTTTTTGTTTGATTTGGGGTTTAACGTCCCAATCAACACTGTAAAGGTCATTTTGGAGGCGTTGCTTCCAATTTTGTGGGACTTTTACCCGACATTGAGATGAAATGACATAACCAGTACAGTACAGATTCTTTCGCCAGAAACTGACAACTGCCCTTCTTGCCCTTCAGCGGAAGGGAGAAAATGACCGTAGAAAAAAATCATGATCAATCTCCACGAAAGAATGTTGCCGACCCCGGCAGGTATCGAACCCGCGTTCTCCTGGTCACCAATCAGACGCGCATCCGACTGGGCTACAGAGGCCGGCTGTATGCACCGTAAACCCCCGTTTTCTCTATACAAAGCGGGGTTTGGAGAGGGCGTTCATTTCACGGACTTGTTCACGTGATATCTTGAAGTATTCGATCCATATGATACCCTTGAGCTGTATACTGAACACCATGGAATTCATACTCATAGCATAAGGAAAAGGTGGGGGTTGCATGGCATTGCGTTTAATTTATTTTTCTTGCTTTTGCCCCAAGACAAACGTTTTTGAAAGATTTGCCTCGACATCAAATAAATCATTCAGCGCAATAAAAAAAACTGTATACCCCACTTTATATAGAGAAAAATGAGTTTTACAGGAGCATATACAGTAGAACTTCGATGGCTCGAAAACCGATGGCTCGTTTACTATGGCTGACTCGAACCCGTGCTTGAGTCCCTAGAGAAATCCTCTACATAAGAAATAGTGGGGGATAATTTAGGAGATTTTCGTAATTTATTTTGCAAATGTATGCTGTGTGTACTCATTAGAACCGCCTCGAAAAGTTGTCAAAAAGTATCTCGTTATGCCTCCTGGCAGTAACCCTCAGTGGCTCGAACTATCTGTCTCGAACAGATTTTCGAGGTCCCAAAGGTGTTCGAGCCATTGAAGTTCGACTGTATTATCCTTATCATTTCAGTCCTAAATAATTCATTGTGGGGTTTTGTTTTGGAATTATCCCTTGTTGTACCAAATGGAATCTTCCGCTTTATATATGACAGGAGTCCATTCCGAAATTTAGGGCTGTCAGGTTGTGTTTTCTTCAAAATTAATTTGGGAAATGGCTTAACTTTTTACGAACAGTGTAGGCCCTGATCAGACGCCGCGTTCTGCGGCGTCTGATCTGGGCCCGCACTGTTTACCAAGGTACCCCTTTAGGGGTTTCTGGTACTGAATGGGTTAACGACACATCATCCCTTGTGGGTCATTTTGTGACGTCTCCAAGACGAAACGTAGAACAGAGATAGAAGAAATTGTAGAGGAGATGGAGATGGAGATAAACATGTGCGTGTGTGTGTGTGGGGGGGGGGGTGTGTGTGTGGGGGGGGGGGGGGGGGAAGCAGGTTAGAAAGAGGAAAATGAATGGAAGTGTAGAAACAGAAGAAATACGAACATTCCCTCTCTACCCTTACCTGCTGCAAGGACAGCAGACCTTGCTAAACTGTAAGCCAGTTTAAGTTGGACGCCACAGTGACTCAAGGTACACGTTACGTTTGATAGAGTCGCCCACGCCCATCGGGGCTTAAAGAAATATTTGGGCTGCAGGTTGCTTCCACGCAGAGCTGAAACCGACCGCACACGACTACTGGTAAACCGCTCAAGAGGATGTGAGCCTGCCCAGGTAAAGCCGTGCGAGTTGGACCGTCCATGCGTATAAAGCCTATTGGTTTCATTGGACGACAGGGCTTGAGATGTCATTTCGTCTCAATGTGGGGTAAAAGTCCCACAAAATTGGAAGCAACGTCTCCAAAATAACCCATACAGTGTTGACGGTGACGTAAAACCTCAAACCAAACAAAACAATAGAACCGCCTCATGGAACAAGCACCTACATTCTATGTGTAAATATATAACAAAGTCACATCGGAAAATTATCAGTTTATCACTTTGTGACATATAAAAAACTGCGCTATGCTACGCGAGAGTCAGGCGATTTAAACGTTTGGGGGACAAATTGTATGATTATCACGATTTCAAGACCATTGCATTATATGGGTTGCATGATGCTTCCACGAAGAGCTGAAACCTAACCGCACACAGGTACTGGTAAACTGCTTAGGGGACCCAAGCCTGCCCAGGCAAAGCGGTGCGAGTCGGCCCGTCCATGCTTATAAACCCTATTGATTTCATTTCGGCCGCAGGGCTTGAGATGTCTTTTCATCTCAATATCGGGTAAAAGTCCCACAAAATTGGAGGCAACGTCTCCAAAATGACCATTACAGTGTTGACGGGGACGTTAAACCTCAAATCAAACAAACAATACAAAGACCAATGCATTCTGGAAGAATCTTCCATTGTTAATATGTCATACTAGCAAACTAATAGGGTTTAATTTAAGCATGGTCCGACTCGCAACACTTTGCCTGGGTAGGCTCAGCTCTTCTGTAGAAGTGGTTTACCGGTACTCGTGTACGGTCGGTGTCAACTTTGCTTGGAAGCACCATTCAGCCCAATTTATTTCTCCAAGCCTCTACGAGCGAGGGCCCACGTGATGTCTGCACACACAAGACAAGTTATTTTATATAATAGTTAGGATGGCACCACGTTAACAAGTCCGAGTAAAGTAGAGTTAGGCATAAAACAAGAGAACCAAGATGTCCCTTAAACGCTCACCTGTGTCATTTGTAGCCTCTTAGAGTGCAGTAAAATTACAGTATAAAGATCACCTTTTGGACTGTTCAAACGTGGTCTTTACGACCACTTTTGGACCACCTTTGGGACTGTTCAAAAGTGGTCTTTAAGACCACTTTTGAACAGTCTCAAAGGTGGTCCCTGACCAAAGGGCATTTATTTCAGAAAGCATAAAGAAAGAATAACTGCACCCTTCTGAATAAGCTTTTTAAAGCAGTATTAGTCTTTATTTTAGGTGGTCATAATAGCAGCATTTCACTGTACTCATTGATCCGACATGACCCGGATTGGAACCTGACCAAGATAGCATCAAGTTCAATGGTGGAACAGTCCACTTCAGCAACTCAGGGGTGAAAAGGTTAACGTTAAATCCATACATTATGATAACATACCCGTGGGACATGGTGCAGTTTTTCAAATCTCCAAAATGGCTACTTTTCTGATGAAAATTCGTGATATTTTTTCTTATTTATACTGCTAACATAGGTTAAGGGTGCTCGTTCGAACCGCCTCATTAAGGCGGTTCTAACGAGTACCCACAACCTACGTATTGGAGCAGAAATAAGAAAAATGATGTATACCCCCCCCCCACCCCCGTAAACCCCACTGTTCTCTATATGAAGTGGGGTCCATGGGATGTTCATTTCACGGACTTGTTCACCTGATGTATGCCTAGCGTCATCATAAAGGGACATTAACCCTTATATGACAACGGAATATTTTAGCTAATAATGTTGGAGTGGGTTATTTCCAATGATAGGGGCATCAGGTTTGTTTTGCTGATTATACCTTCAACAAAAATTATGCACTTCAAGCAGTGTAGACCCAGATGAAACGCCACGTCATCTGTGAAATTATTGAAATTGGGCCATTGGCCTAGAAGTTTTCGTTTAAAGGTTTCTATTGTTAGCTCTGGTGGCCATTTTGTTCAGCCGAGTGGAACGATTTTAGCAATTTGGTATAGGTGTTTGTTAAAATATTTTGTAAAATGACCATGTGCCTTGGAGGAGGTGTCGTTAATAGTTTTTTTTTTTTGTTTTTTTTTTTTTTTGTTTTTGTTATTCTATTGTTAGCTCTGGTAGCCATCTTGTTCAATGATACGGAGCCACGGAGTCATTTCGTTGTAACACTATAAGACGAACATTTGTGTGAAATTATTCTGAAATTGGCTCAGTGGTTTAGGAGGAGATTAACATTTGTCGAAACTGTTTACGGATGGACGGATAGCAGGACGCTGGACGACTGACACATAACGATCACAATAGCTCACCTGGAGAACTTCGTGCTCAGGTGAGCTAAAATCAAGAAATCCCTAAAATTGGTAATACCTGCTGCAACACATTCTGTAAAATATTTTATCTATCACTTTTTTCCATGACATGGTCACATATGATTTAACAACTTTACGCCAATGGTTGGAACACCTTTGGGACCAATATGAAAACACGCCTATACAAATATATTGTAAATTTTACCGGCGAGAAGTTAAAAAAAAAATAAGATGAAAAACTGTGATAGTGTTTCTTATACATGTATCTGCTCAAAATATAGATTGTGGGTAGGCGGTTCTAACGAGTACCCACAATCTATATTTTAGAGCAGAAATAAGAACAAGAGGGCCCAATGGCCCTATATCGCTCGCCTGTGTACAAGAAAATCATTAGTGTAGGAGACCACTTGACATTGCTACATACTAAATATCTAAGCTCAGGCAAAGCGGTGTCCATGCTTATAAACCCTAATGGTTTCATTGGGTGACAGGGCTTGAGATGTAATTTCATCTCAATGTCTGGTAAAAGTCCCACAAAATTGGAAGAGACATCTCCAAAATGGCCTATACAGTGTTGTCGGGGATGTAAAACCTCAAATCAAACAAAATCTGTGCCTTATGGTTGTGGAGAAAAATATTTTTTTATTTTTTTTCCAGTATAAGTCTATAGAGGTTATGAGCCTGGAAAAGGAGGTTGTGGACCCAGCTTTTAGCCATGTATGAGACAATAGTCACATTTGATTGGATATAATTATGAAACTGATGAGAAATACTTAGCTGTTATTTTTTTTCTTGCAGGGTATTATATGTGCATTAAATACATAAAGAAAACAAAGTGAACTGTCTCCTGAATTTTCTGTTGTGATAATAATTGTACATGTGGTATCTCTGAATTTCCAAGACTGAATTTTCACTTTGAGGCAGGGTTACCTCCCTTAGACAGTTAGAATGCTTGAAATTGCCACATGACACCCTTGTTTTTTTGTATAATTTTGTAGTTGGCAGTTTGTTTACCATGTTTTGGGGTAAGAAAATCAATTTGAAATGCAGATTTATCAGGTACAGGGTCAAATATTAACATGTAAGCTTATGGAAATGTAAATAGAAGACCATAACCTAGAAGCTAATGAGCCCTGGGGCTTGGCCAATTTTGACCCAAAGGGCACGGTTGGCAGGATTTATGTAGGCGACCATTTTGTGTTGCTATATACTAAATTTCTAAGGTCTGTACTTCATGGTTTCAAAGAAGATGTTTGAAGCTTTATCCATTATAAGTTTGTTGGAGTTAAGGGGCCACAGGATTTGGACCCCAGGGGCATGATTGGCAGGATTCATGTAGGTGACCACTCGACATTGCTACATGCTAAATACCTAAGGTCTGGGACTTACGGTTTCAGAGAAGAAGATAGTTGAAGATTTTTTTCCCCATTTTTTTTTTTTTTTTTATTTTAAGGGCCCTGTGGTTTCAGAGAAGAAGATTTTTGAAGTTTCTCCAATTGTAAGTCTATGGAAGCTAAAGAACCCTTGGGCGGGGCCAATTTGGATCCCAGGGGCATAACTGGCAGGATTTATGTAGGTGGCCACTTGACATTGCTACATACTAAAAATCTAAGCTCTGGGCCTTATGGTTTCATAGAAGAAGATTTTTTAAGTTTTTTTCCATTATAAGTCTATTGGAGGTGATGAGCTCGGGTGTGGCCAATTTTGACCCCAGGGGCAGGGTTAACAGGATTTATGTAGATGGCTATTTTATGTTGCTAGATACTAAATATCTAAGTTCTGTGCTTCACAGTTTCTGAGAAGAAGATTTTTGAAGCTTTTTTCCATTATGAGTCTATGGGAGCTAAGGGGCCCCGGGGCGTGGCCCATCTGGACCCCAGGGGCATGATTAGCAGGAAATATGTAGGTGACCACTTGCCGTTGCTACATGCTAAATATCTAAGCTCTGGGCCCTGTGGTTTCAGAGCAGAAGATTGTTGAAGTTATTTTTTTTTTCCATTATGAATCTATGGGAGCTAAAGGGGTCCCAGGTTGTGGCCCATTTGGACCCCAGGGGCATGATTGGCAGGATTTATGTAGGTGACCACTTGTCATTGCTACATGGTAAATAACTAAGCTCTGGGCCCGGTGTTTTCAGAGAAGAAGATTTTTGAAGCTTTTTTCCATTATGAGTCTATGGGAGCTAAGGGGCCCTGGGGCGTGGCCCATTTGGACCCCACGGACATGATTGGCAGGATTTATGTAGGTGACCACTTGCCATTGCTACATGCTAAATATCTAAGCTCTGGGCCCTGTGGTTTCAGAGAAGAAGATTTTTGAAGTTTTTTTTTTCCATTATGAGCCTATAGGAGCTAAGGGGCCCCGGGGCGTGGCCCTTTTGGACCCCAGGGGCATGATTTGCAGGAATTATGTAGGTGACCACTTGCCGTTGCTACCTGCTTAAAATCTAAGCTCTGGGTGCTGTGGTTTCAGAGAAAAGATTTTTTAAGCTTTTTTTTAATATGAGTATATGGGAGCAAAGGGGCCCCGGCGCATGGCCCATTTGGACCCCAGGGGCATGATTGGCAGGAATTATGTAGGTGACCACTTGCCGTTGGCACATGCTAAATATCTAAACTCTGGGCCCTTTGGTTTCAGAGAAGAAGATTTATGAAGCTTTTTTTTTCAATTATTAGTCTTTGTTAGCTAAGGGGCCCCGGGGTGTGACCCATTTGGACCCTAGGGGCATGATTGGCAGGATTTATGTAGGTGACCACTTGCCGTTGCCACATGCCAAATACCTCAGCTCTGGGCCCTTTGGTTTCAGAGAAGAAGATTTTTGAAGCTTTTTGCCATTATGAGTCTATAGGAGCTAAAGGGCCCTGGGGGTGGCCCGTTTGGACCCCAGGGGCATGATTGGCAGGAATTATGTAGGTGACCACTTGCCGTTGCTACCCTGCTAAATATCTAAGCTCTGTGCCCTGTGGTTCCTGAGAAGAAGATTTTTGAAGCTTTTTGTTCCATTATAAGTCTATGGGAGCGAAGGGGCCCCGGGGCGTTGCCCATTTGGAACCCAGGGGCATGATTGGCAGGAATTATGTAGGTGACCACTGGCCGTTGCTATATGCTAAATATCTAAGCTCTGGGCCCTGTGGTTTCAGAGAAGAAGATTTTTGAAGCTTTTTTTTTTTCAATATGCGTCTTTGGGAGCTAAGGGGCCCCGGGGTGTGGCCAATTTGGTACCCAGGGGCATGATTGGCAGGAATTATGTAGGTGACCACTTGCCGTTGCTACATGTCAAATATCTCAGCTCTCGGCCCCGTGGTTTCAGAGAAGAAGATTTTTTAAGCTTTTTCCCTTATGAGTCTATAGGAGCTAAAGGGCCCCGGGGTGTGGTCCGTTTGGACCCCAGGGGCATGATTGGCAGGAATTATGTAGGTGACCACTTGCCATTGCTACACGCTAAATATCTAAGCTCTGGGCCCTGTGGTTTCTGAGAAGAAGATTTTTGAAGCTTTTTTATTCCATTATGAGTCTATGTGAGCTAAGGGGCCCCGGGGCGTGGCACATTTGGACCCTAGGGGCATGATTGGCAGGATTTATGTTGGTGACCACTTGCCGTTGCTACATGCCAAATACCTCAGCTCTGGGCCCTGTTGTTTCAGAGAAGAAGATTTTTGAAGTTTTTTTCCATTATGAGTCTATAGGAGCTAAAGGGCCCCGGGGCGAGGCCCATTTGGACCCCAGGGGCAAGATTGGCAGGAATTATATAGGTGACCACTTGCCGTTGCTACCCTGCTACATATCTAAGCTCTGGGCCCTGTGGTTTCCGAGAAGAAGATTTTTGAAGCTTTTTGTTCCATTATGAGTCTATGGGAGCGAAGGGGCCCCGGCGCGTCGCCCATTTGGAACCCAGGGGCATGATTGGCAGGAATTATGTAGGTGACCACTGGCCGTTGCTACATGCTAAATATCCAAGCTCTGGGCCCTGTGGTTTCAGAGAAGAAGATTTTTGAAACTTTTTTTTTTTCAATATGCGTCTTTGGGAGCTAAGGGGCCCCGGGGTGTGGCCAATTTGGAACCCAGGGGCATGATTGGCAGGAATTATGTAGGTGACCACTTGCCGTTGCTACATGCCAAATATCTCAGCTCTGGGCCCCGTGGCTTCAGAGAAGAAGATTTTTGAAGCTTTTTTCCCTTATGAGTCTATAGGAGCTAAAGGGCCCCGGGGCCTGGTCTGTTTGGACCCCAGGGGCATGATTGGCAGGAATTATGTAGGTGACAATTTGCCATTGCTACATGCTAAATATCTAAGCTCTGGGCCCTGTGGTTTCTGAGAAGAAGATTTTTTAAGCTTTTCTTTTTCCATTATGAGTCTATGTGAGCTAAGGGGCCCCGGGGCGTGGCCCATTTGGACCCTAGGGGCATGATTTGCAGGATTTATGTAGGTGACCACTTGCCGTTGCTACATGCCAAATACCTCAGCTCTGGGCCCTGTGGTTTCAGAGAAGAAGATTTTTGAAGCTTTTTTCCATTATGAGTCTTTAGGAGCTAAAGGGCCCAGGGGCGTGGCCCATTTGGACCCGAGGGGCAAGATTGGCAGGAATTATATAGGTGACCACTTGCTGTTGCTACCCTGCTAAATATCTAAGCTCTGGGCCCTGTGGTTTCCGAGAAGAAGATTTTTGAAGCTTTTTGTTCCATTATGAGTCTATGGGAGCGAAGGGGCTCCGGGGCGTCGCCCATTTGGAACCCAGGGGCATGATTGGCAGGAATTATGTAGGTGACCACTGGTCGTTGCTACATGCTAAATATCTAAGCTCTGGGCCCTGTGGTTTCAGAGAAGAAGATTTTTGAAGCTTTTTTTGTTTTCATTATGAGTCTTTGGGAGCTAAGGGGCCCCAGGGTGTGGCCAATTTGGACCCCAGGGTACGATTGGCAGGAATTATGTAGATGACCACTTTCTGTTGCTACATGCCAAATATCTCAGCTCTGGGCCCCGTGGTTTCAGAGAAGAAGATTTTTGAAGCTTTTTTCCATTATGAGTCTATAGGAGCTAAAGGGCCCCGGGGCGTGGCCCGTTTGGACCCCAGGGGCATGATTGGCAGGAATTATGTAGGTGACCACTTGTCATTGCTACATGCTAAATATCTAAGCTCTGGGCCCTGTGGTTTCCCAGAAGAAGATTTTTGAAGCTTTTTGTTCCATTATGAGTCTATGGGAGCAAAGGGGCCCCGGGGCGTGTCCAATTTGGACCCAAGGGGCATGAATGGCAGGAATTATGTAGGTGACCACTGGCCGTTAATACATGCTAAATATCTAAGCTCTGGGCCCTGTGGTTTCAGAGAAGAAGATATTTTAATTTTTTCCCATTGTAAGTCTATGGGAGCTATATGTTGCCATGGCAACCAGAATTCCAATCTGAACAGCCCAAAAACCTTATGCAGCCTTTCCCCCTACCTGATGATGCTTCTCATGAAATTTGATCAAGATTGACCATGGGGTATTAGAGATATACTTATTTGAAATTGTTTACGGACGCACGGACGGACGGACGGACGCACGACGGACAAAAAGTGATCACAAAAGCTCACCTTGTCACTACGTGACAGGTGAGCTAAAAATGCGATTTTGGTACTTATCGCCTATGCGAGCAGCGAAGGTTCAGGCGAGTCTGCGCATCCGCGCAGTCTCGCCAGAACCTTCGCCGCTCGCTCATACAAGCAGTGAATCAAGAGGAACCTTCAGACAGGAAGCCATATCCCTGGCCCCTCTGAATGGCTGGGCATGCGCAGTTAAAATTTGTCATGACGGAATCCTCGAAGACACAAATTCGCTTGGCGGGGCTCAAATAAGGCTTGCCCATGTAAACCCCCGTTTTACTATATAAAAGTGGGGTTCAAAGGGGCTTAGAATTATACAGGTGTGTTTTCGTGATTCGATGAAAATTTATTTGAGATAGTGTTGTTCTAGTCAAGAGGGTTAATCAACGTGTCCGGCCAGAAAATTTAATGGTATGATTAAGGGGAATGGGGACACCTGACAGATTTGTCCGCCATTTTTCAAAGGGAGACAACTTCCGGGTGTTCCTGTTCGTTTTTCTATAACCCCTGTCCCACTGAAAAAGGGGTCGACTCATAAAGGAAAGAATTTGCTCCTCGAGAGCAAATTCTTTCCTTTAAGAGTTGACCCCTTTTGACATGGGAGAGAAAAATACTTTTGGAGGAGTTGCCTCCCCTGAAGATGTTCCCATTCCTCAAAAGGGATATCTCTGTGTGTGTGAATTCGGGTTTAACGTCGCTTTCAACAATTTTTCAGTCATATCACGACGGTGTCTGGTTGCGACAGGGAGCTCAATGCTCACTTTTATAGTGCTGCCTCACTGAAGTATCATGTCCCAGACACATTACATGATACCACACCCAGTCACATTATCCTGACACCGTTCGACAAGTCCTAGCTCTACCCAGTAAATCTGAGTGCCAAGCGAGGAGCAGCTAGTACCATTCTTAACGACTTTGGTATGTCGCGGCCGGAATCGAACCCGTGACCTCCCGTTCCCCGGAGCGTGCACTCTACCAACTGAGCTATCGGGGCGAGTAAAGGGATATCTGTGTGATATTCTGTAAACTTTAAGGTATCATCGCCATAACAAGTGTGCCATGGTGCACGCTTTTAAAGCCAAAAACATTTAATTTATTTATGAAAATTTGTGATATTTTTCTTATGTATACTCCAAACATAGGTCGTGGGTGCGCGTTAGAAACGCCTCAATGAGGCGGTTCTAACGAGTACACACAACCTATGTATCGGAGCAGAAATGAGAAAAATGATGTCTACCCCTGTAAACCCCATTTTTCTTTATATATATATATATATATATATTTGGGGTTTTTACAAGATTATTTCACTCATATCGAGCCGATCGTTAATCAGATGTGGGCGAAAACCGGAGTAGCTGTAGAAAAACCACATGACCTTCCGTTACAGAATTTGGCGTCTAACATGTGACACGAGCCAAACTCGAACCACAGCGGTGAGGGACCCAATGATTGAGTCAGCGCTTCTATCCACTAGGCTACGAAGGCCGAGGTTTAGAGGCGTGTGCATTTCACGAACTTGACAACCTAGTAGTTGTGCGTACTCATTAGAACCGCCTCATCAATTACTGCAGCGGAATTTCAGATGTTTTTTCTCAGCGTACTCAGGTCAGGTTTTCGCCCGCCTCCGATTAACGATCGGCTCGATATGAGTGAAATAATCTTGAAAGGGCCGTAAAACCACCACCAAAACAATACGCGAATAAAAAAATAAAATTGTACGAGGACTCTTCAAATATGAATGCAAGTAGAATGTTTTCTCATGCACTAATGCGAAAATCACCTGGAAATAAATATCACAGCGTAGAAAAACATTTTACCTTTACATTGATACCAAACCTGTTAAAATCCGTCCACTTTAGCCATTTATATCGTTCGATAAACACTGTCTAGTCTTGTATACTAATACAAAACATGGTTGGAAGAAGGTCAGAGTACGCCGTTGAAATACGGTCCTATATTAAGAATCGTTGTATTCTTGGTATACGGTGCAAAGACATTTTTGATGAAATATGTTCGGTTTGTGGGAATAATGAAATGTCTTTTCCGACAGTTTTTCGTTGGTGTAAGAAATTCAGCTGAGGGCTAGGCTCAACAGAAGATGCACTACATGATCGTCGGCCGAAAAGAGCAACATCTGCCAAAATGGTTGCTAGAGTGAAAGAAATAGTTGCTACCGATGCACGATACACCACTAGGCAAATAGCTAATATGGTTGGCATCTCATCAGGAGCAGCTCATACAATTCTGAAATTGGATTTGAAAATGAGAAAGATATGTGCTAGATGGATTCCCCATCTGTTGACAGATGAGCAGAAAAAGACACGCGTTCAGTGCGCCAAGAAGTTGCTTAAAAAGTTTCCAAATTGCAATGCACGGTCTTTCGCTAATGTCGTCACAGGTGACGAAACATGGGTTCACATTTTTTAGCCAAAACGAAAGATTCAGAACAAAATATGGGCAACAAAGTATTGCAAAAGACCATGCATTGCAAAGCGGACCATGAGCGTCAAGAAGGTAATGTATGCCATATTCTTTTCAAATTTAGGGCCCTGCTATTCAGGTTTCTGTGCCTAAAGGCAAATCTGTAAATGCAAAGTTTTACAAGAATAAAGTTCATTCGAAAATTGAAGAAATATTTCAAAGAACGAAGACCCGCAACAGGTTTGGCCAATGTCAGATTGCTACATGACAATGCGTCATCGCACAAGGCGTTCATTGTGCAAGACTATCTGAAGCAGGAAAAGGTTGTGGAACTCCCTCACCCCCCGTATTCCTCTGACCTTGCCCCGTGTGACTTTTTTGTTCCCGCGGCTGAAAAAATACATTTCTGGTCGAAAATTTGTACAGCGCAAACACCTGGGTTCTGCAATATTCCAGTGCCTTCATAGTATACCTCGAAAAGACTACCAAATGCATCCAATGATTGGATCAGAAGACTGAAAGTTTGTATATCTGTTAAAGGGGAATACTTCGAGGGGACAAAATAAATTTTTCATCGAAATCTATCTCGGAATCATTTTTATGTGCTTAGAGGCATTCATATTTGAACAGTCCTCGTATAAAGAATAAATGGTATTTACAGGGGTAGGCATCATTTTTTTTATTTCGTCTTCGATACATAGGTTGTTGGTACTCGTTAGAACCGCCTCATTGAGGCGGTTCTAACGGGCACCCACGACCTATGTTTGAAGTATATATAAGAAAAATATCACATATTTTCATAAGAAAATTAAATATTTTGGGTATAAAAGCGTGCACTATGCCACAAGAGTTATGGCAACAATATCTTTATATAAATTCGCTGTCGCTCCAGAACGTGTTTGAATCATCCATTGTAAACGCGCAATCAGTGTCCGAGTCCTTGGTGTTTCACTGTTTTGGGGTTAACAGTTTGCTGATCAACCCAAAGTTACTAAGCGCAGAAGCTTCAGTGTTGGTGTCCACGTGGTTATCACTAATTTGTAGGGAGTCCAAGTAACGGTTACTTAAAGAAATAGCCACGTAATTCTCGTCGTTGTGACGTCATAATGGTGTGTTTGTTTGTTTGATTTGAAGTCTAACGTCCTCGTCAACACTGATAAGGTCATTTTGGAGACGTTGCTTCCAATTTTGTGGGACTTTTACCCGACATTGAGATGAAATGACATCTCAAGCCCTGCCCGCCCAATGAAACAAATAGGGTTCATAAGCATGGACGGGTCGACTCGCACCGCTTTGCCTGGGCAGGCTTAGATCCTTGAAGCGGTTTACCAGTACTTGTGTGCGGGTCGGTTTCAGCTCTGCGTGCAAGCATCATGCAGCCCATCTATTTCTTAAGCCCCGAAATAGAATTAAGCCCGTCTATTTCTTAAACCCCGATGGGGGCTACAAAATGGTGTGTAAGAGAAAGCGTATTGTATAACATTGACTCAGCGCCTGTGCTGGGACATTGGCAAACAGATAAGACCATGATCAGACACCTTAGAACGCAGATTAGGGTCTACACTGTTTGCATACAGTACAGAAATTCATGGGTTAAATAAAACAATCCGAGTCATATCCATGGGCGTAGCCAGAACCAAAATGTTATTACGTACAACAAGGAAAATTCTATGTAAAACATCATTTTCCAAGATAGGCTGCTCTTAAAGGAAAGAATTTGCTCCCGAAGGACATATAATATGAAATGGAGAACACCATTATTTAGGTGCTTTCTCTTTACTGCAAATATTTTACATTACGCACATGCGTAATATGCGTAATGGGGGGCGGGGGGCGTTACGCCTATAATATTTTTAAGCGTACACTCAGAGACGACGGGCCTCCGTGGCTTAGTGTTTTAGAGCGCTGACTTTTGATCATAAGGTCTCTCATCGCTGTGGTTCGAGCCTTGCTCGGGTCACATGTGAGACGCCAAGTTCTGCAACGGAAGGCCAGGTGCTCCGGGTACTCCGTTTTTCGCCCACCTCTGATTAACCATCGGCTTGATATGAGTGAAATAATCTTGAAAGGGCCGTAAAACCAAACAAACAAGAGGTTTTATGTGAAACGCTGATGCTCCCGGACAGCGCATGTGAAATATCATGGCCAATGTTAAAGTTTTTAAAACGTAGGTCAAACATCAAGGTCAAGATCACGAGGTAAAAATTGAGTTACCACTGGAAAGGTCTTGTGACAAGGAATGCACATGTGAAATATGAAAGCCCTAACACTTACCATTCAAAATATATGCCCAATGTTAAGGTTTTTGCTGACAGACAAACAGATGGACAGACAGACCAAAAACTATATGCCCCCTAATCTTTGATTCCGGTGTCAGATAATATTTTGACCCGTGTAATATTTTGACCCGCGGGTCAATATATTACAGTAATATTTTGACCCCCCCTATAATATTTTGACCCGCCCCTAAAACTTCAGCAAAATAAATCAGAAGTGGACTTTTATCGATAAATAGGTATTGACAAGATAAGAAATGGGTATTGCAAGGAGTCTATCGCAGATCTGACAACATGGGTAGGGGGGTCATATTTTTTTAGCTATAATAAAATGACCCCCCCCCCCCCCACCCAATACATATCTTTTTTTAACTAAGGAAATGGACTCAAAATAATAGTACTGGACAATAATATCAATAGATTATTTCACATTTGACAAAATTAATGCAGAATAATATTCTCTTTTGAAATGGGTGTTGCTGCCAAGAAAGGGGGGGGGGGTCAAAATATTATAGCTATAATAAAATGACCCCCCCCCCCCCCCAGTACAATTTACAAAGTACTGGACAATAATATCATTATCATAATTATATCACATTTAACAAGATAATGAAGAATAATATTCTCCTTTGAAATGGGCGTTGCTGCTTAGAAGGGGGGGGGGTCAAAATATTATACCCATAATAAAATGCCCCCCCCCCCCCCCCCAGTATCTTTTTCAACAAAGGAAATGGAGTCAAAATAAGGTAAAGAAAAGGGGATATAGCAGTAGATTATTTCTAATTAACTGGATTAAAACAACAGAATATTCATGACTATTGAATGTTGATCTGTTGATTAAATGTAGGGGGGGTTTGGGGGTCAAAATATTATACCCATAATAAAATGAACCCCCACAGCAAGTATCTTTTTCAACCAAGGAAATGGACTCAAAATAATGTAAAGACAAGATGTGTTTGTGAAACACCGATGCCCCCGGACAGCGCCTGTGCAATATGAAAGCCCCATCACTAAAGTATGTCATGGTTGAGGCCACAAGGTCACGAGGTAAAAAATTATGGTACCACTGGAAAGGTCTTGTGAGAAAGAATACACATGTGAAATATGAAAGCTCTATCACTTACCAATCAAAAGTTATGGACTATATTAAAGTTTTTAAAAAGTAGGTTAAACATCAAGGTCAAAGTCACAAGGTCAAAAATTATGGTACCACTAGAAAGGTCTTGTGACAAGGAATGCACATGTGAAATATGAAAGCCCTACCATTTACCAATCAAAAGTTATGGCCAATGTTAAAGTTTTTAAAAAGTAGGTCAAACATCAAGGTCAAGGTCATGAGGTCAAAAATTATGGTACCATTAGAAAGGTCTTGTGACAAGGAATGCACGTGAAATATGAAAGCTCTACCATTTACCAATCAAACGTTACGGCCAATGTTAAAGTTTTTAAAAAGTAGGTCAAATGCCAAGGTCAAGGTCATGAGGTCAAAAATTATAGTACCAATAGAAAGGTCTTGTGACAAGGAATGCACATGTGAAATATGAAAGCTCTATCACTTACCAATCAAAAGTTATGGCCAATGTTAAAGTTTTTAAAAAAGTAGGTCATATGCCAAGGTCAAGGTCATGAGGTCAAAAATTATAGTACCAATAGAAAGGTCTTGTGACAAGGAATGCACATGTGAAATATGAAAGCTCTATCACTTACCAATCAAAAGTTATGGCCAATGTTAAAGTTTTTAAAAATGAGGCCAAAAGTAGGTCAAATGTCAAGGTCCAAGGTCACGAGGTCAAAATTTATGGTACCTCTTGAAAGGTCTTGTGACAAGGAATGCACATGTGAAGTATGAAAGCTGTACCACTTACCATTCAAAAGTTATGCCCAATGTTAAAGTTTTTGCAGACGGACAAACGGACAAACAGACAAACGGACAAACAGACAAACGGACAAACAGACGGACAGACCAAAAACTATATGCCCCCCAGAATCTTAGATTCCGGGGGCATAAAAAACAAACACTTAGAGACAAACGACTAACCAGTGCAGCCAGTGCTTTGATTCTTTTTATGCCTGGGGAATGCTACGATTTTGACTGTGGCAGTGGGGCATACACTATTAACAACAAGGAATCATTAGCAACAAGAAATAACTGATACAAAACTTACTGATTGAATAAAAAGTTACATGAAAGAAGATGAATTTCAACCCTTATCCGGCAGGATAACAAAACTCCTACCTTTGCAAACAGTGTAGATCTAGATCAAACGGCTTATGAAATAAGAGGACCAAGCTGGTCCTGTACCGCTCACCTGAGCTAACAGATTCAAAGTTTCAGGAAGTGCCAACCTTGACTGAAAGATTAATGGAAGGACATGGTCAGATGTCAGGGTAAGCAATTTCTGCAAATCAAATAGAATGTAACTCTATGATAAATAGACTGACCTCACCAGTTTTCAAACTCATTCAAGCTTTTATTCCTGACTTGCTAAGAAGATCCGATATAAACTGATGGGCCTATGGTGATGACAAGTTCAAAAATAAGCAATAAACTGCTGCAATCAAAGGGCTGTTACTCTGTGACAAATAGGCAAACCTCACGAGTTTTCACACTCCTCCGAGCTTTTCTGCCTGACTTATTTGTTTGTAAGTTTCATGAAGATCCGATCAAAACTGAAGGGGCAGCAGTGCTAACAAGGTCTAAAATAGGCATTTTTAAGCAATATATAAATGGGCCGACTTTGCCAGTTTTCGAACTCATCCGAGGTTTCTTCCCCAACCACCTTACATATAAGTTTTAGAAAAATCCGATCAAAACTGAAGGGGATACGGTGATGACAAGGTAAAAAAATCAACATTTTCAGCCATCAAAGGGACATAACTCTACGATAAATGGGCTGACTTGGCCCGTTTTCAAACTCATCCTAGGTTTTATCCCCAGTCACCTTACATATAAGTTTCAGAAAGATCCGATCAAAACTGAAGGGGCTACGGTGATGACAAGGTCAAAAATCGACATTTTCAGCCATCAAAGGGACATAACCATATAGTAAATGGGGCGACTTGGCCGGTTTTCGAACCCATCTGAGGTTTTATCCCCAGCCACCTTACATATAAGTTTCAGAAAAATCCGATCAAAACTGATGGGGCTACAGTGATGACAAGGTCAACAAGAGGACGAAGCTGGACCTGTATCGCCCACCTGAGCTAACAGATTCAAAGTTTAAGGAGGTGCCAACCTTTACAGAAGGATTAATGGAAGGACCTGGTGATGACAGGGTAAGAAATTACTGCAAATCATGTAGAATGTAACTCAACGATACATAGGCTGACCTCACCAGTTTTCAAACTCATTCAAGCTTTTATTCCTGACTTGCTGAGAAGATTCGATATAAACTGATGGGGCTATGGTGACGACAAGTTCAAAAATAAGCAATTAACTGCTGCAATCAAAGGGCTGTTACTCTGTGACAAATAGGCAAACCTCATGAGTTTTCAAACTCCTCCGAACTTTTCTGCCTGATTTATTTGTTTGTAAGTTTCATGAAGATCCGATCCAAACTGAAGGGGCAGCAGTGCTAACATGGTCGAAAATTGGCATTTTCAGCAATGAAAGGCACGTAACCCTATGATAAATGTGCCGACTTGGCCAGTATTCAAACTCATCCGAGGTTTTATTCCCAGCCACCTTACATATAAGTTTCATAAAGATCCGATAAAACCTGATTGGGCTACGGTGATAACAAGGTCAAAATTTGGCATTTTTAGCAATCAAAGGGAAGTTACTCTAAGATAAATGGGCCAACTTGAACAATTTTCGAACTCATCCGAGGTTTCATCCCCAGCCACCTTACATATAAGTTTCAGAAAAATCCGATCAAAACTGAAGGGGATACGGTGATGACAAGGTCAAAAATCAACATTTTCAGCCATCAAAGGGACATAACTCTGCGATAAATGGGCTGACTTGGCCGGTTTTCGAACTCATCCGAGATTTAATCCCAAGCCACCTTACGTATAAGTTTCAGAAAGATCCGATAAAAACTGAAGGGGCTATGGTGAGGACAAGGTCAAAAATCGGCATTTTCAGCAATCAAAGGGTTGTAAATCTATGATAAATGGGCCAACTTGGCCGGTTTTATCCCCAGTCACCTTACATATGAGTTTCAGAAATATCCGATCAAAACTGAAGGGGCTACGGTGATGACAAGGCCAAAAAATCGACATTTTCAGCCATCAAAGGGACATAACTATATAGTAAATGGGGCGACTTGGCCGGTTTTCGAACCCATCCGAGGTTTTATCCCCAGCGATCTTACATATAAGTTTCAGAAAGGTACGATCAAAACTGAAGGGGCTACAGTGATGACAAGGTCAATCAAAGTACTGAAAGTACTAATAGAAGGTGATGGTAGAAAACTGTTAGTTTTTACACTGGGCCATTTCATTTCATTTCATTATCTTTTTTTTTTTAATTTTTAAAACAGTCAATGGTTATGTATGCTTGTAGTAACGTGAGAAGCAGACAAATGGAATGTCAAAAACAAAATTGAGGATCTAACGGTACATGTTGTGAATCCCTTTTTGTGTCAATGAGAATAGCTCTGAAGACAATTACATACATAGACTCTAGCAAACAAGATAATCTACTCTACACTCTATACGTGCTAGCAAATGGCTTTCTTACACCAACGGCCCCCGCCCGTAGGGATTTGAAGAAATATATGGGCTGCATGATGTTTCCACGAAGAGCTGAATACGGCCCGCACACTAGTACTGGTAAACCGCTTAGATGATCTTAGAGGATATAAGCCTGCCCAGGCAAAGCGGTCTGAGTCCATGCTAATAAACCCTATTGGTTTCATTTTGCGACAGGGCTTGAGGTGTCACTTCATCTCAATGTCGGGTAAAAGTCCCACAAAATTGGAAGCAACGTCTCCAAAATGACCTGTACTGTGTTGACGGGGACGTTTGACCTCAAATCAAACAAATGCAACAGTGAAGGTAACTTCGCTCTATCCGCCCCCGCCCATAGGGGCTTGTAGAAATATATGGGCAAACGAAAATTTCTAACACCAATATATCGGGACACTGGCTGTTTTTTATTTGAGGCTTCGATCACAAGTTTAAAAGTTAGTTGGTTGCTATTTTTGTCAAGTGTTTGAAAGACGTCCGTCGACCAGTGCAACCTGGATTAAACAAGAGGTCCATAATGGCCCTGGAACGCTCACCTGATCCGAATTGTACAGATAAAGTGGTAGGTAATATAAGGTGGAGTGGATGGTTTGAGCCATTTTGGTTGAGAGTGACCAAAGGAACATATCTGTGAAATTATTTCAAAATCAGTCTCAGTGACCTATTTAGAGAACACTGGGGTTACAGGGTGGGGGTGGGGGTATACATTATTTTTCATATTTCTTCTCGAAGACATGGGTGGGGGTGCAATTTTGGTACAAGGACTATAATATGAAAATCTTGATATAGGTCCACAAGACAAAGCTACATACCAAATATCAAATAGGCTTATGGTTTCAGACAAGAAGATTTTTGAAGATTTTCCCGCGAGATGTCTTTGTAAAACCAGTGGGCTACAGGGCGGGGCATTTTTGGTCACAGGGCTATAATTCTAACAATCTTGATAGAGGTCCACTAGACGCAGCTTCATATCAAATATCTTACACCTCAGCCTCCTGGTTTCTGACAAGAAGATTTTCAAAGGGTTTCCCTATATAAGTCAATGTAAAACCAAACGGCCCCGGGGCGGGGGCATTTTTGGCCCCATGGCTATAATTTGAATTCGGAAAGTCCATTGGTCTCATAGTGTGGCAAGGCTTTAAATGCCATTTCATCAAAATGTTAGGTAAGAGTCCAACGAAATTCGACGCACGTCTATACAGTTTTGTTTATTTGTTTGATTTGAGTTTAACGACCCGTCAACAATTTATAGGTCATTTTTGAGACGTCGCTTCCAATTTTGTGGGACTTTTACCCGACATTGAGATGAAATGGCAACTCAGCCTCTGCCGCACAATGCAACCAATAGAGTTTATATGCATAGATGGTCCAACTTGCACCACTTTTCCTGGGCAGGCTTAGAATCGGAACCTTTAAACTGTCTACCAGTACTCATGTTCGGTCTATTTCAGGTCTGCGTGTTAGCATCATGCAGCCCAATCTGTTTGCTCAAGCCCCGGTGGGCGGGGCCGTTATACAGTCTTGACGGGGACGTTAAACGTCAAATCAAACAAATCAAATACACCTCAGTAAAAAAAGGAAATATTCAGATACAGAAGAAGAGGAAACGAAATCTGATATTTTCTGACCTCAGCCCCCGCCCATCGGGGCTTGAAGACATATATGGGCTGCATGATGCTTCCACACAGAGCTGAATCCGACCCGCACACGAGTACTGGTAAACCGCTTAGAGGATCTAAGCCTGCCCAAGCAAAGCGGTGAGCACGAGTCGGACCACCCATGCTTATAAACCCTATTGATTTCATTGGTCGAACCTCTAATCAAACAAATGCAACAGTGAAGGCAACTTCGCTCTATCCACCCCCGCCCATAGGGGCTTGTAGAAATATATGGGCTGCATGATGCTTCCACGCAGAGCTGAATTCGGCCCGCACACTAGTACTGGTAAACCGCTTAGAGGATCTAAGCCTATCCAGGAACCGCGGTGCGAGGCGGACCGTCCGTGCTAATAAACCCTATTGGTTTCATTGGGCGACAGGGCTTGAGATATTATTTCATCTCAATGTCGGGTAAAAGTCCCACAAAATTGGAAGCAACGTCTTCCAAAATGACCTGTACAGTGTTAACGGGGACGTTAAACCTCAAGTAAAACAAACAAACAAACAAAACTTCGCTCTATCTGTATAGTATAGCAAATCGTAGTATTCCATTCATACTGTCAACTCATTCATTGAATTATTAATCCGCGATCTAGATTTTGAGCGAGTTCAGTTGACGTACTAGAGTTAACAAGCGTTGACTTGCTCCAAAACGCGCCGTGTAGGAATATTGCGACTGCTAGAGTTAGCTTGGTATGAGAGTTGGAAGCCTTGTAACAACGAATACGGTGGAAGGTGGAAAATTGTAATTTAAATGCAATCCGAAAATCGATTATTTCCAACTACAGTATTTGAAATTTTGGCCACGTGTTGGAAAAATCACGCCCAACTTGAAAACATGTTTATACTTTCGATTTACTCGAGGGCAAACGATGATATTTTCTTGACGTCAGTAGAGTTCTGAATCTGAATCTGAATCGTTACTGGTGACGCATCAAATGACATTTGATGCTTCCTGTCGCTTCTAATTGGGTGATCGTGAAGTGGGGCGGGGGGGGGGGATAAAGTCATTGTACAACTTTGTACAAGAGTAAGCCTACTGTCTCCCCTACTTTTCTTGAGTTTTCTTGAGTTTTCTTGAGTTGGTCAACTGAACTCGCTTAAAGCAACTAGGTCATGACAAAGCTGCGAATCGAGACCAATTTGAAACATAGGGTTAATTTTATGGCATTTTACTCTGAAGTTAGTTGTTTGTGTAATTGGCTTCCTCAGTTTGACAATCTGCATACTATTTTCACTTATCAAATGATACATGTGCGTCTATTGAAAATATATGGAGGCTTATTTTTCTTGAAGCATAGGAGTGATTCGTCATCGAGGGGCTCCAGTGTCGATTTACATAAAAAGGTGAGACCTTCTAATGAGTTTATATTCATTTCTTAATTAACCTACGATTATCCCCCAGCCGTCGTGTTTTTTGTTCTTGCTGGACAGAACTCCCAACTCCCAAAGCAAGCTTGACTGAACTCAAGTTAACTCTAATAGTGCGGCACGAGCCATAACACGCGTGTTTTGGTGTAACTATAGTTAACTCTAGAAAGTCAACCGAACTCGCTCTTAATAACTAGGCCAGGTCAGCTGCGAAACGAGACCAATTTCAAATCTAGATCCAATTTATGACATTTAACTCTGAAGTTCATTGTTTGTGTATTTTGCATCAACAGTTTTTTTTCAATCTGCATATTATTTTCACATATCAAATGATATAGGCGCGTCTCTTCACTGATTTATGAGGACCTATTTTTCTTGAAGCATAGGAGTGATGCGGTATCAAGGGAATTCTTTGGAGTGTTGCCATAAGAAGGTGAGACCTGAAAGGTCATCACCTTCTAAAAATCAACATTTTCAGCAATCAAAGGGATCTAAATCTATGATTAATAGGCCATCTTGGCCGCTATTCGAACTCATCCGAGGTTTTATCCCAAGCCACCTTACATTTAAGTTTCAGAAAGATCCATTGAAGGGGCTACAGTGATGACAAGGTCAAAAATCAACATTTTCAGCAATCAAAGGGACCTAACTCTACAATAAATAGGCCATCTTGGCCGGTATTTGAACTCATCCGAGATTTTATCCCCAGCCACGTTACATATAAGTTTATGAAAGATTTGATCAAAACTGAAAGGGCTACGGTGATGACAAGGTCAAAATCAGCATTTTCAGTAATCAAAGGGACGTTACTCTATGATAAATGGGCCGACTTGGTCGGTTTTCGAACTCAACCGAGATTTTATTCTTAGCCATCTAACATTTAAGTTTAAGAAATATCCGATCAAAACTGAAGGGGCTACGGTGATGACAAGGTAAAAAAATCGGCATTTTCAGCAATCAAAGGGACGTAACTCTATGATAAATGGGCCGACTTGGCCGGTTTTCGTACTCATCCGCGGTTTTATCCCCAGCCACCTTATATGTAAGTTTCAGAAAGATCCGATCAAAACTGAAGGGGCTACGGTGATGACAAGCATTTTCCCATTGTAAGTCTATGGGACCTTGTGATTGCCACAGCAACCAAAGTTTTCATGCGATTTCAAAAAAAAAAGCTAATGTCATCAATGCCCTACCAGAGGCATGCTACAGATGAGAAATGATTTAGATCAGCCTGCAGGCTGCAGAGATATAGCTGCTCAAAAGTGTGGACGGACGACGGACGGACGACGGAGTACCCCCTATACTATAAGCTCCCCTGGAACCTTCGGCCCAGGTGAGCTAAACAAGAGGGCCCAGAGGGCCCTGGTTCGCTCACCTGTGTGTCACTGTCTCGAGTGCATTCTATTTTTAGCTCTTTTGTCCATCTTGTTCATCAGCAGAGTGATTTTAGCTTATTTGGTAGGGAGTAACCTGGGCAACATTCCTGGGAACTTTGAATCAAATTGGTCTTAGGGTTTAAGGGGAGTTTCAGTTTGAATCAAATTTACAATATTTTTTCTATTTTCACCTTCGGTGGCCATTTTGTTCATCCGAGTGGGATTGTTTTAGCCTTTTTGGTAGAGGATAATCTAAGCAACATTGTCGCAAGGAACCTACATGCTAAATATGAAGGCTGTATCTCAAATGCTTTAAAAGTTATGGCAAAGAAGGTCAAAGGTCAAGGTCATGGGTCAAAAGTTTTGAATGGCTGAGAAAACCTTGTTACAAGGAACATGCATGCCAAATATGAAGGCTCTATCACATATGGTTCAAAAGGTATGATAAAGTAGGTCACAGGTCAAGGTCACAGGTCAAATCTTTATGAGTGGGAAGCCCTTGTCAGAAGGAACCTACATGCCAAATTTGAAGGCTCTATCTCAAACGGTTCAAAAGTTATGACAAAAAACCTACTGATCTACTTTTTGATTTGACATGACCCATATTCGAACTTAACTGAGATATTGTCCAGATGATCATTCTGAGCCAGTTTTATGATGATTTGACTGAAACTGTGGCCTCTAAGAGTGTTCAAAACGTTTTTCTATGATTTGACCAACTGATCTACTTTTTCACCCGACATAACCCATATTCAAACTTAATAATAATAATAAAAATAATCGACCTTATTTATAGAGGGTAACACATTTAGTAAACTAGTACTAATCTTCCATGTGGCCCTCTTTTCCTGGGTAGAACCAGTACTAAGCAATGTGGATAAAGTCTCTTGCTCAAGGAAACAACACTTGCCGCTCGTGGGGTTCGAACCCGGTACCTCTCGATCCCGAGGCCGATACTTTACCACTGCACCACTGCGCTCCACTTGACACAATATCTATTGTCAAGATGATCATTCTCAGCAAGTTTGATGATGATCGGACCAAAACTTGGGCCTCTAGTGTGTTCACAAGGTTTTTCAACAATCTGACCTACATATTGACCAGACATGACCCATATTCAAAATTATCCGAGATATTGTCAAATGATCATTTTGAGCAAGTTTGATGATGGTCGGACCAAAACTGTAGCCGCCAGTGTGTTCAGAGGGTTTTTCTATGATTTGTCCTACTGACCTACTTTTTGACCCAACATGACCCATATTTAAACTTGACTGAGATATTGTCAAGATGATCATTCTATGCACGTTTGATGATGATCGGACCAAAACTGTGGCCTCTAGTGGGTTCACAAGCTTTTTCTATGATTTGACCTACTGACCTACTTTTTGACCAGACATGACCCGTATTCAAACTTGACCCGGATATTGTCAAGACTATCATTCTGAGCAAGTTTGATGATGACCGGACCAAAACTGTGGCCTCTAGTGTGTTCACAAGGTTTTTCTCTGATTTGACCCACTGGCCTACTTTTTGACCCTACATGGCCCATATTCGAACTTGCCCGAGAAATTGTCAAGATAATCATTTGGAGCAAGTTTCATGATGATCAGACAAAAACTGTGGCCTCTAGCGTATTCACAAGGTTTTTCTATGATTTGACCTACTGACCTACTTTGTGACCCGACATAACCCATATTCGAACTTGACCGAGATATTGTCAAAATGATCATTCTGGGCAAGTTTGATGATGATCGGACCAAAACTGTGGCCTCTAATGTGTTCACAAGGTTTTTCTATGATTTGACCTACTGACCTACTTTTTGACCCGACATGACACGTATTCACATTTTACCGAGATATTGTCAAGATGATCATTCTGGGCAGGTTTGATAATGACTGGACCAAAACTGCGGCCTCTAGTGTATATTTGACCTACTGACCTACTTTTTGACTCGGCATGACTCATATTCGAATGTGACCAAGATATTATCAAGATGATCATTCTGAGCAAGTTTGACGATGATTGGACATAAATTGTGGCCTCTAGTGTGTTCAGAAGGTTTTTCTATGATTTGACCTACTGACCTACTTTTTGACCCGACAACACCCATATTCGAACTTGACTGAGATATTGTCAAGATGATCATTCTGGGCAAGTTTGATGATGATCGGACCAAAACTGTGGCCTCCCGTGTCTTCACAAGGTTTTTTTTCTGATTTGACCTACTGACCTACTTTTTGACCCGACATGACCCATATTCGAACTTGACCGAGATTTCGTGGTGGTACGAATTGTGTGCAAGTTTAGTTCAAAATCAAATCATAAATGAACCATCTGTCATGCAGACAAGACCAAAATAGGCAATTTTTGCCCTTTCAGGGGCCGTAACTCCGTAACACATGATGGAATATGGCTTTTTCAAGAAAGGAACCTACATCTCATGGTGGTACAAGTTGTGTGCAAGTCTGGTTAAAATCAAATCATAAATGAAGATGCTATCGTGTGGACAAGACCAAAAATAGGCAATTTATGCCCTTTCAGGGGCCGTAACTCCGTAACACATGATGGAATATGGCTGGTTCAAGAAAGGAACCTAGATCTCATGGTGGTACAAGTTGTGTGCAAGTCTGGTTAAAATCAAATCATAAATGAAGATACTATCGTGCGGACAAGAAATTGTTTACGCACGCACGTGACGCAAGGACGCACTGACGACGGACAAAATGTGATCACAAAAGCTCACCTTGTCACTACGTGACAGGTGAGCTAAAAAAGCCTCTGGTCAGGATCTACATTGTCATTCAGTTGAAAATTTGAATGAATGTATTATATCAAGTAATCTGATTAGCTGACAGTCAGAACTGGATGTTGCTAAACTTATTTATTCAGCAGGATAAGGGTTAACAATGCCTATAGATAAAACATAGTAAAATAAATAAAACTTCAAGAATATACATGTACTTTCTTGTTCAAGAGATAAGGAAATCCACGGTTTAAGCCTGGAATAGAAATTCTGTTCTTCAACTACTACTGAATAGCAACTATTACTACTATCAACTTTATTTCTTTCAACTCAGGTCAGAACATGACGTAGAGTTAATGTACAATAGAAATATACATAAGCATGTGCACGTATACTACTCGCAAGCAGAGAAAAGAACTTTAAGAAAATTCGGCACTTTGATACCCTGGGACTGGGGGTGTGAGGATAGGTGGGGTAGGGGGAATAAAGGTTTCAGAGAGAGATAGTCCTGTACAGAGAACTAATGGAGAAGAAGAGAGGGAAAAGTTCTTACCCTGGTGTTCTAACCCTGGCAAACTACATAAAAATAATGCTCGAAAAATAAAATGTTTAATAAAGGAAACTGAAAATTGTCTGTGGAAGGATCTAATATTGGCCTCGTTTCTGTTCAGCATGGTCACCCTTCGATAGCTGGGCATTTCCAACCCTCGGGATGAGCGTGCTTATGACAATCTTTCATAGTCTTGCATTATCCCTGTCAGTTGTGAGTGGTGGTGGTGGGTGGCAAGGTGGGGTGAAGATATCCCGGTTGGGTTACCTGGTTACCTTCACCCCTGAGGGGACAAAATAGCCCGGCTGGGATAGCTACCCCCCCCCCCCCCACACACACACACACACACCTTTCCAGCACTTTGAAAACCCAAAGAAGCACACTTACACCATATATCAAGCTATCACACTTTTTCAGGGAAAAAAACAAACTGTATAATCTTAATTGCCTGATGAAATCGCCAAAGTCTGCGGGGCTGCCTGGGCCACTAGGCCCACTACCAAATCGTTCGAGAGATGAGCTCAGCAAGAGCTTCTCAACAATGGAAGGTACTGCCGATGTCAAATGGTCTATGGCTGTCATAACATTGCCACCAACTAAATAGTTTGCATACATACTTAAGTATTACACAGCTTCTAACACTGCTCATGGGTTGGGGTGAGGTAACCTTCACCCGGGGGATGGGGGTGGGGGTGGAGGTGAGGGGGTGGGTGGGGGCAAAATATCCCGGCTGGGATAGCTTGTCCACCCCCACCCACCCACCCACCCTCCTACTATCCAGACTGGAAAACCCAAACAAGCACACTTATACCACAATCAAGCTATCACACTTTTTCAGAGAAAAAAAATAACTAACAACTGTATAATCTTTGTCGTCTGACGAAATCGCCAAAGTCTGTGGGGCTGCCTTGTTTGGACCTCTACCAAATCTTTAAAGAGAGGAGCTCACTAAACGCTTATCAACATTGGAAGGTACTGCTGATGTCCAATTGTCTATGACTGACATTACATTGCCACCAGCTAATAGTTTGTATGAATCAGTATGTCACATCTTCTACCGCCGCCCCCGCCAATCGGGGCTTGAAGAAATAGATGGGCTGCATGATGTTTCCATGCAGAGCTGAAACCGACCGCACAGAGTACTGGTAAACCGCTTAGATTTAAGCCTGCCCAGGCAAAGCAATGCGAGTCAACCCGTCCATGCTTATAAACCCTATCGGTTTCGTTGGGCGACAGGGCTTGAGATGTCATTTCGTCTCAATGCCGGGTAAAAGTCCCACAAAATTGGAAACAACGTCTCCAAAATGACCTATACAGTGTTGACGGGGACGTTAAACCCCAAATCAAAAAACGAAACACATCTTCTACCTTTCCTCATCATGGGTGGCGTTGAAGATATCCAGGCTGTGTTAACTTCAACCCGTGTGTGTGTGGGGGGGGGGGGGGGGGAATATCCAGGCTGGGATAGCTTGCCCCCCCCCCCCCCAACACACACACACACCTCCCCACTTCCCCATCCAGACTGGAAAATCCAAACAAGCAACTTATACCAAAAATCAAGCTATCACATGATTCAGAAAATAAAACTGTATAATCATCATTGTCTGATGTAATCACCAAAGTCTGCAGGGCTGCCTTGGCCTCTACCAATTTTTTCAAGAGAGGAGCTCAGCATGAGCTTCTCAACAATGCAAGGTACTGCTGTTGTCAAATGGTCTATGGCTGACAATATATTGCCACCAGCTAAATAGCTATTTCATCAAACAATTAAGACTTTCTTTTCTTTTTCTTTTTTTTTTTTTTTTTTTTTGAGGGCCTCAGAGAAGATTGGTACTACCAACTATGTGTCCCTCGTTAAATAAAGTCATTATTATTATTATATTATTATTATTATTTTATTATTATAGGTAGCTTTTTGGTATAAGTGCGCTTGTTTGGGTTTTCCTTATTCTGGATAGGTGTGGGGGTGCAAGCTATCCCAGCCGGGATATTTTGCCTCCCGGGGGTGAAGGTAACCCAGCCAGGATATCTTCACCCCACACCCATGAGCAGTGGAAGAAGCTGGGTAATACTTATTTATGCAAACTATTTTGCAGGTGGCAATGAAATGTCAGCCATAGACCATTGGACATCAGCAGTACCTTCCATTGTTGAGGAGCTCTTGCTCTTCCATTGTTGAGGAGCTCTTGCTGAGCTCATGTCTCGAACGATTTGGTAGTGGCCCAGGCAGCCCCGCAGACTTTGGCGATTTCAACAGACAAAGATTTTACAGTTTGTTTTCTCCTGTAAAAGTTTGATTTTTGTTTGTTTGATTTGAGGTTTAACGTCCCCGTCAACACTGTATAGGTCATTTTGGAGACGTTGCTTCCAATTTTGTGGGACTTTTACCCGACATTGAGATGAAATGACATCTCAAGCCCTGCCGCCCAATGAAACAAATAGGGTCTATATGCATGGACTCGCACCGCTTTGCCTGGGCAAGCTTAGATCCTCTAAGCGGTTTACCAGTACTCGTGTGCGGGTAGGTTTCAGCTCTGCCTGGAAGCATCATGCAGCCCATCTATTTCTTCAAGCCCCGATGGGCGGGGGCCGTGTAAAAGTTTGATAGCTTGATATATGGTATTAGTAAGCTTGTTTGGGTTTTCAAAATGCTGGAAAGGTAGGGGGCACGCTATCCCAGCCGGGATAATTTGCGCCCCCACTCCTGGGGTGAAGGTAACCCAGCCGGGATATCTTCACCCCTAACTTGCCACACACCACCACCACCACTCACAACTGACAGGTATAATGCAAGATTATGGAAGATTGTCATAAGCAAGATGTTGAATAAGAAAATATACAAAATCAAGGTGGTGGGGGGCAAGATATCCCAGCTGGAGGGGTAAAGCCACCCAGGGGTCAAGATAAACTGGGACACCGGCAATGTACCCTCGGGGGTGAAGCTACCCATTGGTCAAGATAAACTGGGACACCGAATTGTACCGATTCCTACTACGCGCAGAACACACACATTTATCTTCGCGATTTTCCGAAGAAGTCGATACTGTTATTCAATACATAGAGGTCGGTAAATGGGTCGCCATTCACGAGATACCGAAAATTCACGGGAAGTTTACGAAAATCGACCTATTAGGCGATAATATTGACTTTTTTTTTCTAGTAAATTTATTCCTTGCATAAAGGTCAGTCTCGTGTCAAATTCAACCAGCTATCATTACGATAACACATCCGTGTGATACATAGATCTTACATGAGTGCTCATGTATTATTGAATTTATTAAACGAGTTTTCCTCAACAAGTTTAATAAATTCAATAATACATGAGCACGAATGCAAGATTCTATTTATCATATGACATTATCGAAAATATTACATTGCGTTAGTACACTCTCAGAAGCGACGTCATGTGATAACGTGCATTTTTTCCAACCTCCAAAAAGGTAATTTTTCTGATGAAAATTTGTGATATTTTTCTTATTTGTACTCAGAACATAGGTTTCGGGTGCTCGTTAGAACCGCCTCATTGACCAACGTGGCCAAATCTCGTTTCATATTCTCCATATGTAATGTGAAACACCACGTGAACAAGTCCGTGAAATGAACACCCACTTAACCTCACATTATATAGAGAAAATTGAAGTTTACCGGGGAATTCATTATTTTTCTTATTTCTGCCCCAACACATAGGTTTTGGGTACTCGTTAGAATCGCCTAAACAAGACGGTTCTAATGAGTATCAACAACCTATATTTGCAGTACCAATAAGAAAAATATCACAGAATTTCATCAGAAAAGCAGCCTTCTTGGAAATGTGAAAAAATGCACTATATCGCACGGTTGTGTTATCGTAATGCCACGTAGTAACGTTGTATAATGTTTTGTGTTTGTTTGTTTTGAGGTTTAACGTCCCCGCCAACACTATTTAGGTCATTTTCATTTTGCTTCCAATTTTGTGGGACTTCTACCCGACAATGAGATGAAATGACATCTCAATCCCTGCCGCCAAATGAAACCAATAGGGTTTATAAGCATGGACTGGCCGACTCGCAGCAGTTTTCCTGGGCAGGCTTAGACCTTCTAAGCGGATTACCAGTATTGTGTAATGTTATCATACCATTCGTGACAATCTTAATTTTTAACAGTTTTCCAAAACTAAAATGCAAAGCAAATTGTAACACATGTATGATAAAATGAAATCCACTTCCGTGGTCATTTCATTTCATATGAAATTAGTGAATCTCAACCAAGGCTTGTATAATTGTATCACAAGTTTCAAATGAAATTACCACAGTGAGACATCACGAAAACAAGCCTATATAAATATGACCCCCTTAAACCCAACTTTTATATAGTAAAACTGGGGTTTGCAGGGGTATATGATATTATTCTTATTTCTTCCAAAAAATATTGATTATGGAGACTCGCGTCGAGGCGGTTCTAACGAGTATCCACAATCTATGTTTTGAGCAGAAATAAGAAAAAATATCGAAATTTTTTATCTGAAAATTTTCAATTTTCGGTGGTAAAATTTACAATGTATTTGTATAGGCGTGTTTTCGTAATGTATAATTATGGCACATGTCATGGCATCACGTGAACATGTCCGTGAAATGAACACCCATCCAAACCTCACTTTATATAGATAAAATTTTGTTTATGGGGGTATACATGAATATGCTTATATAGTTCGAACAAACTGACCTGAGACTGGTGAACTCTATTAACATAATTTCACATCCGACTGAATGCATGTATTTATCTTCGCCGTCTCCCGAAAATTGCGATATTGTTGTTCAATATATAGGGCTCGGTAAATGGGTCGCAATTCACGGGATGCCGAAAATTCACGAGAAGTTTACGAAAGCCGACATATTAGGCGATAACATTGACTAATTTATTTCTTGCATAAAGGTCAGTCTTAGGTCAATTTGTCCGAGCTATAGGTTGTGGGTACTGGTTAGAACCGCATCAACGAAGCGGTTCTGACGAGCACCTATTACCTATGTTTGCAGTAAAAATAAGAAAACTATCACGGATTGTCATCAAAAAAGTGCCATTTTGGATATTTGAAAAATGCACTATGTCACACGGGCGTGATTTCGTTATGATTCAAGTATGTAATTTTCTTATGTGAAGTTCTGTTCCGCGAAGAGATTGAAACACTTTATTACAATGGTCACATGTATACACACGCTTACGAAAATAATCACAATAAGCGTGGCTTGCGGAATGATTCTGGTTCACAAATGCTGTTCTGCGTGTCAGACAACAAACGCCACTAACCTGATTTGATCCGAGTCTTAAATGATGATGTTTCCGATTTGATTTCTGTACTGCGCGACACAATTTTGAATCAGCTAGTGTATTATGGCGCAGTTTTGACCGTTTCGAAAGTTCCCTGTCGAAGTGTAAGAGTATATGCATTTTCATAATGCCAATCCCAGAAAACAGTCTATTACAATGGTCACACCTATAAGCTCTATTGCTAGTACGAACCGACTGCCTATGCCAACAGACAGTAATGCGATACTTTTTGATCTTGTTCTGAACTGATGCAAATAATAGAAATTGTTTAAAATTGCCCTTCTTCTTAAACCCAGTTCTACGTGGATTAAAGTCAACGTTTTTCTTGTGTGTGTTCACTTGATATAGGCGTTTAGTGTCTGATTTATGACTGGTTTTAACAGTCTCATTTAAATCGCCAAGTAAATGCCCGGTCACGTGTTTTATAAGATCCTCGAGAGTGGTCAAACTATTACGACATGTGTTGCAATAGTAACGGCCTACCGTGTGCCCTGAATAGCAAGACATAAGCACTCGTGCATGTTGCTCTTGTTCTGTTTTAACCATGTTATATTCATTCGACAGAATTATCATGCCTAACTTTTCACGTTTGGCAGGTAAAGCAAAACGAATCTGATGCCGAATTAGTTCTTGTGCACTTTTAAAATATTTATTGCATATATCGCATTTGTTGGCCACAGTTTCAACAGGATTACTAATCAAAACGTAATCCTTAGCATTGTTTTCTTGAATGGAACTTGTGTGAACTTGCTTTTGTTCTGGTCCTTTAATGGCACAGGTGTGTCTTACAACTGTCTCTTCGTTAGTCCTTCGTGTAAGTGTGTGCACATTCTTATTTTCATCATTACGAGTATTGTTGTAGGGTGTTGATGAACTGCCTTTAATACCTGTTACCATAGTTGTTGTTTCACAAATGTCTTTATATTTTTCATACCTTCTTATTACTGTTGAAGAATTGGCTGTAATTTTGACTGATTTATCTATAGGACTTCGTGTAACTGTGTGCAAATTCGTATTTTCATCATTACGAGTATTTGTGTAAGGTGTTGATGAACTGCCTTTAATACCTGTTACCATAGTTTTTGTTTTACCAATGTCTTTATATTTTTCATACCTTCTTATTACTGTTTTATCTATAGGACTTCCTTTGGAAGAACAACCTTTTTTCACGTGCTGTATAAAATTTGATAAAATCTCGAATTTTGCAAGGCAAATTGCGCACTTAAACTCTTTTATGTTTTTTCCAGACACATTGTTTTTTCTTGACTCTTCAGTCTGGTTAGTTTGACGGAAAGATTGGAAAGGTGATCTTTTTTCTTCATATGGGAACTCACGCCTTTTCGAACTGCCACATTCATTCTCTGATGTCTGAGCATTTGATTCCTTATCACCTGTCACGTGGGTGGTAGCTTCGACGGCAGTGTCTGAATGTTGCATAAATTGCATAGAACCAGGTAACACTTCGTCACATTTTCCATAGACTTGCAACTGAAATGCATCATTGTTATTTTCATATTTGCATTCTGTTGCAACCGCTCTATCAAGCACATCTATTGTTGCTTTGGAACAGGCCCTGCTGCTTTGATCTCCTATATCAATAAGCTCGATAGAAGAATCGCATCCCTGGCGTAAATGGTGTCTAAACTCCATTGAATTAGCTAACTCTTCATTGCAAATCGCGCACACATATGTGGCCATCTCTATACAATCCATAACATTCATGGCCTCCTTACCTCTTGCCACTCTTTTTATCATAAAATGTTAAACGAGACTAGTTTAGTTCAAATCTTTATGGCACAGACGTTATGTGGTCCAAGCGTTCGGCAATAAGTTTTATCTGGAATAGAAAGAGAATTAGTCCATTGTAGTATTCGAATCTGAAGAATTCAAGACACTTCGAAGGGTGTGATTGATAAACAAAAAATAGCCATCAGAAGAGATGGCAAATCCCCCGACCAAAAGCCAATATGGCCTTCAGAAGATTGTTCACCAGTAGAAAGTACACCAGAATTAAACCAGCAATATATCACGAAAGTATTCGAGTTATGGCCATCACAAGATTAGACTGTCAGGGGAGATAACTAAAAAACAGGGCACTCAGAATTGTGGTTCTTGCACATGACATGCCTGCTTAAGCCCATGTATTTCTATACGAAGTACCATCAACATGTCTCAAAGGATATTGGAGATATGGTGATCACAAGCAGGTCATACTGTTATATTGGAAGGGTAGAAAACTCAAATACAACAGCACAAACAGTTGTGGTTCTTGCACATGACACCCCCTGTTGTACCTTGCATACAATTGTGCCTAGTTCCTTCAATATATCTCAAAGGGTGTTGGAGTAATGGCCATTACAAGGTTATATAGTCAGGGGAGATAACAAAAAAACAACAGAGCACCCAGAGTTGTAATTCTTGAGCATGACACACCTGCTTAACCTCATGTACATCTGCATCAAGTACCACCAATATGTCTCAAAGGGTATTAGAGGTACGGTGATCACAAGGTGGTCATACTGTTATATTGGAAGGGGAAATAACTCAAATAACATAGCACCCAGAGTTGTGGTTCTCAGGCATGAAGTGTCGTCTCGACCTTGTATTGTTATGCATAAGAATTTATTTTTCTGATTCCAACTTTCACCCCACTGGGTGACCTAATAGTGCTAAGAACTTTCTGGAAAGAAATGATTCACACTTTCACCCCACTGGGTGACCTAATAGTGCTAAGAACTTTCTGGAAAGAAATGAGTCAGAGATTAATTTTATTTGAAAACAACTTGTTTACAAGGAAAAGTAGTTTGGAAACTTCCAGAAAGTTCAGGTTTGCATTATTTTTAGAAAATTACCTAATCTTATTCCACAGCCCTCTAGAACGTTCTAGAGAATTCTTCGGGTCTATAAAAGATCTTGATTTTTCTCTTTGAGTCAGACTTTGGAGTTTGAAGTTTGGGTTTAAAGAAAAGTAGTTCTGAATTCTGTGTTGGATTGTTAAAGGATATTATATTTCATTTCGGACTTTCAATTCTGTGGGATCCAGGAAAATAGATTCATTCAAGGATATTTCATAACAGAGCTAAGTACATTTTTTTTCTTACTTCTACAGGTTAAAGATACTGTGTAAATAATTTTGGTTATTTTTTTTTTTCCAAAAGGCTTGTTTGCTTTATCTTTCTGCTACGCCTGGTTCGTAACAGTATACAATTGTGCCAAGTACCATCAATATATCTCAAAGGGTATTGGAGTTATGGCCATCACAAGGTTATATTGTCAGGGGAGATAATTAAAAAAACAGGGCACCCAGACTCATGGTTCTCGCACGTGACAAACCTGCTTAACCTAATGTACGACTGTACCAAGTACCATTAATATATCTCAAAGAGTATTGGCGATGTTGCCATCACAAGGTAGTGGTTCTATTTTATTAGAAGGGGAGATACATGTAACTCAAAAACCATGGCACCCAGAGTTGTGGCTCTTGTGCATGACACACCGTCTAGGCCTATTGAACAACTGTGCCAGGTACCATCAATATATCTTAAAGGGTATTGGAGTTATGGCCATCACAATGTCGTCACTCAATTTTATTGGAAGGGGAGATAACTCGAAAACCATGGCAACCAGAGTTGTGGTTCTTGTGCATGACACGCCGCCTCAGCCTTGAGAACAACTGTGCCATGTACCACCAATATATCTCAAAAGGTATTGGAGTTATGGCCATCACAAAGTAGTCATTCTATTTTATTGAAAGGGGAGATAACTCAAGAAGTATGCTATCCAGAGTTCTGGTTATTGCGCATAACACGCCTTCACAGCCTTGTGAACAATTTTGCCAAGAACCATCAATGAATCTCAAAGGGTATAGGAATTATGGCCATCACAAGGTTGCGTCTACGGACGGATGGACGGACGGACGGACGTTCTCACAAATGGATACTTATGTGGCTATTTTGAGCAAGATTGATACTTAGGTGGCTAATTTTAACCACATAACAGACCTTTTATGTGTCTAACGGAATAAATCGCACTTTCTCTCATTGACTTACATTGATTCTGTCCAAGTTCATAGCCACCTATCTATCCATTTGTGTGTACGGACAGACAGATGGACGCCAGGCTGATCGCTATATCCCCCGAACCTATTCGGTCGGGGGATAAAAATGTACATCATGTTACAACCGCGCAACTAGCGGTTTAGCAATATTACATATGTCGTCGGTTCGTTTAAGAGCAAATACTTCAAAACATAAAGACACGCTGAGTCACATGTGACATGTTTGTCAAAATACAAAGAAATCGTATGCATATTTCAGAATATTGAATCATTACGCAAAGACGCCTATACAAATACAGTGCAACCTTTATCGCCGAAAAAATGAAAATTTTAAGATGAAAAATTGTGATATTTTTCTTATTTCTGCACAAAATATAGATTGTGGGCACTCGTTAGAAACGCCTCATCGAGGCGATTCTAACGAGTACCCACAATCTATATTTTAGAGCAGAAATAAGAAAAATACGGTATACCCCCGGAAACCCCAGTTTTACTATATAAAAGTGGGGTTCAAGGGGGTCAAAATTATATAGGCGTGTTTTCGTGATGACCGGAAAATTTCCGTTTCACACAGAAAGTGGGGGCGGAGCTTATCGATTGTCAAAAAATCTAGACCACAGCAAGGTTTTCGCTCATATTCAAAACTATTATCAACATTTCGTAAGTTGTCTGCCAATCAACAGAGAATGACTAGCTATTTATCGTTCTGCGGTTCTAACGAGTACCCGCAATCTATATTTTAGAGAATAAATATTTTAGAGAATAAATAAAAAAAATAAGGTTTACCCCTGCAAACCCCAGTTTTACTATATACAAATAGGGTTCAAGGGGGTCACAATTATATAGGCATGTTTTCGTGACGAGATACTACGTCATTGGCTCTATGAACAATCGAAGTCGGTTGGGTACTTCTACCCCATTGAGAGCCCTCTGATTCTTACTCTGTTTTCCCTGGCACAAAGTGTTGTCTAGCAAGTGGAACTTTCTTGTATTGTTTACACCTTTATAGTTATAATACATGATGGCCATGCTTTTGTGGAAAAAATCAGACACTAAGTTTACTGTATGTGTTACAGTTGGCCAAGATACGTTATACTGGTTACCTAAACTTCATAAAAGACCTTATAAAGCACGATTTATTGTCAATTCAAGCTCGTGTTCCACCATAGAACTTTCTTAATCATTAACTTCATGTTTTACTGTCATCAAAAACATGTGATCAAATATTGCGACAAAGTCTGTGAAAATTTGGTCTATAAAAAGTCTTCGTGCTTCAGGTCTGTCTACTTATGATTTTACCACCCGTTACACTACACTTCCTCATAATCTTACAAAAGAAACAAATGACGATTTAATTTAATCGACATTTCAGAAGATTCCCTCTATCTTGCATGTAATGTAAGAAATGTTTTGTTTTTTTTTTGTGGTTTTTTTTTTTTTTTTTGTTTTGTTTTTCACTTCTGAAGGGCATAAAAATTATATTTTATGGTCATGTCAGAAAATGTGTGAAGCTCTGTCCGTTCTTTTTGATAATATTTACATTAGATTTGGTACTAAGTTATTTAGACAAATTGTGGGAATTATGATGGGTAGGATTTGCTAAACCCATTGTGGCTGATCTTTTCTTGTTTTGTTATTAAAGAGACCTCATGATGTCCCTTTCCGTTGACAACCAATCTGAAATCATTGAAGCCTTCAGCTTGACTTCTAGATATATGGATAATATATTGAATATTGAGAATACCATTATCGATGGTTTTATCAGTCAACTTTAACCCCACCCCCCCGCACGAACTTCAGTTAAATAAAGCAAATTTTTCTGATACCGAGGCCCCGTTTTTAGATCTACATCTATCTATTGTAGACGGGTTTGTTTCTTGCAAAATTTATGATAAACGCGATGTTTTGATTTTGGAACTGTAAATTTTCCTTTCTTGGATAGTGAGGTTCCTCGTGCGGCATCCTGTGAATGTTATCCTTCACAATGACTTCGATTTGTCAGAGTGTCTGGTCATGTAAGTTACTAACTGACTTCAACACTCGCAATAAATTATTAACTGCTAAGCCTCTTAAACAGGGTTATCGGTATCGTATAAAACGCAAAGCCTTTTCTAAATTTTACAGACGTCATTCCGATTAAATTTCAAAATTCAATGTGGGAATAAAATCTCTTCTGCAATAAGGTCTATCGGAAACAGAATTTTATGGCGACTTTATATATATACTTGCGATGGTTTCAAGTACCCAATTTCGTAAAATCATTCTTCGATATAGAACGATTGGGTACAACATAAATATTATAAGACAGGCGACATGCATGGTAGTTAACCGTATCGCCGTTGACAACTTTGCTTCCCTCTTTAATTGCACGAAATCTCATGAAACTTGACACAAGTGTGTATGATCACAAAAGCTACATCTGATCAAGTTCCACAACCCTATCATGCAATTTGATTGCTTTATCTTCCTGTGTTACATATGAAAACATAGACGAGCATAGCGCGCGCTTGCGGAGCTCTTATTTGATATTGACTTAACAAAATGGGTGAGGTAAAATACCCTTCTGTTAAGTCAATTGTGAAAATTGCTTTATGTCAACTCATCTTCACAAATCTATCATTATGATACAGAGTTAGAAAACTGAAACACTCTCATGATCCACAGCAGTAGTCCTCTTTTAAGTCATACGTACCTATAACTGGACTAAATAAATATTGCATTTCATCACAACATTTCTTTCAAGCTTTTCTGAATTCAATGGATTTTATTGCCAGCTGCAGACAAAATGGTTAATAGAAAATGGTGATTTATCTAGACCTGATTCCACAACGGCTTTAGGCTGTCATATTAGCATATATATTTTCTGGTTAATCAAGAGACGGTTGTTTGTTTAGGCTATCAAGCACTTGCTTACTCTGTATCCCTTTACTCGTTTATCTTTTCGTCAGTTTTGAAGCCTTCGTTAGTCTCTGGCTTTTGCTTCTGGTATTCCTTGGGCCTCTCCATAACGAAAACATGCCTATTCAAATATATTGGGAAAAAATCACCAAAAATGATTTTTTTTCTGATACATGTATTTTTCATATTTTTGCTTAAAACATAGATTGTGGGCACTCTTTAGAACCGCCTCGACGAGCGGTTCTTACGGGTACCTACACTATATGTTTCCTAGCAGAAATAAGAAAACTTATGTATACCTCTGTAAAATCCAGTTTTACTGTATAAAAGTGGGGTTCAAGGGGGTCAAAATTATACAGGCGTATTTTGTGTTTTCTCTCTTGTGACATGCCGCATATTTATCTTTTATCTGCTAACCAACTGTTATGTGCTTTTATTAATATGCGTATTGATTTTTTTTGTCAATTATTAAATAAATTATCAGTTTTGGCTGACCAACCATTGCTTAGGGATTCGAAAGGAAGCACAATCACTTTACAGATCCTGATTTGAGCCCCGCCAAGCGAATTTGTGTCTTCGAGCATTCCGTCATGACAAATTTTAACTGCGCATGCCCAACCATTCAGAGGGGCCAGGGATATGGCTTTCTGTCTGGAGGTTCATCTTGATTCACTGCTTGTATAAGCGAGCAGCGAAGGTTCTGGCGAGACTGCGCGGATGCGCAGGCTCGCCTGAACCTTCGCTGCTCGCATAGGCGATAAGTACCAAAATCGCTTGACGGGGCCCATTTAGGCTTTGACGGTGGAAGAAAGCTAAACGGCCATTCTAAGGCGGCAGTTGTGGTGTGTTTTTGTTTTATGCTGAGCTTCGGCTTGTTGGGGTCTCCATTGTGTGTTACTTTTTGTTTTAGAAATAGATCAGCTCTAACTGATTTGTTGAGTAATAAATCACAGTTTGGAGGTCAGTTGTGAAGCAGATCAAATCACGAGCGCGTAGCGCGCGTGATTTGTCTACTTACAACTGACCGACAAACTGTGATTTATTGCTCAACAAATCACAAACTAGAGCTGATCTATTTCAATTCTGACAGGGTGAAAATCGACACTCATACTGTTGTTTCCTTCAAAATCTCACAACTTTTCGCCACTTTTGGAAGAAATTCCGCTAAAATTATCGACTGGAACACATGCATTTATATCCTTTTCTAACGTTTTCGATGCGAGAATATGACGTTACACCGTCTAACGTCAAGGAAATCGACTAGTTACGTCATAAATTAGTAGTTTTTAATGACGTCACTCGTCACGCTCTTCATTGCCGTGATTTGTTGTCGAATAAAACACAGTTGTTTTCCATTGCCTATATAGGCACGCTGTGTTAGAATTTGCATTTTAATCACCCCTTGTGAGGAAGAAAGGGCAAATAAAAATCAAAAATGAGTTATTTTAAGAGCAATGAAAACATTCATAAGAAAGAAGATGGGTCATACTACGTAGTTTCGGCTAGTAAAGCCTCATCAGTGACCCTGTAATGATCCGGCAAAGAAAGCCAGAGGAAATATACTGCAATTTTGCGAATTTCGAATTGGCAGTCGATTCAAAGACTGATATAAATCAAAATGGGGTCCAAATTATTAAAAACCTGTCTAGAATATGAGTCTAAACCAATAATTTATTTCTGATTACTCAGAATATTCACGCTGATCTCAAAGGACCAAAAGTAAAATATAAACTGCACTATGGTTGATGTACGGGGATACGTTTTACGGCCGCCACACGGCACAACACCAGCTGCAGTGAAGGCAAATAAAAATCAAAAATGAGTTCCTTTAAGAGCAATGAAAACATTCATAAGAAAGAAGATGCAAATCTGTTTGCACATTATATGTGTTGTGTTGGGTCATGTTGTGTGATTTTATTTTTCTTCCCTTCGGTGCCTTGCACTGGTCCCATCGTGTGATTTTTGGTTTCCCTGAACCTTTCTTTTTACTTTCGTCTATGGGTACATACTTTTGATGTATGGTCTTATAACGTGTTCTCTACCAGCAGGATATTTGCTGTTCGAATTAAATATAATAGGGCGTACAGAGAAATGTCGATAACTCAAATACGGATATTTCGTGTACTATGGCTAATTCGAACTCACTCTTAGGTCCCAAGAGATTTGTTCCTACAGCACTAGATATCCAGGTGTTTAAGATAATTAATGGAGTTTTTTTTTTTTTCATTTTAACTTGAAAAGGTATGCTGTGTGTACTCATTAGAATCGCCTCATTGAGGCTATTCTAATGAGTACCCACAACATACATTTATTTAAAAAAAAGGCGAAAATATATCATAAGTTCGTCACATTATGCCTCATGTCCCATTGTCCTGCCAGTATGAGTAACCCTCAATAGTTGGAACTACCACTATCTCGAACAAACTTTCATGGTTCAGAAGGTATTCGAGTTTCCGAAGTTCTACTGTATATAACATTTATCCTATCTATCTATTCCTCTTCCTTAGACTCATTTAATGGAATCCAAGTGTTTATGGTTGCATATACGACATGATCTTTGTCTGTTTGGTTGATTGTCATTAGTTTCTGTCATGTGTCTTAAGTAGCTTACTTACCAGAGTACTGGTATTGTATGTGCACATAATCAACTGTGCATGCCTCACTTCGGCACCCACAGTACCACCCACCAAAGGGATTAAGCCATTGGCTGTACTCCGAGTATGTAGTGCCGTGCGTATGCCAGGAACGAATAACTTGTTAAAAAGAGAAATTCTAAATACTTTTGTTTTTAATAGTATCTGATGTAGAAATGTTAAATCTATAGTTACAATGTGTGTTGCGATTCAATCAAAGACACAATTTTGTTTACTCCTAGATGCGATTAGGTTAACCATTGTCCTGCTGAATATTCATATATGCCACACCCACTACCGATTATCAACCAATCAGATTACTTGATGCAAATTATTGCAACAAATTCACAATCTGAATGGCAAAAAATGTAGATCCTGATCAGATGGCTTCTTCAGAAGCCATCTGATCTGGATCTTCATTGTTTGGAAAATAAGGCATATCCCGGCTCAGCAGGACAAGGGTTAATGTCATTACGAAAACACACCTATCCGAATACATTGCAAACCTTATCGCCGGAAAAAAAAGAAAATTTTAAGATGAAAAATTGAGATATTTTTCTTATTTCTGCTCAAAATATAGAGCACGGTACCCACAATCTATATTTTAGAGCAGAAATAAGAAAAATAAGGTTTACCCCTGTAAACCCCAGTTTTACTATATAAAAGTGGGGTTCAAGGGGTCGAAATTATACAGGCGTGTTTTCGTGATGAACAATCTTTGCTCCTGTATGCACTAGTACTTACTCTTCACTAGTACGATAGATTTGTGAAGATGAGTTGATATAAAGCAAAGAGACTTTCGCAATAGAAATAGCAAAGGGGACTATCTATACCAAATCAATATTGTTAGTCAACATCAAAGAAAGAAGCATCCGTTTTGTAGTGGTTATGCTACTCGCCCTATAAACCAGGGGACATGGGTTCGATCTCGGGCTTCTCAAGACTTTCGGGTGACTCTTCTAACCTAGGTCCAGTCTCCATATGGCCTTAGATGTTGGTGGGACGTAAAACTCAAACACAAACTCACAAATTCTAAGGATTTTTACAAGCCGCCTAATTATTCATTAGACTGACAGAAAACATTTTGACTGCTTTAAAGAATCCTTTTGCCATAAAAATTATAGATTTTAGATAAACACATTACGATAACAAACCCGTGCGACATAGTGCATTTTTTTACATCTCCAAAATGGCTACTTTTCTCAGGATAATCCGTGTTTTTTTTTTTTTTTTTTCTTATAAATACATGTACTGCAAACATAGGTTTTGGGTGCTCGTTAGAACCGCCTCATTGAGGCGATTCTAACGAGTACCCACAACCTATGTCTTGGAGCAAAAATAAGAAAAATCATGTTTACCCCCGTAAACCACAGTTTTCTCTAAATAAAGTGGGGTTTAGGGGTTAGGGGGTGTTCATTTCACGGACTTGTTGACGTGATTAGAAAATATGACAAAATTGGATTCAGGGGCAGATATGAAGGAGAAGAAAGAAAAGCTCATAGTTTGACAATGTCTATTGTATATGTATCTTATTTATACCTGTAAAGTACATGTACATGTATTATTGCAATAGATTTGAAAATAAACTAAGGTTGTGGATTTGCGTTACGATGGTCAATGCATTTGACAGAAATTTAGGTACGTCTTATTAGTGAGTATCGTGAACAAGCCAAGATTTTTCCACAAAAGCATGAACATCATGTATAATAACTGTAAACTGTGTGCGTGTGTGTGAATTCGGGTTAAACGTCGCTTTCAACAATTTTTCAGTCATATCACGACGGTGTCTGGTTGCGACAGGGAGCTCAATGCTCACTTTTATAGTGCTGCCTCACTGAAGTATCATGTCCCAGACACATTACATGATACCACACCCAGTCACATTATCCTGACACTGGGTCGACCAGTCCTAACTCTAGCCCGTAAATCTGAGTGCCAAGCGAGGAGCAGCTAGTACCATTTTTAACGACTTTGGTGTGTCGCGGCCCGGGATCGAACCCGTGACCTCCCGTTCCCCGGAGCGGACACTCTACCGACTGAGCTATCGGGGCCGGTATAACTGTAAACAATACTAGAAACTTCAACCTGCAAGAACACTGTGCTAGAGAAAATAGCGTACGAACCATTAACCATATTTACATTATTTGCTGGCTCCCAGCTTGCACATTGTCAATTATGGAAAAACAGGTAACCAGACCCCCTGACCTTTCAAGGTCAGGGGGGTCTGGTTACCTGTTTTTCCGACACTGATAACCTTCAGACTAGGAACCAGCAGATAATGCAAATAAGGTGAATAGGGCTTTCAATGGGGTAGAATTACTCCACCCACTTCGATTGCTCATAGAGTCAATGTCGTCATATCTGAACAGTTGAAATTTCACCACATTACAGCATGGGTCTGCCAAAGTTAAAAGAAAATCAACAGTGGCCATAAAATAGGCCTTATGGGGACTGCATCTTTGGTAGAGGTCGACTAGACGAAGCTACAAGACAAATATCATTACCAGCGCACTCTGGATTTGGAACAAAAGATTTTGAAGCTTTCTCTATGTATGTCTGTGTAAAACAAGTGGGCCCTAAGGCCGGGTCATTTGGCCTAAGAACTTGAACATCTTTAGTAGAAGTCTACTAGATGAAGCTATGTAACATGCGACATTTTGCTTGTTGTCTGTATATGTCCTGCTTGAAGCGGTTCTTTCAAGTCCCCATAAAAATCCTAAAAATTCGGACATCTTAACCACTCGCTGTAATTGTCCTAAATTCTAAACTGTTTCACAAGAAGTCAAAAAGGTGCGGACGGAATGGAAAAGCAAATTGAAGACCCTGATCAAGATTTGTTTTGGTTGTATTGCAGTTTTAACAACCCGGCCAACACTATTTAGATCATTTTTGAGCCGGTCAGATTACTTATCCACACTTTTCCTTGGCAGGCTTATACGGTTAACCAGTACAAAATAGAAGTGAAGGCAATAATCAGGATTCGATACATTTAACCCGCAGCTCCCATCAGAGACACCAAAGGGAAAGAAGCACAGACAGAATACAACTAGACCCTAATGGAAATATCAATAACGGAAAGCCAAAAGGACAGTCAGTTTCCCACAAAATGGCCAACTGGCTATCCAAAACAAAATAATATAAGGATACACGCACTCAAAGACAAACTATAACAAAAATAAAACCGCGACAGAAGAACCAAGTCACATTCTTTCGCCAGAAACTGACAAATGCCCTTCTGGAATCAGCGGAAGAGAGAGAATGACCGCAGAAAACCTGATAAAGCTGCTCTTTCTGGAGCAGTCTGAACTGGGTCAGCACTGTTTGCTTGGGCCTATCTGTCCTAATACTTAGGATCATTACAGTAAGCATTGGACATTCTTTTTCCTCGAATCCGACGTCTCAGACTGAGTCTGTTTTACCGCCGTACGTCATTTTAGTACGTGCAATTACTGCAGTCAGTGAAAGACTCCCGCGTTTTACCAAACCAGTCATTTTAGTGCACACGCGCGGTTGCTCCTTGTGAAAAATCACTAACAGTCTCACAATCACAAAAATGATATCGCTGGTTTGGGTACTGAACTTTGATTTTCTTGTTGATTTCGCGTTTGTTTTGTTTTCACTGCCACATTAATTTATATGTTCAATGGACATGTCTGAACACACTGAATCACCGAAATCCATCCATTTTCATATGGATTATTATTGAGGCCAATGTTATGTTGTCCAGCAGCGAATGGGGCTACCTAAATTTTCTGTGGAGCAGGGGAGCGTGACTGCCCATTTCCCATTTATTTTCTGGGAAAAATTCTAAGGGAACTAGAAAATAAAACAAAACTATTTTTTTTTATTTTGGGGGGGGGGGGGGGGGGGCGGGGTGGTGATTGGCATGAAAGTTTGAAAACACTTTTATTTCAATAAAACGTTTAACGGTGAAGACTAAGATCAACCTGGGCATCCGCTGAGTCTATTCAGAGTCTTTTCTGTTGGTAAGAGCATTCTATGATCTCTGGGCTGTTCAAAGAGCAACAAGGCTTTGGTCACATTGGCTAGATGTACATTTTGAGGAACATGGAATATAGCGCAATAATACGGGTGACCGATGAATATCCCAGCACCCTGCGCATCCGCACAGTCTGATCGGAGCTTAAGCTGTTCGTATGAGCCTTCTATGACATCTGGCAACGAGCACGAAGACCGCCACATTGGCTAGATACATAGGCTGATCTGATACTTCTGTTGTGGAAAAGGTATTCTTTGCTCTGCACCAGCTCACTAAATCCAAAGAAAATTGCGGTGTGCCCTCTTGTATTTGATTTGATTTGCGGTTTAACATCCCCGCCAACACTATGTACGTCATTTTTGGGTCGTTAAGTCCAATTTTGTGAGACTTTTACCCGACATTGAGATGAAATGACATCTCAGTCACTGCCGCTAAAAGCCCCGAAGGGCGGGGGCGAGTAACCTCTTGTTTGGTTTTGTTTGTTTGATTTGAGGTTTAACGTCCCCGTCAACACTGTATAGGTCATTTTGGAGACGCTGCTTCCAATTTTGTGGGACTTTTACCCGACACTGAGATGAAATGACATTTAGTTTAGTTTATACTAATTTATTTTAGTTCGATTGCGATGAAAGCTTCAAGCTTATTGAATCGCTCTCGAACACTCATTCCTGATGTTTTCACGCGCGCGCGAGGGAGAGGCAGTGGCTTTTAGACCACTGCTAACCATTTACACCTGGGTTGAATGGAGCAGTGTCATTACGTGCCTTGCCCAAGGACACACCTCGATACCGGTGGCCGGTTCGAACGCACAACCTCTTGATCATAAGTCGAACGCGTTAACCACTGCGCTATCGAGGCTGACAAATGACATTTCAAGCCCTGTCGTCCAATGAAACCAATCGGGTTTATTAACATGGACGGTCCGACTCACGCCGCTTTGCCTGGGCAGACTTGGATCCTCTAAGCGGTTTACCAGTATTCGTGTGCTGTCGGTTGCAGCTCTGCGTGAAAGCATCAGGCAGCCCATCTATTTCTTCAAGCCCCGATGGGCGGGGGCCGCAGTAACCTCTTGTATATATGAGGTTGTGACAGGTGAAGCTGCCCAGTCTGATCAGAGCATTCGCTCTTTTTACAAGTTTTCTATGGCCTCTTGGATATTCAAAGAACAGCCAGCGAAGAATATGACCACATTGGCGATCCGACGCTTCCTGTGAAGATTCCAGCTCTTTTACATGTAAGTGTATAAGAAACCACGACAGAATGCGTTTAGCGTCTTTGAGATGTGGCCATTTCTGCGTCCGACATTAATGTTTACAAAAAACACGTTGCTATCTAATGAGTGCTAGGAGCAGACTGTCCAGTTGTCATTTTGTGGTCTCTCAACAGAAATGCCTTCCAAGAAATGCACTGAATGTGCATTTGCGTACAAGAATGATTCAGATAAGCCTGTGCATTTGCGCAGTCTAATAGAGGGAGCGTGATAGCTCAGTGGTTAGTGATGTCTCTGATGCTAGAGGTCACGGGTTCGATCCCCGGCAGCGGCGATAAAATTTCGGTGTCCGAACACGCTCCACTGGCATCATTTGCAGGGATGAATGTCATAAAGTGCACCGTCCTTCGGATCGGGACGTTAACTGGAGGCCCCCTGTGCAGGGAAAACCATCCCCTGTGCAGGTTAAAGATCCCTACCGTAATTACATGATTACTGTGTAGGCTTTCATCCTGCAAAACCTGGAGTGTATGTAATGTACACCTGCGGTAATGGTCAAATGTGACCGACGCAGTATCAGTAGATAGATAGAGAGATAGAGTATTTAATGTTCACACAGTTTCATCTCGCGGAAATGGAAGACACTGATCAGACCGCCCGCAAGAGGTTAAGCATGACATAGTCCTCGCTACACCCACACTTATTTTTTTTGCACGATATCTGCATCTCTTTCTCTTGTTAAGGGTAATGGGAACACCTAGTACATTTTCCGCCATTTCTCAAAGGGAGACAACTTTCGGGACTTTCTGTTCACTTTCTACTGGCTCAGTCCCACCAAAAAAGGGTCTACACTTCAAGGAAAGAATTTGCTCCTCAGGAGCAAATTCTTTCCTTTAAGAGTTGACCCCTATTGATATGGGAGACAAAAACAATATTGCAGGAGTTGCCTCCCCTGAAGGTGTACCCATTCCCCTTAACTGTCAATGAAACTGACATCAATTACAACCTAAACTGAGCGCCATACTTCATGATCGCCTTTGAACACAGACGAAAATCTCGTCACATGCTTCAGATATTTTGCAACAAGATTCATGCTCTCGAAGTGGGTGTAATTTGATAGTGCAGCGCAATTTTCACCAGTTCTAATTTTTTTCTCCGAGAAAGCGATTTTCACGGAAAAATTTCGCGGCATTTCACGAAGAAATTTACCACGCTACAACGCAGAAGTTTTCACTTCACGGAGAAATTTTGTCCTCCGAGATGAAAAGGCCTATTTCCACGGAGGAACAAAATGGGTTTTTACCTTTGGCTGGTCTGTATTATGTTCCGTCAGTAGATTACAAACTGCATGACAAATAGTGAAGATCCTGATCACATGGCCTCTCTGATCTGGATCTATACTGTTTGTAAAGGTACAGCGAGATAATGTTTAAAAGGAATTCTTGAGTGCTTTGCTTGTAGAACATATTGAAAAGTCGAACAGATTTTGTAACCTTGGCACCCATTAAGGGCATTTTCTGCACATTTTGAATATGTCAATAATAGGAGCTGTTAAGTTGTTTCAGTTACAACATCAACCACATAGTGTCAATCAAAAAGAGAAACTAACAACAAACATATAATTAGTGATCAAATTAATGTTTCATTGACAATAATGCATTAACCCATTTAGTACCAGAAACCCCAAAACGGGTACCCAGGTAAACAGTGCAGGCCAAGATCAGACGCCGCAGAATGCGGCGTCTGATCAGGGCCTCCACTGTTTGCAAAACGTTACCTGATACCCCTAAAGTTTGAAGTGGACACCTGCTATATATAAAGAGAAAGATTCCATTTGGTACAAAAAGGGCTAAGAGGTCACAGCAACATATTTTCTTACTTTTCCATGTATATTTGGTCCGATAAATAGATTAAAAATATTTTTTTTCATTATGCCTTAGTCTGGTGTCAGGTGACCGTTCTGGTCCAATAGAACAGGCCTTGTGCTGATAAAACCTGCTTCAATACAAAAAGACAATGTTTTGAAAAAAGTGCCCATCACTGACAGACTCTAATCTGTAGCCTCTCAGCGATGGGGATTTTTTAAACGGCGCCTTTTAGACATTACCTTTAAGTCTTGAAACAAGTTTTAGGGCAAATTCTTCTGATACCGAGGCCCCGTTTTTGGATTTACATCTATCTATTGTAGATGGATTTGTTTCGTGCAAAATTTATGATAAACGCGATGACTTTGATTTTGAGATTGTAAATTTTCCTTTTTTGGATGGTGATGTTCCTCGTGCGCCATCCTATGGCGTTTATATTTCGCAATTAATTCGATTTGCTAGAGTGTGTAGTCATGTAACTGACTTCAACACTCGTAATAAATTATTAACGGCTAAACTCCTTAATCAGGGTTATCGGTACCATAAACTACGCAAAGCCTTTTCAAAATTTTATAGACGCCATTCTGATTTAATTTCAAAATTCAATATTAGACTTAAATCTCTTCTGCAACAAGGTCTATCGGAACCCGAATTTTATGGTGACTTAGTATTTAAATTCAGAAAAATATATAACCGCAATGACTTCAGTACCCAATTTCGTAAAATCATTCTTCGATATAAAAAGATTGGGTACAACATGGATATTATACGACAGACTGCATGCATGGTAGTTAACCCAATCACGGTTGGCAACTTTGCTTCCCTCTTTAATTGCACGCCGGTGGGTCAGGCCTCAGATTCTATGACGGCTCCAACGTAAAGGCTTATTGAGAATTAGAGAGATCTAATTCAAGGTAATGTTGGTTGGTGCCTGATGCTCTGTCTCTGGTCGGGCTCATCGGAGTCTAACTGTTGGTTTTCTTTTGCTCCAGCATTTCAGTGGTTTCTTGCTGTCGAGTCCTCACCGTTGTCTCACCTCTGTGGTTCTTTGATTTTTGTGTTCACGGAGATGTTGCACTGATGAGTTAGGAGGCCTTCATGCGGACTGAACAAATTATTTGTCTAAATCGCGACGGAAGTAAGGGCGAGGATTGTGGCCACGTAAAATCGATTTAAGCCCCCCAGTGGAAATCTTCCGCTGACCGTTCCAAGGCGGCTCTTCTGTGGCGATTTATTTTATGTTGTTGTTTGTTACTTACTGTGTGTATCACTTGTGTCTTTTAGTTTCGGATGACCATATGGCCATTTTGTGGGAAAGTAACTGTCCTTATGGCCTTCCTTTGTTTAGGTTTCCATTATGGTCTGGTCGCTTAATGTTTGTATTTCTTTCCCTTTGGTGTCTTTTATGGGTGGAGTAAGTTAATTGTATCAATTCCTGATCTTTGTTTTACTTCTACTTTAAAAGTACTGGGCCTGTTCTAATTGGTCAGAACGCTGACCCCAAGCATCTGTGTGTAGACCTATTGCTACTGAATACATTTACCACTACTAAAGACGGCTATGCAAAAATGGGTCATACTGACCATAAGCCACTCATTTTGTTGATCAGGAACTCCATGAAGCTAATAACTATTTTTCTTTAACATGACAGTTTTTTGGACCTTGTAAACTAGATTATAAGGCACACAACCCATATCAGTTATGTATAACTGCAACTGCAATATAACGCGCAGACCAACGGGCATTCGCTCCTTTGTTTTTTTTTTTTTTTTTTTTTTTTTGTTTGGGTTTTACGGCCCTTTCAAGATTATTTCACTCATATCGAGCCGATCGTTAATCAGAGGTGGGCGAAAACCGGAGTACCCGGAGAAAAACCACCTGACCTTCCGTTGCAGAACTTGGCGTCTCACACGTGGCCCGAGCGAGGCTCGAACCTACGGCGGTGAGAGACCTAATGACTAAGAGTCAGCGCTCTTATCCACTAGGCCACGGAGGCCCGTTGGCATTCGCTCCTATTTTCATGTACATATATTCTGGGAACTCGTTAGAAACGCCTCAGTGAGGCGGTTCTTAAGAGCACCCACACTATGTTTGATGCAGAATTAAAAAAAATCATTGATCTACCAAAAAAACCTCGGGTAGCTCAGTCAGAGGAGCGTGATAGCTCAGTCTGAGTGGTTAGTGCACTTTCCTCCGATGCTAGAGGACCCCGGTTCGATCCCCGGAGGCGGTGATTATTTCGATGTCCGAACACGCTCCATGGGCATCATTTGCAGGGATGAATGCCAAAAAGTGCACAGTATTTCGGACCGGGACGTTAACTGGAGCCCCCCTGTGCAAGAAGAGTCATCTACTGTGCAGGTTAAAGACCCCTACCGTAAAATTTTGCATGATTACTGTGTAGGCTTTCAACCCTGCAACCTGGAGTGTATGTAATGTATACCTGCGAGTAATGGTCAAATGTGACCGATCGCAGTATAAGAAGAAAGAAAAAGAAAGAAAGATGCGTGTCTGATTGGTGATCCTGGGACGACGCGGGTTCGATAAAAATAATTTTGGGTCTGTTGATTTGTTTGTGTGATTTGAAGTTTAACGTCCTCGTCATCACTGTAATGGTCATTTTGGAGACGTTGCTTCCAATTGTGTGGCACTTTTACCTGACATTGAGATGAAATGACATCTCAAGCCCTGACGCCCAATGAAACCAATATGATTTATAAGCATGGACGGTCCGATTGGCATTGCTTTGCCTGGGCAGACTTAGAGTCTCTAAGCGGTTTACCAGTACTCATGTGCGGTCGGTTTCAGCTATGTGTGGAAGCATCATGCAGCAAATCTTTCTTCAAGCCCCTATGGGCGGGGGCCTTTGGGTCTGTTGAAGTTTGATATATCTAAATTAAAAATATATATATAATAGCTGCCAACTTCGGTATCCATAGGTCATCTAAATCCGTTAATGCAAACGCACAACGGTACCTAGAAACTCTATCTGACGGGTCAAGCAGGAAAATGAGCTAATAATTATTATAAGAATCTGATATGGGGTTCTGTTGTAGATGGGCGTTTCCAACCCGAGGGATGACCGTGCTGAGCGGAACCGAGGCTGTGCCGAGGTTCCGCTCAGCACGGTCATCCCAAGTGTTGGAAACGCCCATCTACAACAGAACCCCATATTGGATTCTTTTTCTTGCACAACACCTCCCACACATTTCCTTTATATATTTATTTTTTTAACGTTTCATTTTTCGCGCAATATACTTTTCATTTTTTAAATAATATTGATGATATTTACCCGCTGTTTTGCCGGTTAGTTCATCAACGACCTTTGAGAGTTCAAAGATTAAGCGTGACAAGACTATTCCATTTTTTAGGGGAAGCAGGTTTCAGACAACATTTACTCTTGATTTTAAATAGATAGATAAATGTTTTGACATTGTCATCATGTAAAAGTCTTGGCTTAGTGGTTTCGTGTAATGCTTAGCACTGCGAGTCAAACTAGAACCTTTTAGCCGAGTAGGGTTCGAGTCCCAGTGGGATACATATTTTTTTATATTATTTTCTATTTAATTTTATCTTTAATGTTTATAGTTAGTTTCTTTATTTGTATTTTTCATATTTTATCTTTTGGTTTCCTTTTTTATTTTAAACAATTATATTTTATTACATTTTATAATGTTCAGATACATTTCAACAAAGCATCAAAACATGAAGCTTCGCCTTCACTGACAGTATATCATAATGGTATCCATCTGAATAACATTTTTGATATTATTACTAGAATCCGACCACAACGATTCCCTTGCGCTCGTTTCATTTTCCAATAAGATGAATATATACATCTAGTGTGATGGCCGTTGCACGTCCATCGGGGTTTTGAGAAACAGATCGGGCTGTACGATGATTTTTAACAGAACTGAAATTGATCGCACATGAATAATGGTAAATCGCTTAGTAAATCTGTTGCTGCCCGGCAGGCGAGGTGTTATGTGTTGGCCCGTTCATTCATATAACCCCTTTTGGTTTCATTGCGGGGGCAGGGTTTGAGATGTCATTTCATTACAAAAGCATGCCTATACAAAAATATTAGAAATATTTACTACCAAAAGAACGAAAATTTTGATGAAAATTTACAATATTTATTTCTTATTTTTGTTCCAAACATAGATTGTGGGCACTCATTAGAACCGCCTCGACGAAGCAGTTCTAACGAGTATCCACAATCTATTTATTAGAGCAGGTATAAACAAAATATTTTTACCCCCATAAACCCAAGTTTTACCATATGAAAGTCGGGTTTGGTGATGCCAAAATTATAAGGGCGTGTTTTTGTGATGTCATCTCAATGTCGGGTAGAACCCTACAGTTCTGATAGAAACGTCTCCAAAATGGACGGGGACGATAAACCGCCAATCAAACAAACCAATATCATGTGTAACCCACTTTTATGATTTACGCGGTAAACGCGTGATCACATTTACGAAAAATGTTTAGGAAAAGTAAAAAAAAAGTAATAATACTTGAATAAAAACCTCCCCTGGTCTTCCATGAAGCGGACGCGTTACTAGACCCTCTCGTCTATACTTCTATGTTACGTAAGAGTAATAATAGGACGGTAGCTTTCGCCAAGTGTAAAAATACCAATTAAAGGCGATTTACCTAAAATATGGACGAGTCCAAAGTTAAAAGTGCAGTCACGTCTCACTGCGTTTTGAACGACTATAGTTTTGACAGCTCGCGCATGTATATTGTTTACAAAATGAACGTGGTGCGGAAGTAGTTCCGGCAGTTGAAGAGAACTGAATCGCACTTATGTTTATTGCCTGGGTCGGAACACCAGAGTCAGAACATAAATTTCTATCCCAGGGTAAAATCACGGATTTCCTTGTCTGGTGTGCAAGAAACACTGTTCCACGAAACTCCTTTTTTTTTGAGAAGCGTAGTTGCCGTTGTTCCTGTATGGCTAGGCGCGGCAGCCATTGTCAGCGTGAGTACAAATCCTGCCACAGCCTAGTTTGTACTATCTTATTTCTTTACTTTGCATTTTTACGGAAGTACAAGTATCACAAAAGATCCGGGGCCGGATGTCTATTGAAGTTTGATATAAAAATAAATTATAATAACTGCCAATTTCGGTATCCAAAGGTCATATAAATCCGTTAGTGCAAACGCACATCGGTGCCTAGCAACTCCATCTGACGGGTCATGCAGGAAAAATGAGCTAAACAGTGTTCCGTGAATATCGTTTGTTTTAGGAGCGTAGTGGCGCAATCGATTAGACCGTACCGTTGCCAGCGTGAGTTCGAATCCTGCCATGCCTAGTACTTTCTTATTTATTCAATTTACATTTTGTACGGAAGTACACGTATCACAAATGATCCGGGGCCGGATGTCTGATGAAGTTTGATAAATCTAAATACAAACAAGATGTGTTTGTGAAACACGAACATGGCCCCGGGTATGGTCATTTTTTTCAAAAGTGGTCACAGTTCAAAGTCAAGGTCACAAGTCAAGATTTTTGGTTTAAGTGGGAAGCCCTTGGCACAAGGAACTTACATGCCAAATATGAAGGCTCTATATTAAACGGTTCGAAAGTTATGAACAATAATATTTTTACTTTAAAGTAGGTCAAGGTCACAGGTAAAAAAATGCATGAATGTAAAGCCCTTGTCACAAGGAACCTACATGCCAAATATGAAGGCTCTATCTTAACCGATTCAAAAGTTATGAACAATTTTAATTGTTCCTTTAAGTAGGTCAAAGGTCAAGGTCATGGTAAAAAAAACATTGCACGAATGTAAAGCTCTTATCGGAAGGCACCTACATGTCAAATATGAAGGCTCTATCCTAAATGATTCGAAAGTTATTACCAAAATGTTAAGTTTTTCTTTTAAGTAAGTCAAAGGTCAAGGTCACAGGTCAATTTTTTGCATGAATGTAAAGCTCTTGTTACAAAGAACCTACATGCCAAATATGAAGGCTTTATCTCAAACGGTTAAAAAGTTATGACCAATGTTATCTTTTTCTGTTATGTAGGTCAAAGGTCAAGGTTACAGGTCAAAATTTTTTGTGTGAATGTAAAGCTCTTGTCACAGGGAACATGGAACCTAAATGCGAAATATGAAGGCTGTATCTCAAATGGTTCAAAACTTATGACCAAAATGTTAATTTTTAATTTAAGTAGGTCAAAGGTCAAGCTCACAGGTCAAATTTTTTTGCACGAATGTAAAGCTTTGGTCACGAGGAACATACATGCCAAATATGAAGGCTGTATCTTAAGCAGTTCAAAAGTTATGACTAATGTTATTTTATTCTTTTAAGTAGACCAGAGGTTAAGGTCAAGGTCACAAGTCAAATCTTTTTGTATGAATGTGGAGCTTTTGTCACAAGGTACCGTCCTGCAAAATATGAATACACTACCTCAAACGGTTCAAAAGTTATGACCAACGTTAAAGTTGTCCACGTACAAACCAACAAAGCAAAAAAAATAAATAAAAAAAAAAAAAAAAAAAACAGACAGGGCAAAAACAATATGTCCCGCTATCGCTACCGGGGACATAAAAAGATATAACTGCAAACGTCGGTATTCATAGGATCCAGGCATTCGTCATACAATGGTACCTAGTAACTCCATCTGACGGGTCATGCAGAAAAAATGGGCTAAACACTGTTCCACGAAACTCCTTTTTCATTACGAAAACACGCCTATATAATTCTGACCCCCTTGAACCCCACTTTTATATAGTAAAACTGGTAAACCTCATTTTTCTTATTTCTGCTCTAAACTATAGACTGTCGGTACTCGTTAGAACCGCCTCATTGAGGCTCAATGAGGCGGTCCTAACGAGTGCCAACAATCTATATTTTGAGCAGAAATAAGAAAAATATCACACTTTTTCATTTTAAATTTTTCTCTTTTTTTGGCATCCGCTCGGGTGACATTATTAGACAGTTTAAAGCATATTAAAATTTGACGAGAACATTATTCAAAATATCATAAATAATGTGAATAAGTGGTATCCATAAATAAATCTAAATTAGTAAAGTTGTTCTCTGAACACTACGGATTCGGTCCGCACAAACTCGGTTTGAAAAAATCAAACTTGAAAGTTATGTAAAGCCAAAATAAACGATATGTTGACAAGTACAGCTTCATTATTATTATTATTATTATTATTATTATTATTATTATTATTATTGGTTTCTCATTATACTAAACTGTACGGGTTTTACCGTTATGCCATTACGATATATAATGAATCTGTGAGTCATATATAGTACATTTTCTCACATCTCCCAACTGACTACTTTTCTGGTAAATATTCGCGATATTGATCTTATTTATATTGCAAACATAGGTTTCGGGTGGTCGTTAGAACCGCCTCACTGAGGCGGTTCTAACGAATACCCAAAACATATGCCATGGAGCAGAAATAAGAAATATAATGTATACCCTCGTAAACCCTAGTTTTCTTTATATAAAATGGGGTTCATGGGGTGTTCATTTTTTCAGCTATCTCTGTTCAAATAATGGAGATCAGTAAATCATTTTATGGTTATCTGTAATTCCTTAAACATGTAGATTGAAGGCTTTGTCGGCCGAATGCTGCATTTTTTCTCCAGAAGCCATCTGGTCAGAATCCACACTGTTTGTGAAGGTAGGCGGATTAGGGTTAACGTTTATTGGTCAATGATAATCACCTGGACAACAGCAGGGAAGCCTTGCAGTATTTTTAATTTGGGTCGATTACATTACGAAAACACGCCTATTCAAATACGTGGTAAATTTTACCGCCGAAGCAATGAAAAAAATCCGATAAAAAGTGTGGTATCTGTCTTATTTCTGCTCAAAATATCGAGTGTGGGTATACGTTAGAACCGCCTCATCGAGGCGGTTCTAACGAGTACCCACAATCTGTATTTTAAAGCAAAACTAACAAAGTGACGTTGAATTACCCCCGTAAACCCCAGTTTTGTTGTGGGTACTCACCATAATTATTTTCTCAACATGTTTATAAGTCAACTCAGCACGAAGTGTTTATAGTGAGCTATTGTGATCAGTCGTTGTAAATAATTTGATTTAAAAGTCTGTTCCTCCTAAACGAATGGACAATTTTCATTTAATCACATGAATGTTGCCTAGGTCGGTCTCTACAAAAATAGCTAAAATCATTTTTGATATCGGAACGGAACGATTTGAGCAAATCTGAATCTCCATGCCACTCCGATGCCTTCCATCAAGTTTCAGCTCAATTAGACCTTTGGTTCAGGAGGAGATGTTGTTTGAAGAATTTCAAGATGGGTGCCATGGCTGCCATCTAGAATACCAGAACGGAACGATTTTACCAAATCTCAATCTCCATGTCACCCCAATGCCTCCAATCAAGTTTCAGATCAATTTGACCTTTGGTTCGGGAGGAAACGTCGTTTAAAGAATTTCAAGATGTCCTCGATGGCGGCCATCTTCGATATCAGAACGGAACAATTTGAGCAAACCTGAATCTCCATTTCACCACACTACCTCCCACCAAGTTTCAGCTCAATTCCACCTTTGGTTTTGGAGATGTCGTTTGAAGAAATTCAATATGGCCGCCATGGCGGCCATATTGGATATCGGGACGGAACGATTTTTAGAATCTGAATCTCCGTGTCACCACGATGCCTCTCATCAAGTTTCAGCTCAACTCGACCTTTGCTTCGGAAGAAAATGTCGTTTGAATCATTTCAATATGGCCACCATGGCGGCCATCTTGGATATCAGAATGAAACGATTTGAGCAAATCTGAATTTTCATTAGTCTTGTTCACCAAGCCGTCCCGGTGATCCAGATCAAGATCATGCGATCACAACGAACTAGCTTTGTCTAGCGGCTGGATGATCAAGGCTAAATCTTCATATCACCCCGATGCCTCCCATCTACTTTCAGCTCAATTCGACCTTTGGTTCGGGAGGAGATGTCGTTTGCAAAACATATTCAAGATGGCCATCTTGGATATTGGAACGGAACGATTTTAGCAAATCTGCATCTCCGTGTCACCACGATGCCTCCCATAAAGTTTCAGCTCATTTCAACCTTTGGTTTGGGAGAAGATGTCGTTTGAAGAATTTCAAGATGGCTTGAACGGTTTTGCGAATCTTATTCTCCATGTCATCCCGATGCCTCTCATCAAGCTTCAGCTCGATTCGACCTTTGGTTTGGGAGAAGATGTCGTTTGAAGAATTTCAAGATGGCTTGAACGGTTTTGCGAATCTTATTCTCCATGTCACCCCGATGCCTCTCATCAAGTTTCAGTTCGATTCGACCTTTGGTTTGGGAGGAGATGTCGTTTGAAGAATTTCAAGATCGCCGCCAAATGTTGCGACCACCTTGGAAATCCGAACGGAACCAGTTAAGCAAATCTGAATTTTTTAGCCACCAGGATGTCTTCCACCAGGTATCAGCTTAACTTGACATCCCGTTCTGGAGGAGATATCAAAAATGAGAGAAATTAATGACGGATGACGGACTGACGACGGACAACAGGCCACGGCAGAAGCTGACATGGAACTACTCCTCATACCCATTGGCCAATTCATTCAAACTTCTCAGCAATATTGCTTAGGTGACCATTGCTAAAATTATTCTTCTCCCATGAACAAGATGGCCACCTGAGCTAAAATATAAACGTCAACAAATTACTTGAAAAAAGATTACTCCTCCTAAACCAATGGGCCAGTTTAATTTAAACTTGCACATAGATGTTGCACAGTTGGCTCTTTACCAAACTAGCTAAAACCCTTCAGCTCCGGTGAAAAAAGATGACCGCCAGAGCTAACAAAAACACCTTAAAACGACTACTCCTCGCATACCCCTGGGCCAAATTCATTCAAACTTCTTACGAATGTTGTTTGGAGATTCTCTCCAAAAATAGCTAAAATGGTTGCACTCTGATGATATAGATGGCTGCCAGAGCTAAAGAAGAAACATTTTTCAAAGACAACACCTCCTATACACTGGGCAAATTCGATTCCACTATCCATAGGAATGTTGCTTAGGTCACCCTCTACCATCTTGTCGCTCCAATAAACAAGATGTGGCGTTAGTGATTCTCTACAAAAAAGGGTTCCGCTCTGATAACCAAAGATCAGAAATGAAGATCAAGAAAGATAACCTCAATTGTTGACCGAATCGGTGATTTCTTATGCCTGAATGAGTGAGCATCCTTGTTACCTGTTTTGACAGGATTTAGTGTCGATATCATATTCGGTATATCGCCACCATATCTAAAAAAAGAAAACAACAACAACAATAAATGGCAACTTCTCCTACATATTTTGTCCAATTACATTCAAACTTCTTAGGTGACCCTCTACCCAATTAGTTTAAACGGATCTACTCCAGTGAACAAGATGGCCAGAGCTTAAAATGAAAAAAAAAAAAATCTTTAAATGACAGCTCATCCTATACCTTTGGTCCAATATCATTCAAACACTACAGGAATTTTTCTTAGGTGACCGTCTACAGAAAGAGCTAAACAGTTCGACTCGGATGAACAAGTTGGCTGCCAGAGCTTAAATAGAATCAACATTAAATGACATGTAAACACGTCTTTGGGGTTCCGACTAGGCAAGAAACACAAACTAGTCTGTTCAGCTACAGAGATAAGCTAGGATTTGGTTTATAAATTTATGAAGAAGTCTGATTTTCAGAATCAATTCAAAAAGATAATAAACAAGAGGCCCATGGGCCACTATGCTCACCAGAGCTCAGAGGGGCACTGTCCACTGGCAGCAGTGTATTTTAATTAACCATGGAAGCCCTGCTCTCAAGGATGCTACAGATAAAATTTGGACCCAATCAGCCTAGTGTCTTCAGAGGTCTGATGTCACTTGAATGTGTTGTTGCAGGACAATATATGACAATTGACAAATTCTCATCTGTGGCAACAATAGGCCTTTAAGAACATTATTTAAGGAACATTTCTATGATGAAACTTTGACAAAATATCTTGAAAGGCATAAATGTCATTGTTCAATTTTCCCCATTATAAGTCGATGGAAACTCTTAATTTGCCATAGCAAACAAACCAAAGAGCCGAATACAGTAAACCGGAGCTCAGGTGGTTTACTGCCCAATGGCAGCCATGTATTTTAACATGATATGATTTTAATCTACCAATTATAAAGCCTCCCAAACAAACCTCATTCCCAAATGAGCACCCATGTGGACTGTATTTGAAATATTAGGTGTTTAGTAGAGGCCCAGGTGTCACTAAATGCATCTTATCAAAAGGAACAGAGACATATATGGTTTAGCGGTGGGGATATGTATGGTTCATAAGATGTAAGGCCTTTTAAGCAGTGGAGGGATTCGAGCATGGCAGATCCCAGAAAGTCCAAGATTGTTGTCAATGAATGTGTCTTATCATACGGACCAAGCATATATAAGGTTAAAGGGTGGGGTTCTGAATGATTTCTGACATAATTTTTATGAGGCCTTTTATGAAGTGGATGGGAGAGAAATGACCCCTGCGGAGCCCCCAAGACAGGGGTGAATGAATGTGTCTAATAACAACGAACAATAATATATGTGATTATGGGCTGGGGATCCGAATGGTTTTTGAGATATATGGCCTATTATAAAGTGGAGTCATATCATCAGGAACAAGAACATATATGGTTAAGGGGGACCCCCATGCTGGTGTCCCTGATTGCGTCTTATCATAGGGAACAAGAATATATATGGCTTAGGGGCGGGCTCTGAATAGTTTCTAAGATATATGGTCTTTTGTGAAGTCGAGGGGTGTAGCATGGCCCGGTCGCGCCCTGGGTGACCCCTAGGTTGGTGTCACTGAATGTGTCTTATCATAAGGAATAAGAATATATATGGTTTAGGGGTAGGGATCTGAAAGGTTTCTGGAATATTTGGCCTTTTATGAAACGGAGGGGATTGGGCATGGCCCCGGCACATCCCGGGGAACCCACAGGTTGGTGTCACTGAATGTGACTTATCATAAGGAACGGAGAATATATATGGTTTAGGGGTGGGGATCTGTAAGGTTTCTGGGATATTGGGCCTTTTATGAAGTGGAGGGGGTGGGGAATGGCCCCAGCGCATCCTGGGGAACCCCCACGTTGGTGTCACTGAGTGCTTCTCACCATAAGGAACAAGAATACATATGGTTTAGGGGTGGAGATCTGAATGGTTTCTGAGATAAATGGTATTTCATGAAGTGGAGGGGGTGGGGCATGTCCCCGGCACATCCTGGGAGACCCGCCAGGTTGGTGTCACTTGATGCATCTTGTCATAAGGAACAAGAATATATATGGTTTAGGGGTTGGGATCTGTAAGGTTTCTTAGATATAAGGCATTTTATGAAGTTGAGAGGGCTTGGTATGGCCCAGCCACAACCTAGGTGACCCCCAGGTTGACATAAATACATATGACTGAGAGAAGTTTACTCAAGGAACATTTCTATGAAAGTTTTGTCAAAATATCTGCAATGACTTGGCAGTAAATGCCATTTTTCAATTTTCCCCATTTTAAGTCAATGGAAACTTAGCAACAAAACTAAAAGGCCAAATTAATAAAAAACACAAAAACCTGTAAAGGCAAATATGGTGAATATTTCCATAAAGTCTCATCCCCATTGAACATATGGTTTCTGAGGAGATGATTTTTTAAGTATTTTTTTATATTTTTTTCATTTTGGTTTCCATAGCAACCAGCAAAAATGAGCAGTAGACCTAAAATCACATGGCAGATAGTAGATTGCATTAGGTACACTTTTATGAAAGTTTTGTCAAAATATCTGCAAAGGCTTGGCAGTTAATGCCATTTTTTTCAATTTTCCCTATTATAAGTCTATGGAAACTCTAAGTTGCCATAGCAACCAAACTAATCAGCTGATTTGCATAAAAAACACAAACTTTCAATCCCCCAGCCCAAGGATGCTACAGATGAAAATTGAGCTCAATCGGCCTAGTGGCTTCAGAGGAGATGTCGTTTGAAAATGTTGACGTCATAGGACAGACGACGACGACGACGACGAACAACTGCCTATCCTAAAAGCTCCCCCGGAGCCTTCGGCTCTGGTGAGCTAAAAACCCAACAAAAGAATAGAGTACAATATAAGTGTTATGCAACAGACAGCATGCCAAGTTTTTTACCAAGCCAATGTTGGTGGCTATGCTTCCCTCATTCATTGCACAACATAGGATCATGTCTCTGACTCGATGACGGCTCAAACTTAAAACTTTATTTTTTATTTTATTAGTGGTTCTTGCCTTATGATTCGTCTTTGGCTTGACCCTTCGTGGTCTACCTGATGGATAGCTTACAGTGTGTGGAACAAGCTTCAAGCCCTTGACCTATTTTAGGCGATTATAAAAGAGGGTTACATACAAGACTTTTGTATGCGAAAATGACACAACTGTGTATTTTTTTTTTTTTTTTTCAGAAATTATTGCAGCCTTTGATCAGACAGTTGGTAGATGCAGTAAACTAAATGGGTAAATTAAACTGGAAATATTATTGCGATAATTTAAATTTTGTATCTCGCCTTTATTGTGATAGTGCCCAGAGCTGTCATCCGGTAGTTAGATTTTTGTTTATTTGATATAAGGCTTAACGTCCCCGTCAACACTGTAAAGGTCATTTTTGAAACGTTGCTTCCAATTCTGTCGGACTTTCACCCGACATTGAGATGAAATGACATCTCAAGCCCTGTCGCCCAATGAAATCAATAGGGTTTATAAGCATGGACGGTCTGACTCGCATCGCTTTACCTTGGCAGGCTTAGTGGAATTCCGTTTTCCGCTGACCGTTCCAAGGCGGTTCTTCTGTCGCGGTTTATTTTTATTATGGTTTGTCTTTGGGTGTTTGTGTCGCTTAAAATATTTTATTTTGGATAGCCTATTGGCCATTTTGTGGGAAAGTATCTGTGCTTTTGGCTTTCCGCTATTGGTGTTTCCATTAGGGTCTGTTGTTTCTGTTGTTTGTGTTTCTTTCCCTTTTGGTGTCTCTGATGGGAACTGTGGGTTAATTGTATCGATTCTTGATCATTGCCATCACTTCAATGTTGGATCCTCTAAGCGATTTACCAGTACTCGCGTGCGGTCGGTTTCAGCTCTTATTTCTTTAAGCACCGATAGGCGAGGGCCGCGGCAGCTAGATATCTAGCGCAATACAGTAGAATTCCGCTTAAGGACCACACCTTTTTAGGACCACTCCGCTGTTAAGACCGGTTTTTGCCAGACCCAAATGATTTCCTATATAATTAATTGGTGTTTATTCCGATAAAGTGACCACCCCGCTATTCAGTATTAAGACCGCTTTCAAAAGACCAAATCTGTCATTACTGTTCGTTATCGAGAACATTTTTTGTCACGTCAAGATAATGTGTATCTCTTAGTTGACTGGTCAGGTACATGTATATTTTTTTGGCGAAAATTCTTCACCATTACAATAGCTCTTGGTAATGATCACACATATTCCTTAAGTTTGAATAACAGCGGTTTACCTGCACTAATATGTGTGTTGTTTTAACAAAATGTGTTATGAGTATCACTATCAAGGCTAATTCAATTTGAATAAATAGTTTTAATAAGTTAATATGCAGCTCTGCTTTCTTCAGAGATGAAGACGATTATTTTGGAACAACTGAAATCATGAATGTGATTTTTTATTGGTGTAATGTTGCCTATAAACACATGTAATAAGGAAAAGGACAGAAAATGTTTACTAAATAGCAATAAAATAGACACAATACAGATAAAAAAAGAACTTAAACCCATCTTGCTAACAATATTTTTTTCACAAATGCCATTAGTAGGACCACCCCTCTAATAAGACCGCTTTTTAGAAGTCTAGAAAGTGGCCTTTATAGCGGAATTTCACTGTAGTTTCAAAATATCGCGAAAACTCTAAAGTTTCGTGAAAATATTATCTAGATAGTTTGAAGTTTCCTGGAAATTTTAGACTACATTACGAAAACATGCCTATACAAATACGTTGTAAATTTTACCGTCGAAAAAACTAAAATTTTAAGATGAAAAAGTGTGATATTTTTCTTACTTCTGCTCAAAATATAGATTGTGGGTACTCGTTAGAACCGCCTCGATGAGGCGGTTCTAACGAGTGCCCACAATCGATATTTTAGGGTAGAAATGAGAAAAATAAGGTTTACCACTATAAACCCCTGTTTTATATAAAAGTGGGGTTCAAGGGTATCAGAATTATATAGGCGTGTTTTCGTGATGATCTCTATAAATTTTCAGGAAATTAAAAAGTTTTCGCGATAGGTTTTGATTTAATCATGATAGTTATCTAACTACCTGGTGGCAGCTCTGGGCACTGAATGCAAAATAAAAAAAAAAAAAAAAAAAAAAAAAAAAAACGTGATAATACAATAGTGTTTAATTTTCGCAAAAATATTTTCAGGAAACTTGAAATATCTAAATCAAGTTTTCAGAAAACTTAAAATTATCGTGATAATATTTCAAATTATCGCGATACCTACCAGGCTGTCTCGTGGCAGAAATATGCCACCGTACGTAGGGTAGATCTCGAGGTGTGCGTTTTATAGTAAACCTCTGTACGTAGGGTGCGTAAATTTACTTGACCGGAACGGAACTAATTACCGGAGCGGAACAATTTCAGCTCGGTTTCCAACATATTTTTTAGGACATTTATAAATTAAAATATATTACAGTGACAATCTTTGTAAAACAAAGCGATAAACCTTAAAGTTTGATTTCGTAATCTACTTACCTTAGGTGTGGATAATCTAATTATCTCAGGTGTTGATAAGACGATGTAGAGCGAGGTAAATCTTGGGACAGACACCACTTCAAAAAGGTGAAACCCCTTGTTCAGTGTAAGCTGAAGCTGGCCTACACTAATTGCCTTCAGAGCATACCTGGTTTGTCAGAGGAGGGAAGTAATGAGTCTATAGAAAATTCAGGTTTTGTATCTAAAAAGCGTTTCTCCCTTATTAAAAATGGAAGACAGGATACACAGGGTGTCTCATCTCTCAAGGGTCCAGGTACAAATGTTACAAACTCTCAAAACAAAGACAAAACCAATATTCTAAATGGACAATTCCAGTCTGTATTTTCACCGATAATACCCCTCAGACTTGGTCAAATTGGTATCGAGGAGCTTCAGAACTATTTTATAGATACCCCAGACCAGTATAAATGTGATTATTACTCAGGCCCCCGCCCATAGGGGCTTGAAGAAATATATGGGCTGCATGATGCTTCCACGCAGAGCTGAATCCGGCCCGCACACTAGTACTGGTAAACCGCTTGGAGGATCTAAGCCTTCCAGGAACCGCGGTGCGAGGCGGACCGTCCATGCTTATAAACCCTATTGGTTTCATTGGGCGACAGGGCTTGAGATGTCATTTCATCTCAATGTTGGGTAAAAGTCCCACAAAATTGGAAGCAACGTCTCCAAAATGACCTTTACAGCGTTGACGGGGACGTTAAACCTCAAATCAAACAAACAAATGTGATTATCACTCAATGCCCGAAATTACTATAAACCTAAATGATATTCTGAAATCGCTTTCAAACTTAAACTGGAATTCCCACATCAGTACTGTTACAGCAAAGGCAAACCGCACACAAGGCTTTTTCAAGAGAAATATTAAAACCAAGAATGAATCTGTGAAAGAACTGGCATATAAGTCCCTAGTTCGCCCCCAGGTTGAATACGCATAGATCTCCAGTCTGGTCTCCTCACACTAAAAAGAACATAAATGATATTGAAATAATTCAAAGAAGAGCGGCAAGGTGGGTGAAAATATCTATTCCCCTGATTAGAGTGTTACCATCATGCTGAATGACATTGGTTGGCGATCGTTAGAGGACAGACGGGCTAACGCACGTCTCATCACGATGTACAGGATCATCTACGGCCATGTAGCCATTCAAATAACCTCATACTTTGAGAAACCCGAGTTCTACACTCGCCACATGCAATCGCTTGCCTTCAGACAGATCCATACCTATGCAAGTTATTACCAACATTCATTCTATCCGGCTTCAATCAAACTTTGGAATAACCTCTCAGGAGAGATTGTCCTTATCAGTGAACTCGACTCTTTCAAAGCAAGAGTTAGGACAATCTCTTATTCCTCACCTTAAGTCCCAAAACACTGTTTAAACAAGTTTTAACTACACTGCATCTGCACTAACACTATCAGCTTTTATCAAGTCTCACTTTCACACTTTTTATTCTCCTACAATCTCACTTTTATGCTCTGCACAGAGTAACTGCACATAATACTCGTGAGAGGGTGCTGAGGATAGATAGATAGATAGATAGATAGATAGATAGATAGATAGATAGATAGATAGATAGATAGATAGATAGATATTGTCAAAGTAAAAAAAGCCGCAGCATGGCTATTCTCTTGATTATCAATGGTACTCCACCATGGCTAAAACTATGCATCTATATCATCATATATGTTAATAATCCATTTTTCTTTGTAAACTGCCTATCCCAACCAGGTAAGTTCTTTGTCCGTTTGATACTGAAATTTGTTTTGCCCCAGACTTGTTTCAATGATCTTGTTAGCTAATTACAGAACCTCCACCTTACGAGGTGCTAATTAGTGATAAGTCACTAATTGTATAAGGGCTCACTTGGAACAATATAACACTTGCCTTGGACTTGGTACAATGCTTAACCTGTTGTTGCAGTGCTTGACCAGATCTTGTTAGCTAATTACAGTGCCCAAACTTACGAGGTGCTAATTAGTTAATATTCCCTTATTGTATAAGGACCCTGTTATACTTAGAGCTTAGCATATGCGTCTAGTTTTCTTTTTCAAGGGAGAACTAACCTCCTTTTGAGAAAAAGAAGTGGAGGTAATGATCAGGAATCGATACAACTAAGCCACAGCTCCCATCAGAGAAACCAAAGGGAAAGAAACACAAACACGAAACAACAGACCCCAGTGGTAACATCAATAGTGGAGAGCCAAAAGGACAGTTACTTTCCCACAAAACGGCCAACAGGCCACCTAGAATAAAACAACACAAGCGACACAAACTCCCAAAGACAAACTGTAACAAAAACAAACCGCGACAGAAGAACCGCCCCGGAAGTCCATGTCAGCTTCGTTTTCAGTGTTTAGGGCAACCACGAGTAACTTGTTGGTGGTTTCAGCCTTCAGTCTATTCGTGTGTTCTCATGTTGGAGAAGAACAAAATAAGCTTTCAAGCGAACGTTCTAATCCAAATTATTCCATGTAATATTGTATTTTGCATATGTATAATATGGAAATAAAATATGTTTAAACTAACCTTAGAAAACACTCTTTCTTCGGGTGCTGTAGATATGATGAGTGACTCATGAACCTTTAAGAGACTGACCACATTCGGATACATTTCTCCAAGAGTAGGCTTCTTGTCTGTCATAGTCTTGGGCAGTTTTGCAGGGGTGCAGTCGGGCAGTTCATCCCTAAACATTTCTTTCATCTCGTTCCACTGAGAAAGTGTCTACATCCAGATGGAACATAGCTGCCAGCTGAGAAACCTGGTGGTCACCATGGAATGTTGCTCCATCTGGCGGTACCTGGCTGGGGGTGAGGGCTGAGAGAGTGCTGATGACTTCAGAGTTCTGGAGCCTGTTTTCCATCTCTTGGCACAGCTCATCAAGAAACATGTTCCTGGCTTCTGTCAGATCTTCGGGTTGACCACTGATCCCTAGTTCATCTGCTACTACCTTTGCCTTTGCTAGGTATGGTCCATCTTTCATTTTCATATTCTGCAAGCCAGCCATGGTTGCCTGTATTTTGGGTTTAACAATGGAGAGGTCCACATCATTTCTCTCAAATGGTAAAACATATGAATTTGGCGGTAGCAAATTTTGGCGGGTTTTATGAGTGAACCTATTCGCGGATTTATATTTTGGCGGATTTTCGATTTCAAAAAACAAAGTAATATCTCCAAAGCCGTTAAAGATGACAAACTTCCATCGGAGTTGATTATTTAATGGGAACAGCCTAGGGTCAACCTTGTGCCGCGAGGAAACTTGACGATGTAAGAAACCAGTAGGCAGTAAATATATCCAACCAATATAGTTTGCAGTCTGCTATTTTAGTAATATATAAATTACTTTCTTAAGTTTTATATGTACTCCTTCGTTAACCATTTTGTAGTAAGTAATTATTTATTTTTTGTATTCCATTCATGATAAGCCAATTTACAAACGTGACAACTCCTCCTTGATAAACCCAATGTGTGTCTGCTCTTACATGATTGATTATGTCATCATTTTTAGCTCACAAGTAAAGCCATCAAGTATATCAAATATATCTGCAATTAATTATTTTGACAATTGCTGTCAAGGTGTATTATTTTAAGTCAGTCCTATTAAGCTATCTTATGGCTAGACCACTATTTTTCTTTATTTCGCAAATACACTTTTTTTCTCACGGCTAATGCCATTGATTGAATAACGTACCATACTTGCGACGTGTATTCGTAATAAATTTTCTGCCAGTTTGTTATTCTTCTCTTGGGCTCTTTGATCTTTATTGGCGGATTTTTATTCGGCGGTTTTTTTCCCTGGCCGCCAATAGCGCCAAAATAAAATGACCGCCAAATATAAGTGTTTTACAGTAGCCGGGTATGTGATGACAGACTTGTACAGACTTGTACACACATCACACAGAAGATGGGTGAAGAAGATGCTGTCACAGGCTTTCATCATCTTTAGTAAAGATTCTGCATCCCACTACTTTCTCTGATTCTTTGATCTCTTCCTTCTACAACTGCATTTTACAGATTGGTATGTGAAGTTTCCGCACTGTCTGTAGAGCATTTTCAAGGCTCAGCCATCTGTTTTAGTAAACTGATAGGTTCACCGTGGTTTCCAGTTGTACAGTCTCTCTAAGGACAGTCTGTATTGCATCTTCACTATCGGACTATCGCATTTCTTTCTATTCTCAAAATACTAACTTATTACCGCCTAAGCCTAAGACGTCTTTACGTTATCTTAAACTAGGTATTCAAGAATTTCATAAGAAGTTTGTTTTGGCCCCTGCAGACAAGACCGCTAACAACGTCGTTGTTGTGTGACGGCTCCACTACGTTAACACGCTTAAGCAAGAGCATGGTGGTACTAAGGCCTATGAACTTCAGCCTTTAGCTGAAGAGAGAGCTATAGTAGATAAACATATTTGTCATTCAGCCACCAAGTTTGCTGTGTGTGTTACCGAAGGCCAAGACAAGCTTCCTACGCTATACTGGTTACCAAAACTTCATAAAAGACCTTACAAAGCACGGTTTATTGCAAATTCTAGCTCTTGCACTACCACTGAACTTTCTAAATTATTAACTTCATGTCTTACTGCTATTAAAACGCATGTGATTAAATATTGTGATAAAGTAGAAGTAAAACAAAGATCAGGAATTGATACAATTAAATTACTCCATCCATAAAAGACACCAAAGGGAAAGAAATGCAAACATTAAGCGACCAGACCATAATGGAAACCTAAACAAAGGAAGGCCATATGGACAGTTACTTTCCCACAAAATGGCCATATGGTCATCCAAAATTAAAAGACACAAGTGATACACACAGTAAGTAACAAACAACAACATAAATAAATCGCCACAGAAGAGCCGCCTTGGAACGGTCAGTGGAAGATTTCCACTGGGGGGCTTAAATCGATTTTACGTGGCCACAATCCTCGCCCTTACTTCCGTCGCGATTTAGACAAATAATTTGTTCAGTCCGCATGAAGGCCTCCTAACTCATCAGTGCAACATCTCCGTGAACACAGAAATCAAAGAACCACAGAGGTGAGACAACGGTGAGGACTCGACAGCAAGAAACCACTGAAATGCTGGAGCAAAAGAAAACCGACAGTTAGACTCCGATGAGCCCGACCAGAGACAGAGCATGACAAGTCTTTGAAAGATCAGGAAGAAATCTGTTTTGGTCTATAAAAATTCGAATGAGGTTCTAAATAAATTGAAATCCAGACATTTAAGTTTTAAGTCTGTCTACTTACGATTTTTCTACTCTTTACACTACACTTCCCCATAATCTTATAAAAGAAAAGCTTAATGATTTAATTGGATGGGCTTTTCACAGAGAAGATTCTCTCTATCTTGCATGTAATGTCAGAAATGCATTTATCACTTCTAAAGAGCATAAGAATTATACACTTTGGTCATGTCAGAAAGTGTGGGATGCCCTCACCTTTCTACTTGAGAATATTTATATTAGATTCGGTACTAAGTTATTTAGACAAATTGTGGGTATTCCGATGGGAACGAATTGCGCACCTCTTGTGGCTGATCTGTTCTTGTATTGTTAAGAAAGAGACTTCATGCTGTCGCTTTCCATTGATAACCAATCTGAAATTATTGAAGCTTTTAGCTCCACTTCTAGATATTTAGATGATTTATTAAATATTGATATTACCTATTTCGATGGTTTGATCAAATTCATCCACTGTTCTTTTGCTAGTGTGGTTTGCTTTTTGTCCTTTGGTTAGATTTGGCAGATTGGTTGCACCAAGTCTGATGCAAAGTTCGGTGAGTGGCTTATAAAGGCTAGTCAGCTTATGGTCAATTAAGAAATACAATACTTTCTGTTTATCAAGCAGAGCTGAATATTCCTTTGCATTCAGGCTTTGATGAGTTAGGAGGCCTTCATGTGGACTGAACAAATTATTTGTCTAAATCGCGACGGAAGTAAGGGCGAGGATTGTGGCCACGTAAAATCGTTTTAAGCCCCCCAGTGGAAATCTTCCACTGACCGTTCCAAGGCGGCTCTTCTGTGGCGATTTATTTATGTTGTTGTTTGTTACTTACTGTGTGTATCACTTGTGTCTTTTGGTTTTGGATGGCCATATGGCCATTTTGTGGGAAAGTAACTGTCCTTATGGCCTTCCTTTGTTTAGGTTTCCATTATGGTCTGGTCGCTTAATGTTTGTATTTCTTTCCCTTTGGTGTCTTTTATGGGTGGAGTAAGTTAATTGTATCAATTCCTGATCTTTGTTTTACTTCTACTTTGAAAGGCTTTTTCAATGTTTGCTTCTGTCCTTAACTCCTGAAAATTGCATCTTTACGCATAACAGCCTGTTCGTGATTCACAATGACGTCAAGGCGGGTGGAACTACACCCTACAGTGTACCATATTGTACTTCCATTAGCACCTTTTGTATTCCATTTTTGACACAAAATACAAAACATAACTTCATAGGAATGTGCATCTTTACTGAACTCTTCTTTTTAGCCAGTCCCAAGTAGCTCATCATAAGATCTTTCAGGTATAAATTCAGCTCACGGAAGCCGCTTGGCTATGATTGGTTAATTTTATCAGACTCTTCATATAACTAAAGTAAACTATTCCCTACGACAGGAATTTGCAACTCATTAAAATGATGTTATCATTGAGAAACTATGAGCTGCATCATGTCAAAAGGTGCCTAACATTTACAGTCGGCAAAATATCTCGCTTGTCTGCATATGTGAGCAGTCTATGCAATTATCCTGGATTACTATATGTACTGATTACTAATTATAGAGGTTATGAACCCTTTTCACGCTTATCAGAGCCTGTACTGCTTTCATCTGCATAAGGCACTTTCTGTATGTAGCAGAGTGGTTAAGGGTTTCTCAGCAAAAGCAATAAAACAAACATCAGGGAATCATTACTGATTTAAAACAGTATTTCTCAATGAACTCTGAAACCTCAGTAAAACACTGAATTTGTTCAACCAATCAGATTAGACTGGCACCCACACGGTGAATAGCATACCTATAGCAGAAGCTAGATGCTCTTGTGTAATGTGCTCTTGCCAGTCCATATTGCATATTGAAATTAAGTCTGTGGTTAGAGTTAGCCTTTGTTCCATCTACGTTCAGCAGATTGGTTTTTGTCCTGAAAAAAATGCATTGTGGTGTAAATCAGCAACAATATTTTTTTTTCATTATTTGATGCGGGTACTCATTACAACCAATCTGAGGTGTTATGAGTACCTGCAACATATGCTTTTATATTCCAATGGCACATCCACGTGACAAAGTGCATTCTTTCATACCTATGAAAACAATAGACTTTTTTCTTATTTCTACTCAAAAGAGGTTGTGGATGCTCATTAGTACCACCTCATTGAGGAGGTTCTAACAAGAACCCACAACCTCTGTGTTGGAGCAGAAATGAGGAAAACAATGTATATCCCTGAAAACCCCAGTTTACTCTGTATAAAAGTGTTCATTACACCGCAACACGGACTTATTAATCTGATTAGATGATGTGGACATAAGCAGTTTCATATGCGAAGTGTGAAGAAATTCAGTAAATACACAGCCATTATTTTATAACTACAAGCTTTTGCATTTTTATGAAAAATTTAGACAATTTAGACAATTTCTTATATCTACTCAAAACAGGATGTGGGTGCTCATTAGGACCACCTCACTGAGGAGGTTCTAACGAGTACCCACAACATCTGTGTTGGAGCAGAAATGAGAAAAATAATTTTAAAGTGACACAGACCTGTTAAGCTGATACGATGATGTGGGCATCAGCAGCTTCATACCCGAAGTGTGAAAAAAATCAGTAAAAACACATCCATGTGGGTGCTCATTAGGACCACTTCATTGAGGAGGTTCTAACGAGTACCCACAACATTTGTGTTGGAGCAGAAATGAGAAAAATAATTTCACCGTGACACGGGCTTGTTAATCTGATTAGATGATGTGGACATCAGCAGTTTCCTATCCGAAGTGGATAGAAATTCAGTAAATTCACATCCATGTGGAAAAAAGTGCATTCTTTCATAACTACAAGCTTTTTGCATTTTATGGGAATTTTGCATATTTCTTATATCTACTCAAAACAGGTTGTGGGTGCTCATTAGGACCACCTTATTAAAGAGGTTCTAACGAGTACCCAGAACCTATGTGTCGGAGCAGAAATGAGAAAAAAAAATGTATATCCCAGTAAACTCCAGTTTACTCTATATAAAAGTGTTCATTTCACCCTGACACGGGCTTGTTAATCTGATTAGACGATGTGGACATAAGCAGTTTCATATCCGAAGTGTGCAGAAATTCAGTAAAAACGCGCAAGTTAATGGTTCGAAACCCAGCGCAGACTGACGTATGAATAGTAAGGCTGTCACGATTAATAGGATAATCGATTAATCGATCGATAAATTCCACAAAAATGATTATCATTACTGATTTGCTTGTAATCGAGTATTTGATAAGTACAATTTACACTGTTTGCCCAGGCCTGTCTATTCAAATACATATAGTGAAGTACAACATATGGTAGGAGTCATGCTCAGATAGAACGTCAGACAGATAAAATATGACCAAAACTTCAGTGATTACTAATCGATTACCGATCACGATGACAGTACTGATAATCGATTATCTTTTCATCTCCGATTAGCCAGCCCTAATGAATAGACAGACAGAATACAGCTTCAACGTCTGCATGAAGAAGTTTTTGTTTCAACTTACATAACAGCAGTGACTGATTGACTTGCACAGTGGTTGGCGCGGTTGGCAGTCTTGCATTGGAGGTTGTCTGTTTCTTGGGTGTGCGCAGCTGGCATGTCTGTGAAAATGGTTCTCTTACAGAAACACTAAGTTCATCTTGGACTTCTATCATACTGAAATATTACCATGGTTTTATAATATTACAATTCCCATCTGGGGTTAATAGCAGTATTCAGTGTTTATTTCTGTTGCAAGACACAGGTTGTCAAAACTCGGTAGAACCGCCTCAGTGAGGCAGCTGTATGGACATGCACAGATTTTGGGTAGTGTAACTTTCATCAGAAAAAGGGATGTGTTGTGTATGTTGTCATGATGCCAAGATCTTCCCCCAAATATGTAAAATAAAAATAAATAAATAAAAGAAAAGAAGTGTACTCAGCTCAACTGAGCATGAATTTTAATTTTGTCTGCAAAAGTTTTTAATATTAGCATTCATTTTATTTTTTTACTTATTATTTTTGCCATCTCCAATGACGTACAGTTTTGTGTTGTTTTGTCTTTTTAACTTGGGCAAGACAGTTCATGCTCAACTCATTTGAGCATGGACAATTTTCAAACTTTTGTTATCTTTCGTATAAGCTCCCAATTCTGGAACACCAAGTATAGCTTGTAATCTTCTTTAGCACAAAAAAAAATACTTTTTAAAACGCGTAAAAGGGGTGTGTATATATACAATGTTGACTGCTCATGTTAAAGGTAGCCACAAGTGATATTTACACACGGGGTTCTTTTTTTTTTTTTTTTTTTTTTTGGTTTGGGTTTCACGGCCCTTTCAAGATTATTTCACTCATATCGAGCCGATCGTTAATCAGAGGTGGGCGAAAACCGGAGTACCCGGAGAAAAACCACCTGACCTTCCGTTGCAGAACTTGGCGTCTCACACGTGGCCCGAGCGAGGCTCGAACCTACGGCGGTGAGAGACCTAATGACTAAGAGTCAGCGCTCTTATCCACTAGGCCACGGAGGCCCGTGCACACGGGGTTCTAATGTACACGTTGTACATTTCAATACACGTTCTGGGTGAAGTTTGTAGCAGACGTCTGTTGTTGGTTTCTCCAGATGACGAAATCTTTTGTTATTCACCAGACATTTGAGCCCCGCAAAGCGAATTTGGGTCTTCGAGCATTCCGTCATGACAAATGTTAACTGCGCATGCCCAGCCATTCAGAGGGGCCAGGGACATGGCTTTCTGTCTGAAGGTTCCTCTTGATTCACTGCTTGTATGAGCGAGCAGCAAAGGTTCTGGCGAGACTGCGCGGATGCGCAGGCTCGCCTGAACCTTCGCTGCTCGCATAGGCGATAAGTACCAAAATCGCTTGACGGGGCCCATTTAAACCAGCTCCAATCCAGGAGGAGTTTAATAATATTTTCACTGTTGTTGAAAGATGCTCTCCAATTATGTTCACCTACATGAGAGATTACTAATGATTTCAATTCCTCATGGAGAGTTTTTCTATGATTTGCAAGTGATGAACAGTATATGTAATAAATCTTCATATTCAAAGCCACAGCATCTGCATGTTGCACTTCCTACTGAACCACTAAATTTACATTTCTTTGATTGTAATAGGTATGTACTAGTAAGTAATCTACATTTGACAATTCCTTTTCTAACGTCAGATACAGTTGATTCTTATGATGACCACACTAGGTGTACCTTATCTATACCCAGTGAGTTAATATTTAAATACTTCAGGATTGATTTTAATTTTGCCTCCGTCTGTAGTATATCTGTCCAATGTTTATTTACGGCTGCTTTTGTTCTCAGTTTCCACTGATCTTTTGTTGAAAGTTCATCTCTCAAGGATTTTATGTCGGGAAATCCATACAGATTCAGGGTTCTACCATAAAAACTTAGGATGTTATCTAAGTTCATAATTATGAAGTGACTTCATAATTATGAAGTTTTTGTTGGAAGTGACTGAAATTTTCTATGATTGTTCAGATGAAATTTTTGCAGGATATCCTGCTGTGTAATATTCAATGGTAATACTTCAAGGCCATATAACCGTCTTGGGACAACATAGCATCGATAGGTTTTGTATGCTGTTTTGGGATCCAGTTCATTTGAACCATGTAAGCCTGTGTTTATCAAAGAATGCATAGTACTTCGCGCTAAGCTCAGGCGTTGCTCATTGTTAATGACATTCTCCTGTGTTTCAGATCTAGGAATTCCAAGATGGGTGGTGGACGATGACAATGGTATTGTTTTTTTTTTGTTTTTTGTTTTTTTTTTTCAGCCATTTCGAGTCCAAATGATTTTTTGTAACAGATTTGTGATATTTTTACAGTACAGCATGCGACTTATCTGGATGTATAGTAACTCCGCATTGCCTTGCATTTCTTTGAACAACATTAGACATAAGTTGTAATTCATTTTCGCAGCCGGATAGCATGGCTAAATCATCAGCACATGTTTGACAGCCACAATGCACTCTCCCTAGACAAAGCCCTAGTCTTTGTTGCTTCAGTTCTACCACATGTAAACATGGATTAATGTAGATTAGCGCTGACCGTTCCAAGGCGGTTCTTCTGTCGCGGTTTATTTTTGTTATGTTTTGCCTTTGGGTGCTTGTGTCGCTTATTTTATTTTATTTTGGGTAGCCTATTGGCCATTTTGTGGGAAAGTAATGTAATTTGTCTTTCCGCTATTGGTGTTTCCCTTGGGGTCTGTTGTTTCGTGTTTGTGTTTCTTTCCCTTTGGTGTCTCTGATGGGAGCTGTGGGTTAATTGTATCGATTCATGATCATTGCCTCCACTTCTATTTATAGAGAAAGGGGGATAAGATCCCCCCCCACCCAATGCCAAAGGCACTGCAGTATATTGAATCTATTATTATATTCTCCTTTCCATTTTTCAGCCAGGCCCTTGTACATGTGTCGTTTACTATGCTCCATAATGCTGGGTGGACACCTATGTCGTATAACTTGTTAACGACGTCAAACGCCTCATGGCTGTCTAATGTCACTAAAATAGTGGAAACTCTGTTTCAGTTTATTTTCTGCTCTTGCTTCTGAAACTATTAGCGCTGACATGATCGGAGAGAGTTGTTTCGTATGACGACTGGTCGAAGTTTTCTGACAGACGTGGTAATATAGTGATTTCAAAAAGTTTTCCTATCACCTGGGTAACTGTTATTCCTCTATAATTATCCATGAGAGAGGCATCTTTAGATTTCTTTAATACGGGTGTCAAAATTTCTGTTTTGAACAACTGAGGAACATGCTTATCTGGCAGAATAGTATTGAATATGTATGTTATTTCCGAGATTGCTGATCTTCCTGCATATTTCAGATGCTCCGCGACAAGTCCGAGCTCGTCTGCAGCCTTCCTTGAGTTGGTTTTATACACTCTGGAATCTTCGGTATGCACTGCATTCACTGGACAGCTGTTAAATAAGCTCGTGTCTTGCCGAACACATCTCCAGGAAGGCAGTCATTGGTCTTATCCTTCGGGGCAGACAAGTTCTCAAAGTACTGGGCAAACACCTGACGCTGACCATCTGGTGATCGTATCTCCTTTCCGTTTGACATAATACTACATGTTGAGCCAGTGTGTCCATCAAGGTCTTAGACCTTGATAGGTCAAGGTCTTAGACCTTGACAGGTCAAGGACAAAGCCTGTCCAAGCAAAGTAGTGCGAGTCGGACCGACCATATATATGATCGGGCAATCAGTACAGGAGTCACGTCGTCTATAAAGTTATTTACATTGAAATCATTCGTCACAAAGGTTCAAATTTTGATCGAAGTTTATCTGATTCTGTTGGTTTAAATTTTAATTTTATAGTTGACGACTTCTAAATATTTGCATTATTTGCTGGCTCCCAGCTTGCACATTGTCAGTATTGGAAAAACAGGTATCCAGACCCCCTGACCTTTGAAGGTCATGGGGTCTGGTTACCTGTTTTTCCAACACTGCTAACATTCAGACTAGGAACCAGCAGATGCAAATAAGGTGAATATTTAGTCACATGGGTCACGGGCCGTTTCGCCCATGAGTCGTTTCGCCCGTGGGTCGTTTCGCCCCAGTTTGGTGAGTCGTTTCACCCATATTTTTATTCAGGCCCTATGGACTGAGTTAAGATAATAACCACACACCAATAACGTGCAACCTTAGCAACTGAAGAACTGTCTTTAACCCTTAACAGCGTTGACTTGAATATAATTTCAAATGACACAATTCTTGGAGTAATGATAGACAATAATCTGACATGGCCACATCATATTGATAAAATATGCAATAAAGTAGCTTCAAATTTATGGCTCTTGTCTAAAATTAAAACATTTTTGTCAAGAGATAACAGAATTCGATTTTATAAGACATATATACAGCCACACATTGATTATTGTAATATAATATGGGGTGGCACTTCTCAAATGAATTTGAACAGAGTTTTTCGCCTTCAAAAAGAGCTTGCAAAATAATTTTAGATTATAATGTTGAAATCATACTGGAAAGCATGCAGGATCGCAAAATATTATCTGTTTTTGATAGGTTACACCTCAGAAAGGCAAAATTTATGTACAAGATCTCAATGGGGGGAATACCACAATATGTTAGTGAAATGTTTCAGAAAAAAAAAACATTAATGAAAATGAGCCACAACTACGTTCAGCTACAGGACAGACATTCATCACTCAAAAACCTAATAAAGAAATTTTCAAACAAAGTATTACCTATTCTGGACCCATCATTTGGAACTGCTTACCATCTAACTTAAGATCAGTTGATAATATAAACATATTTCATTCTCATTTTATAAAATGGATTCTAGGACCAATAACTTAGTCTTTTGCGATTTGTTTCAATTTATAATATCATACTGTTCATCTTCTAAGAAAAACTACTAAAGATTGCTGGATGTGTATATATGTGTGTCTGCATAATTGTATAAGTGCCTCTATCTATCTATATATCCTGCAGCACTCTCTCGCGAGGATTATGTGCAGCTGCGCGCGCCAGAAAAAGAAAAGTGTGATAGAAGAAAAAGTATTAGATTTTAGGAGAATTGAAAGTAAAAACAGTGTTAGTAAAGTAGAGATTAAAAGCAGATAAAAACAATGTTTCACGGTTCATGGCATTGGGTGATGGAGGGTGCATATGGTCGATCTGAAAGAATCCAGATCGGAGCACACAACAGCATGAGCAGGAAGGTGATTCCATTGTACCACAGCCAAGGGGAAGAAACTGTATTTATAGTAACTGGCAGTAGTAGGGATTTGAATATAGTGCATAATATGCATGTTTTAGTAGTTCTGATTGGATGTCGGATGTATGTAGGGAGCGGAATCTCGACAAGGCCATATACTATCTTGTAGAACAATAGGAGGCGAGCATCTGCCCGCCTCTGTTCCAATGATCTCCATTCCAGGGTATTAAGCATCTGGATCACACTACTATATGAAGAGTAGTCATGTTTGACCCATCTAGCTGCTCTTCTTTGGACTTGCTCAACCTTGTTTATGTTTGACTGGGTATATGGGCTCCACACAGGGGAGGCATACTCAAGCTGGGGGCCTAACAAGGGTATTGTAAGCTGTCTCACGTATGCCTTGATGTTTGGTGCGTTTATTCCTACGTATGAAGCCCAGGGTCCGATTTGCTTTGGTGGTCACGTTATGAATGTGGGTGTTCCAAGTTAAATCACGGCTAAACTCAAGGCCCAGGTACTTGGCATGATCAGCCTCCTGGAGGACTTCACCGTGGAGAATGTAATTGTGTCTAATGGGTTCTTTAGAACGGGAAATGTGTAGGACCTGGCATTTACCCGGGTTAAATTCCATTTCCCAGTTCTTTTCCCAAGTTTCAAGCTTTTGGAGGTCCCTTTGCAATAAGGTACAGTCAGCATCATTGCGGACAGCCAAATATATTGCCGTGTCATCTGCAAAAAGTCTGACCTGTGAGTGGATCAGCTCTGGTAGGTCATTGATGTATAAAAGAAACAGGATCGGTCCCAGTACTGATCCTTGGGGAACCCCAGATGTGACCGGAATTTGGGATGAGGTTTCCCCCTCTAGGGCTACACGTTGAGAACGGCCAAAAAGGAAAGCTTTGATCCAGTTTATGGTGTTTGAGGTTATGCCATGTTGGTGCAGTTTGTGGAGTAATTTAATATGGCTAACCTTATCGAATGCTTTACTAAAATCCAGGAGTATCAGGTCAGTCTGGTGACCTGCTGATAGATTTCGTGCAAGCTCATCAACAAGTTGGATGAGCTGTGTTTCGCAGGACCTCCTTTCCCTAAATTAATGTTGAAGATCATACAAGGTGTTATGTTTGTCGAGCCTCTGGTTGAAAGTTGAATATTTTATAAATTGTGTATGTATGGCATCAAGGGACAAACATAGATAGAGACCTCCTGATGTGCACCTGCCATGATCAAGTGCAATGCAATCTCTTTATAACATTATCCACACAGGGTGCAATGTTGTAAGGAGACCATGCTATACTCAGATCTATCTGTGTTTGTCAGCTCTTTTTCTTAAATCTCTGTAATATATGTATATAATAGAGGGCCTCATAGAAGATTATTTTGTAACTAAATGTGTCTCAAAATAAAGTCGATTATTATTATTATTATTATTATTATTATTATACATATGTTTTGTTTATAATGGGTTCAAGGGGGGATATGCGGAGTCGCTTAGCTCGGGCCTGTGTATTCAGTATCTATTGCTTATGAGCTCTTGTAATATCCTCGTTTGGTGCAGCTGGACCACCTACTGACGACTTCTTCGTTAGATTTTGGCATCTGAGTTACCAAATATTTGATTATTTTGTTTCATTGAGGTTTAACGTCCCCGTCAACACTAACTAGGTTATTTTGGAGATGTTGCTTCCAATTTTGTGGGACTTTTACCCGATATTGAGATGAAATAACATTTGAAACCCTGCGCCCCCAATGAAACCAATAAGGCATATATGTACTGGACGATCTGACATGCATCACTCTGTCCGGGCTGGCTAAGGCGTGTTGTCTGTCTAAGTTCTGCATGGAAGCATCATGCAGCCCAATCTATATTTCCAAGCCCCGGTGGGCGGGGCAAAAACTGCTTGAAATTTGAGAAAGAGATGCGATCCGACATTACGTTAACACGCTTATGATTTTATCGCTGTGAAAATGACAATTTGAAGATGAGTAAAGAGGATATATTTCTCATTTCTGCGCATAACATGGACTGTGGGCTAGAACCGTTTTTTTGTCTATGTTTAAGAACAGAAATAAGAAAAATAAAAAATGGGATTTAGAGGGTCTTCATTGCATAGAATAGTTAACATTATGCTGTTTTTTTTTACCCAAACACCATTTCATCCATTCAATTATGTATCTATCTATCCACCTGGAGTGTATGTAATATACACCTGCGGTAGTGGTCAAATGTGACCGACGCAAAGATCTATCTATCTATCTATCTATCTATCTATCTATCTATCTATCTATCTATCTATCTATCTATCTATCTATCTATCTATCTATCTATCTATCTATCTATCTATCTATCTATCTATCTATCTATCTATCTATCTCGTCGTCTAGTTATCCATGCACCACGCCGTCCTTTAACCCATCCATCCTTACAAAAAATATTATTAGGGCGAATCGACCCACCCCAAAATCAGGGCGTGACGACGCAGGGCGAAACGACCCGGACATGCGGACAATTTTTCGACGTACAAAGTTATAATAGCACCGTAACAACTGTAAACAACAAGCCAAGGATTTTAGATCAACAGATTTGAGTCACTATCGAGTGATTTGTGATCCTTAATCACTAACAAAACATTGCGCGTCATTTTGGTAATGGCTTAACTTTTGAAATCACTTTGCCACCACATTTAACCAGTTCACATGTTCACAGGCACAGGAGCTCCTGTGTTCACAGGGTCCCTTTAAAAATTTTAGCTTCATTCTAAAAAATTATCGTCCTATTATGGGACGCTTGGCATATATGGGTTGAACCTTTGATCAAGCTCTACACTGTTTGCCAAGTAGGTCTTGAACCGTTATTAAAGATCCCTTGTTATATCTTTGGGATCGCCTTAGTGAGTTGCTTATACATTGTTATCATTATTTGATACTAATTTCATTAATTTCTGACGACCCGGAGTGGAGATATTAGGGATAAGGCACCACTAGCCACAACATCCAGGACACAATCCGGGAATTTCCCGGACAAATAAACTTACAAAACGGACCCCTAAAATATTAAAAATGAAAAATAATTTTCAATAATCTTTTAGAATGGAGCTAAAAATTTTATTTGATACTAATTTTATTAATTTCTGACCAACGAAAGTCGAGATATTAGGGTTAACACACCACTACCCCAATATCCAGGTCACAATCCGGGAATTTTCCGGACAAATTAACTTCCGAAATGGACAATTAAAATGTTAAAAATGAAAAATAATTTTCAATAATCTTTTAGAATGGAGCTAAAATTTTATTTGATAGTAATTTTATTAATTTCTGACCACCCAAAGTGGAGATATTAGGGTTAACGCACCACTACCCCAACATTCTGGTCACAATCCGGGAATTTCCCGGACAAACTAACTTCAGAAATGAATCAGAATCAGAATCAGAATCAGAATTGTTACTGGTGACACGTCAAATGACATTGGGCCCTTATGGGCCCTTAAAATGTTTGAAATGAAAAATAATTTTTAATAATCTTTTAGAATGGAGCTTAAAATTTTATTTGATACTAATTTTATTAATTTCTGACCACCGAAAGTGGAAATATTAGGGTTAACACACCACTACCCCCCATTTCCCGGACAATTCCCTGACATTAGTGTGCACCGTGAAAAATGTCAAGTTGAAGTGTTACAATGAAATTGAAAACGCTCTACTATTCAAACGGTGTGGACGATGGGCAACGACAGCGCCATCCTAGATGCTGCCCTGGAGACTTCGGTTCTGGTGAGCTAAAAATGTTACATCCCCTTAACCCATTATGTACCAAATGGAATCTTCCACCTTATATATGGCAGGAGTTCATTTCAAAATTTAGGGGTGTCAGGTTTTGTTTTCTTCAAAATTTATTCTGAAAATGGCTTTACTTTTTGCAAACAGTGTAGGTCCTGATCAGACGCCGCTTTCTGCGGCATCTGATCTGGGCCTGCACTGTTTGCCAAGGTACCCCTGTAGGGGTTTCCGGTACTGAATTGGTTAAAGTATGTAAACGTATTTCCAGAAAGCCAGACTGGTCAACATTGAAACATGGCCTCTACACCAACACCTGTGGAGGACAATCGTTTGAACAGGAATGACGAGAGTATGTACAGCGCTATAGATAAAGTGATGAGTAACACAGAACAGACATACGAGGAATTCATGAATAGTTTTATGCAACTGAAGAGAGAAGACTTAGGTAATTAACTCATAGCTTTTAGACCAGGAAGAGTCATTCAGTTTTGATTCTCGCCAAGCTACCATAAAAATCCTAAAAATTCTTACACCTTGAGGACTTCAGGAAGTCTTGAAGCCCGGGTTTCAACATTTTTTTTTCCAAGTATGCCTTTTCATACTCAAAATAATCAAAATGTTTTGAATATAAAACAATGGAGTTACACAAACACAAACCATTGCGTTATTCATAGATTCTGCATCATTCAATGTTGCTTAATGATCAAGTTCTATGAAAAAGTGTCTATGTGACTGTCTTACTCCGGTTATCGCCAAAATGGTCAAATTCAATGGGTAATGAATAAAAAGTCTGACCAGACAATGATCGACAGACGCTTCAAAATGGCACAGAATTTCCAAAATTATCTCCAGGGAGATCCCTCCGAACCACCCTGATGAGAGGAGGCTTCTTCTCCCCTCCGGTGCTTGCCTTCAGCGTGTGCTTCGTCATTCAAACAATCCTGGCTATGTCCCTGGACTTAATGTAGTTCTGCTGAAATTTTAACAAAGGGGGAGTTCCAGCCTATAGTAAATTTCCATAGGGTTCTGCCCACGCACAGATGTCCATGATGTTGTGCATAATTAATACCTGGTAAATGACTGTTCATTATTTAGCTATTTCACTCTCATATCTGTGTTCATTATAAATCTACAATGTTTTGTTTATTTCTGAATCTGAAAATAGGGGTACCCCAAAACAAGTATACATATACACAACAGCTTCTTATGTTTTGGAGTTATTTTGTTCTCAGGCATCACTGTAGTCATTTGAGATTATTTTTGTATCACATTTACTATTGTTCAGGTGAAGTTCCATAGACCATGTTCAATTTCATATGGAGGAGACCCTAGACTTCACAACCATAAAATCTTTTGGAGTATGTTTGACTTTTGATTTCATACTGTTGCAGTTCTTGTCACCTCATAATTTTAATATGAAAATTGCCTGTATATATGTAGAACATTTTATCAAATTTTCTTGAAAATCTGAGACCGGTAACATACTGCATTTGAACATTGAATAGTAATGGTCAGATTTTTATTTTTTTCAAACCATTTGTAGATATGGTATAACACTTTCAATTGAGAAATGGCTCGCAAATAATATAAATAAGCATGAATATATGTATGTTAACACCATGATGTGTATAATAAGAGCTCATATAATCAGCAGCTGTATCAGTTATGGTACCCTGGGGGACACCAATAACACAATTTATTTTGAGCGTTCATTAACAATTCAATAAAAATATATTTCATTATATAACAAGAGTTTTTGTATTTAATGTAATCTTAAAGCTTGCTGAAGCTTATTATGACAAAGACTGTTGAATTGGCAAGTAAAATGGGTGGTCCTGTAAACCAGACAATTTTCTTGATTCTGTAATAGTATGTATTATGCAGTATTATAAGTATGGTGCTGTCAACTTAAAATGTTTGAAACGTCTGTCATACCAGAATGGCACACCTTGCTTGAATAGCCAAGATTTATGATGTTTTTATTATGGTGTGCCAGGTAGTTCATAATACCACAGACTTTTGGCCCACTGTATACGAAGATTACCGTAGACAAAATGGAAACACTGTTGTTTTGGCTCTTTTGCCAATCTAACAATATTCCCTCAAAATCTGAACCAAGCTACAGTCTACTTAAAACGAAACAAATGTTGCCTGCTGTGAAAATCCGTGTAAGAAAGTTAAATTCTTAAATATGATCTGGAAAACAACCAGTTATTTTTGAGTAACATGATTTGATATAATAGAGAAGACTATTCATACTTTCAAACGATTTCAGAGGAAGAAAAGAGCCAACAGTATATTTGCTATCAGTGCTATAGAAAAATATAAAGCCAACTGCAGATTTTGGCTCCGCAAATATGCTAGTAGTACAGCTAACAGCTGATTCACACCATTTGTAAAACTGATGAATACATAGCTAGAAAGCTTAACATTGATGGCAGGTACTGCATACATATGACTAAATATGCGAATGGTATAACTACATCTAAATATAATATCAGCTATAAAATAAATTTGTTACAGCAACTTGCCTTCCACCTATTTCATTTAGGGAAGTGTGTGCCAAATGACAATTCTACAACTAGTTCCAGTGTGAGTAGCTCTGCATTTATATTTTGAAGACTAAAACATTGTACCTTACACTTTTGCAGATGTTATAATGAACCTAGAAAAAAATGCAGAAAATTCTTTCCATGATCTCACAAAACTTTTGGTGGGGGAGCGGAGTGTGAGTCTCTTTGACCAAGTGATGTAAGAAAACATCAACAATACAAGGACCAATCAATCATAAGAACAAATCAGAAAATCAGTCTGTCCCTTCAAGTTCGCAAATTATTGACTGCTATTTTATTTTAAAGAAGAAAATGACAACAACAAAAATAATTAAGGAAAAAATAGGATTATGAAAGTAATTAATTAAGCAAATCCATAACGTCATTGAGTATTACTGACATCAAGTGTCTTTGTATTGCAGCGTTTATAATGTACAAGAAGGCCAAATAAAATAGGGTAAAAAGATCCACCATGTCTTATTCCTTTTGTGTCATAATGTAATTTTTTTAGCAATATTGTCAACACTAACATTCATCATGGACAGTGCATGAATGCATTTTATTTTTCTCTTTAAAATTTTTGGACAAAACTTGACTTGTATACGTTGATAATGTATGTTCTCATTTACTTTTTATTTTTTTATTATTTTTTTTTATTATTATTATTTTTTTTTTATTTTATTTTTTTTGAGTGGGGGGGGGTGAGTTTTTATTACATAAATGCCTATGCTAAGCTTTGTATGATAAGGTGGCCCTAAATTGACATAAAACACAATAAAAATACACTTTAAGGAAATCTTGTCCCCTGGTATTGAAACTGATTTTGGCACAAAAATTGACCTGAACCCATATCTAGCTTTCAAAAACATTGTTACCGGTTTCTGATTTTATTGAAATTTGTTTGCTATATAGAGCACATATGTGGCCTATTTTATATGCAATATCTTGGGGTGACAAGGTCAGTAACACATCTAATACTTATGATGAACATCTTAATCTTTGCAAATTTTCATGAAAAATAGAAGAAATGTTGTAAATAAATTTATCAGGAAGATTAAAAGACATAGACACATTTACTTTTTTTTGTATTGGATTAATGCTTATGGAGTTCTGCTGCCAATCAAAGCAACAAAATTTGAAAATAATCATACCTATTGATTTAAGACTGAAAAGTTCACAGGTGTGTATGACCTCTACAGGGGAATACCCCAGGGACCTCTCCTAAGACCTATAGTAATTAATCAAATGAAACAAAGTTATATATATAGTTGTTAGACCTCAAGTAAACAACAACTGAAGTTTCAAGAAAATCTGTGCGTGGGCAGATTTGGAACTCCCCCTTTGTTTCATGTTCCAAGAAGGGGTCCAAAAGGTGCAGATGGAATGGCAAACAGTGAAGACCCAGATCAGACTGCTTCTTCAGGAGCAGTCTGATCTGGGTCTTCAGTGTTTGCTTAGGCCTAAGTGTCCCAATAAGATAATTACAGTAAATTCAAATGTATTTCAATATGCAACAATCCACCCCAATTTTCAGCCATTTGTGATGCTTGGTTTCACTTCTGTTTTCAGAAAAGACCTACATGTGCATATGTCCAGGCTCGGCAAGGTGAAGGTTAAATAAGGAGTAAGGGTAATTATTCCATACTCCTTCAGATTAGCCTATGATGTGGGTACTCTTGAGATTATCTAAATTAGGAAATGTTAATGAGTACTGTCAAGAAAAGAATTTACAGAAAAACAAGAAAATCTTATCCTATATTAATTTTACAGAAAAACAAGAAAATCTTAACCTATATTAATTATGATGACACACCTGTGTGACATAGTGCCTTCTTTCATAACCCCAAAATGGCTACTTTTCTGATGAAAATGTGTGACATTTTTCTTATTTATACTCCAAACATAGGATGTGGGTGCTCGTTAGAACCACCTCATTGAGGTGGTTTACAAGTACCCACAACCTATGCCCTTGAGAAGAAATAAGCAAAATAAGGTATACCTCCTTAAACCCCAATTTTCTCTATTTTAAGTGGGGTTTTGGGGGTGTTTATTTCATGGCCATGGCTCCAGGAGTAAGAACTTAGAAGGATGGTATTGTGATATTATTTCTCCGTTAAACTGTATGTTTTTGTTCCTTGTTACCGCCCTCTTTGAAGCAATTCTTACAAGTACAGTCAAACATCTTTAAACAACGTTCTATAAAACGACAAAACTTGTTGGAACAAAAAATTTTTCATGGAAATAATCCTTAGCTGAAGATGACACAATTAATGGAGATTGTTATTATTTAACACTCCAAGAAACAATTTTGTGGACATGTGAAACAGTGCCTGCAACATCTATTTGTTTCTTGGAGTAATTAAGCGACAAAGATCTTTAATGCCTATTTTACTGCCCCTTATAATAGGATTCTTTCTAACAACAAATTCGCTTTAGTGGCAAATTACTGTCATTAAAGCGAGGGTTCTATGTACCCACCAGAAAGAAGGTGTCATTCTGTCCTTATATATTATTTCCAGCAATGAATTCCTTCAAAGAGAATTACAAAACCAAGATTTGTCATCTCTGACAAGTAATAATTTTCTTTCAGAATCAAAAGGTGTAAAACAGCCATCAGAACAATTGCTGAAGGAATTAGAGCAGCCTGCCGGAGAACCATTACTGACCAGCCAACAACCTGAAGATGTGGGTGAGAAAGTGGTTAACAAAGTCAACAAAACCAAAGATGAAAATGAACTTCAAGAGGAGGTACCAGTTCAGTCTCTATGATAAGTTACAAGACTTTTTGGCATTGCTAGACAAGTGTTAAAATCGCACTGCATCATGAAAACACGCCTTTATAATTTTGACTCCCTTGAACCCCACCTTTATATAGTAATACTGGGGTTTATAGGGGTAAGCCTCAATGAGGCGGTTCTAACGAGTGTCCGCAATCTATATTTTGAGCAGAAATAAGAAAAATATCAAAATTTTTCATCTTATAATTTTCAATTACACTGTATTTGTATAGGCGTGTTTTCGTAATGGGAAATGGGAAATCATCGTGAGAAAAACTGTTATTTTGTTTTTTTCTTTTTTGCCATTTGTCAAAAATAAAAGTGCAGATCAGCCTCTGCTTCCACACAGTCTGATCAGAACCTTAATGTTTGCTACTTGAATAATACAACACCCCTAATTTCTAAATCTGATATTCCATGACTCTTGCTTGTCTGTGTAACTGAGTAGGCCTATTTGTGTGATACCTGGGGCCAGTTGTTCAAAACTAATGATGTCGTATGTTAGCTTACCATAAAATTAAAAAAAATTCAGACATCTTGAGGACTTAATGTAATTCTCCTAAAATTTTAACAAGTTTGTTTCACGATCAAGCAAGGGGACCAAAACATGCAGATGGAATGGCAAACAGTGCAGACCCTGATCAGACTGCTCCAGTCTGATCTGATTCTGTGCTGTTTGTTTAGGCCTGTCTGTCCCAATACTTAGGATCATTACAGTATCATTAAAACTTTGATCATTCAATATTGCAAATATGCTAACATGTTTTATGAAAAATGCAAAACCTGCTCACATTTTTTTTTGGCAAAAATATTACTGTAGTAGATATTGCACTGGCTAAAATAGTTGACATCTTGACCACAAATGAGTTTGTTAAGCTAATGATGCTTTTGACAGGTCTCATGTAATGTTTCTGCCTGACCAGGAATGTTTTATCTGACAATTTTGTTTGTTACATCCTGTAAACACTATTTAGGTCATTTAGTAGACGTTGCTTCCAATTTTGTGGGATTTTTATCACACATTGATTTTATCCCACACTGAGATGAAATAACATGTCAAGCCCTACTGCCCAATGAAACCAATAGGTCTTATATCCATTGGACAGTCTCATTTGCACCATTTTGTTTGGGCACGCTTAGTCCTTCTAAGCGATTAATCAGTACTCATGTGAAGTCAGTTTCAGCTCTGCATGGAAGCCCCGTGCAGCCCAATCTATTTCCTCAAGCCCAGATCGGTGGGGGCCCATTTTGTCTGACATGTCAAATATTCAGATGGATTTTATACAGATTTTTACACAGGGCCTAATATGGATTGTACACCAGGCCACAGAGTGTGCAGTAGGCCACAGAGTAATGAAACTTCTAACAGTTTATTTTTACAAGACACACATTCAGCCATAAGGATTTTAACAAAAAAATCCTGGAATATTGATGTAGTTTCTTGAGAAAAGCTTATATGTTTATATGTTGTGTTTTGTGACAAGAAACTGTTAAATAGTGATATAATATGTCATTTATGGTTATTTTTCTGAATAATTTTTGTATTTTTTTGGATGCTCATGTCCAAAATTGTGTTATTACGAAGCTGTGCTATTATAAGGTTTTGCTGTATATTTCTTTCAAGCTTTTTGATGAAATATAGAGATTTCACAGTGAAATGAAAATCAATATCTTCACTGTTTCAAACAAAGTAAGATTTAGGATTTCACTGCTTCTGCATTTGATATTGCATCAAAAAATAGCAAATCCTCTGTTTATTTGCTACCAATTAGCTATACATGTAGTAGAAATTATGTCACCCCCATTCATACATTCATACATCATTAAGACATTGTTGCTGTCACTTTTAGCACAGACTTAACGGAATTAATGCATGGGGCACCAGATGGGTTTAGAAACTTGGGACATTATTTGAATGCAAATATCAAGGGAACAATTTAATAAAATGACATTCCAAGCTATTTTCCAGGTGCAAACTTACAGTTTACTTCAAATACTATACCATGTAGGCATAATGAACACCTCTAAATCGATGCAATGTTCTCTGTGGTGACGGCTGATGCTATCAGATTGCTTTAAAAATTACAGTTTAAAGAAACAGAATTTTTTTCTCTTCAGTGTAAGATCAGCTTTTTTTTCACTCATGAACACCAAAGTGGTATTTTCACTAGTGTCTTAGCCACTTGAGACAATAATTCTTTTGGTGTTCATTCAGTGGAATAGAAGTCTATCTTATACCCTCTGCACATTTAAGGTCCTGGAACCAGGTGTGGTATGTGGATGGATGAATAAGGAGGGAAACCAGTCCAGTTCAGTACAGGTCAGTCTATTTTTACTCTAAAGCACCAAAACAGGCGCAGCAAATGACATTTTCAAATGTTTTTATGCTCCTTGCTCCTGCCATGAAATGGAGGAAGCCATATGGTTTTAGTCTTGTCTGTGTCACTGCTCCTCCTACACTTTTTAAAGGTCACGGTTGAAATGTGTATGATAGTTTGTATATTAGTTTGTATATAGGTCAGGCCAAGCATTAACCCTTATCCTGTTGGACATGACAACTCTTACCTTTGCAAACGGTGTAGATCCAGATCAGATGGGCCATCTGATCAGAATCTGCACTATTTGTCACAGACATGTTAAGTTTTGAAAATAAAAATGAGGGAGACAGCGCGTTCAAGGAGGATTGGCGAGTTCCAAAGGCGTGAAATCTTGGTGGCAAGCTCTCAGGATAGGCTAGAAAATGGTGCATTCTGAGAGATTTTTGAACATTTTCTTTTGTTTATTTTTTACACTCCTGTTCATGGCTAAAAAATTAATAAATATTTTTAAAATCATTTCCTTGGGAAGATGGCTACAAACTAACACCTAGCCATACCAGTACCCCCATTCAACCCCCCCCCCCCCCCAGGTGTATAATGCTTCAGGACAAGAGCATATCTTATCATTTATGCCCAGATAGGTCTCATCAAAAGTAGACCCATTGATTCTATATTCCAAGGGCCATCCAATAACCAAAGTTTCAAAAGTGTAGCTCCAATAGTTTAGAAGATATGGCAAAATAATACATTTTGACCTTTGACCTTAGGATCATGTTGAGATCAAGGTCACACCAAAAGTAGCCCAATATATTCTATATTCCAAGGGCCATCCAATAACCAAAGTTTCAGAAGTGTAACTCCAATAGTTTAGGAGATATGGCAAAGTCATACTTTTTGATCTTTGACCTTGAGATCATGTTGAGGTCAAGGTCATGCCAAAAGTAGCCCAATTCATTCTGTATTCCAAAAGCCATCCAATAACCAAAGTTTCAGAAGTGTAACTCCAATAGTTTAAAAGATATGGCAAAATAATACTTTTTCACTTTTGACCTTGGGGTCCTATTGAGGTCAAGGTCACCCCAAAAGAAGCCCAATTTATTATATATTCCAAGGGCCATCCAATAAGCGCAGTTTCAGAATTGAAGCTCCAATAGTTTAGGAGATATGGCAAAGACATACTTTTTGACCTTTGACCTGAGGGTCATGTTGAGATCCAGGTCACACCAAAAGTAGCCCAATATATTCTATATTCCAAGGGCCATCCAATAAGCAAAGTTTCAGAAGTGTAACTTCAATAGTTTAGGAGATATGGCAAAGTCATACTTTTTTAACCTTTGACCTAAGGGTCATTTTGAGGTCGAGGTTACACCAAAAGTAGCCCAATATATTCTATATTCCAAGGGCCATCCAATAAGCAAAGTTTCAGAAGTGTAACTTCAATAGTTTAGGAGATATGGCAAAGTCATACTTTTTGACCTTTGACCTTGGGGTCATGTTGAGGTCAAGGTCATGCCAAAAGAAGCCCAATTCATTCTATATTCCAAGGGACATCCAATAACCAAAGGATCAGAAGTGTAACTTCAATAGTTTAGGAGATATGGCAAAGTCATACTTTTTGACCTTTGACCTTGGGGTCATGTTGAGGTCAAGGTCATGCCAAAAGAAGCCCAATTCATTCTATATTCCAAGGGACATCCAATAACCAAAGGATCAGAAGTGTAACTCAAATAGTTTAGAAGATATGGCAAAATAATACTTTTGAACTTTGACCTTGAGGTCATGTTGAGGTCAAGGTCACCCCAAAAGTAGCCCAATTTATTCTATATTCCAAGGGCCATCCACTAATCAAAGTTTCAGAAGTGTAACTAATAGTTTAGGAGATATGGCAAAATCATACTTTGACCTTTGACCTAGGGATCATGTTGAGGTCACGGTCACGTCAAAAGGAGCCTAGTGCCATCTACATCCCATGTACTATCCACAGACAAAGTTTGAAAAGTGTACCTTAACCAGTTTCAGAGGAGATCCATACCATAGAAACGTGAGGGAGGTACGTACACACACATACATACCTACAGACCCGCTGACTGACAGACACTCAACTCTGACACGAACACAATATAACCGATTATTCTTCACAAAAGCGGGTATAATAATCCAAGGTTTTGATCAAGTTTCGAGTGCAACAACTTTATTCCCCTCCGACTTTTAAGTGCGGAAATACGGTAGATAATACTGTAGTTGTCACGGTCAATAACGGTACTTTTTCAAGTTCAAATTAATTGCAGACATGTCATAACAGCTAGTCCAATTAGCAATTAAAGATACTGATAGTTATATAAACTTGACATGCACGATTAACACAAGCTGCAGCCGACATACTCAAAAGACCAAAAGTGTCAGGTTAGCGAGAAAAGAGAATAAAAAATGCAGATTAGTTTATAATGTAATGATCCGGCCACCAGACGAGGACCCCTCCATCCAAAACTTTCACACCTGCTCAACAAGCAAGTTCAAGGTGAACATCAATGATCTCCACCACCAAAATCGCCGTAAAATCAACGGTCCACAAACAGCAGCTACCGTTTTTCTGCACGCGATCGGAAAATGATGTCATCCCACCTCAGCAACACCGCACGTGTTTAATGTTTAATTGTTTTATTTTATTTTATTGGGTTGTATTTATGCCCCCAACTTCGAAGAAGTTGTGGGGGCATATTGGTTTTGCCCTGTTCGTCCTTCCGTCCTTACGTCCGTCCCACTTTTTACTGCATAGCATAACTTTAGAACCATGGGTGCTAGGTTTTTGAAATTTCATATATGGATTCCTCATGAAAAAATAATTGACCAGTGTTTTTTTTCTCGTCAGGATTATGCCCCTTTTTTGAGTTATGCCCCTTTGCAAAAAATACTATGAAATCTTGTAAGCAAGATATCTCAAAAACTGTTTGAGCTATTGCCCTGAAACTTTACATGCTGGTTGGGGATGATGAGTAGATGAACTGATTAACTTTTGAAAAAAATCCGAAATTTTTTTCTTGAGTTATGGCCCTTTGAAATTTTTCGCGTTTTAAGTTTGTAAGCAAGATATCTAAAAAAACTATTTGAGGTTTTTCCCCGAAACTTCACAGACTTGTCGGGGATGATGAGTAGATGAACTGATCAACTTTTGAAAAAAATCCGATTTTTTTTTCTTGAGTTATGGCCCTTAGATTTTTTTCGTGTTTTCAGCTTGTAAGCAAGATATCTCAATAATTGTTTGAGCGATTGCCCTGCAACTTTACAAGCTGGTTTGGGATGATGTGTAGATGAACTGATTAACTGTTGAAAAAAAATCCTATATTTTTTTCTTGAGTTATGGCCCTTTGAAATTTTTCGCGTTTTAAGTTTGTAAGCAAGATATCTCAAAAACTATATGAGGTTTTTCCCCAAAACTTCACAGACTGGTTGGGTATGATGAGTAGATGAACTGATTAACTTTTGAAAAAAATCCAATTTTTTTTCTTGAGTTATGGCCCTTTGATTTTTTTCGTGTTTTCAGCTTGTAAGCAAGATATCTCAAAAATTGTTTCAGCTATTGCCCTGAAACTTTACAGGCTGGTTGGGGATGATGAGTAGATGAACTGATTAACTTTTGAAAAAAATCCGAAATTTTTTTCTTGAGTTATGGCCCTTTGAAATTTTTCGCGTTTTGGCGTCCTTCCGTCCTTACGTCCGTCCCACTTTTTACTGCATAGCATAACTTTAGAACCATGGGTGCTAGGTTTTTGAAAATTCATATATGGATTCCTCATGAAAAAATAATTGACCCGTGTTTTTTTTCTCGTCAGGATTATGCCCCTTTTTTGAGTTATGCCCCTTTGCAAAAAATACTATGAAATCTTGTAAGCAAGATATCTCAAAAACTGTTTGAGCTATTGCCCTGAAACTTTACATGCTGGTTGGGGATGATGAGTAGATGAACTGATTAACTTTTGAAAAAAATCCGAAATTTTTTTCTTGAGTTATGGCCCTTTGAAATTTTTCGCGTTTTAAGTTTGTAAGCAAGATATCTAAAAAAACTATTTGAGGTTTTTCCCCGAAACTTCACAGACTTGTCGGGGATGATGAGTAGATGAACTGATCAACTTTTGAAAAAAATCCGATTTTTTTTTCTTGAGTTATGGCCCTTAGATTTTTTTCGTGTTTTCAGCTTGTAAGCAAGATATCTCAATAATTGTTTGAGCGATTGCCCTGCAACTTTACAAGCTGGTTTGGGATGATGTGTAGATGAACTGATTAACTGTTGAAAAAAAATCCTATATTTTTTTCTTGAGTTATGGCCCTTTGAAATTTTTCGCGTTTTAAGTTTGTAAGCAAGATATCTCAAAAACTATATGAGGTTTTTCCCCAAAACTTCACAGACTGGTTGGGTATGATGAGTAGATGAACTGATTAACTTTTGAAAAAAATCAAATTTTTTTTTTCTTGAGTTATGGCCCTTTGATTTTTTTCGTGTTTTCAGCTTGTAAGCAAGATATCTAAAAAATTGTTTGAGCTATTGCCCTGAAACTTTACAGGCTGGTTGGGGATGATGAGTAGATGAACTGATTAACTTTTGAAAAAAATCCGAAATTTTTTTCTTGAGTTATGGCCCTTTGAAATTTTTCGCGTTTTGGCATATTGGTTTTGCCCTGTTCGTCCGTCCGTCCTTCCGTCCTTCCATCCTTACGTCCGTCCCACTTTTTACTGCATAGCATAACTTTAGAACCATGGGTGCTAGGTTTTTGAAATTTCATATATGGATTCCTCATGAAAAAATAATTGACCCGTGTTTTTTTTCTCGTCAGGATTATGCCCCTTTTTTGAGTTATGCCCCTTTGCAAAAAATGCTATGAAATCTTGTAAGCAAGATATCTCAAAAACTGTTTGAGCTATTGCCCTGAAGCTTTACATGCTGGTTGGGGATGATGAGTAGATGAACTGATTAACTTTTGAAAAAAAATCCGAAATTTTTTTCTTGAGTTATGGCCCTTTGAAATTTTTCGCGTTTTAAGTTTGTAAGCAAGATATCTAAAAAACTATTTGAGGTTTTTCCCCGAAACTTCACAGACTTGTCGGGGATGATGAGTAGATGAACTGATCAACTTTTGAAAAAAATCCGATTTTTTTTCTTGAGTTATGGCCCTTAGATTTTTTTCGTGTTTTCAGCTTGTAAGCAAGATATCTCAATAATTGTTTGAGCGATTGCCCTGCAACTTTACAAGCTGGTTTGGGATGATGTGTAGATGAACTGATTAACTGTTGAAAAAAAATCCTATATTTTTTTCTTGAGTTATGGCCCTTTGAAATTTTTCGCGTTTTAAGTTTGTAAGCAAGATATCTCAAAAACTATATGAGGTTTTTCCCCAAAACTTCACAGACTGGTTGGGTATGATGAGTAGATGAACTGATTAACTTTTGAAAAAAATCCAATTTTTTTTTCTTGAGTTATGGCCCTTTGATTTTTTTCGTGTTTTCAGCTTGTAAGCAAGATATCTCAAAAATTGTTTGAGCTATTGCCCTGAAACTTTACAGGCTGGTTGGGGATGATGAGTAGATGAATTGATTAACTTTTGAAAAAAATCCGAAATTTTTTTCTTGAGTTATGGCCCTTTGAAATTTTTCGCGTTTTAAGTTTGTAAGCAAGATATCTAAAAAACTATTTTAGGTTTTTCCCCGAAACTTCACAGACTGGTCAGGGATGATGAGTAGATGATTAACTACAGCTTTTCTTGTGTAATTTCAGCATTACAGCCACATAAAAACAAGATATCTCAATTACTGTTAGGGACAAGCAGTGTTAGGGTCAAGCAGTTGGGGGCATTGTGTTTCATAAACACTGGCTCTAGTTCTTTCATAAAAATTGTTTGCAACTGTTAAAAAAAATATTTTTTCGATAGCTTAACGGTTGTGGATAAAGCTGGATAGGGAACGGTGCCTTCCACAATTCCCGACTTATCCCGGGAAGCTCTGTGTCAATCACCAACAACAGCATACAGATGTGTTTACACACATTAAAGCGTTCGACTTTTCCCGCCAAGCATCTGCTATTTTGGCACCAAAACATAACCATGCACGAGACAGTAGATGCATACATCTACCGTTAGATGTAGCTAAACATCTTAGGAGCGATTATATCATTTTCACACTGACTGTGGATTAAATTTTATGATTGGGGGATAAATGCAAATTAGAGCCATAACTTAATTTTATTTTCACACATTGTCACGCAGAAGATTGTAGGCTTATCGAGAGCACCGGAGGCTTGTGTTTACAGTGTAATAATAGAATAGACTGGTGGGTGACAAATAAGGTCAGCGTTTATAACACGATTCTGTTAACTAACTTGGTCCGTTGGTTGAAGGCAATTAACCATTATGATTTACTTTCATTTTTACAATCACTTCAAGAAACGACTGTTTACATTTGTTAATGCCCATCTGCAGGTGTGTTTTAACCCCCAATAATACTGGACAGTGCATTAATTATTATCTGTTTTACTCATGGATTAACTCGGATTTTTCCGCTGGTTTGCACACACGAAAATACAAGCACAGCTTTTCAAAAATGTGCCCAAAACGGTATTTTCATTTTTCCGGGAGATTTTTCCTGAATTTCTTGAGGCATGAGAAAAGCTATTTTTTCTGGAATCTCCTGGGATTTTCGGGAGACTTAACATGTCTGTTGTCATGATGATTGTTAATTGAACAAACACATTATATCAATGGATTGGTGGATGGTCAGAACTGGATGTGGTTAAATTTATTCATACAACAGGATAAGGGTTAACCCATTGTATGCGGGGAAACCCCTAAAAAGGTACCTTGGCAAACAGTGCAGGCCCAGATCAGACAACACAGAATGCGGCGTCTGATCAGGGCCTGCACTATTTTCTAACAGAATTTTCCTTCAAAAATAGAAAAACAAAAAAAGGCCTGACACCCCTTATGTGACAAATGGACTTGTCCAACATACAGCAATGGAAGAGCCCACTAGTATACAATGGGTTCAACAAAACCAAAAAGTCCTAAAGGGAACAAACACTCCATCTGTCAAAAGTTCCAAGTTATTCAAAGGGATGTAACTCCTAAGTTACCATAAAAATTCTAAATGTTCGTACACTGAGAACTTAGCCGGCCTCGGTAGCTAAGTCTGATGCGCATCTGACTGATGACCAGAAGGATGCGGTTGGATACCTGCAGGGGTCGGCAACATTCTTTTGTGGAGATTGATCATGAAATCTTTTCTACATTCATTCTCCCCCTTCCTCTGATTCAAGAATGGTAGTTGTCAGTTTCTGGCTAAATAATGTGCTCTGTACTAGTTAACCGCTTACGTATAAGCCTGCCCAGGAAAGTGTGGATAGGTAAACTGACCGGCTCAAAAATGACCTAAAATAGTGTTGACTGGGCCGTTAACCTCCGATACAAACTAACAAACACTGAGAACTTGCTGTAATTCTCTGAAAATTTTGCAAACTTGTTTCACGATCCAGAAAGGAGTCCAAAAGGCGCAGACAGAATGGCAAAAAGTGCAGATCCTGATCAGACTGCTCCTTCAGGAGCAGTCTGATCTGGGTCTGCACTGTTTGCTTAGGTCTATCTGTCCCAATACTTAGGATCATTATGGTAATATTCAGTCCTGAGTTCTCTCCCCTTTATGTACTATGCTGCAAGTTTCTAATGCTGATCTTGAAAACTTTAGGGTCAGCTGCAGAGACACAAACTGTGCATGGATGTTAGCAAATCATGTTTGAATTGTACAAACAGTAGCAAAGCTGAAACTAGACATATCACTCCACACCAGGATGAGGCTTTTGAGGTCACATGTCATGATCTCAATATTTCTGTATGCATGTTAAACTTGGACAGTAGCAAAGCTGAAAGTATTTTGGAAAAACAGGACCATATCCACAGCAACTGATAGGGCAAGTATTTTATGATAATTGAAGGATAGCTTTCGTCAATTCACCATAAAAACCTGTGTTGTGGGTATTCATTAGAACCGCCTCACCGAGGTGGTTCTTATGAATACCCACAATTTAGGTTTATTTAGAGAAATAAGGAAAACTATCCTCCAATTATCATAAAATATTTACCTTATCTGTTGCTACATGTATAACCATATCACATCACACCAAGATGAGACTTTTGCGCACACTTGCCATGATCTCACATTATTTGAACAAGTCTGTAAAATGAACACGCCCGAAACCCCACTTTATATAGAGAAAACTGGGGTTAATGGGGTATACATCATTTTTCTTATTTCTGCACCAAGACATAGGTTGTTGGCACTCGTTAGAACCGCCTCATTGGGATGGTTGTTATGAGTACCCACAATCTATGTTTACAGTATAAATTAGAAAAATATCACTGATTTTCATCAGAAAAGTAGCCATTTTGGAGATTTGCCATTTTGGAGATGTGGAACGATGGACTCTGTCGCATGAGTGTGTTTTCGCAATGACTTTTTCTGTATGCATATGAAATATGGACAAAGACAGCAGAACTGGAGAGAAGAATCCAATCTCTAGATTTAGATGCTGCATAAGGATCCTTAACACCTCTTACAAGGACCACATCACATGAAGAGATCCACAGTTAGGTTCGGGCACTGATGGCCCAATTCTGATTAACGATCGGCTGGATATGGGTGAAAAATCTTGAAAGGGCTGTGAAGCCATAACCAAGAAAAAAGAATTAAAAAGTGATGCAAAAGATACCGGTAAACATTGTGCACAAAAACTTGTGATGGTCTCCAACTTAATGGGTCAAAGGAGAATAATCTAACAAACCTTAAAGGAGCCCCGCCAAGTGAATTTGTGTTTTTGAGCATTCCGTCATGACAAATTTTAACTGCACATGCCCAGCCATTCAGAGGGGCCAGGGATATGGCTTTCTGTCTGAAGGTTCCTCTTGATTCACTGCTTGTATGAGCGAGCAGCAAAGGTTCTGGCGAGACTGCGCGGATGCGCAGGCTCGCCTGAACCTTCGCTGCTCGCATAGGCGATAAGTACCGAAATCGCTTGACGGGGCCCAAAGATGTGCAACCTGTCAATACACAGTATACCTATTTAAGATCAAAAAAAAAAAAATCTCACTGAATTATTTCATTGCAAAAACAGTTGTAATCAAATATATTGAAAATTTTACCACAATAAAATGAAAATTTTCAGATAAAAAAAATCTGATATTTTTCTTATTTCTGCTCAAAACATAGATTCTGAGTGCCAATTAGAACCACCTCATTGAGGCAGTTCAAACAAGTATCCACATTCTATGTTTCTGAGCAGAAATAAGAAAAATAATTTATACCCCTGAGTCTCACTATGTAAAAGTGGGTATAAGGGGTCAAAATTAAATAGGAATGCTTACGCCATTAAACATTTTATCACATAAACAAGTTCGTGAAATGAATACCCCACTAAACTCCACTTTATATAGAGAAAACTGGGGTTTATGAGGATATACATCAGTTTCTTATTTCAGCTCCAAGACATAGGTTGTGGGTACTTGTTAGAACCGCCTAATTGAGGTGGTTCTAACGAGCACCCACAACCTATGTTTGCAGTATAAGTAAGATGATGTGAAAAAACGGGTATGTTATTGTAATGCGTTAGCCAGAGCTAAGAAAATCGAAACCTAGGGACTCAAGAACAAGTTGGAATCAGCCATGGTGAATGAGATATAGAGGATCTTACATGAGTGCTCATGTATTATTGAATTTATTAAACGAGTTTAGGAAAAGGGATAAAATGCAATGCTTTGCAGAGCATTTTATCCCTTTTCCTCAACTAGTTTAATAAATTCAATAATACATGAGTACGAATGCAAGATTCTATTTATCATATGACATTTAAAACATATTTTATTCACGATTGTTTACAAAAAAATGCCAATGTTCCGCCATTAGTAAACGCGGCGTCGTTAAGGACATCGTACATGTAACGTTAGGGGACGTATCTAGCTTATTTGCATATTTAATCCACTAGTGGATTATTGAAAATATTACATGGCGTTATTACACTCTCAGACGCAACGTCATATGATAAATGGGTTTTCAAGTCATTGAGCAGTTATACTGTGAAATTTTTCAGTTTGATAACTTCCTAGACAATGAAGTTGAAGATTCAGTCTCTGATGTAGAGCATACTGAAGATACAGGAAGTGGCTATATGGCTAGTTTTGCTACAGGTAAGCCTGGATGACAGTACACTAAAACCTCTTTATAAAGCTGTTGTTGTGATCTAAAGCAGAAACGATGTTAGTTAAACAACAGTGTCGTATTGATGTGTTTGTTTGAATTGTGGTTTTACATACCCATCAACACTATTTGGATCATTTAGATATATTGCTTCCAATTTTGTGGGACTTTTACCCAACATTAAGATAAACTGACACCCCAAGCCCTGCTACCCAATCAAACCAATAGAGTTTATGTGCAGGGAGAGTCCGACTCGCCCCACTTTGCTTACTTGGGCAGGCTTTGCATGGAAGCTTCATGCAGCCCAATTTATTCCTCCAATTCCAGATGGACAGGGGTCCAGTGTCATATTGAAACAAAAATTTATAGATTATATAGAAAAATGACCATTTATGATCATTTTTATGCCCCTGCATCGGATGATGCCGGGGGCATATAGTTTTTTGGTTTTCCATGCGTGCATCCTTGGGTACGTGCGTGTGTGCGTACTTGCGTCCGAATGTACGTTCTTCTGTACGAAAGTGTGGTCGTATGTACGTAAGTAATCCTGTTAGACTCAGGTTAAGGTTTTTGTACCAGGTAGAGCCTGAACTTTTAAGAGATCATATTTTCCAAGCCATGCAATGGATTTGTTTCATATTTTGGATGATGATAGATATAGGTACAAAGGTTTATTTGGCAATACCCCCACTCATGCCTAAGACTTCAAGGTCACACACTTAGAAATTTTGAATGTTGATTTTTTAAGAGTTCATATTTTCCAAATCGTATGATGGATTGTGTTTATATTTGGTGCTATCATAGATAATGGTCCAAAGTGATATTCAGCAGTACCCCCACCATTGAACATGAAGTCAAGGTCACAGGCATAGAAATTTTCAAATTTAAGTATGTTAATAGCTCATATTTTCCAAACTGTTTAATGGATTTGCTTCATATTTGGTATGGCGATAGTAACAGGTCCAACGTTTTATTCAGCCATACCCCCCACCCCTGACCTCAAGGTCAAGGTCACAGACTTAGAAAATTTGATGTTACGTCTTTTTAGAGATCTTATTTCCTAAACCATTTGATGGATTTGCTTCATATTTGGAGTGATGATAGATACAGATCAAAAATTTCATTCAGCCATAACCCTGCCTCTGTCACATAACCTCAAGGTCAAGGTTTCAGACTTAGAAATTTTTAATTTTAACATTTTTAAGAGCTCATATTTTCCAAACCATTTGATAGATTGAGTTCATATTTATTTGGTATGATGATAGTTGTTTTTCAAAGGTTTAATTAGCAATACCCCAACCTATGCCAAGGACCTCAAGGAAACTTTTCAGGCGAGTTATGCTATCCAATGCAGGTGTTATTGTAATATGAGTCTTTTTGGGTGAGGTGGCCCCTGGGCAGGGGCATCTGTGTCGTATTGACACATTTCTAGTTCTATAATAATCTTTATATTTTTGGGATCTATCCATAAACTGTTTTATTCCAAAACTGTGTTATAACGAACAGTCTTACAGAAATGCTGTGATGTATATATATCTTATAAGAAAGGCAAATGGAAACATTTTCAGGGGAAGCTGCCATGAGAAGCCTTTTCTTTTCCGTAAGTTTGGAGGGAATGGACCTCTGTGGTCTGGTGATTTTGGGCCACCTGTGGCAATCAGTTGACCATCATTGTTGTGGAACTGACTTATTAATCAACTTAAGGAGAATATATTCTTAAAGACAGGATTTTCATGCCGGGGGGTCTGGTTTCCAGCTTAAACATGTACAGGTAACCAGCAGATAAAAGTAGGTGTGGCTTAGTCTTGGTGGGCTGGCTACCTATAGGGGCCATAAAACTGATAAGGATTATAAACTATTATTGACTGTAATAAACAGCTACTGTCCATATATTTATCAAACAAATACCTTCAAAAATTGGGATAAATTATGATTCATAAACAAACAAGTTACAGTTATTTCTTTATGCATTTATTAACATATAAATAGAAAAAAGTCTTCTTTTGTGTTTAAGAAAATAAAATGGCATACTTGACTGAAATCAGAAAATGATTTGATCTGAATGTTATATTAGGCCTGGAAAAAAATAGAACCGCCTCATTGACGCCATTCAAACAAGTACCAACACCCTAAAGTATATTGTGCGGGCTCATTAGAACCGTCTCATTGAAAATTTATGTATGCAAAATGCTAGGCCTATTACTCATTAGAAATAGTTCAAGTACCAAAACCGGGTAGATTTGCGTCATTGAGGCAGTCCTAATGAGTGCAATATGGCTACTCGTTAGAACCGCCTCATTGAGGCAATTCAAACAAGTACCATCATTATTTTATATTGCGGGTGCTCGTTAGAACCGCCTCATTGAACATTTGCATATATAAAATACTAGTCCCAGTAAGCATTAGAAAAATAGATCTGCCTCACTTTATAGTATATTGTGGATGCTCGTTAGAACTGCCTCACTGAGACAATTCTAACGAGCACCCGAAATATATTTTTATTAAATCAAAAATTTATGTATGTATGATGCTAGGCCCAGTACTCATTAGAAATAGCTCTAGTACCAACACTTGATAGATCTGCCTCATTGCTGTCATTTGTTTGTTTAGCTATAATTTAATTTTATTTATTTTACTAAGACTGTCTGTGTGTAATTCTTTTTACTTTTTATATTTCTTCTATAAGAAGAAGAAAAACAAGAAGAAGAATGGAAAAGTCTTTCTATTATATCTGATTAAAAGCAAATAATTCAAACAATTTGCTTAGTTATTTATTTGTTTATTTATTTATTTATTTTTGTATCAGAAAAAAGATGTTTTCTATAGTGTCAACTGATATTTTTTCCACAAATTTGAAGCTTTGTTTATTTGTTTATTTATTTACTTACTTATTTATTTATTTCCTTACTTACTTATTTATTTATTTATTTATTTATTTATCAGAAGAAACTGCTTTCTATAGTGTCAAATAACAATTTTTCAACAAATATGAAGATTTATTTTATTTTGTTTGTTTGATATATTAGAACTAAATATGCTATATAATTAACCTTTATGAAATAAGTTTGCATTTTGTTTCTTTGAAATTTAAATATAAGACAAATAAATACATTAATCATGACTAAATTGTTTTGTTTGTATATTGAAACCAATTATGGAGTGTGCCTGATGTTACATAATTGAGATAACAAGGTTAGCTTCAAACAGAGCAGAGCTGTCAATCACTTTTTTTTAAAATGTCAATCATTGTGACGTCACAGAAGGTCTCCATTTACAGCCAATCAGATAAATAGAATTTGATGTTAACCCTTCAGAGGTCAGACAAAGAATGAATCAGGTTTTCCTGTGGTCCCTTAAATAGTCCAGTCCTGTCTTTAAACCATTCAGACAATCACTTACACCTTTGTAGCACCGCTTAGTGTTCACTCGAAGCTTAGTGTTCACCATGGACACTAAGCGTTGATGGTGAACACTAAGCGTTGCCACTGTCAACGCTTAGTGTTCATTTTGCTAAATGAGCACTAAGCATCAATCATGTAGATTGGAATACAGTATCAACCGCTAGTGTTCATTTTCTTGTATGAAAAAAAAATAATTTTGCCTTATAACACGAATACTTCTTTATGGATGAACATCAAACTTCAGTATTACGTGACAGTATGACCCGACATTTGACCAGATAAAAGAATTTCATCATGACCTATATCTCATGGTCCTGTGATTTTTGCCTTATAACACGAAGACCTTATGGTATATGAACATCATAACTTGGTATTATGAGTCAGTATGGCCCGATTTTTGTCTTCAAAATAAATGTAGGTCACTATGACCTATATTTCATGGTCCAGTGATTTTGCCTTTTAACGCAAAGACATTTTGATATATTAACATCATAACTTAAACACAGTTTACAGAGATGTTCTAGATTATGACCCCTAGCCCCACCCGGGGCATGCACCCAGGTGTCTGTTCTCTTGGAACATAGGAAGACTCTCCCAGGTACTTAAGCCCAAAATATGAGTACTCTGTGATGCGTGACTATTGAAATCGCAAACGCAAAAGCGGACAACCGATGTGACAACAATAGCTCTCATTGTATTTGGCGAGCTAATGCCATGGTGAACAATAAACGTTGGGATCGCACACAGTATCGACAGTCACAACGCGTAGTGTCCATGGCGAACACTAAGCGTTGGTGGTGAACACTAAGCATTGCTACTGCAACGCTTAGTGTCCATGGTGAACACTAAGCGTTGCAGTGGCAACGCTTAGTGTTCGCAATCAACGCTTAGTGTCCATGGTGAACGCTAAGCGTCGAGTGAACACTAAGCATTGTCACACACATTCCGGGAGCAATCCGATCTGGGTCTGCAATGTTTTTTAGGTTGTCTGTCTCAGTACATAAGATCATTATGGTAATAGTAGCTAGCCATGAAAGTGCAGCTTCTTCCCTGTGAAAATTGTTGGCAACAGATACTTTTACTTTGCAGCCTAGGAATACCCAGTATGATTTATGATACGATTAAGGTATTCAGTAATTTCAGATATTCTGCCATCTATTAAAACATTAGAAGGGTAGCAACTCCCAGACCTTTCTTTAACTGTTGAATAAACTAAGACCGTTCGAAAACAGATCTTATTTTTAAAGAAAAGAATTTGCAAATTATTTCCTTTAACAGTCAACCTCCAATGACAAGCAAGGTGAGATTTTTGTGCTACTATATTATATGTCAGAATACATAGCATTGCTTATTGTGGCTGAAATATAAATCTGATTATATATGCTTAAGAAATACACCATCCAAAGTTCAAAAACTGTGAAGTCTGTTCATTATGTCTTGTCATGAGAGAATATGGTAAATGGCCTGTCCAGGAAACAGGTGGTTAGGTTGACTGACCAATGTTGTTTAGTGGTGCGTTAAACTTGAAAACAAACAAACAAAATTCCAATAAAGTATACACTAGAGCCTCATGCTGATATGTATAGGTCCAGAGATGATCTTTAAATCATGTTATATCCAAACATATCATAAAGCGTAAAGGGTGTTATATACAGACTTAATCCATTATTCAGGTTTATTCCTTTGCTTTGATACATTTGAGCCCATCACAAAAACACGCCTATATAATTCTGACCCCTCGAACCCCACTTCTACATAGTAAAACTGGGGTTTGCAGGGGTGTGTATATTTTTCTTATTTCTGCTTTAAAACATAGATTGTGGGTACTCGTTAGAACCGCCTCGATGAGGCGGTTCTAACGTGTACCCACAATCTATGTTTTGAGCAGTTATAAGAAAAATATCACAATTTTTATCGGAAAATTTTCATTTTTTTCGGCGGTAAAATTTACAATGTATTAGTATAGGCATGTTTTCGTAATGCACACAACAAGAAAACATGTCTTTGGAGCACTCTTACCAGTCATGAGATAGATCAGCCAATATGACTGAACCCATTTTGTACTGAATGGAATCTTCCCCCTAGTATATAACATGAGTCCGTTTTAAAATTTAGGTTTGGCAGGTTCAGTTAGTTTTAGAAAATTTAGAAAATGATTGAACTTTATGCAAACAGTGAAGGTCCTGATCAGATGCCTCATTCTGTTGCATCTGATCTGGACCTGCACCGTTTGCCAGTGATCTGTTTTGGGGTTTTGCAGACCAGAGAGTGTCTGTTGCTGTTTGTACTATGGATAGACTAAGCTACATTGAAACTTCATGCAAATTGTGAAGGCTCTGATCGGACTGCTTATCTGAACCTTTGCTGTCTGCCCATTTTATTAGGGGTGCGCGGTAAAACCGGTGCACCGGTAAACCGCGGTATTTTCTTCCGGCGGTGCGTACCGCGGTACTTTTTGGCCGTACCGGTACTTTCGGCAAGTTCCGGTTTTTATCGGAAATTTTATATAATTTAATTCAATGTTTTCGTAAGAACAAAAATATGTTTGCGAAACGATCTCACTAGCGTCGGCCGCAAAAAAAAAAAAAAAATACCTCGCAGGGACGCAAATTATCTTTTTATAATGCGCCGCTAGACATGCTGAGCACTGTTAAGTTCAAAGACGCCGACCCGACCGATAGGGCGCGAAAATTATCGGATACTTGAGATGAATAACGGTAATAACTAATAGAGCATGCTCCGCATGCCGGCCACTTCGGATTAACATAGATAAATAGGTAATAAATTTATAACCAAAGTGTAACAGTTTAATCCTGCTAATTGGGGCTCAAAGTAATCTTGCGTGAAAAGTTTGTAACATATATATGCACTGCTTGTCGGAACACGACTGACAAAGATGACATTGCAAGACAACATGTTTTGTGTTGATCAGTTTGTGCAGCAATGGAGAGGAAGAAACGGTCCCGTTTGCAATAATATAATAATAACATGTAGTTCTTGCTTTAGCTTTGTATTGACTTAAATGTCTTGAGTAAAAATACGTCTGGCACATACTATCAACACTTTTTTTACTTATACATTTCGTTTGTTTCTGGATAAAAATGTTTTAAAAGATGAATAAATTTTACTGTTCCCTTTTATAAAATCATTATGCTGACGATATATATAACATTTTATTGCGCTGTGTCGAACTGTGAATAAATAATTTCAAAAGAACCGCTATATCGGCGGGTTGAACATCAGACGTGGTCGTGTCCTGAACCAGCAGGTAATGATATTAAGTGACACATGAAAAGAATTACTTGCAATCTTGGCTTACTTTAATCTCATAATCACATAGCAATTAAGAAAAAAAACATTTTGTCTTATTGATTAATAGGATTAACTAATTTATTGGCAAAAGATTAGTGATAGGCCATGGACAGATTAATAGCAATCAGTAAAGATCGCAGCCAGATAACCTGCTAAGACAATATTATTGCCAATGTCACATTTTTCGCGACCGTAAACACCTAGAAAACGGGTAATAATTCTCTGTTTATTTGTCTGTTTTATTTTACGAAGTACAAACACTTGGTGTTTGAAACCTGTGGTATACCACGGTACGTACCGCGGTACATGGGTGTATACCGTGGTATACCGCGGTTCAATTTCCAAAGGCGGTACCCAGCCCTACATTTTATAATGCATTTTTTTTTCTGTCACAACAATACCCGGTATTCTTTCTTGGATCCATTTCAGGTTCGCTTGAAAGTAGCAAGTTATACAGACAGTCTCCAAATTTGTTTAATGAAAACCAGATGGTAAAGGAAAGTGGTCCGGCAAACAGTTCAGAGAAAAATGAAGAGGAACTAGGTGACCAAGGTACTGGAAAACAAGCAAGTGCCAAATCACGAACTGAAAGTGATTCTCAGGAAGGGGAGCCAGAAGACATTGCATCTGCCAAGGAGTCGATTGAGGCCATGAAAAATATTCTTCTTGAAAATTTCTTGTCAGATTTTTGTGAGGAAATGGGCCTTGGAGGGATGGTTGACATGAGCTTCGGTGCAATGTCTAACATGGGGTTTGATGAAACAGAAGAAACTGGGGAGGTTACATTTGATGAAGATCCACTTGAGTTATTGCTGAGTATAACTGACGCAGGGGGTGCATCTACGAAAAATTATGTAAAAGAAACTTTAACCAAAAGTACTGATATTGCAGATACTAAAACAGCTTCTAAAAGTAAGAAAAAATCTAGGTCTAGGAGACGAAAGAAAGGCAAAACTAGTGGAAATACAGAACAGGACATCAGTAAAGAAGACAATAGAAACTCAGATAAAAGTGTAGCAGAAACTGAAAGAAGAGCAGGAAATAATTCTGAGGCAAAATCTGATGATAGCAATAAAAGACATGAAGTTTCTAAAGTTAAAACAGATGTCAAGGAATCAGACAGAGCTGATGTAGTGTCCATAGAAGAACCTAAGAATACTCAAGAAATAATCGATACTTCTGAATGTTGTGACGGGAATTTCAGTAATAAACTGTTGTACCCTGGAGAGGTAGATGATGATGTTACATCTACTGGTGTTTCCAAAGAAACCAGTCTTGAATTTAAAGCCACATATCGAGAGTTGCCAGATAATACTTCAACAAAAGAGGTAAGATTTGAATTTTAACTGTTACAGCAGTGTTACACTGTCAATAAAAGAGCAGTTTGATCAGGATCTACTTTGTAAGCTGTTTAACTAGCACAATTTAAAAATGCAGAGCTAACAAAATAATCTTAGAAGGTTTGGATCAATCTAAAGTGTCGAAAATTATTGAGTAAATACAATGCTGCCAATATATTCCTGTTTAATCCTTCAAGTGCCTGGGAAATTTTCTAGAGCAGATGACAAGCTATTATTTTTATTTTTCAGAGAACAAAATTAATGCTAGACAGACAATACAATTGTACAGAGGACCCTCTCTATAATGACAATACACCCTAGACCTCGTTATAGCATGATTTTTTGCAGCACAAATTCGGATATAGCCCGGTTTTATTTTTCCCAACCAACACTTGTAAATATAGTCCAAGTTTTCTATCATGTTTCAAGCACGGCAACTTTATAACCCTCTGACTTCTAACTGCAGTAATATGGTAGTTATCACTGTCATAAAGTGGTTCTTTTTTATGTTTATTGCAGACCTCCAAACATGCCATAACACTTTATCCAATTATGTCTCCCCCGAAATTTTTTTTTTTCTGAGAGACATACATGTATTGTTTTTCCCCCGGGCGTCTGTCTGTCCGGGCAAACATGTCAGGTTTAGGGGCTAGTGTCCAGATTGATAACAATAGAAAATGATTGGAAAATGATTGTTAAACAACAGATTTATTCCGTAAATAAAAGGTTTAGGAGGTTAGCCCCTAATCCAAACAAAAGAAAAGAACAAAAGAAATAGCCCTTAAGCCTGACATGTTGGAACATCCGTCTGTCTGTCTGTCGGGGCGAACATGTCAGGTTTAGGGGCTAGTGTCCAGATTGATAACAATAGAAAATGATTGGAAAATGAATGGTAAACAAAAGATGTATTCGGTAAATAAAAGGTTTAGGAGGTTAGCCCCTAAACCAAACAAAAGAAAAGAACAAAAGAAATAGCCCTTAAACCTGACATGTTGGAACGTCCGTCTGTCCATCTGTCACACATTTGTGTCCGCTCTATAACTTGAAAACCGTTCGAGCTATCTTCGCGAAATTTCATATAAATATTAATCAGCATTAGACGACGTGCAGTGCGCAAGAACTATAACTCTCGCATTTATACTTTTTGAATTATTTCCCTTGGAAGTTTGTCGATATGTATGTATGGGCAAATCGTGTCCGGTCAATAGCTTTCTTATTTTCAGATGGATTTTAAAATTACTTGGCAGAAATATTAACAACCATAAGATGATGTGTGATGCGCATGAGGCAGGTCGGTACCTCAAAGGTCAAGGTCGTACTTAGAGGTCAAAGGTAAAAAAAGGGGCCTTTTTTTTGGTCTTGGTCAATAACTTATTATTTTGAGATGGATTTTAAAATTACTTAGCAGAAATATTAACAACCATGAGACGATGTGTGGTGCGCATAAGGCAGGTCGGTACCTCAAAGGTCAGGTCATACTTAGAGGTCAAAGTCAAAAAAGGGGCCTTTTTTCGTGTTTGGTCAATAACTTTCGTATTTTGAGATGGATTTTGAAATTACCTGGCAGAACTGTTAACCTGTTAACCAATATAAGACGATGTGTTGCGTGCATGACCCAGGTTGGTACCTCAAAGGTCAAGGTCATACTTAGAGGTCAAAGGTAAAAAAAGTGGCCTTTTTTCGGGTTTTGTCAATAACTTGCTTATTTTTAGATAGAATTTGAAGTTACTTGGCAAAAATGTTAACTTTCATGAGACAATGTGTTGCATGCATGATTCAGTTTGGTACCTAAAATGTCAAGGTCATACATAGAGGTCAAAGGTCAAAAAAGGGGCCTTTTTTCATGTTTGGTCAATAACTTTCTTATTTTTAGATGGATTTTGGAATTGCTCGGCAGAACTGTTAACCACCATGAGATGATGTGTTGCACGCATGACACAGTTTAGTACCTGAAAGGTCAAGGTCATGCATAGAGGTTAAAGGTAAAAAAGGGGGCCTTTTTGTGTTCTGTCAATAACTTTCTTATTTTTAGATGGATTTTGAAATTACGTGGCAGAAATGTTAACCACCATGAGACTAAGTGTCGCGTGCATGACCCAAGTTGGTACCTCAAGTGTCAAGGTCGTACTAAGAGGTCAAAGGACAAAAGGGGCCTTTTTTAGTGTTCAGTCAATAGCTTTCTTATTCCTGGATAGATTGTGAAATTACTTGGCAGAAATGTTAACCATCATGAGAAGATGTGGTGTAGCTAGACCCAGGTTGGTACCTCCAAGATCAAGGTCATACTAAGAGGTCAGAGGTAAAAAAAGTTTGTTTTTTTGTGTCCAGTCAATAACTTCTTTATTTCTGGATGGACTTTATATATAAAGTAACCATGCAGAAATGTTCACCGTCATACGCCATGAGTCATATGCAAGACCATGGTCCATACCTCCAATGTCAAGGTCATACCTAGAGGTCAAAGGTAAAACAAGGGACAGTCAATAACTTCCTTATTCTTTGATGGATTATGAAATTACTTGGCAGAAATGTTAACCATCATGAGACGATGTGTTGTATCTCAAAGGTCAAGGCTATACTTAGAGGTCAAAGGTAAAAAAAGGCTTTTTTGTGTACGGACAATAACTTTTTTATTTTTCTATGAACATTTTTAAAGTTACTATGCAGAAATGTTCATCTTCATTAGATGATGTGTTGTACACAAGACCCAGCTCAATACCTCCAATGTCAAGGTTATACTTAGAGGTCAAAAACGGGGGAGACATCTGTGTTTTTGTAGAAAAACAAATTCTAGTTAGCAATTAAAGATACAGTATATAAACTCATTTAGCTTGACATGCATAATATATAAGAGCTGCATTCGGCACATCCAAAAGCTCAAAAGTGTCATTTTAGTGAGATAAGAGATTACATACAAAGAATGCAGATTAGTTTACAATTAAATGATCTGGCTATAAGATGAGGATTTTTCCATCCAAAATGAGACCAAATTTTCCTACTGGCCGTATATGTAAGATCAAGGTGAACATCAAAGTTTTCGCTACCCATATTGTAAAAAAATCTATTGTCTACAAATTATCACTACCATTTTCCCGGCACGTGGTTGGTAAAAGGAATTCGTTTCACTGACCGTTCCAAGGCGGTTCTTCTGTCGCGGTTTATTTTTGTTATGGTTTGTCTTTGAGTGTTTGTATCACTTATATTATTTTGTTTTGGATAGCCAATTGGCTATTTTGTGAGAAAGTAACTGTCATTTTGGCTTTCCGCTATTGATGTTTCCATTAGGGTCTGTTGTTTCATGTTTGTGTTTCTTTCCCTTTGGTCTCTCTGATGGGAGATGTAGGTTAATTGTATTGATTCCAGATCATTGCCATCGCTTCTATTTTCATTCAAGACTTTCGGATGAGTCTTTAAACCGAGGTCCCGTCTCCGTATGACCTTAGCTGTTGGTGGGACGTAAAACTGAAACACTCACACTCACTCTATTTTCATTCAAGGACCTAAAATACATGTGTTAAATGTCATTGTTTGGGGCTTATATCTTTCACAGAAATTTTGTTTGGAGCCAGGAAGAATTATTTTCTCAATAGCTATTAAACAGCTGTGGGCAGAGAATGGCACCTTGTGTAACTCCAAAGTTATTTTGGAAGTTCTATGTTATTTACAGATAACAGCATACACTTGTGTTACACAAATTAAAATGTTCACCTTTTATACTGGCAAATTGTTAGGGAACAGATACTGTGGCTTGGAGCATAGATTGGGCTGCAAGATGCTTCCAGGCAGAGCTGAAACCCACAACACATGCGTACTGGTAAACTGCTTAGAGGATCTAAGCTTGCCCAGGCAAAGTGGTGCGAGTTGGACCATCTCTACTTATAAAGCCTTTGGGTTTGTTTGTGCAGCAAGGCTTGAGATGTCACTCCACCTCAAGGTTGCATAAAAGCCCCACAAAATTGGAAGCAATGTCTCCAAAATGACCTATATAGTGTTGTTGGGGATGTAATACCCCAAATCAAACAAACTGTTGTTAAAGCGAGGGCCCTCTGTATTTGGTAGGAGTTCACATGCATAAGGCTCCAAGATGCCAGTCGCAGCCATTATCATCAGCTGACATCTGCTTTAACATTTAAAAGTCATTATTTACAAACAATGTGGACCCAGATCTGACTGCTCCTAGATCTGGGTCCACACTGTTTAGCAGAATGCAAAAATATGTTTGGAAAGTTTACAAGAAGATGCAGCAGACAACATAAACAGCCAACATTTTCAGGCGCAGTCGGATTCTAACTGTTGGTCTTCTTTTGCTCCAGAGTTTCAGTGGTTTCTTGCTGTCGAGTCCTTACCTTTGTTTCAACTCTGTGGTTGTTTGATTTTTTTGTTCACGGTGATGTTGCACTGATGAGTTAGGAGGCCTTTTTGCGGACTGAACAAATTATTTGTCTAAATCGTGACGGAAGTAAGGGCGAGGCTTGTGGCCACGTAAAATCGATTTAAACCCCCCAGTGGAATTCGTTTCACTGACTGTTCCAAGGCAGTTCTTCTGTCACGGTTTATTTTTGTTATGGTTTGTCTTGAGTGTGTGTATCGCTTATATTATTTTGTTTTGGATAGCCAATTGGCCATATTGTGAGAAAGTAACTGTCCTTTTGGCTTTCCGCTATTGATGTTTCCATTAGGGTCTAGTTGTGTCATGTTTGTGTTTCTTTCCCTTTGGTGTCTCTGATGGGAGCTGAGGGTCATTGCCTTCACTTCTATTTTATTGACATGTTAATTTTCCATAAATAGTGTAGTGGTTAAGCTGCTTGCCTTATAAACCAGTTTCCAAGCTTCTCCAGACTTTCAGATGGGTCCTTGAACTTTGGTCCCATCTCCATATGACCTTAGTTTTTGGTGGCATGTAAACAGTAATTTTATTTCTTATTGGAAAAGTATGTTCTGGATACTTGTAAGAATTGCCTTGATAATAATAAATAATAATAATAATGATTGACATTATTTATACAGGGCAACACATTTAGTAAACTAGTACTAATCTTCCATGTGGCCCTCTTTTTCCTCCTGGTTAGAAACCAGTACTAAGCAATGTGAATAAAGTTTCTTGCTCAAGGAAACAACACTTTGCATTTGTGGGTTTCAAACTGGCTACCTCGCGATCTCAAATCCTATGCTTTTCCATTGCACCACAGGATATGTTGTGGCTTGACTCCACCACTCGTGAAAATGGCTTAGGTAAGGTGATCCTAACAAGTGCCCCAACATGGAAGAAGGAAGAAAAATGATCCTGGAGTTGTCCTCATTACATCCTCATGTCTGAAGCTAAAACATGGTTATACACTGCAACCTCTTTATAAAACTACTGTTGGGATCCTTAGCAAAAACATATTAGTCCAAACAAAAATGTAGAGATTATAAAATATAGCAAAGTGTTGATAAATGTATAGATAATATAGAAAAATGACCATTTATGGTCATTTTTCTATATAATCTATACATTTTTGGGCTCGAGCTTTAAACTGTGTTATATCCAAAACAATGTTATAATGAGCCATTGTATAATGAACCATGTTATAAAAAGGTTTTAGGTGTATATTTTTCATATTTACAGGATTGTAGCAATGAAGTTGAAGCATTTGTTCTGGATGAAGGCTTTGATTATGACAATGTAGTTTTGACTCCAAAATATTCCCAGGAAGATATGGAAAGACTGTCACAGCTGATGACAGGAAAAGTGACATTGTGACAGAGTGTGGCATCAAGATAACAGACATCATACCTGCCAACATTTCCATTTTTTATGGGGGAGTTTCATTTGTGGTGAGGCATTTTTCACCTGAATCAAGCCCATTACAGAGAAAGTTCAGTAATATTAACAAGTGCGTATTAATGACCACCCATCTAACCCCACTTTATATAGAGAAAACAGGTTTACAGTGGAATACATTATTTTGCTTATTTCTGCTTCAAGACATAGGCTGTTGGTACTCGTTCGAGCCGCCTCATTGAGCACCTAACGAGCACCAACAACCAATGTTATTAGTTTAAAAAAGAAAAATATCCCAAACTATTGGAAAAAGTAGCCATTTCAGGGATATGAAAGAATGCTCTTTGTCACACGAGTGTGTTATAATGAATAATTTGAAAAAAGATGGCTCCCTTACTATGATAAATTTGACATTACAGTAACACATCCGTGTTTGAAAACGGTGCCTCTCCTATCTCTAGAAAAGGCATTTTTCAGATGAAAATGTTTTATATTTTTCTTATTTCTAGATCGAATATAGATTGTTGGTGCTTGTTAGAACTGCCTCATTGAGGCTTGTTAGAACTGCCTCATTGAGGCAGTTCTAACAAGTACCCACAATGTATGTTTGGGAGCAAAAAATGTAAACAAAAAGTGAATACCCCATAAGCCCCAATTTCTTTGTATGAAGTGGGTTTAGAGGGGTGCTCATTACATGTACACATACTTGTTAACCTGACAGAATTTGCTCTTTAGTCTTTAGAGAACTCCTACCATAGCTCCACATATCCATATGTTTGGAATAATTTAGAGTGCTTTTTTCTTGTCTTATCTTGACAAGGTGTGTTTTATGTACTCATTAGAATCATCTCACTGAGGCTATTTTGTAAAAATAAAAAAGGGACCTTTAACCCATACATGCCTAGCAGCCCTTTTTTGGGACATTGTCAAACAGTGCAGAACCATATCAGATGCTATAGAATGTGGCATCTGATCTGGGTTGACACTGTTTGCATAAAGTACATGTACATACATTTTTGCAAAACTTTCCACAAAAAACAAAGCTGGCATCCCTATAATTAGAAGTGGACCCCTCCAAACTTATTAGGTGGGTGATTCCATCCTCATATATGGGTTAAATCATTCCCAGTATGCTTCATGACCTGGTGCTATGATACACCTTCAGTATTTCTGAACAACTATTTATGGTCCCAAAAGTATGCAGGCAATTGAAGACAGAAGTTCAACTGAGAATGTTTTCCCCCAAATTTCCATGAATCTGTGGCTTTTCTCAACAGACATTCAACCCATTTTATATTGGGAAACCCAAAATGGGTCATTGGCAAACAGTGCAGGCCCAGATCAGACACTCACAATAAATTTCCGGATATCACTGAACTTGACAGCCCTAAATTTTAAAATGGACTCCTGCGGTATATAAGGAGGAGATTCCATTCAGTAAAAAATGGGTTAACCCTTGTCATGCTGATTAAATTAATTTAACCTCACCCACTTCTTACTTTCAACCAATCAGATTACTTGATGTAAATTATTCCTACAAATTCTTTAAATGAATGTCAAACAGTGTAGATACTGATCAGATGGCTTCTTCAGAACCCATCTGATCTGCATCTACAATATTTGCAAAAGTGGAGCAAATACTGGTTCATCAGGACAAAGGTTAAACCAAAAAGTGAAAGTTGGTAGGTGTATGTGAGCCAGCAAACAGCAAAACCTGCAATAAGACCTGTATGACCAGCACAGGTTTAGATCAGCCTGCACATTCACCTAGTGTAACTGGGGTTGTTTGGTGAGGTGAAGGTGTTGTGTAGGTGTCGAAATGATGTTAATGCATATCACAAATGAAGCACATTTTTTCATTGGCTAGAAACCCATCACTTGCAAGTCGCTATTCTGCATTAGATGCACATCAGGAACTATGACATTTGAATTGGACCGGTCCAAGTCCAGTCCGATAGTGCCCGCTTTGGAGCTAACCTTATTATAGCCCAGCTTTGAAAAAGTGGGGGCTATATTTGGATTTGCCTTGTCCTTCTGTGATTCTGTAATTCCGTTATTCATGATAACTCAAAAACCGTTCGAGGTATTTTCATGAAACTTCACACAAATGTTAACCACTATGAGACCATGTGCAGAGCGCATGAACCATATCTCTGGATTGCCTACTTTTCCCTTTGAACATTGAAAAATTGCAACCGTAATTCCGTTATTCATGATAACTCAAAAACTGTTCGAGGTATTTTCATGAAACTTTGCACAAATGTAAAGAACTGTGAGACGATGTTCAGAGTGCATGAACTATAACTCTGGATTGCCTACTTTTGGAGTTATTGCCCTTTGAACATTAAAAAATGGCAATTTTAACTTTGTCTGCTCCATAACGCAAAAACCATTTGAGATATTTTCATGAAACTTCACACAAATGTAAAGCACCATGAGATGATGTGCAGAGCACATGAACCGTAACTCTGGATTGCCTTTTTACTACCTTTAATTAGAGGCTGAAAGCTGAAAACATTTTTTTTCTTGTGTTTTTCTTTTCTGATAGTGCTATAGCAGGGCTATAGTTATAGTCAGATCCTCTCATGACAGTTCTAGTTTTTCTTACGGACAATCATGATTAATTTACTGGTTGTCGCTCTTTTGAATTGCAGGAAGCCAGCCTAACAACCTATCAATTGTCGTATGTTTGTGAGTTATCGTTTAGTAAAGTTTTTTAATTCACTAAAAGCAATAGAATCCTAATATTCGGGCACTATCGAGGTTTATGGACTGCCCAAGGGTCAGGGCCTGAACTGCTGTGTTGATATTGCCCGAGCGACATAGGTTACTATTGCTTAATTGGCTTACAGTTGGGCAAAGGCCTGCAGTCCTCACAGCAGGTAAAGGTAGAGGGAGATTGTTGTTATTTCTTCTGTTTATACACTTCCATTTGGGCCCCGTCTAGTGATTTTGGTACTTATCACCCATGCGAGCTGCGAAGGTTCAGGCGAGCCTGCTCATCCGCGCAGTCTCACCAGAACCTTTGCTGCTCACTCATACAAGCAGTATAGGAAGAGGAACCTTCAGACAGAAAGCCATATCCCTGGCCCCTCTGAATGGCTGGGCATGCGCAGTTAAAATTTGTCATGACAGAATGCTCGAAGACACAAATTTGCTTGGCGGGGCTCATTTATTTTTCTGTATCTCCCCTGTCCCTCACACAAAGGGTTGATGTATCATTAAACCCCAACACAATCAATTACACAAACTCGCCTATACAAATACATTGCCACCTTTATTGCCGAAAAATGAAGTTTTATGATGAAAAATTGTGATATTTTTAGCTCACCTGTCACGTAGTGACAAGGTGAGCTTTTGTGATCACTTTTCCTCCGTCGTCCGTCGTCAGTGCTTGCGTGCTTGTGTGCGTAAACTTTTTCTTCAAATGACATCTTCTCCTAAACCACTGATCGGATTTTGACCAAACTTCACAGGAATTATCCATAGGTGGTCCCCTTTCAAAGTTGTTCAAATGGTTCCAGTCCATTGCACATCTAGGTCACAGGAGCTAAAAATAGATTTTTTAAACAAAAACTTTAAAAATCTTCTTCTCGGAAACCGAAAGGCCCAGGTCTTCGATATTTGGTATGAAGCTTCATCTAGTGGACCTCTACCAAGATTGTTCAAATTATAGCCCTGGGGGCCAAAATGCCCCCGCCCCGGGGGCCTTTGGTTTTACATAGGCTTATATAGGGAAAATCATTAAAAAAATCTTCTTCTCTGAAACCACAAGGCCCAGGTCTTTAATATTTGGTGTGAAGCTTTACCTGGTGGACCTCTACTAAGATTGTTCAAATTATAGCCTTGGTGCCAAAAATGCCCCCGCCCCGGGGGCCTTTGGCTTTACATAGTCTTATACAAGTAAAATCTTTAAAAATCTTCTTCTCTGAAACCGCAAGGTCCAGATCTTTGATATTTGATCTGAAGCTTCATCTAGTGGACCTCTTTCAAGATTGTTCAAATTATAGCCCTGGGGGCCAAAATGCCCCTGCCCCGGGGGCCTATGGTTTTACATAGGGTTATATAGGGAAAATCATTAAAAAATCTTCTTCTCTGAAACCACAAGGCCCAGGTCTTTAATATTTGGTGTGAAGCTTTACCTAGTGGACCTCTACGAAGATTGTTCAAATTATAGCCTTTGGGCCGAAAATGCCCCCGCCCCGGCGGCCTTTGGTTTTACATAGGCTTATATAGGGAAAATCTTTAAAAATCTTCTTCTCTGAAACCGCAAGGCCCAGATCTTTGATATTTGGTGTGAAGCTTCATCTAGTGGACCTCTACCAAGATTGTTCAAATTATAGCCCTGGGGGCCAAAATGTCCCCGCCCCGGGGGCCTATGGTTTTACATAGGCTTATATAGGGAAAATCATTAAAAAAATCTTCTTCTCTGAAACCACAAGGCCCAGGTCTTTAAAATTTTGTGTGAAGCTTTACCTGGTGGACCTTTACTAAGATTGTTCAAATTATAGCCTTGGGGCCAAAAATGCCCCCGCCCCGGGGGCTTTGGTTTTACATAGGCTTATACAGGGAAAATCCTTAAAAAGCTTCTTCTCTGAAACCGCAAGGCCCAGATCTTTGGTATTTGGTGTGAAGCTTCATCTAGTGGACTTCTTTCAAGATTGTTCAAATTATAGCCTTGGGGCCAAAAATGCCCCCACCCCCGGACCCTTTGGTTTTTCATAGGCTTATATAGGGAAAACCGTTAAAAATCTTCTTGTCTGAAACCAGAAGGCCCAGGTCTTTGATATTTGGTACGAAGCTTCATCTAGTGGACCATTACCAAGTTTGTTCAAATTATAGCCCTTGGGCCTAGAATGTACTGGAGACACTTATTCTCAGGTGAGCAATTCAGGGCCCTCTTGTTCTTATTTCTGCTCAAAATATAGATTGTGGGCACTAGTTAGAACCGCCTCATTGAGGCGGTTCTAACGAGTGCCCACAATCTATATTTTAGAGCAGAAATAAGAAAAATAAGAAAAATAAGGTATACCCCCGGAAACCCCAGTTTTACAATATAAAATTGGGGTTCAAGGGGGTCAAAATTATATAGGCATGTTTTCGTGATGCAATCAGTTAACCAGTGTAACAAGAGGACTGGGTTTTCTCTCTTTGGATAGTTTAGAAACTGTAGAAGGCAGAAAGTGAATAACAAAGACCATGATCAGCCTGCACAGATGCATAGGCTGATCCAAGTGATTTTTGTTGCACAGCCATGATCAGACTGTGCAGATGTACAGCTGATCTGAGTCTTTGCTGTTGCACCAACCTTATTGAAGGCTTTATTACGGGCTTGTTCACGTGTTTGTTTGTTTGTATTGGTGATTAATGGCCCAGTCAACACTATTTAGGTCATTTTTGAACCGGTCAGTTTATCTATCGACACTTTTCCTGGGCAGGCTTATACATTAGCGGTTAACCAGTAAAATGCACATTCTTTTGCCAGAAACTGACAACTGCCTTTCTTGAATCAGCGGAAGGGAGAGAATGACCGTAGAAAAGATTTCATTATCAGTCTCCGCGAAAGAATGTTGTCAACCCCAGCAGGTATCAAACCCGCATCCTCCTGCTCACCAGTCAGCCTTGCATCTGACTGAGCTACTGAGGCAGGCCCTTGTTCATATGATTATATAGATGATCTCACATTTATGAGTGAGTATTGCATGTGTTTGATTTCAAGCTTCATTGAGTTGAGTGTGAAAAGAGTTGGTCTAGGTTCTTGGTGCTTTGCAATGTTATGCATTATGAATGTATTTTATAAGCATATTTTGGTGTTTAGTGATATAATAGTTTTTAATTGGAAAATTCCACAAATCTAAAAGGATATATACATTTTGAATTTATGAAGTGTTAAGCTGAATAAAATCTTCATCCTAGTGTAAAATAACTCATTATGTCTCCCCCGAAAAAATTTTTTTCGGAGAGACATATTGTTTTCCCCCCGGGCGTCTGTCTGTCTGTCCGTCTGTCTGTCTGTCCGTCTGTCCGTCTGTCTGTCTGTCACACTTTCGTGTCCGCTCTGTAACTTGAAAACCGTTAGAGCTATCTTCACGAAACTTCATATAAATATTAATCAGCATTAGACGACGTGCAGTGCGCAAGAACTATAACTCTCGCATTTATACTTTTTGAATTATCTCCCTTGGAAGTTTGTAGGTATGTATATATGTATGGAAAAATTGTGTCCGGTCAATAACTTTCTTATTTTCAGATGGATTTTAAAATTACTTGGCAGAAATATTAACAACCATAAGACGATGTGTGGTGCGCATGAGGCAGGTCGGTACCTGAAAGGTCAAGGTCATACTTAGAGGTCAAAGGTCAAAAAAGGGGCCTTTTTTCGTATTTGGTCAATAACTTTCTTATTTTGAGATGGATTTTAAAATTACTTGGCAGAAATATTAACAACCATAAGACGATGTGTGGTGCGTATGAGGCAGGTCGGTACCTCAAAGGTCAAGGTCATACTTAGAGGTCAAAGGTCAAAAAAGGGGCCTTTTTTTCGTATTTGGTCAATAACTTTCTAATTTTGAGATGGATTTTAAAATTACTTGACATAATTATTAACAACCATGAGACGATGTGTGGTGCGCATAAGGCAGGTCGGTACCTCAAAGGCCAAGGTCATACTTAGAGGTCAAAGGTCAAAAAAGGGGCCTTTTTTTCGTATTTGGTCAATAACTTTCTAATTTTGAGATGGATTTTGAAATCACTTGGCAGGAATGTTGACCAATATAAGACGATGTGTTGCGTGCATGACCCAGGTTGGTACCTCAAAGGTCAAGGTCATACTTAGAGGTCAAAGGTAAAAAAAGGGGCCTTTTTTTGGGTTTTGTCAATAACTTGCTTATTTTTAGATAGAATTTGAAGTAACTTGTCAAACATGTTAACTATCATGAGACCATGTGTTGCATGCATGATTCAGTTTGGTACCTAAAATGTCAAGGTCATACATAGAGGTCAAAGGTAAAAAAGGGGCCTTTTTTCGTGTTTTGTCAATAACTTGCTTATTTTTAGATAGAATTTGAAGTAACTTGTCAAACATGTTAACATAATGAGACCATGTGTTGCATGCATGATTCAGTTTGGTACCTAAAATGTCAAGGTCATACATAGAGGTCAAAGGTAAAAAAGGGGCCTTTTTCGTGTTTGGTCAATAACTTTCTTATTTTTGATGGATTTTGAAATTGTTTGGCAGAAATGTTAACCACCATGAGATGATGTGTTGCACACATGACCCAGTTTGGTACCTGAAAGGTCAAGGTCATACATAGAGGTTAAATGTAAAATAAGGGGCCTTTTTTGTGTTCTGTCAATAACTTTCTTATTTTTAGATGGATTTCGAAATTACTTGGCAGAAATGTTAACCACCATAAGACGATGTGTTGTGTGCATGACCCAAGTTGGTACCTCAAATGTCAAGGTCGTACTAAGAGGTCAAAGAACAAAAAGGGGCCTTTTTTTAGTGTTCAGTCAATAACTTTCTTCTTCCTGGATAGATTGTGATATTACTTGGCAGAAATGTTAACCATCATGAGACGATGTGGTGCACGCTAGACCCAGGTGGGTACCTCCAAGATCAAGGTCATACTAAAAGGTCAGAGGTAAAAAAAGTTTTGTTTTTTTTTGTGTCCAGTCATTAACTTTTTTATTTCTGGATTGACTTTATGAAGTAACCATGCAGAAATGTTCACCATCATTAGACCATGAGTCATGTGCAAGACCAAAGTCCATACCTCCAATGTCAAGATCATACCTAGAGGTCAAAGGTAAAAAAAGGGACAGTCAATAACTTCCTTATTCTGATGGATTATGAAATTACTTGGCAGAAATGTTAACCATCATGAGACGATGTGTTGTACCTCAAAGGTCAAGGCCATACTTAGAGGTCAAAGGTAAAAAAGTGTTTTTTGTTTACGGCCAATAACTTTATTTTTCTATGAACATTTTTAAAGTTACTATGCAGAAATGTTCATCTTCATTAGATGATGTGTTGCACACAAGACCAAGCTCAATACCTCCAATGTCAAGGTTATACTTAGCAGTCAAAAACGGGGGAGACATCTGTGTTTTTGTAGAAAAACAAATTCTAGTTTGTCTTGATGTTTATTTGTATCCCAGACCCCACTAGATGGTTTTTGTGTCTTTCTGAGAATCAAGGGCATTGGATATACCTGGGCCCAGTTGTTTAACCCTTATCCTGCTGAATAAATTAATTTTGCCACACCCTTTCTGACTGTCAACCAACAAAATAACTTGATACAATTTATCTCTTAAATTCACAAACTAAATGACAAACAGTGTAGATCCTGATCAGATGGCTTCTGAAGAAGCCATCTGATCTGGATCTACACTGTTTGCAAAGATAGGGGTTGTTAAGTATGTTCACCAGGATAAGGGTTAGATCCTCATTAGCTTTACAAACTCATCATGGTAACAAGTCCATGAAATGATTTCCCAACTAAACCCCACGTTATATAGAGAAAACAGAGGTTTACACATGTATACACTATCTTGCTTATTTCTGCTCCAAGACATAGGTTGTGGGTATAAATAAGAAAAATACCATAAATTTTCATCGGAAAAGTTGCCATTTTGGAGAAATGAAAGAATGCAATATGTCACATGGATGTGTTATTTTAATGTCACTAGTGATAGTCCAAGGGCCAGGATAGGTCACCATGCACCCCCCTCAGGATCCTCTGGGAGTGGTATCATTTTGTTCAGGGGACCATACTGGTTAAGAATCGAGATGTTCCCATTCGATATTTTGGGATGGACCCGCCATTTTGGATGGAATCCAAAATGGCCGCCACGAAAATTGAGAAAATAAGTATATAGTCTTTTTCAGCCGATGAGGATCTAAAGTCAAGCACTCTTTAATGCTGAAACTGGATATATAGGCCCCTGATACACATAACTTATGATAAAATGTTGATTGGGCCCTTTTAGACAACTTATCCATCTTGGCAGCCATCTTGGAAGTGAAATTTCATCATTTTGTCCCACAATATTTATATTTTGTTGCGAAATCAAAGTAAAAACAAGGGCATTCTATGGTTAAATTGTTTTGAAAATGTTCTTGTTTAATATTTAAAAAAAACATGCATTCATGATGGTTACTTTTAAGATGGCTTCCAAGATGGCTGCCAGTTTGCAGAAAATGCTGCCCATTCATGTCATACTGCTATGTTATGAATTATGCCTTATTTCCTTCTTTGAAATATAATTCTGGTAATCACAAAATAACACATAACTATAAAATGATTTGACTTTCAGCAACATGTATTCCGACTCAAAATGACATCCAAGATGGCTGATTTTAATATTGTCACCATGAAGAAATCAGCTATGGTTACAACAAATAAATGGTGAGAAATGATTGCTAAAGCACAGACTGTGTGTGTATCATTCAATAGTGCATGCTATTTGACAATATTCTGACAAATTGACAGTAGCCATTCACATCTTTCAATCCTCATCAGAATCATCTGTCTCTTCCTCCTGAATGTCATCTGTTTCAGAAACATCGTTATCGGATTCATCATGGTCTGACACATTGGTATCATCAATTAATATGTTCGGAAGACTGTTTCCGTCATACCAAAAGGGTGTCATGTCACCCTCATCATCTTGCATCCACCCATGTCCATCAACAACGCTGGGAGCTTGTATCATAGGAGTGTCGGCCCTTCTCCAAATAGCCACCTGGTAATTAACTCTATGAATGTGTTGTTCCAAGACTTTCTGACACGGAGGTAGGCTGCAGAGGTCTACGTTCTTATTGACGTTGATCGCTCCATCTTTGACAACACACTTCTCCTTAATGAGACTACAGCGAAGCTCATTAACACTTACTGATCTGCTTTTACCATATATTGCACAGGTAAATGCCTCCAGTCCAGTTATAAGGTCTTCCGGTGCCGTCCAGCTTTCACCAAGTCTGGCAAGTACTTGCTGGAATCTGGGGTTTTGCTGGAGGACTTTCACAGGCTTCACCTTACCTATTCCTTTAAACGCACTAGTCGAATCACAGTGTGTGAATGCATGTAAGGCCATTAGAGCAGTGCAATATTCCTGAGTGAAGTTGGCTACAAGCTCTGTTACATTGATCAGTCGCTTCTTGTTACCAGTCCCGGTGTCAAAGTAAACATTACAGGACAGCAATTTGGCATGATGCAGCAATATGAAAAACACATCACTATCTGGACTGCGAACACGAACACTTTCATATCCCTGCTGGTGTGCATATATGCAGTATAACACTACCCTTGAATCAGTTTCTTCCTGATTAGAGTACAGAGATGATATCTCTTGAACTGTGATGTGCTCCTGGCCATCAGACTCAATACTGTATGCATGTCCTTCAGATATCAATACTACCTTTCTATTTCGGAATTTATCAGCAACTTCATCTTTGCTCCAAACACGCAATAAGAGTCTAATCAGCTGCTGTTTGTTTTCATCATTGGTCAGGAAGGCCTTCCAATCTGAAGGGCGCTTGGTCATTTCACCCTGCAACACTAATTTTTCACCACACCCACGTCTCCTCCGCTCAACTGCCTTAATCGATTCAGGCTGATACATATCGGTACTGAACATGACATCTGAGGTCTTAACTACCATGTCCAGCATCTTGAGACATATCAGTTTAAAATTGCCAGGAACTTCCCGCAGATAATGAAACACAGCGTTTCCATCTTCTATAATAAGTGTGGTTTCAGATGAAGGCATTGGTGAGTTCTCTACATCTTTGATGAGATAATGAAAACCCTTGGATTTGTCTGTTTTGTTGAGGAATCCATCTGCCGTTGCAAGACTGTATGGTACTGGAGTCAACGGATATGTCATAAGCTCTTCAATCTCCACTTTACCACCTTCCTCGGACTTCAACAATAGTTGCAGGAAGATGTTACCCGGTTGTCGATATTCTATTACTTTGTTTTTAGTAGTAGAAAGCTTGACAGTTTTCTTACTGTCACCCATGGTCTTCAAATGCATTCTTTTAATGGGGTCAAAGAAATGATCTTTCTTCTCCAGACGATCCCTGATGAACTGGTCCTTTGCTTCCTTACCCACTTGCTCAGCATGCAGAACATCTCTTTCAATTTCTGAAGATGTTGCAGCACCGGACCATATCGGCGGTCGAAAACATAACTTTGACAAACTGGGTCTGTTCATGAGTTGTCTTTACCCATCTCTGATAGGCCTTGTAATCATTCACCAGACCAGTGAGACCGGCCCCACATCCACCTGTCCCGCCATGTGATTTGGAATGTTTCATAAAGGTCTCTTCAATCGTTTTGTCGACAGGGCACCTGTTCCCAGGGATGAAAGACCTTGCAACACTGAAGGCACCTTTCTCTAACAATGCGCGAGCACCAGGGTGTGTAGCATCAACATTAGCCAGGAAAACTGCAAAGAAAGTTAAGTACCTTGCATAGTTCTGTCCGTCAAAACTAAAAAAGAGATCGGACATTCGAAACAGGGTATGGCAATATAGACTATAGTCGTTGTACTTGACAGCTTTTGTAACATTTAGGATCAGCCAAACATGGTCAATGTACGATAACCAGAACTGAGCTGTTTTCCCCAGATGACCTTGACGAGCTGACTTTTTGAACTCAGTGTAGTCACGTATAAGATGCGTTACTTCGCTGTCTTCTTTCGCTGCCTCTATGGTTGTTCCAGATGGTAACTCTATTACATCACCCATTACAGACTCTTGGAGCTCTGAGTCCAGTAACTTAGTTCTGTTCTTAGATATCAGAAACTCCATTAATAGGAGTCTCTCAAGTGCCTCAAGCATGGTCTTGTGACACATCATTGCACGGCTGTAATTTTTGCCACTCATTACACCCTGCAATGAGCCAGATGAAATGAGTCCAGATTCAACGAAAATGTCATCTAACCCTGAACCGTTCATTTTCTTTCCCAACATTTTCATGTAAGCACAAATAACATGAAATGATCCAATCATGATTATATGCTTCTGGTATCGAAGCGGATTATTCCATATTAAAGGGAAAGCCTTCATACACACACCAAGATCAAACGTTGTAATGACATAATCTTGTCCAACTTCATTGCACCCTGATTCTGAGTATTCTAAGCACTGCTGGACTGTTTTATAGTCTGTGATAGGGGCATTTATAACTGGATAGTAATCAAAAGTAGTTGTTGAGGTTGGTGTATCTCCAATGATGGATACAAAGCCTGACCATCCTGGTACCTCCTGAGTACTGCTGCTGCTACTCAGCCATCGACAAAACATCCAGAGGATATTCCCGAAATCCGCCACCTGTACAGCATTTTCACCTGTAGAACAAGTCCAAGTTGTAACGTCGTAAACAGGACTTCTACGCTGAGCTGCATAACACTCTGGTGTTTCCTCAGAATCATATGTGACCTCCAATGACCTCTCTTTTGTTCGCTCAATAGATGGAATGTCCAGAACATCATCTACAAAGTTTTCAACAACCTCTTGTAGCATTATCCCGTGTGCAGTATGAACTGACCCTGTTGCTGTGAACTTATCAAAGTTGTCAAAATCAGAATGAAACAGGACATTACCGAGAGGATTTCTCACTATCTGTGATGTAAGTAAGTTTGATGACTCCTGTACCATTTTGGCTAGTGCAGTTTCAAGCTCTAACGAATAACTGTAGCATTCAGAGTGACCTAGGCGACTGATAAGTGTTATAAGTTCTGCACTTCTGAACATATGGCGCAATGTCATACACAGCAATATGTGTTTTGGAAGCTTCCACATTCCTTTTGTAGCAGCTCTACATAAATCTTGTCCCAAAGAAAGCACTGATCGATTGATTTTGCTGGGAATGGTCTCAGCTTCGTTTCCAGTAATTAAAATACACAGGAACTTCTTTAGCTCTTGAGGAAGTATATCTTCCTGATCTTCCAAATCTCTGGCTATAGGTGGCCATCGATATGCTTCTATTGCTTTATTAGCTCACCGTCACGTAGTGACGAGGTGAGCTTTTGGGATCACGTTTTGTCCGTCGTCCGTGCGTCCGTCCGTCCGTGCGTAAACAATTTCTTCAAACGACATCTCCTCCTAAACCACTGATTGGATTTTGACCAAACTTCACAGGAATGATCCTTAGGTGGTCCCCTTTCAAAGTTGTTCAAATGGTTCCGGTCCGTTGCACATCTGGGTCACAGGAGCCAAAAATAGATTTTTTTTCACCAAAAACTTAAAAAATCTTCTTCTCTGAAACCACAAGGCCCAGGTCTTTAATATTTGGTATGTAGCTTCATCTAGTGGACCCCTACCAAGATTGTTCAAATTATAGTGCTGGGGCCAAAAATGCCCCCGCCCCAGGGCCCTTTGGTTTTACATGTGCTTATATATGGAAAATCTTTAAAAATCTTCTTCTCTGAAACCGTAAGGCCCAGAGCTTTGATATTTGGTATGAAGCTTCATCTAGTGGACCCCTACCAAGATTGTTCAAATTATTGTGCTGGGGCCAAAAATGCCCCCGCCCCGGGGCCCTTTGGTTTTACATGGGCTTATATATGGAAAATCTTAAAAAATCTTCTTCTCTGAAACCGTAAGGCCCAGAGCTTTGATATTTGGTATGAAGCTTCATCTAGTGGACCCCTACCAAGATTGTTCAAATTATTGTGCTGGAGCCAAAAATGCCCCCACCCCGGGGCCCTTTGGTTTTACATGGGCTTATATAAGGAAAATCTTAAAAAATCTTCTTCTCTGAAACCACAAGGCCCAGGTCTTTGATATTTGGTTTCAAGCTTCATCTAGTGGACCCCTACCAAGATTGTTCAAATTATAGTGCTGGGGCCAAAAATGCCCCCGTCCCGGGGCCCTTTGCTTTTACATGGGCTTCTACATGAAAAATCTTTAAAAATCTTCTTCTCAGAAACCGCAAGGCCCAGGTCTTTGATATTTGGTATGAAGCTTCATCTGGTGGACCCCTACCAAGATTGTTCAAATTATAGTGCTGTGGCCAAAAATGCCCCCACCCCGGGGCCCTTTGGTTTTACATGGGCTTATATAGGGAAAATCTTTAAAAATCTTCTCTGAAACCGCAAGGCCCAGGTCTTTGATATTTGGTATGACGCTTCACCTAGTGGACCCCTACCAATCTGTCTGTCCGTCCGTCCATTGGTCTGTCTGTCCGTCCGTCCGTTAACATTTTGGTTAAAGTTTTGCGTCAAAGTTTCTAGGAGATTGTTACTTTCGAACCATTTGATAGATTTAGTTGATACTTACACTGAAGTTACATACTGGTCTTAAGATTTCATTGATGCATGTCCCAGCCCGGCAGTGACCTTGATGTCACAGACTTAAAAATTTTACATTGTCACAGACTTAAAAATTTTACATTTGGTTAAAGTTTTGCGTCAAAGTTTCTGAGAGATTGTATCTTCTAAACCCTTTGATAGATTAGTTGATACCTACACTGAAGATTTCATTGATGCATGTCCTACCCCCCACAGTGACCTTGAGGTCGCTTTCTCTAGTATTTGGTATGAAGCTTCATCTTGTAAACCTCTACCAAGATTGTTCAAATTATAGCCCTGAGGTCGCTTTCTATAGTATTTGGTATGAAGCTTCATCTTGTAAACCTCTACCAAGATTGTTCAAATTATAGCCCTGGGTCAAAAATGGCCCTGCTCTGGGGCCCTTTGATTTTACATGGGCTTATATCGGGAAAATCTTTAAAAATCTTCTCTGAAACCGCAAGGCCCAGGTCTTTGATATTTGGTATGAAGCTTCATCTAGTGGACCCCTACCAAGATTGTTCAAATTAGAGTGCTGGGACCAAAAATGCCTCCGTCTCGGGGCCCTTTGGTTTTACATAGACTTATATAGGGATAATCTTAAAAAATCTTCTTCTTTGAAACCACAAGGCCTAGGTCTTTTATATTTGGTGTGAAATTTCAGCTAGTGGACCTCTATCAAAATTGTTCAAATTATAGCCCTGGGGCCAAAAATGCCCCCGCCCCAAGACCATTTGGTTTTACATAGACTTATATAGGGAAATCTTTAAAAATCTTCTTCTCCGAAACTGCAAGGACCATGTCTTTGATATTCGGTATGGAGCTTCATCTAGTGGACCTCTACCAAGATTGTTCACATTATAGCCCCTGGGCCACAAATGCCCCCGTCCCGGGGCCCTTTTGGTTTAACATAGACTTATACAGAGATAATCTTTGAAAATCTTCTTCTCTGAAACTGCAAGGCCCAGGTCTTTGATATTTGGTGTGAAGCTTCATCTAGTGGACCTCCATCAAGATTGTTTAAATTATAGCCCTGAGGCCAAAAATGCCCCGGCTCTGGGGCCATTTGGTTTTACATAGGCTTATATACGGAATATCTTAAAAAAAAATCTTCTTCTCTGAAACCGCAAGGCCCAGGTCTTTGATATTTGGTGTGTAGCTCTATCTAGTGGACCTTTGCCAAGGTTGTTCAAATTATGAAGCTTCAACTTTTCAGACCTCCCTCAACATTATGCACATTATAGCCCTGGTGTCAATAATGGCCCTCCCCGGGGCCCACTTGTTACTCTATGGATCAGGTGAGCGATCCAGGGCCATTATGGCCCTCTTGTATCTATTTATGATACTGTCATTAAGCTGGAGTGCTGTTTTACTTAGTTGGTCTGACGAATTCAGCTCGTATGTCTGTCGAACCAGTGACCCAACATCAATAGAGGATGTGTACACTAAAGATGATTGGAATGTTCCTTTGCTTCCTAGCTGCACAAATGAGAGCTGTTCATTGTAACACTTGATTAATTTTACCTTTAAATTGTCAGGTCTGTAATTTGGATTGGCAAATGGTGTTTTAGCCAGAGATGGAACATACACATTTCTCAGATCTGAGAGTTTTATAATACCACAGCCTTTGATTAGTTTATCATCGACTATGATGCATACTTCTTCAAAGGCAGCTTTATGGGCAGATTCCATATCAGTCTGTCGGGATTTCAGATCAGCATCTGTACTTTGACCACTTGGCTTTCGAGTGTATTCTTTACGGCAGCTACTGTGAAATTGAGCCTCGCAAGCGAACAAATCATACCCTTTGATTTTTCTGAGCATAGAATAATCGTTCTTGCTTTCAGCAGTTTCTATGGTTGTTGCTCCTCCACCATATTCATACTTAGAAAGGGGTCCTGTGGTCCACATATTGCCCTTTTTAACCTTTTTCCTTCCTGCCTTGTCACAGAATATGCATTCAGGGGGGAATATGTACTTGTCTGCAGAGGTTCTGCGTTTAGGTCGAGCTGTAGAGGTACTCTCTGCGGGATCACTAGTTGCCTTCAAACGATTCAAGTTTTTCGTGAAACGCTGATAACATTCTCTATGGTAACCATATAAGTGTTCTTCTGAATATGTAGAAGGCACTTGAGAACATATATCAGACATTCTGTGGACAGAGCCAAGTGGTTCTTCCAATCTGCGTTTGCAGATGTCATTCAGTTTTTGAAGTCTATCGATAGGGTCTGTTGTGTTGGACAGCAATGTGATTCTTTCCGAAGTAATGACATCTGAAAAATGTATTATGCATGTTTCATTTACACCACCACCACTACTAGAATCACCGTCACCACATTTAGCCTCAGACTTACTTTTCTTTGGCTGGCTCATCTTTCTTTTTCACTCAGACACCGAAAGTACAGAAAGAGCATTAACAGGACCTAGCTAAGTGTGTATCTAGAGTTAGATGGACCTAGCTAAGTGTGTATCTAGACTTACACATACAATTTCTCATACATACTTCTAAAACTAACATCCTGAAAAAAACGTATTTCAAATTTAAATACACCGCTACAGAAGTAAGGGCGAGGATTGTGGCCATGTAAAATCGATTTAAGCCCTCCCAGTGGAATTCTTTCCATCCCAGTGGAATTCTTTCCACTGACCCTTCCAAGGCGGTTCTTCTGTGGCGGTTTCCATTATGGTCTGGTCGCTTCGTGTTTGTGTTTCTTTCCCTGTGGTGTCTTTGGTGGGGGAGTAAGTTAATTGTATCGATTCCTGATCTTTGTTTTACTTCTACTTTACCTTAAAAAAACAACAACAACATATTTTTGGTTTTTACTTAAATGGACAAGATTTGCTTCTAAATGGCAGCCATATTGGCAGCCATCTTGGAAGCCATCTTAAAAGTAGCTATCATGAATGCTTTTGATTGTTTGTAAATATTAAATTTGAACATTTTCAAAAGAATTTAACCATAGAATTCCCTTGCTTTTACTTTGATTTCGCTACAAAATATAAATATTTTGGGAAAAAATGACAAAATTCCCTTTTCAAGATGGCTGCCAAGACGGTTAAGCTGTCCAAAAGGGCTCAATAAACATTTTATCATAAGTTATGTGTATCAGGGGCCTAAATATCTAATTTCAGCATTAAAGAGTGCTAGACTTTAGAGACCCATTGGCTGAAAAAGACCATATACATATACATGGCGGATCCATCCCAAAATATCGAATGGGAACATCTCGATTCTCAACCAGTATGGTCCCCTGAACAAAATGATACCACTCCCAGAGGATCCTGAGGGGAGTGCATGGTGACCTATCCTGGCCCATGGACTATGAACAAAATATAAACTGTTCCACCATGGCCCCCACCCATAGGGGCTTGAAAAAATATATGGGCTGCATGATGCTTCCACGCAGAGCTGAATCAGGCCCACACACTAGTACTGGTAAACCGCTTAGAGGATCTAAGCCTTCCCAGGAACCGCGGTGCGAGGCGGACGGTCCATGCTAATAAACCTTATTGGTTTCATTGGGCGACAGGGCTTGAGAAGTCATTTCATCTCAATGTCGGGTAAAAGTCCCACAAAATTGGAAGCAATGTCTCCAAAATGACCTTTACAGTGTTGACAGGGACGTTAAACCTCAAATCAAACAAACAAAGTTCCACCAAGTAACTGTTCCATCTATTAACTACTTTGGTGTGAAATTGATCTCTGAACTTAACTCCCAGTGCCAAATTAATTTTTAGTCCCTAGCATTTTCTTCAACTTGAACCAAGTAAAGCAAGAGCTTGTCTTTGTCAAAACAGAAGCACCATGGGGATTTGCAGAAACTGAGAAATGTGATTTTGGTGTACTTACTTTTGGAGCTGCTGCCCTTCGAATATTGAAAATAGTCATCTCGGTCATATATTCATGTCAGCTTCATTTAGGGAAAGACTAATGCACCTTCTCTTTGACATTGTTATGGCAGTTACTTGGTTACATGATGCAGTGCTTACAGCACTTTTATTCACATCGGATATGGGTCTGCACTGTTTACCTATATCCTTTTTGCCTATAGCCTTTAGGGGTTTCCAGTGAACAGTGGCTTCTATTTGTAATTTATTTTTGTAGTTTGTGTATTGTAAATAATCGTGTTTGCTAGTTTAGAGAGGGCCACATGGAAGATAAGTGTATACTAAATGTGTCTACCGTTGTTAAATAAAGTTGATTAATATTATTATTATTACATGTATTATTATTATTATTTCAAGTAAGACAACTACAGAAAAATTCCACTATGAAGACCACCCAATATTAAGACTAAATCTGCTTTTAAAAGCCTATCGAGAAGGTTTCAGTTATTCTTTGTGTTTCCTACACCCAGCATCTCCTAATAAGAGGCCACCATTGGGGCTGTTCAAAAGTGGTCTTAAAGACCACTTTTGAACAGCTCCAAAGGTGGTCTTAATGCATGAATTTTTCTGTATCATTTCCAGTTTGCTTTCCCATGAACTTGGCACCTCTGAAAAAGTGGTCTACAATTAAAGGATAGAATTTAAGAGCAAACTCTTTCATTCAAAACAGACCACTAACCGAAGTAAATTTTGATAGAGGTGCCTCCCCAAAAGGTTTATCTGGCACCCTTAATAATTAATTCATCCTGATTCAGTCTTTAACCTTTTACTCTGCTTTTCACGACAACACCAACCTTTGCAAACTGTGTAGATCCAGATCAGATGGCTTCTGAATCTGATCAGGATCTACACTGTCATGCAGTTTGTGAATTTGAATGAACTAATTGCCTCAAGTAATTTGATTGGTTGAAATGTAAATGTGTGTGGCTAAATAAATTTATGCAGCGAGATAAGTATGGAACCCGGGAAGGGACATGAATTTTCTTTTTTAGCTCACCTGTCATGTAATGACGAGGTGAGCTTTTGGGATCACTTTTCGTCCGTTGTCCGTGTGTCCGTAAACAATTTCTTCAAACGACATCTCCTCCTAAACCACTGATCGGATTTTGACCAAACTTCACAGGAATGATCCTTAGGTGGTCCCCTTTCAAAGTTGTTCAAATGGTTCCGGTCTGTTGCACATCTAGGTCACAGGAGCCAAAAATCGATTTTATTTCACCAAAAACTTAAAAAATCTTCTTCTCTGAAACCACAAGGCCCAGGTCTATGATATTTGATATGAAGTTTCATCTAGTGAACCCCTACCAAGGTTGTTCAAATTATGGTGCTGGGACCAAAAATGCCCCCGACCCGGGTCCCTTTGGTTTTGCATAGGATTATATAGGGAAAATCTTTAAAAATCTTCTTCTCTGAAACCGCAAGGCCCAGGTCTTTGATTTTTGGTATGAAGCTTCATCTAGAGGACCCCTACCAAGATTGTTCAAATTATAGTGCTGAGGCCAAAAAGGCCCCCGACCCGGGTCCCTTTGGTTTTACATAGGATTATATAGGGAAAATCTTTAAAAATCTTCTTCTCTGAAACCGCAAGGCCCAGGTCTTTGATTTTTGGTATGAAGCTTCATCTAGTGGACCCCTACCAAGATTGTTCAAATTATAGTGCTGGGGCCAAAAAGGCCCCCGACCCGGGTCCCTTTGGTTTTACATAGGATTATATAGGGAAAATCTTTAAAAATCTTCTTCTCTGAAACCGCAAGGCCCAGGTCTTTGATATTTGGTATGAAGTTTCATCTAGTGGACCCCTACCAAGATTGTTCAAATTATAGTACTGGGGCCAAAAATGCCCCCGCCCTGGGGCCCTTTGGTTTTACATGGGCTTATATAGGGAAAATCTTTAAAAATCTTCTTCTCTGAAACTGCAAGGCCCAGGTGTTTTATATTTGGTATGAAGCTTCATCTAGTGGACCCCTACCAGAATTGTTCAAATTATAGTGCTGGGGCCAAAAATGCCCCCACCCTGGGGCCCTTTGGTTTTACATGGGCTTATATAGGGAAAATCTTTAAAAATCTTCTTCTCTGAAACCGCAAGGCCCAGGTCTCAAGGTAGATAGCGGCCCAAGATAGCCTAGCGGCCCAAGCCCTGCTTTGAAAAAGTGGGGGCTATATTGGATTTGGCTTGTCCGGAATTCCGTCTGTCTGTCTGTCAGTCTGTCTGTCTTTCTGTCTGTCTGTCTGTAATATTTGATAGTGGGTACCTTGTTACCGCAACTCCTCTTACAGTTCTAGGTCAATCCTTTTGAAACTTTACAGGTGTTATCATATAGGTCTGAAAATGTGCATATTCTTTTTAGCTCCCCTGGGCCGAAGGCTCCAGGGGACCTTATAGTATAGTGGGTCCTCCGTCGTCCGTCCACACTTTTGAGCAGCTATATCTCTGTATCCTGCAGGCTGATCTCAATCATTTCTCATCTGTAGCATGCCTCTGGTGGGGCATTGATGACATAAACTTTTTTTTGAAATCGCTCTAAAACTTTGGTTCCTATGGTAACCACAAGGTCCCATAGACTTACTATGGGAAAATGCTTGTCATCACCGTAGCGCCTTCAGTTTTGATCGGATCTTTCTGAAACTTATATGTAAGGTGACTGGGGATAAAAACTCGGATGAGTTCGAAAACCGGCCAAGTCGGCCCAATTATCATAGAGTTACGTCCCTTTGATTGCTGAAAATACCAATTTTCGACTTTGTCATCACCGTAGCCCCTTCAGTTTTGATCGGATCTCTTTGAACTTATATGTAATGTGGCTGGGGATAAAACCTCAGATGAGTTCGAAAACCGGCCAAGTCCGCTGATTAATCATAGAGTTACGTCCCTTTGATTGCTGAAAATGCCGATTTTCGACCTTGTCATCACCGTAGCCCCTTCAGTTTTGATCGGATCTTTCTGAAACTTATATGTTAGGTGGCTGGGGATAAAATCTCGGATGAGTTCGAAAACTGAACAAGTCGGCCCATTTATCGTAGAGTAACGTCCCTTTGATTGCTGAAAATGCTGATTTTTGACCTTGTCATCACTGTAGCCCTTTCAGTTTTGATCGAATCTTTCTGAAACTTATATGTAAAGTGGCTGAGGATAAAATCTCGGATGAGTTCGAAAACCAGCAAAGTTGGTCCACTTATCACAGAGTAAAGTCCCTTTGATTGCTGAAAATGCTGATTTTTGACCTTGTCATCACCGTAGCCCTTTCAGTTTTGATCGGATCTTTCTGAAACTTATATGCAAGGTGGCTGGGGATAAAACCTCGAATGAGTTCGCATACCAGCAAAGGTGGCCTATTTGTCATAGAGTAAGGTCCCTTTGATTGCTGAAAATGTTGATTTTTGACCTTGTCATTACTGTAGCCCCTTCAGTTTTGATCGGATCTTTCTGAAACTTATATGTAAGGTGGCTGGGGATAAAACCTCGGATGAGTTCGAAAACCGGCCAAGTTGCCCCATTTACTATATAGTTATGTCCCTTTGATGGCTGAAAATGTCGATTTTTACCTTGTCATCACCGTAGCCCCTGCAGTTTTGATCTAAGCTTTCTGAAACCTATATGTAAGGTGAATGGAGATAAAACCTAGGATGAGTTGGAATACCGGACAAGTTGGCCCATTTATCATTGATTTACGTCCCTTTGATGGCTGAAAATGCCGATTTTTGACCTTGTCATCACGGTAGCCCCTTCAGTTTTGATCGGATCTTTCTGAAACTTATATGTAAGGTGGCTGGTGATAAAATCTTGGATAAGTTCGAAAACAGGCCAAGTCAGCCCATTTATCGTAGATTTATGTCCCTTTGATTGCTGAAAATGTTGATTTTTGACCTTGTCATTACCGTAGCCCCTTCAGTTTTGATCAGATTTTTCTGAAACTTATATGTTAGGTGGCTGGGGATGAAACCTCGGATGAGTTCGAAAACTGGCCAGGTCGGCTCATTTATTTTAGAGTAACATCCCTTTGATTGCTAAAAATGCCAAATTTTGACCTTGTCATCACTGTAGCCCCTTCAGTTTTGATCGGAATTTTCTGAAACTTATATGTGAGGTGGCTGGGAATAAAATCTTGGATGAGTTTGAATACTGGCCAAGTCTGATCGGATCTTTCTGAAACTTACATGTAAGGTGGCTGGGAATAAAACCTCAGGTGAGTTCGAATACCGGCCAAGTCGGCACATTTATCATAGAGTGACGTGCCTTTGATTGCTGAAAATGCCTGTTTTCGACATTGTCATCACTGCTGCCCCTTTAGTTTTGAACGGATCTTGATGAAACTTACAAACAAGGAAGTCAGGCAGAAAGCTTGGAGGAGTTTGAAAACTTGTTTTTGAACTTGTCATCACCATAGCCACTTCAGTTTAGATCGGATCTTCTTAGCAAGTCAGGAATAAAAGCTTGAATGAGTTTGAAAACCGGTGAGGTCAGCCTGTTTATCATAGAGTTACATTCTACTTGATTTTCAGAAAATGCTTACCTTGTCATCACCATGTCCTCCTATAAAGCCTTCAGTAAAGGTTGGCACTTCCTTAAACTTTGAATCTGTTAGCTCAGGTGAGCGATACAGGACCAAGCTAGCTTGGTCCTCTTGTTTCATTATCCTTAAATAATTTTTTTCACTTATTTCACCTTTTTTAACTTAGACAATTTTTGAGATCTACTAATGTTAAAATGTATAGGGCGTAGCTACCTTGTTACCGCAACTCCTCTTACAGCTCTAGGTCAATCCTTTTGAAACTTTACAGGTGTTATCATATAGGTCTGAAGATGTGCATATTCTTTTTTCATTATCCTTAAATAATTTTTTTCACTTATTTCACCTTTTTTAACTTAGACAATTTTTGAGATCTACTAATGTTAAAATGTATAGGGAGTAGCTACCTTGTTACCGCAACTCCTCTTACAGTTCTAGGTCAATCCTATTGAAACTTTACAGGTGTTTTCATATAGGTCTGAAGATGTGCATATTCTTTTTTCATTATCCTTAAATAATTTTTTTTATTTATTTCACCTTTTTTTAACTAAGACAATTTCTGAGATCTACTAATGTTAAAATGTATAGGGAGTAGCTACCTTGTTACTGCAACTCCTCTTACAGTTCTAGGTCAATCCTTTTGAAACTTTACAGGTGTTTTCATATAGGTCTGAAGATGTGCATATTTTTTTTTATCATTATCCTTAAATAATTTTTTTCACTTATTTCACCTTTTTTAACTTAGACAATTTTTGAGATCTATTAATGTTAAAATGTATAGGGAGTAGCTACCTTGTTACCGCAACTCCTCTTACAGTTCTAGGTCAATCCTTTTGAAACTTTACAGGTGTTTTCATATAGGTCTGAAGATGTGCATATTCTTTTTTCATTATCCTTAAATAATTTTTTTCACTTATTTCACCTTTTTATAGCCCTGCTTTGAAAAAGTGGGGGCTATATTGGATTTGGCTTTCTCCTCTGACAGGGCTATAGCGGGGCTATAGTCAGATCCTCTGACAGTTCTAGTTTATATTTGGTATGAAGCTTCATCTAGTGGACCCCTACCAGAATTGTTCAAATTATAGTGCTGGGGCCAAAAATGCCCCCGCCCCGAGCCCTTTGGTTTTACATTGGCTTATATAGGGAAAATCTTTAAAAAATTTTCATCTCTGAAACTGCAAGGCCCATGTCTTTGATATTTGGTATGGAGCTTCATCTAGTGGACCTCTACCAAGATTGTTTAAATTATAGCCCTTGGGCTACAAATGCCCCTGCCCGGGGGCCCTTTGGTTTTACATAGACTTATATAGAGATAATCTTTGAAAATCTTCTTCTCTGAACAGCAAGGCCCAGGTCTTTGATATTTGATGTGAAGCTTCATATAGTGAACCTCTATCAAGATTGTTTAAATTATAGCCCTGAGGCCAAAAATGCCCCCGCCCCCCGGGCCATTTGGTTTTACATAGGCTTATGTAGGGAATATCTTTAAAAAAAAACTTCTTCTCTGAAACCGCAAGGCCCAGGTCTTTGATATTTGGTGTGTAGCTTCATCTAGTGAACCATTGCCAAGATTGTTCAAATTATAGCCTTTTTGATATTTTGTATGAAGCTTCACCTTTTTAGACCTCCCTCAACATTATGCACATTATAGCTCTGGGATCAATAATGGCCCTCCCTGGGGCCCACTTGTTACTCTATGGATCAGGTGAGCTATCCATGGCCATCATGGCCCTCTTGTTAATATGTTGTGTGCACAATGTAATATCTTGAGATATTATCTTGTGCAGACAACATAATATCTTGTTTGCACAACATATTTCCTTGTGTGCACAAGATATTAAGTTGTTCGCACAACTTCCCAAGATTTATGTTGTGCAAACAAGATATGTTTCGTGAACAAGATAATATCTTGTGCGCACAAGATATTGAATTGTGCGAACAAGATATTATCTTGTGCGAACAAGATATGTTGTCCGCACAAGATAAATTATGTTGTGCATGACATAAGTACGGAAACCGGGAAGGGACATGCAGACAAGATATTATCTTGTGCACACAACATAATAATCTTGTTCGCCCAACATATTATCTTGTGCGCACAAAATATTAAGTTGTGTGGACAAGATATTATCTTGTTTGCAAACAAGATATTAAGTTGTGCGAACAAGATAATATCTTGTCCGCACAAGATTATATGTTTACACAACATATTAAAGAAAAAATTCATGTCCCTTCCTGGGTTCCATAGATAAGGGTTAAACCACTGTGTGCAGTGCCACTCCGACTGCGTACAAGGGGTACAACTAAATAAATTTATTTGACTTTATCCTACATGAGTTTTTTCCCTTTGTATAGTAAATGCACCAATGCACCAAGATTCTAACGGACCTGTGAAGCTGCTGTGTCATGTTCAGTTAAATTTATATGCGCCTCCTGGGGAAACACTTCTTTTGAATGGTCCAGACCACATGACAATGATAACCTCATTTCTATATATTGTCAAAAACAAAAATTCTTCACCAGAACTAGGTTGATTGTCTTGAAACTACTACATGAATCAAAGGTCAAGGCTTTCAGTCCCCATGGCCTAGAACTGAAAATGCCCTTAATTTATTCCTACAAATTCATAAAATGAATGTCAAACAGTGTAGATCCTGATCAGATGGCTTCTTCAGAAGCCATCTGATCTGGATCTACACTGTTTGCAAAGATAGGGGTTGTAGTGAACAGCAAGATAAGGGTTAACTTCCATATGCCCCTTCCTGGCATTTTTGGGGACAAATCTTTGTTCATATGTTCCAGATCACATGACAAAATGGCTATTGTGCTTATATAAGAAAAAAAACAACTTAAAATTCGTCACCAGAATTGCTGTGTTGATTGTCTTGAAACTTGGTTTGTAGCATTAGGATGACTGAATCCTACCAGACGTGGTAAAATGATATGACCCTAGGTGGCCTTGACCTATATAAGATTAAATTTTATCCCATAGGCTTATGTATGGCTAAAAAGTAAAACAGTGCAGTTTTCTCAATTGATAAGGGAGACAATTTATTTGATGGACTTGCCTCCCCTAAGGCTGTAGTATTCCCCTTCTTTACGAAAACACACCTTTTCAAATATATTAAGAATTCTGTCACCAAAACATGAAAATTTTCTGATAAAAAAAATCTGATTTTTTTTTCGAATTTCTGCTCTAAACATAGATTGTTGGTACTAGTTAGAACCACCTCAGTGAGGCAGTTCTAATTAATACCGTACCCACAATCTATATTTTTGAGCAGAAATAAGAAAAATAATGTATACCCCTGTAAACCTGTTTTAGCATATGAAAGTGGGTTTTGAGGGGGTCAAAATAATATAGGCTCTTTTCGTGATCTACAATTAAACATAATACAGTAAAACCCAACTAATGGTCACCTCTGTTTGACAACCAGCTCTCATCAGTAGCCACAAAAATCTTCCTCAAGCTTTTCAACATCTTTTAACCTATTTTGTACAGGAAACCCCAAGACGGCAGAATGTGGCGTCTGATCAGGGCCTATACTGTTTGCAAAATATTCAGCCAATTTCCAAATAGATTTTGAAGAAAACACGGAAACCGGGAAGGGACATGCAGACAAGATATTATCTTGTGCAGACAACATAATAATCTTGTTCACACAACATATCTTGTGCGCACAAGATTATATGTTTACACAACATATTAAAGAAAAAATTCATGTCCCTTCCTGGGTTCCGTAGATAAGGGTTAAACCACTGTGTGCAGTGCCACTCTGACTGCGTACAAGGGGTATAACTGAATAAATTTATTTGACTTTATCCTACATAAGTTTTTTCCCTTTGTATAGTAAATGCACTACTGCACCAAGATTCTAACGAATCTCTGAAGCTGCTGGGTCATGTTCAGTTAAATTTATATGCGCCTCCTGGGGAAACACTTCTTTTGAACGGTCCAGACCACATGACAATGATAACCCCATTTCCATATATTGTCAAAAACAAAAATTCTTCACCAGAACTGAGTTGATTGTCTTGAAACTACTACATGAATCAAAGGTCAAGGCATTCAGTCCCCATGGCCTAGAACTGAAAATGCCCTTAATTTATTCCTACAAATTCATAAATTGAATGTCAAACAGTGTAGATCCTGATCAGATGGCTTCTTCAGAAGCCATCTGATCTGGATCTACACTGTTTGCAAAGATAGGGGTTGTCGTGAACAGCATGATAAGGGTTAACTTCCATATGCCCCTTCCTGGCATTTTTGGGGACAAATCTTTGTTCATACATTCCAGATCACATGACAAGATGGTTTTTGTGCTTATATACGAGAAAGACCTTAAAATTCTTCACCAGAATCGCTGTGTTGATCGTCTTGAAACTTCGTTTGTAGCATTAGGATGACTGAATACTACCAGATTTGGTAAAACGATGACCCTAGGTTGGTCTTGACCTACCGGTATGTAAGAGTAAATTCCGTCCCATAGGCTTTTGTAAAAAACTGCATTTTTCTTGTTTGATATGGGAGACAATTTATTTGCAGGACTTGCCTCTTCTAAGGCTGTTTTTCACTCCCCTATTCAAATATATCCAAAACATGAAAATTTTCTAATAAAAAAAAATTCTGATATTTTTCGAATTTCTGCCCTAAACAGTGAAGCAGTTCTAACTAGTACCCACAATCTATATTTTTGAGCAGAAAAAAATGAAAAATAATGTATACCTCTGTAAACCCTTATTACCATAAGAAAGTTGGTTTTGAGGGGGTCAAAATAATATAGGCGTGTTTTTGTGATGTACTATTAAACATAAGACAGTATAAACCCCACTAATGGTCACCTCATCAGTAGCCACAAAAATCTTCCTCCAGCATTTCAACATCTTTTAACCCATTTTGTTGAGGGAACCCAAAAAACGGGTAGTTCGCAAACAGTGCAAACCCGAGATCAGACGCTGCAGAATGCGGGGTCTGATCAGGGCCTACACTGTTTGCAAAATATTCAGCCAATTTCCAAATAGATTTTGAAGAAAACACAACCTGACACCCCTAAATTTCGGAATGGACTCCTGCTATATATAAGGAGGAAGATTCCATTTGGTACAAAATGGGTTAAACCTCTGCTGAACAGCCACCTCTCTCCTCAAGCCAGCAGCCACTATACTAAATCTAAATTACCTCTATAAAAACAGTCAGAGCTTACTCAATAGCAAAAATTTGGTTGTAAAAATAGGAATTTCTTTCTGTTTATTTACCATAATGATCCTAAGTATTGGGACAGATAGGCCTAAGCAAACATTGAAGACCAGATCTGGGTTTTTTCTTATTTATACCGCAAACATAGGTTGTGGGTGCTCGTAAGAACCGCCTCATTGAGGCGGTTCTAACGAGTACCCACAACCTATATCTTGGAGCAGAAATAAGAAAAATAGTGTATAATAATAATAATAATAATAATTGACCTTATTTATAGAGGGTAACACATTTAGTAAACTAGTACTAATCTTCCATGTGGCCCTCTTTTCCTGGATAGAACCAGTACTAAGCAATGTGGATAAAGTCTCTTGCTCAAGGAAACAACACTTGCCGCTCGTGGGATTCGAACCCGGTACCTCTCGATCCCGAGGCCGATACTTTACCACTGCACCACAGCGCTCCACATAATATACCCCTGTAAATTCCAGTTTTCTCTATATAATGTGGTGTTTTTGTGGGAGCGGGTAGGGGTTCATTACATGGACTTGTACACATGATGTTTATAGCTGTCTTCAGTAGTCACTAATTTTTGTTTGTCTATATCATTCCATACATCATCTCAGACAACAGCCGTCTTCCTTAAGCAGCCAGTTTTGGAGTTTCCCTAGGATAGCTGTATAATGGAGGTTACAATGTATTGCAGCTATTTAGGGGACATGTATTCAAAATTGTCATTTGAGGAGGTAAATTATCAATGTTATGGTCGAAATTTGTTTTACGGTGATGCATCGGTGCTGCCGAAAAATGGAATTTGCAACCGTACTTCCCCAACTAACAATTCTAATGCAATTCATTCTAATGCACTAACATGGTTTTTTTTAGGATAAAAAAATGTAGTTTTTCCCTGAAAAGCAGTTAATGTTGTTAGCTGCATAAATTTTAAGCCGAATCTCAGCCAATAAAAAGTGATGTTACATATTGATGTTGGGTTTCCAGAGTTAGTCGCAGAATGTAGTCGCAACTTTTTGAAATTATCCAATGAAACATAACATAACTTTTCAAGTGCATTAAAGTCACAAATTAAATAAAATTCCCTATTGTGTAGGATTTATCCTGTTACTGTCAGTCTTTTGAGAAAAAGTGTTAATCTAAGTGCAAAAATATGTTTAAATTGAAACTACAAGTGCTAATTCATCATTCTAATTGGTTTGCACACTCCTGCAGACACTTGCAGTCAAAGTCTGTTTTTACTTTATCAATATTGGTGAAATTTCTATTGTTATAATTTAACAGGGAGATAAAACCCAGCACTCATCCTGCAATTACCATGGGAATAAAACCCAGCCTCTTGAATCGCAAGACATGTAGCACAAGTTGACACTGACTTATTTAATTACCGCTTTTCTTTTGCTGACAATTTGATGAAGTTTGTATTGTTGAATGGATCCGAGGGACTTGATAAATGTGTTTTTGTTACAACAAAGGTCTTAGGGTTTTCAACGGATGGATTACCATAGTATTGGATCTGTCATGGCAACTCTCTGATGGCCGTAATAATGATTGTGCCGAATTACTGGGGATTTCAGTTGTCAAGTAAATTCTACAAGATGGAGAGGCTAAGTATGGTCTATCCTTTCTGGTTCCCATTTTGTTTCTTTTAATGGTTTTAAAATAATCACTCATTGACAATAGATAGAAGCAATGATCTGCCTTAGAAACCCTCGTCAGGATGTGGGCTTAGTAATTTAAGGGGAATGGGAACACCTTCATGGGAGGCACCTCCTGCCAAAGTATATTGTCTCCCATGTCAATAGGGGTCACTCTTAAAGAAAAGAATTTGCTCCTCAGGAGCAAATTCTTTCCTTTAAGAGTCCCCTTTTTCAGTGGAACAGGACTTACAGAAAAGTGAACAGGAAGTCCCGAAAGTTATCTCCCTTTGAAAAATGGTGGAAAAATCTGCCAGGTGTTCCCATTCCCCTTAAGTGAGATTACTAATGAATACGAAGACGATTAACAAAAAGTTGATTAAGAGATTACAAAGGAAACTGGGCTAAAGTTTAGTGACTTGAGAAAATTGCATTAAGGCTCAGTTAATTAAGGTTTAAAAGATACTTAATAATGTTCAATCTCCTGTTCATCACACAGATAAAGCAGAGAAGAGTCTTAAAATTTAGACTCATACTGCACCAGGCCATAATTATAGACATGGGACTTCAGTTTCTGGTGAGCTGTTAAACATAAAAGGGTTCTTAGCATACACAAAAAGCAAGGTCTTTGTCCGCTTTTGCCACCATAAATCAGGGCTTTCAACACATAAATTCCATTCTGGGCTTTTTCAGCATCTTTATAACACTGTTCGTTATTACACAGTTTTGGATATAGCATGGTTTAACCCATTGGATACTTATGGACTCTTCCTTTGCTATATGTTGGAAAAGTCCATATATCATAAGGGGTGTCAGGCCTATTTTTACATTTTATTTCTGTTTTTGATGGAAAATTCTGTTAGCTAATAGTGCAGGCTCTGATCAGGGCATCAGATCTGGGCCTGCACTATTAGCTAACAGAATTTGGGCCTGTACTGTTTGCCAAGGTATCCCTTTAGGGGTTTCCCACATGCAATGGGTTAAAGATGGATCCCAGAAATTTACCATAAATGGTCGTTTTTGTTATGCCTGCTTTAAGCCTGGAGTTAAAATTTCTGTCTGTTCGTTTGTCAAGCCGTCAACATTTGTGCCCGCCCTAGCATTCATCCTAATGTTCAAGTCCATGTCTCAAGAGCTACACTGGCTGGCTAAGTTAATTAACCAGCCTGCTATGACCTTATCAGTCTGTGGCGTGTACTGCATAACTGTTTAGGCCTAACTCTGCCCAGGAAAATTCTGGTTAAGTTAATTTACCAGCCTTCTATGGCCATAAGTGTTGACTGGAATATTAAACTCCAAAATAAACAAACAAAACAAACATAGGTCATATGTCCCATTGAAACTTTGTTTTGATGTGTGCCCAGTGAAGTGTCATCTCAGTCTGGGCATCCATGCATTCTGATCAGAGCCCTAAAATGGTGTGCACATGAAGCCCCTGTGGACCCCATTCTATCTGATGGTTCCTATTGGCTTCTTCAGAGGCATAAATTTGTGTACTCACTATTGGGCATCTCCAGAACAAAAGTAGCAGTGTGACCTGAAGGGTATGTCCTAAATCTTCAAATACTTCTGGAAATGGATGCACCTTCATGGGAAACAACCGTTGCCAAAACATGCATTTTCTTCCTTGGGCCTTCCTCTCTTCCCTTTTTCTTTCTTTCTTTTCTAATTTTCTAATGTGACATTTGACCATTACTCTCAGACGTACATTACATACACTCCAGGTTCGCAGAATGAAAGCTTGCCCATCCGGGCTTGGTGAAATAGATGGCAGCATGATGCTTCCACGCAGAGCTGAAACCAACCGCACATGAGTACTGGTAGACCGCTTAGGAGGTGTAAACCTGCACAGGCAAAGTCGTGCGAGTCGGACGGTCCATGCATATAAACCATATTGGTTTCATTGGGTAGCAGGGCATCTCGATGCCGGGTAAAGTCCCACAAAACTGGAAGCAGTGACTCCAAAATGACCTAAATAGTGTTTATGGAGACGTTCAACCTCAAATCAAATAAAATGTCCCCATATTTTGAATAATTACTGTAATGATCCCATGTTCTAGGACAGACAAGCCTAAGCAAACAGTGATAACCCAGATCAGATTGCTCCTGAAGCGGCAGTCTGATCAGGGTCTACAGTTTGCTATTCCATCTGCACTGTTTGGACTTCTTGCTGGCCTGGATCTTATTAAAAGTTTATGAGAATTACAGCAAGTCCTCAAGGTGTCCGAATCTTTTCGGATTTTTACGTAACATCATGGACAAAAATATGCTTGTCTCCCTTGTCAAAAGGGGTCTACTCTTCAAGGAAAGAATTTGCTCCTAAGGAGCAAATTCTTTCCTTTAAGAGAAGGCCCCTTTATCATAGAGGCTTTGTTTGAAAATCAAACAAGAAGACAATATTTCTTTCCCATGTTAGAAGCCCAGGAGGCACTCAACGTTGAATTGTTGAGTCAACATTTTGTGCCTGGAGGGAATATATCTGGTGCAGCGTGACACCTTAAAATTGTGACAGAACTAAGCCTCCATAACTCTTTAGAAACTCTGTCAGTAGTGTTTGAGGTGTTGATGATTGTATAAATATTTGATGAAATTTCTCAGGTCATCTTGTCTTTAATTAACCTTACCCAGGTGTTTTGTGTTCAATTATGTATGCAATTAACTTCATATAAACATTGTGACAGAAATGAAACATACTGAAGAAGGCAAGTGAGGAAAAGTTTTTGCTGATGGTGGAAATAATTCTTGCAATTTTGCCACTTGAAATCTGAAGATGTTTTCTAAACAAGAGCCCCACGGGCCACTATGCTCATCAGAGTTCAGGCTGACACTACCCGCTGGCAGCCATGTATTTTAACAAGATATAATTTACTGATACAGAAATCCCATACTCAAATGAGCACCCATGTGGACATTAGGACTTTTATGAAGTGGAGGTGTGGGGCATGGACCCAACAGAGCCCCGGTTGGTATCACTGAATGTGCCTTAAGAAACAAGAATATACTAGAATTGTTTTTCTACAAAAACACAGATGTCTCCCCCTTTTTGACCTCTAAGTATGACCTTGACATTGGAGGTATTGACCTGGGTCTTGTTTGCAACACATTTCTGCAAAATAACTTTAAAAAGTTCAGAGAGAAATAAAGTTATTGACCGAACACAAAAAAACTTTTTTTACCTTTGACCTCTAAGTCTGGCCTTGACCTTTGATGTTCAACACATCGTCTCAAGATGGTAAACATTTCTGCCAAGTAATTTCATAATCCATCAAAGAATAAGAAAGTTATTGACTGTACACAAAAAAGCCCCTTTTTACCTTTGACCTCTAGGTATGACCTTGACATTGGAGGTATCGACCTTGGTCTTGCACATGACTCATCATCTAATGAAGGTGAACATTTCTGCAAGGTTACTTTAAAATGTCCATCCAGAAATAAAACAAGAGGCCCAAGAGGGCCTGTCGCTCCACCGGCCAACTTCAGACAATTGTCATATTTATTACATTAACCAATTGTATACTAGTGAACTCTTCTATTGCTATATGTTGGACCAGTCCATTTGTCATATAAGGGGTGTCAGGCCTATTTTTTCTATTTTTGATGGAAAATTCTGTTAGCAAATAGTGCAGGCCCTGATCAGACACGGTGTTCTGTGGGGTCTGATCTGGGCCAGCACTGTTTGCCAAGGTACCCATTTAGGGTTTTCCCGCATGCAATGGGTAAAAAAAAAAGAGGGCCATGATGGCCCTGGATCGCTCACCTGATCCATAGTGTAACAAGTGGGCCCCAGAGAGGGCCATTATTGGCCCCAGGGCTTTAATGTGCGTAATGTTGAGGGAGGTCTGAAAGGTGAAGCTTCATACCAAACATCAACAAAGGCTATAATTTGAACAATCTTGGCAAAGATCCACTAGATGAAGCTACACATCAAATATCAAAGACCTGGACCTTGCGGTTTCAGAAAAGAAGATTTTTTTTAAAGATATTCCCTACATAAGCCTATGCAAAACCAAATGGCCCCGGGGCTATATAAATCTATGTAAAACCAAAGGGCTCCAGGGTGGGGGCATTTGTGGCCCCAGGGCTTTACCTTGAACAATCTTGGTAGAGGTCCACGAGATAAAGCTCCATACCAAATATTAAAGGCCTGGGCCTTGCAGTTTCAGAGAAGAAGATTTTTAAAGATTTCCCTATATAAGTCTATGTAAAACCAATGAGCTCCAGAGCGGGGACATTTTTGGTCTCAGTGCTATAATTTGAATAATATTGATAGAGGTCCACTAGATGCAGCTTCATACCAACTATCAAAGACCCAGGCCTTGTGGTTTCAGAGAAGAAGACTTTTAAAGATTTTCCCTATATTAGTCTATGTAAAACCATAGGGCCCCGGGGCGGGGGCATTTTTGGCCCCAGGGCTATAATTTGAACAATCTTGGTAGAGGTCCATTAGATGCAGCTTCATACCAAATATCAAAGTCCTGGGCCTTGCGGTTTCAGAAAAGAAGGTTTTTAAAGATTATCCCTATATAAGCCTATGTAAAACCAAAGGGGTCCGGGGCGGGGGCAATTTTGGCTCCAGCACTATAATTTGAATAATCTTGGTAGGGGGCCTTTAGAAGAAACTTCATACCAAATATAAAACACCTAGGCCTTGTGGTTTCAGAGAAGAAGAATTTTAAAGATTTTCCCTATATAAGTCTATGTAAAACCAAAGGGCCCCAGAGCGGGGACATTTTTGGCCCAAGGGCTTTAATTTGAACAATCTTAGTAGAGGTCTATTAGATGAAGCTTCATACCAAATATCAAAGTCCTGGGCCTTGTGTTTCAGAGAAGAAGACTTTTAAAGATTTTCCCTATATAAGCCTATGTAAAACCAAAGGGCCCCGGGGCGGTCGCATTTTTTGCCCCAGCACTATAATTTGAACATTCTTGGTAGGGATTCACTTGATGAAGCTTCATACCAAATATCAAAGACCTGGGCCTTAAGGTTTCAGAGAAGAAGATTTTTAAAGATTTTCCCTATATAAGCCCATGTAAAACCAAAGGGCCCTAGAGCGGGGGCATTTTTGGCCCCAGCACAATAATTTGAACAATCTTGGTAGGGGTCCACTAGATGAAGCTTCATACCAAATATCAAAGACCTGGGCCTTGCGGTTTCAGAGAAGAAGATTTTTAAAGATTTTCCCTATATAAGCCCATGTAAAACCATGGGGCCCCGGAGCGGGGGCATTTTTGGCCCCAGCACTATAATTTGAACAATCTTGGTAGGGGTCCACTAGATGAAGCTTCATACCAAATATCAAAGACCTGGGCCTTGTGGTTTCAGAGAAGAAGTTTTTGGTGAAAAAAAATCTATTTTTGGCTCCTGTGACCTAGATGTGCAACGGACCGGAACCATTTGAACAACTCTGAAAGGGGACCACCTAAGGATCATTCCTGTGAAGTTTGGTCAAAATCCCATCAGTGGTTCAGGAGGAGATGTCGTTTAAAGAAATTGTTTACGGACGCACAGAAGCACGGACGAAAGACGGACGACGGACGAAAAGTGATCCCATAAGCTCACCTCGTCACTACGAAGGAATTTAGAAGAGGACTAAGTAAGGAACATTCCTGTGAAGTTTGGTTACAATTGGCCCAGTAGTTTAGGAGGAGAAGATGTTTTAGCATTACACTATATGTTAAATAGGGAAAATAAGCCCCGCCCATGGCGGCCATGTTTTTTGTCGGATCAAAATTTCTTCAAGGAATCTGAAAGAGGTCCGCCCAAGGAACATTCATGCAAAATAAAAATGAAATCCAACAGGTGGTTTTGGAGCAGAAGATTTTTAATTTTTTGTGTGGTTTTGTTGCCATGGCAACCAGAGTTCTGGGTATAACAAAATTCTTTGAAGGAATTTAGAAGAGGACTATGTAAGGAACATTCCTGTGAAGTTTGGTTACAATTGGCCCAGTAGTTTAGGAGGAGAAGATGTTTTAGCATTACACTATATGTTAAATAGGGAAAATAAGCCCCGCCCATGGTGGCCATGTTTTTTTGTCGGATCAAAATTTCTTCAAGGAATCTGAAAGAGGTCCACCCAAGGAACATTCATGCAAAATAAAAATGAAATCCAACAGGTGGTTTTGGAGGAGAAGATTTTTAAAGATTTTTAATTTTTTGTGTTGTTTTGTTGCCATGGCAACCAGAGTTCTGGGTGTAACAAAATTCTTTGAAGGAATTTGGAAGAGGACTAAGTAAGGAACATTCCTGTGAAGTTTGGTTACAATTGGCCCAGTAGTTTAGGAGGAGAAGATGTTTTAGCATTACACTATATGTTAAATAGGGAAAAATAAGCCCCGCCCATGGCGGCCATGTTTTTTGTCGGATCAAAATTTCTTCAAGGAATCTGACAGAGGTCCGCCCAAGGAACATTCATGCAAAATAAAAATGAAATCCAACAGGTGGTTTTGGAGGAGAAGATTTTTAAAGATTTTTATTTTTTTGTGGTTTTGTTGCCATGGTAACCAGAGTTCTGGGTGAAACAAAATTCTTTGAAGGAATTTAGAAGAGGACTATGTAAGGAACATTCCTGTGAAGTTTGGTTACAATTGGCCCAGTAGTTTAGGAGGAGAAGATGTTTAAAGAAAAAAGTTAACGCACGGACGCACGGACGGACGGACGGACGGACGCACGACGGACAAAGGGCCATGACAATAGCCCCGCTGGCCTTCGGCCAGTGGAGCTAAAAATTACTGACTGGACACAAAAAACAACTTTTTTTTACCTTTGACCTCTTAGTATGACCTTGACCTTGGAGGTACCGCCCTGGGTCTTGTGCGCAACACATCATCTCATGATGGTTAACATTTCTGCCAATTTTCACAATCCATCCAGGAATAAGAAAGTTATTGACTGAACGCTAATAAAGGCCCCTTTTTTACCTTTGACCTCTTGGTATGACCTTGACATTTGAGGTACCAACATGGGTCATGCAAGAGACACATCATTTCATTGTGGTTAACATTTCTGCCATGTAATTTCAAAATCCATCTACAAATAAGAAAGTAATTGACCAAACACACAAAAGAGGCCCCATTTTTTACCTTTGACCTCTAAGTATGACCTTGACCTTTGAGGTACCAACCTGGGTCATGCACGCAACACATCCTCTCATGGTGTTAAACTTTTCTGCCAAGTAATTTCAAAATCCATCTAAAAATAAGAAAGTTATTGACCGAACACAAAAAAGGCCCCTTTTTTTACCTTTGACCTCTATGTATGACCTTGACCTTTGAGATACCAAACTGGGTCATGCGCGCAACATATCATCTCATGGTGGTTAACATTTCTGCCAAGTAATTTCAATATCCATCTAAAAATAAGAAAGTTATTGACCAAACACGAAAAAAGGCCCCTTTTTTGACTTTTGACCTCTATGTATGACCTTGACCTTTGAGGAACCGACCTGAATCATATGTGCAACACATCGTCTCATGGTAGTTAACATATCTGCCAAATAAATTCAAATTCTGTCGAAAGATAAGGAAGTTATTGACTAAACACGAAAAAAAAGACCCCTTTTTTACCTTTTACCTCTAAGTATGACCTTGACCTTTGAGATACCAACCTGGGTCATGCACGCAACGCATTGTCTCATAGTAGTTAACATTTCTGCCAAATAATTTCAAAATCCATCTAAAAATAAGAAAGTTATTGACTGAACACAAAAAAGGCCCTTCTTTTGCCTTTGACCTCTAAGTATGACCTTGACCTTTGAGGTACCGACCTGCGTAATGTGCGCCACACATCGTCTCATGGTGGTTAATATTTCTGCCAAGTAATTTCAAAATCCATTTAAAAATAAGAAAGTTATTGAGCGGACACGATTTGCCCATACATACATACATACTGACCAAGGGAGATAACTCAAAAAGTATAAACGCGAGAGTTAAAGTTCTTGCACTGTGCACATTGTCTAATATTGATTAATAATTATATATAGTTTCGTGAAGATAGCTTTAACAGTTTTCAAGTAAAAGAACGGACACGATTTTGTGACAGACGGACAGACAGACGCCAGGGGGAAAACAATATGTCTCTTCGAAAAAAAAAAACAATTTCGGGGGAGACATAATAATGGTTTAGGGTGGGGATCTGTACGGTTCCTGAGATATAAGGCCTTTTATGGGGCATGGCCAGGCGGACTCCAGGAAAGCCCAAGATTGTTGTCACTGAATGTGTCTTGAATACAAATGTGGTTTAGGGTTGGGAATCTGGATGGTTTCTGAGATATGAGGCCTTTATATGATGTGGAGTGCAGACCCTCGGGGACCCTTAAGTTGGTGTGACTGAATGCGTCTTATCATAAGGAACAAGATAATATATGATTTTGGGGTCGGGAACTGCATGGTTTCTGAAAAATATGGCCTCTTATGAAGTGGAGAGGTGCGGCATGGCTCCAGCACACCCTCTGAGACTGAATGTCTCAACATAAGGATCGAGAATATATATGATTTTTGGGTGGAGATCTGAGAGGGAGATACATGGCCTTACATGAAGTGGAGGGGTGGGGCATGGCCTAGGGGCACCTGGGAGGACCCCAAGGATAGTGTCATTGATTGAGTCTTATCATAAGGAACACAAGTACATATTGTTTAGGGGTGGGGCTCTGAACAGTTTCTCAGATATATGACCTTTTATGAAGTGGAGGAGTGGGGCATGGTGCTGGCAAACCCTGGGAGACCTCCAGGATGGTGTCACTTAATGCATCTTATCACAAAACTACTCACCTCATAAACCAGGCATCCTGGGTTCGATCCTGGGCTTCTCCAGACTTTCGGATGAGTCTTTAAACTGAGCTCCCATCTCCAGATGACCTTAGCTGTTGGTAGGACGTAAAACTCAAACACTCACTCACTCATAAGGAACAAGAATATATTATATAGTTATGGGGTGGGGATCTGAAAGGCTGATATATTAGGCCTTTCATGAAGTGGAGGGGTGGGGCAATTTTGTTGTTTCCTTAACTCACCTAACCTTCTGCCATTGTTGTGTTACGCATACACGCCTATACAAATACATTGCCACCTTGATCGCCGAAAAAATGAAAATTTTATGATGAAAAATTGTGATATTTTTCTTATTTCTGCTCAAAATATAGATAATGGTACCAATAATCCTATATTTTAGAGCAGAAATAAGAAAAATAAGGTATACCCCCGGAAACCCCAGTTTTACTATACAAGAGGGCCCAGAGGGCCCTGAATTGCTCACCTGAGAATTAGTGTTTCCAGTACATTCTAGGCCCAAGGGCTATAATTTGAAAAAACTTGGTAATTGTCCACTAGATGAAGCTTCATACAAAATATCAAAGACCTGGGCCTTCTGGTTTCAGACAAGAAGATTTTTAAAGGTTTTCCCTATATAAGCCTATGAAAAACCAAGGGGTCCCGGGGTGGGGGCATTTTTGGCCCCAGGGCTATAATTTGAACAATCTTGAAAGAGGTCCACTTGATGAAGCTTCACACCAAAAACCAAAGATCTGGGCCTTGCGGTTTCAGAGAAGAAGATTTTTAAAGATTTTCCCTGTGTAAGCCTAGGTAAAACCAAAGGCCCCCGGGCGGGGGCATTTTTGGCCCCAAGGCTATAATTTGAACAATCTTGGTAGAGGTCTACTAGATGAAACTTCACACCAAATATCAAAGATATGGGCCATGCGGTTTCAGAGAAGAAGATTTTTAAAGATTTTCCCTGTATAAGCCTATGTAAAACCAAAGGCCCCCGGGGCGGGGGCATTTTTGGCACAAAGGCTATAATTTGAACAATCTTAGTAGAGGTCCACCAGGTAAAGCTTCCCACCAAATATTAAAGACCTGGGCTTTGTGGTTTCAGAGAAGAAGATTTTTTAATGATTTTCCCTATATAAGCCTATGTAAAACCATAGGCCCCCGGGGCGGGGGCATTTTGGCCCCCAGGGCTATAATTTGAACAATCTTGAAAGAGGTCCACTAGATGAAGCTTCACACCAAATATCAAAGATCTGGGCCTTGTGGTTTCAGAGCAGAAGATTTTTAAAGATTTTCCCTGTATAAGCCTATGTAAAACCAAAGGCCCCCGGGGCGGGGGCATTTTTGGCCCATAGGCTATAATTTGAACAATCTTTGTAGAGGTTCACCAGGTAAAGCTTCCCACCAAATATTAAAGACCTGGGCTTTGTGGTTTCAGAGAAGAAGATTTTTTAATGATTTTCCCTATGTAAGCCCATGTAAAACCAAAGGCCCCTGGGGTGGGGGCATTTTGGCCCCCAGGGCTATAATTTGAACAATCTTGGTAGAGGTCCACTAGATGAAGCTTCATACCAAATATCGAAGACCTGGGCCTTGCGGTTTCAGAGAAGAAGATTTTTAAAGTTTTCATTTAAAAAATCTATTTTTAGCTCCTGTGACCTAGATGTGCAATGGACTGGCACCATTTGAACAACTTTGAAAGGGGACCACCTAAGGATCATTTCTGTGAAGTTTGGTCAAAATCCGATCAGTGGTTTAGGAGGAGATGTCATTTGAAGAAAAAGTTTACGCACACACACGCACGCACGCACTGACGGACGAAAAGTGATCACAAAAGCTCACCTTGTCACTACGTGACAGGTGAGCTAATAAAAGTGGGGTTCAAGGGGGTCAAAATTATATAGGCGTGTTTTCATGATGGGAAGAAATCCCACCAACACTATTGACTATCACTTGTGTAATGTAAATAACGTTTCACTGCCTAATGTCAAGGAATCTACGAGTGATGTCATAAAATTGCGACTTTTAATAACGTCTTTCGCCTAGTGATTTGTTGCATAAAATTCCTTTCCATTACCTATATAGCTGCACTGTGCGCACCCACCCATCGGGGCTTGAAGAAATAGGTTGGGCTGCATGATGCTTCCAAGCAGAGCTGAAACCAGCCGCACAAGAGTACTAGTAAACCGATTAGGGGTCTAAGCCTGCCTAGACGAAGTGATGCGAGGCAGATGTCCTTACATATAAACCCTTTTGGTTTGTTTGGGTGGCAGGGATTAAGATGTTATTTCATCTCAATCTCTGGTAAAAGTCCCACAAAATTGGTAGCAATGTTTCCAATATGACCTAAATAGTGTTGATGGGGACGTAAAATCTATTCAAACAAAATAGATGCACTGTGTCAGAATTCTCAGTAGAGCTACATCTCCATTTGAGAAAATTTCATTTTTCATGTTTTTTTTTCTTACTTGTTATCTCTTCCTTAACAGGGGCTGGTAGGGTTGGGGTGAGGATAATCCGAGCCATCTCTGACGTTCTAAAAGCCTTTTTTATTTTCTGATTTGGCGGCTTTTGTAGGTCACTACAGCCAGAGATCTCGGGTTAGGGTGAGGACAGAGGTAGCAGAATAAAGCAATGAAAACTTGTAGGAGATAAAACATTCTTTTATTCTTTATTTTGTTAAGCACACTTCATCGCTGTTACTTTATAGTTAATCATTCGAAAAGAAAATATTTACATCACATTTGTAGACCCGTCATGAGAAAACCTGTGACATGTATACGGCTGGAAAATATTCTGAACAGGGACAGCTGACGAGGAAATTTATGCTGCTCATAAATATTGAACAAAGTTGGCATTTTATTATTTACGAGCAGGACAAATATCATTCTCTACTGCTTTCAGCATGAAAACCATTACACCACTATCTTGTTATAACATGATTTTGGATATAATACCAGAAGATGGGCCCAAAAATGTATAGATTATATAGAAAAATGACCATAAATGGTCATTTTTCTATATAATCTATACATTTTTGTTATGATAAAAAATGGTTAACTTTGTTACTGCTTGTGACAACTCCTTATCATACTTGTTCTAAAATTTGAAAAAAGTACAATTAATCCCACGAAATTGTGTTTTAAAATGGCTGGACGAGTTGCCAACAGTGAAGACTCTGATGAGACCTCATATTCTGCAATGCCTCATTGGGGTCTATGCTGTCTGCTCAGGCCTGTCTACATACGGTAAATATGGATGGTACTTGTCAATCCTACTATATACAGTAGAATTCTTGTATTAAGACCACCTTTGGGACTGGTCAAAAGTGGTCTCAAAGACCACTTTTGAATGCCAAAGGTAGTCTCTGACCAGAGGACACTGTATGCAGAAAACACAAAGAAAGAATTCCTGAAACCTGCTAAATAAGGTTTTTAAAGCAGAATTAGTCTTAACCCTTGTCCTGCTAATCCCGGATATGCATTATCTTTGAAACAATGTAGATCCAGATCAGATGGCTTCTGACGAAGCCATCTGATCAGGATCTACATTGTTTGCCATTCAGATTGTGAATTTGTTGCAATAATTTGCATCAAATAATCTGATTGGCTGATAATCAGTAGTGGGTGTGGTATATATGAATATTCAGCAGGACAAGGGTTAATTGTAGGTGGTCTTAATAGCGGAATTTCACTGTATTTAGGAAATACTGGGGTATCATTTTACAAGGGTATGCAATAGTTTCCTTATTCTTGTTCAAAACAAAGATTGTGGGTGCTCGTTAGAACTGCCTCTTTGAGGATGTTCTAACAAGCACCTACAATCTATCCTATGACAAAAAATTTTTGACCCCCTTATACCCAACTTTTATACAGTAAAACTCAGGTTTACAGGGGTATATGTTATTTTTCTTATTGCGACTCAAAAATATAGATTGTGGGTACTCGAAGCCTTATGGATACTAGATAGAACCACCTCACTCAGGCGGTTCTAATGAGTTCCATCCAACAATCTTTGTTTTGTGCAGAAATAATCTATGTGTTGTGCAGAAATATATAAAAATATAATAATTTTCAACCTTAAAATTTTCATTTTTTGGTAGTAAAATTTTCAATATATATGGGAATAGGATGGTCATGATGTTTTGGAGTAAGTGAGGTTTACAGAATTGATCATTAGACAGACTTGTCAGTGTTATTGGAAAATGCAGGTTTTCTGTTGACTAGGCTCAGTTCATAAGACTAAAACTATTAATTTACATAAATAAATATATATTTATACAAAACAGTTATGTTTCAAACAATTATCATTAATATTATAAGTAACAGCTGACTAGACAATAATCTTGGTCCCCATTTTTGCGATACACTATACAAATGTTTATCTTGTGATGCCTCTCTTATTCAGGGGCATAACCTCATATAACCCTTCCCCTGCTGAATATTCAGTTTAGCCACACCCATTTCTGACTTTGAACCAATCAGATTACTTGATGTAATTAATACCTACAAATTCATAAATTGAATGTCAAACAGTGTAGATCCTGATCAGATGACTTCAGAAGCCATCTGATCTGGATCTACACTGTTTGCAAAGAAAAGGGTTGTCGTGAACAGCAGGATAAGAGTTAAAAATCCTATGACCACACCTCACTTGGACCAACTTTGATAGGCGCTATCGCCCAAAATATTTGTAGCAATACCAGTAGTTCAAATCAAAGAGTCATGTGGCTCGTATTCATAGCCAGGCGATGGACAATCGAGCGGAAAAATCAAAAGGTCATAGTGGACAATCGAACGATTTTTAAGTGGACAAACGAGCAGAAAATAATTCAACAGGTTACAGGTAAATTGGACGGGTAAATATTGTTCACCTTTACAAATGCAGATTGGAAATCACTAGAAAGGAATATGTCAGAACCCTGGGCTACAGATACAGAGCCCGTACTGATGTGTAAATGACTTTGGGTACCAAGCAAACGGTGGTATATTCATATTGTTTTAACAGACTTCAGTGCTTTGATCAGACTTTAAATAGTGCTTTTAACAGACTCCAGTGTTTTATGATTTTAGCGCTAAAACAACAAATACTTCTGAAGTCCTGCTCCCACCTCCCCGTGGTGAGTAGGGGGCAACAGGCTAAGGTTGACTTGTTCATGAACCAAGCAATCGTTGATCTGGCTAACGGAAAGGGCACAGGTAAACAGGTTATCCGCTCTAATGTCCTATTTTTCATTTCACTCGATTGTCCACTTTTTTGCCGCTCGATTGTCCATTTATTTTCGCTTGAATGTCCTGTCAATCCGCTCGAATGTCCTTCGCGGTCATAGCCACAGCATGGCCATGGTCTCAAGCACAGATTATACTGCTTAACATTACAGTAACACATCCCTGTGGCATAATTCTCTCTTTCATTTCTCAAAAAATGGTCACTTTTCTGATGAATATCTGTAATAATTTTCTTATTCATGCTTCAAACATAGGCTATGGGTGCTTGTAAGTCATAAGAACGGCTTCAGTGATGTAGTTCTAACAAGTACCCACAATCTATGGCTTGGAAGAAATTAGAAAAATATTTTTTTTTTTTGGTTTTGGTTTTACGGCCCTTTCAAGATTATTTCACTCATATTGAGCAGATCGATAATCAGAGGTGGGCAAAAAAAGGAGTAACCGGAGAAAAACCACCTGACCTTCCGTTGCAGAACTTGGTGTCTCACATGTGCGAGCGAGGCTCGAACCACAGCGGTGAAAGACCTAATGATCAAGAGTCAGCGCTCTTAACCACTAGGCCACGGAGGCCCAAGAAAAATAATGTATACTCCTGCAAACCTAAGTTTTCTCTATAAAAAGTGACATTTACAGGGGGTGTTCATTACATGGACATGTTAACATGGTGTTATATCCAGTCATACCATACATACCTCCAAATAAAGAGGTGTAACATAAATAATTATGGGATAATTTTTCTTTAATAGGTCTTTTCATAAGTACATGTTGTGGGTACTTGTTAGAATGGCCTCAATGAGGCCATTCGAACAAGTACCCACAACATATATTCTTATGGCGAAACAAGTAAAATTATCCCCTGAATATCCTAGTTACATCTCCTTATCAAAAGCTGCATTATAATCAACAATGCGATAAAAATGTTAAAATATATACATTCAATCAAAGACTAGCAATTGGACTGAAACACTTCAGTCAGGGCCCAACAAATCAAAATTTCAACCACCCGCCCATTGGATCAATGAGGTGATTCTAATTAACACACAATATACACTTTATTTCACAGAAGACCGAGACGTAATCCTATCTGGTGCTATGACTAACCCTCAGTGTTTCAAACCAACCGTATCTTTAACAAATTTTCATGTTCCCAAAGTGGTTCAAACCACTAAAGAAAAAACTGCATGCCTCCTATCTTTCAAATGGAAATCCGAGTGTCAGTTAACTCCTAATGCATACCACCAAATGGCAACAGTATTACCTACAATTTCCCATTTTGATCAATATTACCTATGATTTCCAATTCTGATCAATATTACCTATGAGTTCCTATTTGGATCAACATTATCTAGTTCCAATTTTGATCAATATTACCTATGATTTCCCATTCTAATCAATATAACCTATGATTTCCCATTCTAATCAATATAACCTATCATTTCCCATTTTGATAAACATTACCTATGCTTTCCCATTTGGACCAATTACCAATGATTTCCCATTTCAATCAATTTTGCCTATGATTTCCCATATTGATTAAAAGTTAGATGAGTGATTTGAGCTGACATGTGAGTAAAAGAACTTAACATTCTCTGATTTATATTCTCAGTGAGGTGGTTCTAATGAGCAACCACAACCTATGTTTGGACAAAAACATATCCAAGTGCTAAAATGGCATCTTTTATATCTCTTGAACTAGCATTTTTAAGATAAAAATGTGTGATATTCATCTTATTTCTAGCCTAAGCATGGATTGTGGGTTCTCGTTTGAACAGCCTCAATGTGGCAATTCTAACAAGTAACCACCATCTATGTTTTTGAGCAAAAACAAGGAAAATAATGAGTAGCCAAGTAAACAGCACTTTTCAGGGGATTATAGGGGTGTTAATCACATGGACTTATCATTATGAATAAGGAAAAATATTGCAATTTTTCATTAAAAAAAAAGCAGTTTGGGTCATGTGAAAGAATGCATTCACAGAATAAGAGGGCCCAATGGCCCTATATCGCTCACCTGTGTACCAGAAAATCATTAGTGTAGGAGACCACTTGACATTGCTACATACTAAATATCTAAGCTCAGGCAAAGCGGTGTCCATGCTTATAAACCCTACTGGTTTCATTGGGCAACAGGGCTTGAGATGTAATTTCATCTCAATGTCTGGTAAAAGTCCCACAAAATTGGAAGAGACATCTCCAAAATGACCTATACAGTGTTGATGGGGATGTAAAACCACAAATCAAACAAAATCTGTGCCTTATGGTTTTGGAGAAAAATGATGCTTTTAAGTTTTTTCCAGTTTAAGTCTATAGGAGCTAATGAGCCCTGGGGCTGGACCAATTTTGACCCAAAGGCATGGTTGGCAGGATTTATGTAGGCGACCATTTTGTGTTGCTATATACTAAATATCTAAGGTCTGTACTTCATGGTTTCAAAGAAGATGTTTGAAGCCTTTTCCATTATAAGTTTGTTGGAGTTTAGGGGCCACAGGATTTGGACCCAAGGGGCATGATTGGCAGGATTCATGTAGGCGACCACTCGACATTGCTACATGCTAAATACCTAAGCTCTGGGACTTATGGTTTCAGAGAAGATTTTTTCCCCATTTTAAGTTGTTTTTTTTTTTTTCATTATAAGGGCCCTGTGGTTTCAGAGAAGAAGATTTTTGAAGTTTCTCCAATTTTAAGTCTATGGAAGCTAAAGAGCCCTGGGGTGGGGCCAATTTGGATCCCAGGGGCATAACTGGCAGGATTTATGTAGGTGACCACTTGATGTTGCTACATACTAAAAATCTAAGCTCTGGGCCTTATGGTTTCATAGAAGATCTTTTAAGTTTTTTTCCATTATAAGTCTATTGGAGGTGATGAGCTGGGGCGAGGCCAATTTTGACCCCAGGGGCAGGGTTAGCTGGATTTATGTAGCTGGCTATTTTATGTTGCTAGATACTAAATATCTAAGTTCTGTGCTTCACAGTTTCTGAGAAGAACATTTTTGAAGCTTTTTACCATTATGAGTCTATGGGAGCTAAGGGGCCCCGGGGCGTGGCCCATTTCGACCCAAGGGGCATGATTAGCAGGAAATAATTATGAAGGTGACCACTTGCCGTTGCTACATGCTAAATATCTAAGCTCTGGGCGCTGTGGTTTCAGAGAAAAAGATTTTTGAAGTCTTTTTTCCATTATGAGTCTATGGGAGCTAAGGGGGTCCCAGGGTGTGGCCCATTTGGACACCAGGGGCATGATTGGCAGGATTAATGTAGGTGACCACTTGCCATTGCTACATGCTAAATATCTAAGCTCTGGGCCCTGTGGTTTCAGAGAAGAAGATTTTTTAAGCTTTTTTTCCATTATGAGTCTATAGGAGCTAAGTGGCCCCGGGGCGTGGCCCTTTTGGATTCCTGGGGCATGATTGGCAGGAATTATGTAGGTGACCACTTGCGATTGCTATGTGCGTAATATCTAAGCTCTGGGCGCTGTGGTTTCAGAGAAGAAGATTTTTTAAGCTTTTTTCCATTATGAGTCTATGGGAGCAAAGGGGCCCAGGCGCGTGGCCCATTTGGAACCCAAGGGCATGATTGGCAGGAATTATGTAGGTGACCAATTGCCCTTGCTACATGCTAAATATCTAAACTGTGGGCCCTTTGGTTTCAGAGAAGAATATTTTTGAAGTTTTTTTTCCATTTTGAGTCTATGGGAGCTAAGAGGCCCCAGGGCCTGGCCCATTTGGACCCTAGGGGCATGATTGGCAGGATTTATGTAGGTGACCGCTTGCCATTGCTACATGTTAAATACCTGAGGTCTGGGCCCTGTGGTTTCAGAGAAGAAGATTTTTGAAGCCTTTTTCCATTATGAGTCTATAGGAGCCAAAGGGCCCCGGGGGGTGGCCCGTTTGGACCCCAGGGGCATGATTAGCAGGAATTATGTAGGTGACCACTTGCCGTTGCTACATGCTAAATATCTGCGCTCTGGGCCTTGTGGTTTCAGAGAAGATTTTTGAAGCTTTTTTTTTCCATTATGAGTCTATGGGAGCTAAGGGGCCCCGGGGTGTGGCCAATTTGAACCCCAGGAGCATGATTGGCAGGAATTATGTAGGTTACCACTTGCCGTTGCTACATGCCAAATATCTCAGCTCGGGGCCCTGTGGTTTCAGAGAAGAGGATTTTTGAAGCTTTTTTTTCCATTATGAGTCTATAGGAGCTAAAGGGCCCCGGGGCGTGGCCGGTTTGGACACCAGGGGCATAATTGGCAAGAATTATGTAGGTGACCACTTGCCGTTGCTACATGCTAAATATCTAAGCTCTGGGCCTTGTGGTTTCCGAGTAGAAGATTTTTGAAGCTTTTTGTTCAATTATGAGTCTATGGGAGCGAAGGGGCCCCGGGGCGTCCCCCATTTGGAACCCAGGGGCATGATTGGCAGGAATTATGTAGGTGACCACTTGCCATTGCTACATGCTAAATATCTAAGCTCTGGACCCTGTGGTTTCAGAGAAGAAGATTTTTGAAGCTTTTTTACCATTTTGAGTCTATGGGAGCTAAGGGGCCCCGGGGGGTGGCCAATTTGGAACCCAGGGGCATGATTGGCAGGAATTATGTAGGTGACCACTTGCCGTTGCTACATGCTAAATATCTCAGCTCTGGGCCCTGTGTTTTCAGAGAAGAAGATTTTTGAAGCTTTTTTCCATTATGAGTCTATAGGAGCTAAAGGGCCCCGGGGCGTGGCCCGTTTGGACCCCAGGGGCATGATTGGCAGGAATTATGTAGGTGACCACTTGCCATTGCTACACGCTAAATATCTAAGCTCTGGGCCCTGTGGTTTCTGGGAAGAAGATTTTTGAAGCTTTTTGTTCCATTATGAGTCTATGGGAGCGAAGGGGCCCCGGGGCGTGGCCAATTTGGACCCTAGGGGCATGATTGGCAGGAATTATGTAGGTGACCACTGGCGGTTGCTACATGTACATGCTAAATATCTAAGCTCTGGGCCCTGTGGTTTCAGAGAAGAAGATTTTTGAAGCTTTTTTTCCATTATGAGTCTATGGGAGCTAAGGGGCACCTGGGTGTGGCCAATTTGGACCCCAGGGGCATGATTGGCAGGAATTATGTAGGTTACCACTTGCCGTTGCTACATGCCAAATATCTCAGCTCGGGGCCCTGTGGTTTCAGAGAAGAAGATTTTTGAATGTTTTTTTCCATTATGAGTCTATAGGAGCTAAAGGGCCCCGGGGCGTGGCCAGTTTGGACACCAGGGGCATGATTGGCAGGAATTATGTAGGTGACCACTTGCCGTTGCTACTCGCCAAATATCTCAGCTCTGGGCCCTGTGGTTTCAGAGAAGAAGATTTTTGAAGCTTTTTTCCATTATGAGTCTATAGGAGTTAAAGGGCCCCGGGGCGTGGCCCATTTGGACCCCAGGGGCATGATTGGCAGGAATTATGTAGGTGACCACTTGCCGTTGCTACATGCTAAATATCTAAGCTCTGGGCCCTGTGGTTTCCGAGTAGAAGATTTTTGAAGCTTTTTGTTCCATTATAAGTCTATGGGAGCGAAGGGGCCCCGGGGCGTGGCCAATTTGGACCCCAGGGGCATGATTGGCAGGAATTATGTAGGTGACCACTGGCCATTGCTACATGCTAAATATCTAAGCTCTGGGCCCTGTGGTTTCCAAGAAGAAGATTTTTGAAGCTTTTTGTTCCATTATGAGTCTATGGGAGCGAAGGGGCCCCGGGGCGTGGCCAATTTGGACCCTAGGGGCATGATTGGCAGGAATTATGTAGGTGACCACTGGCCATTGCTACATGCTAAATATCTAAGCTCTGGACCCTGTGGTTTTAGAGAAGAAGATTTTTGAACCTTTTTTTTCCATTATGAGACTATGGGAGCTAAGGGGCCCCGGGGTGTGGCCAATTTGGACCCCAGGGGCATGATTGGCAGGAATTATGTAGGTGACCACTTGCCGTTGCTACATGTCAAATACCTTAGCTCTGGACCCTGTGGTTTCATAGAAGAAGATTTTTGAAGCTTTTTTCCATTTTGAGTCTATAGGAGCTAAAGGGCCCCGGGGCATGGCCGGTTTGGACCCCAGGGGCATGATTGGCAGGAATTATGTAGGTGACCACTTGCCATTGCTACATGCTAAATATCTAAGCTCTGGGCCCTGTGGTTTCCGAGAAGAAGATTTTTTAAGCTTTTTGTTCCATTATGAGTCTATGGGAGCGAAGGGGCCCCGGGGCGTGGCCAATTTGGACCCCAGGGGCATGATTGGCAGGAATTATGTAGGTGACCACTGGCCGTTAATACATGCTAAATATCTAAGCTCTGGGCCCTGTGGTTTCAGAGAAGAAGATATTTTAATTTTTTCCCATTGTAAGTCTATGGGAGCTATATGTTGCCATGGCAACCACAATTCCCATCTGATCAGCCCAAAAACCATATGCAGCCTTTCCCCCTTCCTGATGATGCTTCTCATGAAATTTGATCAAGATTGACCATGGGGTATTAGAGATATACTTATTTGAAATTGTTTACGGACGCACGAGACGGACGCACGGACGGACGCACGACGGACAAAAAGTGATCACAAAAGCTCACCTTGTCACCACGTGACAGGTGAGCTAAAAAGTGGGTATTTTGTGATAACTAAAGGATAGTCTTCCTTATTTTTTCCATATAAACCATGTTGTGGGTACTCATTATAACTGCCTCACTGAGGCAGTTCTAATGAAAACCCACAACATAGGTTTTTAAAGAGAATTGACACAAACTATCCTTCAACTTTCACAAAATACGGACCTTATCTGTTGCCATGACATTGTGCATTATGTAACATGGGTATGTTACTGTAATATGAAGCTACTTCAGAGCAGCATAGGCTCTGTTGAGACTGCACCTATGCACAGGCCCTCCTGAGTCTTTGCTGGTAGTGTATGCAGTATTCTTTTCCGATGGTCTGGCTTATTTTTCGTTGTTTTAGATCAATAGTATTTCCAATTTCATTTAGTTTTAGATTTTCACGCAGAATCATATTAATGAAGAAACAGTTTATTTCATTTCTCTGAAAACTGATACATAAACCTTAAAATTGAATTCGGAAGGAATATTTTTCCAAAGTATACACAAGGCAGATTACCGCAAAGATCCTAAGTATTGGGACAGACGGGCCTAAGCAAACAGTGCAGACCAAGATCAGACTGCTCCTAAAGGAGCAGTCTGATCAGTGTCTACAATGTTTGCCAGTCCATTTTCACCTAATGGACTCCTTGCTGGAATGTGAAACAAATTTGTTAAAATTTTAGGAGAATTACAGAAAGTCCTCAAGGTGTCCTAATTTTTTTTTAGGATTTTTATGGAAACAACAAAAGGATATAAAAACAGATGCTGATTTTTAGTGTACTTGTCCTAATTATTATGAAAACATGCCTATACAAATACATTGAACACTTTATCCCCCCAAAAAATGAAAATTTAAGACGAAAAATTATGATATTTTTCTAATTTCTGCTCAAAAATATAGATTGTGGGTACTCGTTAGAACCGCCTCATCGAGGCGGTGCTAACGAATACCCACAATCTATATTTTACAGCAGAAATAAGAAAATAAGGTGCACCCCCATAAACCCCAGTTTTACTAAATAAAAGTGGGGTTCGAGGGGGTTAAAATTATATAGGCGTGTTTTCGTGATGTACTTTTCAAAAAAAAAGAATATTTGACACCAATAAAGAGAGGAAGATTTTTCAGTCAATAAAGAAATGGATGTAATTTTTTATGAACAACATTAGGTCATGAGCCAAGTAACTTGGCCATGACCTAATGTTATTCATGAAGAAATTACCTTTATTATTTATATTTTCAATATTTTCCATCCATTATGTGACGAAAAGTTCTGGTTTGAGGGCTAAAATTGAAGAAAATTGCATGCAGTTTTCCTGTTTTTAACTCTTATGACGCCAAGAAAAACTACATCTGACAATAAAGCAGTCTGGAGGACAGTCAATTCCCCTGCCGCATTTTGTATCAAGGCTCAACCTTGTGACCTTCGCCTGTGACCTTGACCTTGAGTTGGCATGGTTAGCTCACTGAGGGGGATAATTGACCCAAAGTTTAATGAAAATCCTTTTAGGGGTAAAGGAGATATGGAAGGGCAAAAAATTCAAAGTTTTAAACTCGTGACCTTCAAATGTACCTTGACCTTGAGTCGGCATGGTTCATTTATAGGTTCTGCACATCAGCTCACTGAGGGGGATAATTGACCAAAGTTTAATGAAAATCTATTAAAGGGTTCCGGAGATATGGAACGGACAAGAAAAAGTTACGGAAGGATGGACTGACAGACAGAAGGATGGACGGACATGGGTTCTGCACATCAGCTCACTGTGAAGACTATTTGACCAAAGTTTAATGAAAATCTTTCCAAGGGTAAAGGAGATATGAACCAGACAAAAAATTCCAAGTTTCAAACTCGTGACCTTCAACGATGACCTTGACCTTGAGTCGGCATGGTTCATCTATAGGTTCTGCACACCAGCTCACTGAGAGGTATAATTGACCAAAGTATAATGAAATCTATTAAAGGGTTCAAGAGATACGGAGCGGACAAGAAAAAGTTACGGACAGACGCGCAAACTGACAGACGGACAAACAGACATGGGTTCTGCACATCAGCTCACTGTGAAGAATATTTGACCAAAGTTTAATGAAAATCTTTCCAAGGGTAAAGGAGATATGAACCAGACAAAAAATTCCAAGTTTCAAACTCGTGACCTTCAACCATGACCTTGACCTTGAGTCGGCATGGTTCATTTATGGGTTCTGCACACCAGCTCACTGAGACATATAATTGACCAAAGTTTAATGAAAATCTATCAAAGGGCTCAGGAGATATGGAGCGGACAAGAAAGTGTCATGGACAGACAGACAGATGGACACACGGACGGACAGACGAAGGCCATTCCTATAATCCCTGCTCCGCTTTGCGGCGGGGGACTAAAAATGTCATCTGCTTATGTCGGCTGCTGAATTTTTTTTTGCAAACTTTTTAAAACTATTTCTGCATACAGGCAAACAGTGTGGGCCCAGATCCTATAAGAGCAGTCTGATCTGGGTCCACACTGTTTTCAAAAAATTACTTTTAAGGTAACCCGCAGATGGCAAAGTAGACGACAATAGTCATGATTGGCATTTTATGGGTTAAATAAACAACAACAAAGAGCATTGTTGACGTCATAACTAAAATCGCCAACTGAAAACGAAAAAATTTGAAAAAAATTCAAGACAGTGCTAAAAGATAATATATCAACATATCAATAATTACACTTTTGTAATAAAAGGGGGAAAAATATTAGGATTTTATTGTATTTGAATATACATTTATATGCTCTTTATGCCAACTTTTGACATATTTAGTTCAACCCAAAATGTAGGCCTAAGTAGCACAAATTACGAAAACAGGCCTATACAAATACATTGTATATTTTACCACCAAAAAGTTTTCAGATGAAAAATTGTGATATTTTTCGTATTTGTGCTGAGTGAGTGTTTGAGTTTAACATCCCACCAACAGCTAAGGTCATAAGGCTCATCTGAAAGTCTTGTCTTATTTGTGCTCAAAACATAGATTTTACATACGATATTATTTGTGCACAAAACATAGATTTTAGATACATTAGAACCGCCTCGCCGAGCCGAGGTGATTCTAACGATATACATAATCTATGTTTTGAGCAGAAATAAGAAGAATAATGTGTACACCCACAAACCCTATATTTACAATATAAAAGTGGGGTTTAAGGGGGTCAAAATTTTTTAGGCATGTTTTCCTGATGTATTTTTATATGACAGGGGTTTGCCCCCACCCATCAGGTCTTGAAGAAATAGATTGGGCTGCATGATGCTTCCATGCAGAGCTGAATCTACTGGCTAACCACTTAGAAGTACTATTCCTGCCCAGCCAAAGTGGTGTGAGTGAGATCGTCCAATGCATATAAGCCTTCTGGTTTCATTTGGTGGCAGGGATTGAGATGTCATTTCATCTCAGTGTCGGGTAAAGTCCGACAAAAATTGGAAGCAACGTCTCAAAAATGACCTATACAGTGCTAATTGGGACGTTAAACCTCAAATCAAACAAACAGCAGATTATAACATTTTTAAATTAGATCCTGGGGAAAATCAAAAGCATTTGCATTTCATGTGTACCACCTGCTAGGTAGAGGAGTTGCATGTAATGTGCTGATTTTCTCTGACAAACAATATAATACCATCAGCTTTTATGCTTGGTTCTCTATTAACCCTTGTCTTGCTGTTCACAACAACCCCTATCTTTGCAAACAGTGTAGATCCAGATCAGATGGCTTCTGAAGAAGCCATCTGATCAGGATCTACGCTGTTTGGCATTCAGTTTATGAATTTGTAGCAATAAATTACATCAAGTAATTTGATTGGTTGATAGATGGAAATGGGTGTGGCTTAAATGAATATTCAGCAAGATAAGGGTTAAAAGTAAAGATATGAAACTGCACAAAATTAGATAATAAATATAATATTGTATTAGAGTAAGCTAATAGTAACAGAAATTAACCCTTATCTTGCTGTTCACGACAACCCCTATCTTTGCAAACAGTGTAGATCCAGATCAGATGGCTTCTGAAGAAGCCATCTGATCAGGATCTACACTGTTTGGCATTCAGATTGTGAATTTGTTGCAACATTTTTCATCAAGTAATCTGATTGGTTGATAATCGGTAGTGGGTGTGGCATATATGAATATTCAGCAGGACAAGGGTTAATAAACTACAAATGAGAATAAAATAAAGGATACAATCAGTAACATTGTAAACTTTGTAATAGATTTAAAAGATTAAAACAAAATTATTCATAATATATTTAAGAAGGGCTAGCAAGATATTCTTAATATGCATAACATAAATAAAAGTACTGCAAACACTACATGATACCCCACCCATTATGAAAACACGCCTATACAAATACATTGTAAATTTCAATACCGTAAAAAAAAAAGCGAAAATTTTCTGATGAACATTTGTGATATTTTTCTTATTTCTGTTCAAAATATAGATTGTGGGTACCCGTTAGAACCGCCTCATCGAGGCGCTTCTAAAGGGTACCCACAATCTATATTTTAAAGCAGAAATAAAAAAAAATGTATACACTGTAAAACCCAGTTTTACTTTGTAAAAGTGGGGTTCAAGGGGGTCAGAATTATATAGGCGTGTTTTTGTGATGACTGCATTTTTCAAATGTTTCTAGAGCAGATAACCTTCAAAATAAGACAGCCTAAAACCTTGACAAATTACTGTCTGTGACAATACAGTCTGTGACAATAACCATCTATATTCCCTTGTGTTCAATCTAAGTTATTTAACCCATTTTTTACAAAATGGACTCTTCCTTCTTATATAAATATGTAAATATATATATAGCAGGGGTCCATTTCAAAATCTAGGGGTGTCAGGTTATGTTTTCTCCAAAGTTTTTTCGGAAACTGGCTGAACTTTTTGAAAATGGGCCCCGTCAAGTGATTTTGGTACTAATCGCCTATGCGAGCAGCGAAGGTTCAGGCGAGCCTGCGCATCCGCGCAGTCTCGCCAGAACCTTCGCTGCTCTCTCATACAAGCAGTGAATCAAGAGGAACCTTCAGACAGATAGCCATATCCCTGGCCCCTCTGAATGGCTGGGCATGCGCAGTTAAAGTTTGTCATGACGGAATGCTCGAAGACACAAATTCGCTTGGCGGGGCTCAAATAGTATAGGCCCTGAAAAGACCCTGCATTCTGTGGCATCTTATCTGTGCCTGCACTGTTTACCAATTACCCATTTTGGGGTTTCCTGTACAAAAAGGGTTCAACTGGTACAGAAATTACAGAGAGAAAATAAAAAAACTTTTTTTCAGATAAATAAGGGCAGATAACTCAAGAGCTTCCTTCTGGTCAGAGTAGTGGTCCTCTAGCAGCAGTCTGATCTGGGCCAAAACTATTTGCCTGTATGCAAAAATATATTCAAAAAGTTTGCAAGAAGGTTCAGCAGACGACATAAGCATACAACATTTTCAAATGTAGTTTTTCTCGGCATTTTAAGGGTTAAGACATATGGATGGACAGACAGAAAAACACTAGAAAGTATAACATAATATCCTGGCACTATCTTGTAGCAGGGTACAAAACAGACACCCATATACTTTAGCTTGACATTACAGAAAATCCAAAATTAAGGCCACCTTTGGGACCTTTCTAAAATGGTCTTTAAGACCATTTTTGAACAGTCCCAAGGTGGTCTCCAACAAGAGCTAACAGTATGTAGAAAACACAAAGAAAATGTACATGAAACCTTCTGAGCATAATTTGTCTTAATTTTAGGTGTCTTAAGGGGAATGGGAACACCTGGCTGATTTACCCGCCATTTTTCAAAGGGAGACACTTTTCGGGACTTCCTGTTTGCTTTTGTGTAAGCCCTATGCCACTGAAAAAGGGTCTACTCTTAAAGGAAAGAATTTGCTCCTCAGGAGCAAATTCTTTCCTTTAAGAGTTGAGACCTATTGACATGGGAGATAAAAATACTTTTGCAGGAGTTGCCTCCCCTGAAGGTGTTCCCATTCCCCTTAATAGCGGAATTTCACTATTTTTCAACGCATAATAATATTAAATTAATGTGGATTTCAATCAAAATAAAAATTGCACATGATAACATCCAGTGTTAGATTGTCAACTGAGCCTGTTCACACGACAAGGTGCAGGTTTACACAAGTCACCTGCAAATGTTCTAATCAGCGTACACATCCGTGCAGTCTGGTCAGAGTCTTTGGGAAACACAAGACTACATGGCTCCAGATAAAGAGTAATGGAGATAACTTTGAGATAATTTTTCTCATTTCTCCATTAAACATAAATTGCAGGTACTTGTTAGAATCGCCTCACTGAGGCCGCAGACTCAATATACACTGACTAGTCACAGCTATTTATCGGCAAATGCTGTTATGGCTAAGCCTGGCTGAACCTGAATTTTTTGCAACATACAGTTTCATCGCCTCAGATATCCCTTATTTCAACAAAATTGTATATTTTTTCTTTAAAAAGCAATAGTTGAATGTATTGCTTGTAGAAATGTAACTTCATTTTAGTGAAACTTTTAAGTTTTGGGTAAACTTTAACAAGAAACCTAGGCCCCTATTTCAGGTATTGTCTGCATATTTGGCATAGATTCGTCAAATTTAGAGGCTTTCAGCTTTTAATCAATATACTATTAAAATTTTCCAACCACATTGTGTCAAAATTGACATTTAACATTTAATTACTGATTTAAATAATTTTCATTGACTATACATAATTAAAATGGCTGTATGATCAAGACACAACAACATATTTTGGCAACTCAGTTAGTTGTCCGTGCATATTGGGTCCGAGCTGAGGCAATTCTAACAAGTAACCATAACACAGGTTTTTATAAGGGAATTAGAATTATCCTTATAAGTCCCCTTTATCCTCAGCTAAGCCCTCCTCAGCTTCTCTCATGTAGTTATGTCATTGCAGCATCATGACTTTGCTTCAATATGTTAATGGGACACTGCATGGACCTCGTTTACATGTCTTTAAACATGCAATCCAGGCAAATCTCCATCATCCTGTGTATTTTCGTGCAGTCTGACCAGTGTTTTCACAATGCATTATACGGATGCCCATTCACTAGAAACCCAGTAGGCACAGATCGCTAGGGCAACATCAAATCAAACTTCGGTGTAACATCACGACGTTGCACCAACATTGATTCGACATTGCATAAACCTCATGATGATGTACCGATGTTGATGTGACATCACAATTATGTCATGTGCCTGCTGTGAGGTTTCTTCCTGCAGACAGGCAGGTCTGTGCTCTGACTAAGAGGGTACACAGACTGATCTAAGAAGAAACAACAAATCTTCAGTTGCAGAACCTGGCCTCTCACCTGATCCGAGCAAGGCTTGAACCACAGCGATGGGAGACTTAATGACTAAGAGTCAATGCTCTTATGCTCTTACCCATTAGGCTATGGAGGCATGTTATCTGAGTATTGGCTGAGCACACATGTTTTTTTTTGTTTGTTTGTTTTATGGCCCTGACAACACTATTTAGGTCATATGGAGCATAAGTAGTTAACCAGTACAGTGCAGTCTTTTGCCAGAAACTGGCAACTGCTTTTCTTAAATCAGCAGGAAAGAACAACCCTAAAAGATTTCACAATCAATTTCCACAAAGAATGTTGCAGACCCTAGTAAGTATCAAACACATAACCCCCTGATCACCAGTCTTTGTTTGTTTGATTTGAGGTTTAACGTCCCCGTCAACACTATAATGGTCATTTTGGAGACGTTGCTTCCAATTTTGTGGGACTTTTACCTGACATTGAGATGAAATGACATCTCAAGCCCTGTCACCCAATGAAACCAATAGGGTTTATTAGCATGTACGGTCTGACTCATGCGCACCGCTTTGCCTGGGCAGACTTAGATCCTCTAAGCGGTTTACCAGTACTCTTGTGCGGGTCGGATTCAGCTCTAAGTGGAAGCATCATGCAGCCCATATATTTCTTAAAGCCCCGATGGGTGGGGGCCGCGATCACCAGTCAGATGATGATGATTTTGTGTTTAATGACGGAACAATCCTCTTTGTAGGTCATAAGCCTCAAATGTGAATCTTGCCGAGCTACCGAGGCAGACTGAGCACACATGAATAAAGACAAATTCTCATTTGACCTGGCTGATTTACCCATAAAGCACAAAAGAAATTTTTAGAGCAGATGTAAATTTTCTGCTAAGCAGATGATTCAAATGAAATGACAAGCCTAATTTTCTCAGAAAACAAGTTTTTCAGAGAATAAAGGGTTTGACATGTTGCTGTGCTCCTAATGTCAAGCCTTAATTCTATGAAAATTAAGACAGAAATATCTTTATAAAATATAACAAGTTTCAGATAAAATAAGGCTTGAAACTTCATGTAGTGTCAAACCTTATTTCAAGCCTTATTTTCTCTGAAAAATAGGAGAAATTGATATCAGAACATGATACAATATATCTGCAAATGTTGTGATTGGCAATTTAAGGGTTAAAATGGATTCCCCTCTGAGTAAGATCTTTCTCATAGAAAAGTCACTGCCTCCATTTTTGTTAACAGTTACATGCAGAAAAGGATTCAACTACATGTACAGATTCGAACTCATTCCCGAGTCCATAAGGTATCCTTCCCATAGCTCAAGATAACAAATATATTTAGGGATAATTTGGGGAGGGGTCTAATTTTATTCTGAAAGTATTTGTTGTGTGTTTACCGTAAAAATCCTAGAAGTTTGGACATCTTGACGACTTGCTGTAATTCTAAAATTTTAACAAATTTGTTTCACGATCCAGCAAGGAGTCAAAAAGGTGCAGGCAGACTGACAAACAGTGTAGACCCTGATCAGACTGTGCCTTCAGGAGCAGTCTGATTTTGGTCTGCACTGTTTGCTCAGGCCTGTCTGTAACAATACTTAGGATCATTACGAAATCATTAGAATCCCTTCCTCAAAGGATTCTAACCAGTAACTTCTTAACATCTGTTTCAAATCCTTACCCTGCAGAACACCTACCTTTTAAATCAGTGCAGATCCAGATCAGATGGCCTCTGAAGAAGCCATCCAATCAGGATCTACACTGTCCTGAACATAATGAAAACATAACATCAAGTAATTTGATTGGTGGATAGTCAGTAATGGGTGTGGCTAATTTAATTTATTCAGCAGGATAAGGGTTAATAGAAGACTAAAGATAGCCCCTATCTATCCCCATTGTATCTCCTGACTTGGCACTATGATTCACCCTCAGTACTATGATTCACCCTCAGTACTATGATTCACCCTCAGTACTATGATTCACCCTCAGTGCTTCAAACTACCCCTATCTAGAACAAATATTCATAGTCTCAAAGGTGTTTGAGCCACTTAAGGTTTTGACTAATATATGGAAGCAAATCATTACAAAAACACACCTATACAAATACATTGTTCCCTTAATTGTTGAAAAAAAATGTAAATTTTAAGATGAAAAATTGTAAAATTTTGCTTATTTCTGCTCAAAATACAGATTGTTGGTACTCGTTAGAACTGCCTCATTGAGGCGGTTTTTGTACCGCCTCATCGAGGCGGTACAAACGAGTACCCACAATCTATATTTTAGAGCAGAAATAAGAAAAATAATGTTTACCCCTGTAAATCCCAGTTTTACTATATAAAAGTGGGGTTCAAGGGGGTCAAAATTATATAGGCATGTTTTTGTGATGTTGGTAGCCTCCCTTTGTTAAATGTTGACAAACACTATCACTCCTAACAGATCACATTTTTGTGTGTTTTCCACTAATCACATGGGGGAAATAAACAGGTATTTCTAAAGAGATCCTGGACTGGGGCTGCCATATCCACTGGATAAATCGTCACTGAGGCTGTTTGCCTGCCGTTTAATTTGTGATAACGCGTTGTAATTGTATGTCATATTGGCAAATACCATTCTCTCTTCGTAGTCATATTCACACAGTATTTTGTTATCACACAGATAGAACCGGTCACCAACACAGAATCTGAAACAAAGATAAAACAGTTCAGCCTAAATGTCACCATTGGTATGTAGCCTACTTTGTGCTGATGTGCCATAAAACGCCTTGACACCATTGGAGTTACACAACCGTGGGGCATAATGCATTTCTCCGAAGCTCAAAAATGATGAAAATACTTGATAATCATTCTTATGTCTGCCCCAAACATAGATTGTGGGTGCTGGTTAGAACTGCCTCAGTGAGGCAGTTCTAACAACCACTCACAATCTATGTTTTTAACCCATATGAGAAAAAATTATGAATACACATGTAAACCCCACTCCATTTTCCTCTATATAAAGTCGGGCTTTCAAAGGTATTCATTGCTCAGGCTCATTATGAAAACACGCCTATACAAAGACTTATTTTAAGACGAAAAATTGTGGTATTTTTCTTATTACTGCTCATAGTATAGATTGTGGGTACTCATTATAACCGCCTCGTCGAGGGGGTTATAAGGGGGTTCTAACGAGTACCCACAATCTATATTTTAGAGCAGAAAGAAGAAAAATAAGAAATTCTACAGGTTGTGTTTTCGTGATGTGCTCATGTAATGCAAGGAATTCATGTAATGCATGGAATTCCAGCATGATGTTAACATTTTCCCTATAGAACCTAAAAGAGAGCATATCATGTGAAAATTTCAAATATGTCATGTGACTAACATAGTGCATGCACAAGCACAAGTTTCATGACATCGGATGTAACATTTACTTCTTACTTCTTTCGATATCCGCATCCAAAGAGACCATCAGAGAATGTCAGTATGATGACACTTATCATATAATGTTACTGTTATTAAGTGGATAACATGATGTCATAAAATAAATATGACCACTAGTGTAATAACAGATGGTTACTGGCAGGCAATGTCATGATGCCATCTTTTTCCTAATGAAATGCTTTTGAACTGCTTCAGCAGTAAAATCGGATTTAAAATCATTATATAATAAAGAGAATGTTAAACTCATGGTCATTCCATATTGAATTTAGGAAACTCACCCAAGGCTTTTTCATAAAGTTAATATAAAAGGACCACAAGTCTAAGATCATCTGTATGTGTATTTTGCATAATGTTTGAATCGTAATAATAATTTTTATACCCGCTTTTTCAAGAAAAATCAGGTATATTGTTTTCGTACCACACTTGAAGTCCGGCATCAGTACGTCCGTCTGTCCGTCTGTCTGTCCGTCACGTTTCTTGTAAATGGATCTCCTCTGCAACCACTGAAGTTACACTTTTGAAACTTTGCATGTGGATAGTACATGGAATGTAGATGGTGGTGGGCAACTTTTTGGTGACCTTGACCTCAACATGACCCCAAGGTCAAAGGTAAAAAATTATGATTTGCCATATCTACTTAACTATTGGAGATACACTTCTGAAACTTTGCTTATTGGATGGTCTTTGGAATATAGAATATGTCGGGCTACTTTTGGTGTGACTTGACCCCAAGGTCAAAGGTCAAAATGTATAATTTTGCCATATCTTCTAAACTATTAGAGTTACACTTCTGAAACTTTGGTTATTGGATGGCCCTTGGAATATAGAATAAATGTGGATACTTTTGGTGTGAACTTGACCTCAACATGACCCCAAGGTCAAAGGTCAAAAATTATGATTTGCCATATCTCCTAAACTATTGGAGTTACACTTCTGAAACTTTGCTTATTGGATGGTCCTTGGAATATAGAATATGTCGGGCTACTTTTGGTGTGACCCTGACCCCAAGGTCAAAGGTCAAAAAGTATGATTTTGCCATTTCTTCTAAACTATTAGAGTTACACTTCTGAAACTTCGCTTATCGGATGGTCCTTGGAATATAGAATATGTTCGGCTACTTTTGGTGTGACCTCGATCCAAGGTCAAAGGTCATAAAGTATGACTTTGCCATATCTTCTAAACTATTAGAGTTACACTTCTGAAACTTGGTAATTTGATGGCTGTTGGAATATAGAATAAATTGGGATACTTTCGGTGGACCTCAACATAACCCCAAGGTTAAAGGTCAAAAAGTATGACTTGGCCGAATCTTCTAAACAATATGAGTTACACTTCTGAAACATTGCTTATCAGTTAGAATGTTCTTTGCAACTTTTTTTTAACTTACATGTAGTTTTGGCTAGCTAATACATAGTCATTAGTGTTACTCATAGAAAAAGCGGGTATTTGCGATGGTATACCATAGCCTGCTCATCTAGTTTTACTTTGTTTCATCCTGATTAATGCATGTTGTTCGTGGGCAGTTGCAAATATTAATTCACTCCAGCAAAGTTGTCTTGAATTATTATATTTCACAATTTGCCCTCAAACAACATACATTAATCACAATAAAACAGAAGTACAGAAATATAATTTCTTAAATCTCTTGTCTCTGGAGTCCTCAGAGCAGTCAATTTATAATAGAGCAATGTCACAGTAAACCCTATTTTTGTCATTTACGAACAAATATTACAAAAACATGCCTATATAAATACATTGAAAATTGAAAATTTTAAGATGAAAAATTATGATATTTCTCTTATTTCTGCTCCAAATATAGATTGTGGGTACACGTTAGAACTGAGGCGGTTCTAACGAGTACCCACAATCTATATTTTAGAACAGAAATAAGAAAAACAAGGCAACGCAAGCGTAGCATCCCCTCGCAACTGCATACCATTCATTAACATGAAAATCCATTGTGACCTTGACCTTTGACCCCTGACCTTGAAATATATAGGGTTCATCCTCTGTACATGGTGAACATTTGTGGAAGGTTTGATGCTTCTACGATGAATACTGTGTCTTCTATCCTGCTCACAAGGTTTTCAAGGTCAAGTCCATTGTGACCTTGACCTTTGACCCCTGACCTTGAAATTCAATAGGGTTCATCCTCTGTACATGGTGAACATTTGTGGAAGGTTTGATGCTTCTACGATGAATACTGTGTCGTCTATCCTGCTCACAAGGTTTTCAAGGTCAAGTCCATTGTGACCTTGACCTTTGACCCCTGACCTTGAAATTCAATAGGGTTCATCCTCTGTACATGGTGAACATTTGTGGAAGGTTTGATGCTTCTACGATGAATACTGTGTCATCTATCCTGCCCACAAGGTTTTCAAGGTCAAGTCCATTGTGACCTTGACCTTTGATCCCTGACCTTGAAATTCAATAGGGTTCATCCTCTGTACATGGTGAACATTTGTGGAAGGTTTGATGCTTCTACGATGAATACTGTGTCATCTATCCTGCCCACAAGGTTTTCAAGGTCAAGTCCATTGTGACCTTGACCTTTGATCCCTGACCTTGAAATTCAATAGGGTCCATTCTCTGTACATGGTGAACATTTGTGGAAGGTTTGATGCTTCTACGGTGAATACTGTGTCTTCTATCCTGCTCACAAGGTTTTCAAGGTCAAGTCCATTGTGACCTTGACCTTTGACCCCTGACCTTGAAATTCAATAGGGTTCATCCTCTGTACATGGTGAACATTTGTGGAAGGTTTGATGCTTCTACGATAAATACTGTGTCTTCTATCCTGCTCACAAGGTCCCGGACAGACACACACACAGAAACACAGACACACAGACACACAGACACACACACTAACACACGGACGCACGGCACCGATGCTATATCCCCATTCGCAACGTTGTTGCGAGGGGATAATAAGGTTTACCCCTGCAAACCCCAGTTTTACAATATAAAAGTGGGGGTCATGGGGGGGGGGTCAAAATTATATAGGCGTGTTTTCGTGATGGGTGCAGATCAGCCTGCACAACCCCCCCCCCCCCCCCCTCCGCACTCCAATCAGCACCTTTGTGCATCTAAAAGTTCAAGATCTACTGGTACCGTAAAAACCCTAAAAATTCTGGCACCTTGCTGATATTCTCCTAAAAAGAAATTAACAAATTTGTTTCATGATTCAGCAAGGAGTCTTTTTTGGTGCAGACGGAATGGCAAACAGTGAAGATCCTAATCAGACTGCTCTTCTGATATGGGTCTGCACTGTTTGCTTAGGCCTATCTGTCCCCAGCTGTCTGGTCAGGGTCAACACTGTTTGCTATTCTGTCTTCACCTTTTGGAATCCTTGCTGGATCGCGAAACACAACTATTAAAATTTTAGGAGAATTATAGCAAGTCACAAAGGTATCCGAATTTTTAGGATTTTTACAGTACTTCCCTAAAATCGTGATCCCTTGCTTATTTATAGTGCATTATAGTGGATAATGCATTATAGTGGATATTGATTGACTGTTTTGGGAACCCATGTGATGTGGGCCATTTTGTGTCGTCTCCCTGAGAAAGGGAGAAAAGAGATAGTAGAGATGAAAGTGAGGGACAGGGGAGAAAGAAGAAAATGATTGGAAGTGTGGAGACAGCTCTGTCTTGAAAGGACAGCAGGCCTTGCCCATCTGTAAGCCAATAACAGTTGGACATCCCAGTGACATGAGGAACACGTCACTTTGCCTCCCCCAACCACCCCATATAGTGGATATAGCTACTAAAATTAACCATACATATTTGGACAGATCTGCCTGAGCAAACAGTATAGACTAAGATGAGATGACAGAGAATGTGGCATCTCATCTGGGTCTACACTGTTTGCAACTCAATCCAACTATTTTTAGAGACAACATCGGGCAATAAAGTTGTATTTGTTCAAATTTTAAAAGATGTATAATGATGAGGAGACAGTAAATACAGTACCGTAATGATCCTAAGTATTGGGATTTTTTTTTTTTTTTTTGGTTTGGGTTTTACGGCCCTTTCAAGATTATTTCACTCATATCGAGCCGATCGTTAATCATAGGTGGGCGAAAACCGGAGGACCCGGAGAAAAACCACCTGACCTTCCGTTGCAGAACTTGGCGTCTCACACGTGACCCGAGCGAGGCTCGAACCCACGGCGGTGAGAGACCTAATGACTAAGAGTCAGCGCTCTTATCCATTAGGCCACGGAGGCCCGTCCTAAGTATTGGGATAGATAGGCCTAAGCAAACAGTGCAGACCTAGATCAGACTGCTCCTTCAGGAGCAGTCTGATCAGGGTCTACACTGTTTGCCATTCCTTCTGCACCTTTCGGACTCCTTGCAGGAATGTGAAACAATTTTTTTGAAAATTTAAAATAATTACAGCAAGTCCTCAAAAGATGTCCAAATTTTTTGGATTTGTACAGAATGTACAATATCTTTATCTGATCTTTTATATAGTTCACAAAAACTGTAATCCTATATATTTATGTTTTCAGATTGTATATGCATCACAGCACTAAAACATATATTTTCTGCAGGGGAAACTGAGTTCATGAATATACATAAAAATAAATCCGGATTTTGCTTACTTTTTGACATAAATATTTACAATCTGATTAGACATAAACTGTCAGTCATTTTATAATCTTGATAGTTTTCAATGGTTAAGTGCAGAACCTTGTCCAACACACAAAAAAAATAAATTCATTTTTGAAGTAAAGTGTGGACTGGAGCAGGATACAGGGATTTATTTTCTTGTTTCCATCGTTTTTTTCATGGCCAATTCAAAATTATTTCACATCACAGAACTGGGCAAATACAGGAGTATACTCAAACTCTTTCTAAATGAAATGTGAGGCTTACGTGTTTGACTGTTTGTTTTTTTGGTGTTGAGGTTTTACGACCCTGCAAACACTATTTAGGTCATTCCTTAGATGCTGCTTCCCATTTTGTGTGACTTTTTAAAGTTTTACCCAATACTGAGATGAAATGACATGTCAAGCCCTTCCACCCAAAGTACCGCTACAGTTTAATGAGCAATCTGACTCAAACACATTTCCTTGGCAGGGTTAAACTGTTTAAGCTGTTTACCAGTATTTGAGTTCGGTCATTTTTAGCTGTGCGGAAGCACATGCAGCCCAATCTATTTCTCCAAGCCCCGATGGGCTGGGGTGCATATGACTGTTACAAAGCATCACATTAACAAATTTGTTTAAAGAGTGCCCTTGTAAATCCGTCACTTTAAATAGAGAACAGTGGGATTTACAAGGGTATACATTATTTTCCATCACGAAAACATGCCTCTATAATTTTGACCCCTTTGAACCCCACTTTTATATAGTAAAACTGGGGTTCACAGGGGTAATAAACATTATTTTTCTTATTTCTTCTCTAAAATATACATTGTGGGTACTCGTTAGAACCGCCTCATCGAGGCGGTTCTAACATGTACCCACAATCTATATTTTGAGCAGAAATAAGAAAAACATCACAAGTTTTCATCTTAAAATTTTTGTTTTTTTAGGCGGTAAAGTTTACAGTGTATTTTTGTAATGCTCATATAAATTGTGGGTGTTTGTTAAAACTGCTTCATTGTTTGTAGCAGAAATAAGAAAATTAATACAATTTTGCATCCAAAAAAATGTCAATTTTAAAAACAGGAATTGTTTTATCAATGGATGACCTGCTACTGTCCATGTGACTATCACTGACCATGTACAAAATCCAATTCATTACGCAAACACGCCTATACAAATACATTGCCACCTTTATCGCCGAAAAAATGAAAATTTTATGATGAAAAATTGTGATATTTTTCTTATTTCTGCTCAAAATATAGATTATGGCACTCCTTAGAACCGCCTCATCGAGGCGGTTCTAACGAGTACCCACAATCTATATTTTAGAGCAGAATCGAGGCGGTTCTAACGAGTACCCACAATCTATATTTTAGAGCAGAAATAAGAAAAATAAGGTATACCCCCTGGAAACCCCAGTTTTATTATATAAAAGTGGGGTTCAAGGGGGTCAAAATTATATAGGCGTGTTTTCGTGATGACTGGTTATTTACAATACTGGAATTTTAAGTGTTAAACAAAACAATTTAACCTTTATCCTGCTGTTCACGACAACCCCTATTTTTGCAAACAGTGAAGATCCAGATCAGATGGCTTCTGAAGAAGCCATCTGATCAGGATCTACACTGTTTGACATTCAGTTCATTTTTAGGAATAAATAACATCAAGTAATCTGATTGGGTGAAAGTCAGAAATGAGTGTGGCTAAACTGAATATTCAGCAGGATAAGGGTTAAGCCTCAATTTAGGACTATTTTCCCAATCTCATTACACAAACACACCAATACAAATACATTGCCACCTTTATCGCCGAAAAAATGAAAATTTTATGATGAAAAATTGTGATATTTTTCTTATTTCTGCTCAAAATATAGATTATGGGCACTCGTTAGAACCGCCTCATCGAGGCGGTTCTAACGAGTACCCACAATCTATATTTTAGAGCAGAAATAAGGTATACCCCCCCCAAACCCCAGTTTTACTATATAAAAGTGGGGTTCAAGGGAGTCAAAATTATATAGGCATGTTTACGTGATGTTCACCAAGAAACAATCAACCCACTATTGATTCTGTGTATCAGGCTACAGCTAATCAAACCTATCAATATCAGTTAAAACAGATCATTTAATAAGGTAATCATAATAATTGATTTGCTGAAAAAAAATGTGAGTAGCTTTTTGCTAACATTTTTCCAGCAAAAATACCCGAGTATTTGATACTGAACTTGCTAGAATAATTAAAATTTTGACCACTAACAACCTTGTTTAAACCCCTGTCACACCAGGGCTGCGTTCTCACGGCGTCCAAGAAAAATGCAGAACGCAGAGGTGCGCGCAGTACGATCGCAAACATCGCTGTAGCAACGCAGTGGCGTCGCCAGTAGACGCGTTGGGATCGCATAGAACGCCAAGCGACGGCGCGCATTTTGAGCATGCTCAAAACAAACGCCGTCGCTCGGCGTTCTGATCAGAGCGCAGTGAGGTCGCCGTAAGGTTGCCATAGCAGCGCAGTAAGGTCTCCTACAACGCTACAGGGGCTCGGCAGGGGCGCACAGAGGTCTCCTACAACGCCATATAAGCTCCGCTTGTATAATTGATTAACTGATTGATTGATTTGATATTTAATGTCCCAGTCAACACTGTATAGGTCAATTTGGAGACGTTGCTTCCAATTTTGTGGGACTTTTACCCGACTTTGAGATGAAATGACATCTCAAGCCCTGTCGCCCAATGAAACCAATAGAGTTTACACGTATAAGCATGTTTACACCAATAGAGTTTACACGTATCTCGCACTCGCACCAACGGTTTACCAGTACTCGTGTGAGTTCGGTTTCTGCTCTGCGTGGAAGCATCATGCAGCCCATCTATTTCTTCCAGTCCGATGGGAGGGGGCCGCCCGCTTGTATAAACAGTGGCTAGAGTAGAGTTTGATTGTGTACTGTCCCGAAAAAACCTACTTCTGAGGTGACTCATTCCGGGTAAGGTAATGACGGTGGACTTGCTCCTGCTGGCGGTGACTGCGGTGGACTTGCTTCCGACGGCACAGGAGTACTGGTAAACCGCTAAGGGGATCTAAGCTTGCCCAGGCAAAGGGGCGCGAGTCGGACCATCCGTGCTTATTAACCCTATTAGTTTTATTGGGTGACAGAGATTGAGATGTCATTTCATCTCAATGTCGGGTTAAAGTCCCACAAAATTAGAAACAACGTCTCCAAAATGACATATAATGTGTTGATGGGACGTTAAACCTCAAATCAAACACAACTGTTCGACTGCTGAAGATGTCTGTTTACACTTTGAGAACGTCTTCAACATGTGAGCGCCGTAAAAGCGCAGTGCACGCATTGAGGGCGCCGTAAAAGCGCAGTGCACGCATTGTGAGCGCCGTAAAAGCGCAGAGGAGGCGCCGTGAGAGCGCATACAATCGCCATCAAGAACGCCGCAGGATCGCGATAGATCGCCATGTAAGCTCCGTAGCAACGTCTTGGTCGCTGTAGGGACGCCATGACAGGTCCATGTTCACAAAAATATGCCATATTTCTTGCGATCTCGCGGCGTTCTGAAAAATTAAACAACACCGTGCCATCGCAGTGAAAACGCGGCATAGTGTGACAGGGGCTTTAGCTAACAATGTTGGACCCGGAACATTGTTTTTTTGGACTTACACTACAGTTAACAAAGGCTTTGCTTCAAATCACTGATTTATAAGCCAGTCCTTACTTTACAATAAGCCCTGAGATAAAAATCTCCATCACATATAAATCTGGTTTGAGGAAATCTGTAACATTAGTGGTGAAATTAAGCTAAAATCTGATCATGTGTCAAATGGAGGGGAAAATTTATGGTGAGATTTTATTAGAAAAGCAGAATGTGGCTCTATTAGCCTCTGGGCTCATAAAATTCACTTTGATTTAAAACAATTTGACAAAGCTCCATAAACCCTGCCAATATGGGTTTCAAAGTTCAATTGGTAAACATCTAGCTAGATTTATGATAGAATTGAGTTTTTTTAACCCTTATCAACAAACCCTAATTTTGCAAACAGTGCAGATCCAGATTCAGAAGCCATCTGATCAGGATCCACACTATTTAAAGTGAACGGATGCATTGTATCAAGTCTTCTGATTGGTGGATAGTCAGAAGTGGGTGTGGCCAAATTAATTTAAACCGCATATAGGGTCTAAGCCTGCCCAGGTAAAGTGGTGCAAGTTGGACCATCCGTACATAATAATAATAATAATAATAATAATCGACCTTATTTATAGAGGGTAACACATTTAGTACTAGTACTAATCTTCCATGTGGCCCTCTTTTTCCTGGGTAGAAACCAGTACTAGGATAAACATATAAACCCATTTGGTTTGTTCTGGCAGTAGGGCTTGAGAAGTCATTTCATTTCAATGTCCGGTAAAAGTTCCACAAAATTGGAAGCCACATCTCCAAAATGACCTAAATAGTGCTGATGGGGATGTAAAACTTCAATTCAACCAAACAAAAACCTACCTGTGATTGCACATTTGACAAGCAAAACACTCTAGGTGGTATACATTACTTTTGGCCCGCATCACCATCTCAAATGCTGGAATCATTTTAGAACACGCTGAACAGTAACCTGTTGTACCGAACAACCTAGAAAATACAGAAAGATCATAGTGACATAACTACCTCAGCCCTCCAAAAAAGGGCACTTTGCATTATCAGACCTATCTTCTTCAAATGCCCATGTGTTACATACTCTAAATAGGCTAGATGCATGTTATCTTGTACTGAAGCTATCATGGTCTCCACTCATATCTCCAACCAGCAAAGGCTCAGGCAAGCCTGTGCTTAAGCACAGACTTTGTGTGTGTGTGTGTGTGGGGGGGGGGGGGGGGGGGGGGGTAGGATGGAGTGGTGTTACACCTCTAAAGGAAGGCAGCTCTTCCATCTTGCAGCAGTGTTTTATCCTCTGTCTACTCTTATTTTAACCCTTCTCTTGCTGAATATTCATCTAAGCCACACCCATTTCTGTCTGTCAACCAATCAAACTACTTGATGTAATTAATTGCTACAAATTCATAAACTGAATGCCAAACAGTGTAGAGCCTGATCAGATGGCTTCTTCAGAAACCATCTGATCTGGATCTACACTGTTTGCAAAGATAGGGGTTGTCGATAGAGGTTGGCCTACAGTTGGGCCAGGCCTGCTGTCAAGGGTGTAGGGGGAATGCTGTTATTTCTTCAGTTTCTACACTTCCAGTCATCCTGTCTTTCACTTTCATCTCCTCTATTGTCTCTACCATTCTCCAGAAGATGACAAGGGCTGATGTGTCGTTAAACACCAGTACAATCTGTGAATCAATTCTAAGAAAGATCATGTTAAAACATTTGGGCTGTGCCAAGTGAAAACCGGTTTTCAAGCATGCGTACCCGGCACAGTCTCCGATCAGCCTGCACATCTGTGTAGTCTGGTCAGTGTCTTCTCTGCTGTGTATTACTTAGATACCGGTTAAACCATTTTAAGCTTCTCCACACAGACAGGGAGGGTTGTGCTCATATAATGAGTGGGCAAGAGAGTCAATTTTGTCTTCACTGAGCCCAGATGTTAGAAGATTCCTTTTTGATGTCAGAAGCCTCCATGGTGTAGTGGTGTAACGCTACTCGCCTTGTAAACCAGGGGCTGCAGGATCGATCCCGGGCTTCTCTAGACTTTCGGATGAGTCTTTAAACCGAGGTCCCGTTTTCGTATGACCTTAGCTTTTGGTGGGACGTAAAACTCAAACACACACTCACACTCTCCTTTTTGATGTCACTGTCCCTGTAAACCCCCGTTATTTTTATATAAAAATGGGGTTTACAGGGGTGCTCATTACAGGGACATGTTATCGTAATATAAGAATCTTATATGGGTGTGAGGGGTGGATGGAAAAATCCGTCCCAAAGGTCACTGTCCGGCATCACAAGGCTTGCCGAGTGATGCCCGACAATGATCCCGAGGGACGGATTTTTCTATCCACCCCTCACCCCCATATAGGATTCTTTTTCTTGCACACCTTCCATTTTAATGCTGCAGTCACTTTGGTTACCGACGTCCGCAATATTGTGATGACATTACAAGAATGTTTAGTGACGTCACGTAACGTGCTGTGACGTCAACCTTAACGATGGCGCATACAAGGTCGTATTCAACCAATGCATTAATTTTGTCAAACACTCGATTATATTCCATTTTGGGTCGGAACACCAGGGTCAGAACATAAATTTCTATCCCAGGGTAAAATCACGGATTTCCTTGTCTAGTGTGCAAGAAATACTGATCCACACCCACCTGAGATAGTCCCTCCTACACAACAGTAGATTTGCCTTGGCAAACAGTGTAGACCCAACCTCTCCCAGCCGACAGTCACAACACGAACATTTGAGGCAGTCCTCGTGCCAGTACTGGTCGATTGCCTTCAGCAGAAATCTGTCGATGATGTTCTTCTTGCAGCCGGAACATTCCTGCTGCTTCGACATCTCATTTACCTCCTGGGATATCTGCATGTGATCTGAAAGTAGAAAAGACAAAGAAATTAACCTTTAAACCTTATCCTGCTGAATATTCAGTTTAGCCACACCCATTTCTGACTTTGAACCAATCAGATTTCTTGATGTAATTTATTCCTACAAATCAAAAAATTGAATGTCAAACAGTGTAGATCCTGATCAGATGGCTTCTTCAGAAGCCATCTGATCTGGATCTACACTGTTTGCAAACAAAAGGGTTGTCGTGAACAGCAAGATAAGAGCGAAGACCTTTATGATCTGCTTTGTTGCCTTCTGGTTACTTTAACCCTTTTTGTACCAAATGGAATCTTCCTCTGTATATATGATAGGAGTACATTTCAAAATTTAGGGATGTCAGGTTATGTTTTCTTCAAAATTTATTTGGGAAATGGCTGAGCTTTTTGCAAACAGTGTAGGTCCTGATCAGACGCCACATTCTGCGGCGTCTGATCTGGGCCTGCACTGTTTGCCAACTACCCGTTTTGGGGTTTCCGGTACTGAATGGGTTAAAAGGCACTGTTGCAAACTGTGTGGACCCAGATCAGGAGCAGTCTGATCAAGGTCCACACTGTTTGCCTGTATTTAACCCATTTTGTACCAAATGGAATTTGACTTGACTTGACAGATTTTGTAAGGTAACCGGGCGCTAAAAGCACATAGGGGCTACCCCCATCTCGCTAAATGGGATTAGTTTTTGAACTGCTCTTCCCAGGGCCTCCAATGTGCTGGCACTTGTCAATTCGACAGGTGTCAGCTGACCAATGGGAATATACTGAACTCTTAATCGGAGGAAGGCACAAATCGCACCCAAGGTACAGCGTTTGTCCTAAGAAACACAGTTCTATAGCGATTTTAGAATTTTGAGTGCAGGAATCAGACCAAAGACGGGCTCTAGTATGTGATGACGTGTTGCCAATTTCGACTGCCAAATGTGTCAGAGCACAGCCCTGTTTTCGAATGTCTGGCCGAGGAAAAAAGCTAACATACATTATCAGTTCTGGCTTCCATTATTCTCTGCCTCCACCCCTGACATGGCAAAGAAAACGCCTTCGGTCACGATGCTTGTTAAAGGGTGATAACGCATGAAATTTTTGAATTTTGAACAGGCATCTAAAGTGAGCCAGGATGGGTGACTAATAGACCAGCCAATTCCGGCTATTGCAAAACGTCCTAGTACCCGTGCTCTCATCACGGAGACCTGCCTATGCAAGTGGGGTTCAAAATTGGACAGGTGTGTCTTCGTGATGTGTTTGGAGGTATGTGTTTGTTTGGGAAAGGCAGTGATGAGGCTAATCAGCCGTTTTGCAATCCCGCTAATTTTTATTTTTGAATGGTCTTCCAAAAGGCATTTTTAAGGGACTTCCTATTTCCAAATACCTAGCAAATGGTGGATATTGCCGTTGCCCCGCCTATAAAGATATTTAGCGTGTGACCTGTCCCCGTTTGTATGCTCTGTTCTGGCAGTATTTATGCCTTCGCTTTGCCTACTTCAGGGGACTTCATTCTGTTGGTACCTAGGGGGAGCCCAGTACGGGCTTTCTCCCAGGTACCCTCAGGATGTTGTCCTGACGGGCTCCGTCGAGCCTCCTCGCGTTCCTGAAATAGAAAAGTCGGATTAGTGCTTTTGGACCCCATGTGTGCGCTCGGATCAGTGTAGTTGTGTCCAGTTTCTTGTCCCCCGGGGTCCCACCTGTACCTGTAATACAAACAAAAGTCGTTAGTGCATATTGTGCTTGTGCTAATATGACCCCGCCATCCGTCACATATTTTGGCTTCCCATTCTGTGCACAGGGCGGGCCGGGCTTGTGAGGGGGGTCCCCCCACAAAGGCACGGTCCGGCTCTTAGGGTAACTTGTTCAAAACCAAGTTAACGGGTGGCGCGGTTATTGTGAAGAATTACCTTCCCATGGGGGCTGCCTGTCCTGCCGCGGCATGTTACCTCATCGGAACACTCATAAGTGCAAAGCACATGAGCCGCAACCACAGTGTCCCGAATCGGCTTGTCGCCGCAGGTTCAAGCATGTCCGTGGGAGTTTTCGGGCTATGGGATTTTCTTATGATGCACCCTTGCCCGTGGTCTGTTATGATGTTGAAGGTATGGGAGGGTCATTGGTTTGTCCTTTGATGGGGGTAGCCTCGGCGGGGCACCCATAAGTGCAAAGCAAATGAGCCGCAACCACAGTGTCTCGCTTTGACGCCCCCGTCTCAGGTCCAAGTGCAGATTGACGGTAGGTCATGGTTGCCTAAGCGCGGTGTGTGGGTAACAAAAGCTGTTTTTCTTATATTACTTCCCAGTAATTTGTGTCTTTAAGGAATTTCTTAACCACCTCGGCTATGGCCGAGCAGTGTTTTTCGGGGGGAGCGAGGAGATCTTGTAGGTGTACCGATTCATATCCTAATTTGAACATTTCAGATTTTATCTCTTCTCGTGCATGGGCGTTTGTTACACATTCAAACAAGATGTGTTGTGTTGTTTCTAGTTCATAGTTATCGCATTTTCTGCATAGACCCGTTGTGTTTCCTAGTTGAGTGAGGTTGGCATTTAGGCCGTTATGGTTAAATCTCAAACGGGAAATTACCACGTCTAATTTTCTGTTGTTGCTAAATTGGTGGGCAGATTTACCTACTGTGGGCTGGAGGAGTTGGTAATGCCTCCCGGTGTTGGTTGGGTTTCTATCCCATAGAGCTTGCCATTTTCTCGTTATGGCGGTGTCTATGATTGTATAGATCTCCCGTTTTGAAGGGAGAGTATTATCTTTAATACCTATATCTAGTGCTAATCTGGCTGTTTCGTCGGCCGCCTCATTACCGGGGATGCCGACGTGGGATGGGATCCAGTCGATTTCAATGTCTTGCCCTTCTCTTTTGGCCTTATCTAGTTTAGACAGGATTGAGTCAATTTGGTCAGGTCGTGTTTTGGATTTTCCTGACTGTAGGGCCTGGATAGCGCTAAGGCTGTCCGTGAGTACTGTGGCTTTGGGTGTCTTAACTGTGATGGCCCAGGAGATGGCCCAGTGAATGGCAATCAGTTCAGTTGTGAATACTGAGAGGTGTTGGTTTGTTTTAATCGGTACGTGAAGATTTCTCTCTGGGACAACAAATGCGGCGCCGGTTTTTCCTGTTGTGGGGTCCTTACTGCCATCTGTGTAGATTAGAGTTTTCCCAGCATGGCTGGTGCGAACATAAGAGAGGCTTTTATTTTTCATGTATTCATTTGTATTTTCTTCTTTCCTCCCCAGGACCTGATGGAGGTAACAGGAGGGTGTGTTGTGTTTGAGATCCCATTTGGATCTGTACTTGGGTGCCTGGATCTTATCGGGTATGTTGTGCTCTTTCAGGAGGGCACGGACTTTCTTACAATATGGGTTGTAGTTCTTGGCTCTCCTACATGAATAGCAACCATGATCTGTTAATAGATCATTCACTGGGAGGGATTTGCCAAGTGGGGAGGATCTAGCCCAGTATTTTAGTATGAGTTCTTCTCTTCGTAGATGTAGTGGTTTAAGTCCACATTCTACCTCTAGTGCGTTGATTGGGGTAGATCGGTATGCTCTTGTTGCTATCCTGAGGGCGTGGTTTTGAATGATATTCAGAGTTTTAAGGATATTCTCTGACGCAGAGTTGTAAGCCTGGGCTCCATAATCTAGCTTACTAAGAATAAGGGCTTTGTATAGGATCAGGAGTGTCTTTTTATCAGCTCCAAAGGTGGTACCTGACACTACTCGTAGTAGGTTCAGGTCTTTTTCACATCTTTCTTTGAGATCTTTAATGTGATCTCTCCAAGTCAGATGTTTGTCGAGGATCATGCCCAGAAATTTGATATTCTGGGCCCATTCTATTTCCCTACCAAAGAGGTATAGTTTGTTTTGAGTGGTCTTCAGATTTCGTCGTTTGCTGAATATGATTGCTTTAGTCTTTAGGTTTGATACTTTGAATCCCCATCTTAGTGCCCAGGTTTCGATTTCTCTTAGAACTGATTGTAGGTCTTTGACCGCCAGTTCTAGAGTAGAGCGTTTCCCCCACACCGCGCTATCATCGGCAAACTGTGACAGGCCTATATTATTATGTGGTTTCAGGGCCTCGTGAAGGGTGTTAACAATTACGTTAAAGAGTATGGGACTTAGTACTGAGCCTTGGGGGCAGCCGTTTTCCAGGATTAGTTCCTCTGAGGTATTGTCCCCAACTCGGGTTTGAATTTTTCTATCCTTGAGAAAGCTATGGATCCACTTTAGCATGTTTCCGCTTATTCCGTATTCCTTAAGTTTGGTTATGGTGCCGGTTGACCACATGAGGTCAAAGGCCTTTTCAAGATCGAGGGCTACCGCTACTAGGATTTTTTGTTCCATGAAAGCCATGTTTATTTCTGATTCCAGTCGGACAAGTTGATCAGTTGTGGATCTGTTAGGCCTGAAGCCTGATTGGTTGTCTGAGATGATATTATTAGCTTCTAGATAGTTGGAGAGGCGTTTGGCGATCATGGTTTCCATAGTTTTACATGTGCATGAGGTGAGGGAGATGGGTCGATATGATTGTGGATCCAGCTTATGCTTGAGTGGTTTTTTTATTGGGATTGTTGTGGCTAGTTTCCATTGTGTGGGGACTTCTCCTCTACGCCAGGAAGTGTTTATGAGGTCTAAGAGTTTTTGTTTGCTATCTGGTGGGAGCTGTTTCAGCATTTCATAATGAATTTTGTCCGCTCCCGGAGCTGTGCTGCGTTTACTCTGCAGAGCCTCATTAAGTTCAAATAGGGTGAAGTCGCAGTTCAGGTTACTGCTTCTTCGGTCATCGTTGAAGAGGTCAGGGAGAGATTGGTTGAAGGTTCTCTCCTCGGTCTCTTTTATTGTTTGGAAGGCAGGATCTTGGTTGGAGGTTTTCGACATATTATGGTAGTGGTTGGCAAGGGCGTCTGCTTTCTCTCTATCATTAGTTATGGTCTGGCCGTTAATTTTGAGACAGTTTATCTTTTCAGTAGGTTTACCCCTAAATTTATTAAAAGTAGACCACATTTTCTTACTAGTGGTCTTATGGTTAAGTTTGTTGACTATTTCTTGCCACCCTTGTTTTTGTGCTATTTGTAGGGTGGTTCTAGCGTGTGCCTTAGTTTTATTGTAGTTATTCTTAAGCTCGGAAGTTCTATTTTTCAAGTATTTCTTCCTCGCTTGCTCGCGTTGATTTATGGCTTTCCTACAATCTTGATTCCACCAGGGTGGGAGTAGTTTTTTATGTTTAACTGAGGTCGTTGGAATTGTACTGTCACAGATCTCTTTTAGTGTGGACGTAAACTGGTTGGCAATTTCGTCTATGTTTTGGTTGTCACTAATTTCTAATTTTTGTGAGCAGAGATTTTTAAAGAGATCCCAGTCGGCCTTGTTTAGGTTCCATTTTTGGGAAACGGCTGCTCCCGTGGTGTTGTATTTGGCATTATATTTGGACAAAATGGGGAGATGGTCACTACCACAGGAATTGTCAAGGGTATACCATTCTGAGTGGGCTGAGAGGTTTGGGGTGGCTATGGTGATGTCAGGTGAAGATTCAGTTTCTGCCATGGTTGGTGCCCCATCATTGAGGATGGTAGCCCCGTATTCAAGTAATAACTCTGATAGTGCCTTCCCCCTTGGGTTCTGCTTTGGGCTCCATAGCGTGTCATGGGCGTTAAAGTCACCTACAAGTATGTAGCTTTGGTGAGGGATATGGTCGAAAAGTTTTCTTAGTCTATCTAGTTCTTTTGTTGCGTTTTTATTGCTGGGCGGGTCGTAACAATTTATCAAGGCTACTTTACAGTTTTTCAGATGGATGGTGACAGCGCACGATTCAAAAGTGGGGTCATTGATATTTAGGTCTAGCTTTTCGAATGGGATGTTATCTTTCATATAAATGGCTACGCCACCTCCTCCTTTTTCCTGTCTGTTGGAGATGGCGGCAAGTTTGAATGTCGGTATCGTAGGGGTTCTTTTATTATCTTTGAACCAGGTTTCTTGTAGGCATATAGCGTGGGGGGATATTGTTTTTTCATCTAGAAAGGCTCTAAGTTGATGTAAATTGACAGCGCTACGGGAGTTCCACTGCAGAACGTCAAGTCGGGAGGCTGGTGGAGGGGGTGGTTTTGCAGTGGAGTCCGCCATAATATATCCTTATAGGGTCGGGTGGGTGGGGGTCAGAATGTCTATGGGCTTGGGGTCGGGTTTGTTGGGTTGGGTGTTGAGGTATCCATGGAAGTTGGGTTGTCTGCTCTTAGTGCTGCTATACGCCTGTTGGTGGCATTTGTATGGCAGTGCGTTTTTTGTCTAGCCGGGGTGTCTGTTATGTTTGTACTCGGGTGTGGGTTTATGTGGGTGTGGGTTCTGACGATATTTCCCACTGCTTTCGCTTTGTCTTTTGGGGCTAGGGTCAATTTATCCAATTTCATCACCTCAACGAGGATGGTGATGAGTTGTTCTGTTGTAACATACGTTTGGTTATGGCTGGGTGTATGGCTAGGGTTAGGATTAGGGTTAGGTATGGGATAATTTGGTACTGATGGGCTGGCTATGGGCTGTGTCTGCATCTGGGTTATAGTGGGAGATGTTTGGGTGGGGTTATGAGTGGGGGCATCGTCTAATGGGTGTGCAACATGAACGACGGACTCCTGTATACGCCTAATGTTCCATTCCTCCCTGGTTATTCTGTTAAGGGTATCTACCTTCCTTTTGTATGTGAGGAAGGTAGGGCACTGGGGGTGAGCTGCACCGTGTGGCCCCCCGCAGTTTGGGCATTTCCTGTATCTATAGTTGACTTGGCATTGGTGATGGGAGTGCCACATGCTACAGTGGGGGCAGACTTTTATTTTGTTTGGGCACTTCCCCGCGGAATGACCATGAGACTGGCAGGAGTTGCACCGTATGTACGGTACCCTGCACGGTTGGATTAAGTAGGTCCTATCAGCTGTTTTAATAATGCTGGGCGCGACCTTTTCTTGAAAGGTCACTTTCACTACCCGGGTTGGTTTTTTGTTTCTTGTGAGCACACGTTTTGTTTTTATTATGTTGTGCCCACTTGTGTTGAGTTTGACCTTCAGCTCTTGTAGGTCAGTGGCTATGGGGACATTTTCGATGACGCCTGTGCTTTTGAGAATGCCAGTGCCGGTATTGGAGTTTATTGGAGGGTCGGGTCTTTGGGTCTTTGGACCCCTTTTTCTGCCAACTGGGGGGCTGCTTGACAGCTGAGCTTTTGGCTCGAAGGACAACCTGTGGTTGGCTGTGTAATGTTTTGCTTTATGGCTGGCCTGGCTTGTTATTTTGAAGGTGATCCCGGGGTTACCTTCTGGTCCAAGGGTGTATTTGATATTGTCGTATTTAAGAAAGGCTGTGAAGTCCCTGATAGTTTCTTTCCTTTCTGACTTTGATATGGGTCCCCCGACCTTTGTAATGGTGACGTAGGTGAGGGATGGGGATAGTGGTGGGGATCGGGGTGGGCTTGGGGAGGGTGTAGTGTTTGGGCTTCCATTGGATCCATGGCAGCTCATGTTGTTGACTGCCATATTGACTACATTCTGCAAGGAGCGATCAAAGGAATCGTCCATTTCATTGGGGTTGATGGGGGAGATGCCTACGTTGGCTCGTTTGGGCTGGTCGTCTGGGGAGAGGGGGGATCTGTCGACCTGTTTCCTCTTTTTAAGAGTTAAAGGGGTAGCCGGGTTTTGAGTTGAATTGGACTGTAGGCTGACTGTGGGGCTGGTTTTAGGGGTATAAAATTTGGGGGATTTGGCGGTGGTGTGGGTTATGCTAATCCCCCCCATTATGATAGGCCCAGCCGCCGTGACCCCAGTTGGTCTAGTGGCGGTTGCTTTTCTTCTTTGGGGCTTAGGAGTGCTTGAGCTGGTATTTGGGCTGGCTGGGCTTGGGGTCTCTTGAGAGGGTAACTGCGCCATAGTCCTTATGGTCTGAGGGCTCTTGCCTTGTGGGTGGGACTGGTGGGATTCTGTCATGACAGGGGATGTTAGACCGGAAGCGACCTCGGCATAGGTCCGCGGTCTTCTATCCTGGGAGGGAGTGGGGGAAAGTGACCCAGAGGTTTCGGATCCCGACAAGATTGAAGTCCCGGGACTTGAGATGCTGGTATTGGGAGTTTCCACCATGATGGTCAGGTCCCCTTCTCCCCGACCCGATGAGCTGTCCCTAGAGTTTGGGGAGCATGGAGATACAGGTAATGGGGTGTTGATCATGGTATTGATCATGTTCTCCAAGGTTTGGGATGAGTTGCTAATGTTCATACTCATGTTTACCTTTAATAAAATAAAATAACTTCCAAAAATGTGATATAGGAGTATAAAAACAAACAGTGTATGATAGTTGGTAAGAATAAGGGCACTAACCTCTATGTTATCTGTAATAAACAAATATAATTATCCAATATCCCAGTATTACAATCACACAATAGCACAATAGCACAAACACAAATGTTATCTGTAATAAACAAATATAATTATCCAATATTGCAGTGACACAATAGCACAAACACAATTAAAACACAATTAAAACACAATTAAAATCCTCTGTAATCCGCCTGGAAAATCTGCAAGAGAAAGATATTCACTCGTCAGTAGCTGAAAAGAGAAATGGAATCTTCCTCCTAATAGTATAAAGCAGGTGTACATTTCAAAATTTAAGGGTGTCAGGTTTGGTTATGATGTCTTTAAAAAATTTGGCAAATGGCTGAACTTTTTGCAAAAAGTACTTGCTGGCCCTGACTGATCTTGACCTCCACTGTTTGCCAATTACGTTTTTTTTTTTTTTTTTTTTTTGTTTTTTTTTGGTTTTTTTTTGTATGTGTGGGGGGTGGGGGGGGTACAAAATTGGCTAAAAAGTTTGCAGGCATCTCTTTAACCAATTGTATACGAGTGGACTCTTCCATTGCTATATGTTGGACAAGGCCATTTGTCATAAAAGAGGTGTCAGGCCTATTTTTCGTTTTTATTCTATTTTTGATGGAAAATTCTGTTAGCAAATAGTGCAAGTCCTGATCAGACGACGTATTCTGCCCGAAATCTTAATTGTTTATATGCCATATTACCCGCCTAAAAGTATGCATAGCTCGGGAATAAGAATGAATAATGAGGATAAGTTAAGGATATTTTGTGTGTCACCCCAATGAGGCGATTCTAACAAGTACCCACAACATACCTTTCTAACAAGATATCCCTTAATCATCCTCAATATGCCTCCTTAACCCATTGTATACTGCTAAACCCTTCCATTGCTATGTGTTGGACAAGTCCATTTGTCATATATGGGGTGGTAGGCCTATTTTTTTTTGTTTTTATTGTATTTTTGAAGGAAAATTATGTTTGCAAATAGTGCATGCCCTGATCAGACGCTGCATTCTGCGGCATCCGAGCTGGGCCTGCAATGTTTGCCAATGTACCCCTTTAGAAGATTCCCCACATACAACGGGTTAACTGGAGATATTATAGTATGGACTAAAAAAATATTTGATATTGACTCATCAGCTATAGATATAAATTAAATACTTAATCCTTATCCTGCTGAATAATTAAGTTAGCCACGCCCATTTCTGTCTTTGAACCAACGCCCATTTCTGTCTTTGAACCAATCAGATTACTTGATGTAATTCATTCCAACAAATTCACAAAGTGAATGTCAAACAGTGTAGATCCTGATCAGATGGCTTCTTCAGAATCTGGATCTACACTGTTTGCAAAGGTAGGGTTTGTCGTGAATGGCAGGGTGAGGGTTAAACACATCAATTGCTGAAGAAATTCCTAGAGCAGAAGACAATCTGATATACTATGAAAATGTCATCTGCTAGTCTTGATTAACGTCTAAGGGTTAAGCGTTAAGTTTCTCACCCTGTATATATTATGTCATATACAGTTACCCGCACTGACATCTGATATCAGAGAACATATTACACTATATTGCCAAATTACTAAAACTTAATACACTATCGCTTCTAGATCACTTCTTCACTTTTCGTTCAGATTTATCCTTGCAAATGACAGTTAATCTTTTAACTTCTATCTAGAAAACGTCGGCAAAGACTGATGATTTGATACCAACAAGATTTTCCTGGTATTAAGACGCAGTGCTTCGAAATAAGTTAATTCAAGCATTATGTGTAATTTCGGCAATAGCGGTGCTTTCAAACAATTTAGTGGTAAAAAGAGAAAATTGCTTTTTCTCGATGCAATCAAGATTATACCAAGTGTGGACATCCCTTGTGAATTATTGCCAAGCTATTTTTCATCCGTTTACATATAAATGGAAAGTGTCTATTCCGAAATTATTATCGAAGACAATTATAAGTGATGTAGCGGACTTTGTTGATATTTAAGATGAGAAAACTGTTGACATAAGGTTTCTCTATTATTTTAGTGGGGTTTTCTGTATGGCATTATGGGATTGAAATGTCAAAGCTATTGTTTTAGTCCAGCTATAGCCTTGGTCCTAGTCTTAGTCCACTCAATCAACCTATATAGTTAAACCCATTGTATACAAGTGGACTCTTCCATTGCTATATGTTAGACAAGTCCATTTGTCATATAAGTCCATTTGTCATATAAGGGGTGGCATGCCTATTTTTTCATTTTTATTCTATTTTTGACAGAAAATTTTATTAGCAAATAGTCAAACATGGATGCTTGCATTAAACTTGCCACATTCCTAGATGCAAGCTAAATTAATGAAGCTCTTAAAGTTCTTGAGAAATGGACTTGAAAATTAGGGTGAATGCTAGGGTTGATGCAATAGTTCACAAAGTCAGTGAACCATGAAATATAGGTCAAGGTCAAATGTGGCGCGCCGGATGCTTGCATTATAATCATTATCTGTAGATACAATGTTGTACCAAGTATCATTAAAGAAACTCTTACAGTTCTAGAGAAATGTACTTGACCATTAGGTTGAATACTTTATAAAGTCAGTGAACCAAGAAATGTAGGTCAATGTCAAACATGGATTCTAGCATAAAATTTGTCATTCCTTGATGCAAGCTTGTACCATGACACTACGTAGTTCTTGAAAATGGACTTGAATATTAAGGTCATCACTTGGGTTGACACAAGGGATCATAAAGTCAAACAAGAATTCTGTCGAAGGCTAAATCGCGCCTGTCGGGGCACCAAGTCACTGAATCATGAAATCTAGACCAAGGTCAAACATTGATGCTTGCATAAAGTTGACATTCCTAGATGCAAGCTTGTACCAAGTATCATTAATGAAGCTCTTATAGTTCTTACCATTAGAGTGAATGCTAGGGTGGTCGCAATATTTTACGTAGTCAGTGAACCATCAATTTAGGTCAAGGTCAAATATGGATGCTTGCATTTAAGTTGCCATCCCCAGATACAAGTTTGTACCAAGTATCATTAATGAAGCTCTTATAATTATTGAGAAATAAACTTAAACATTAGGGTTAAAAGCTAGGGTGGTCACAAATGTTGACCCCTTGACAAATGGATGGATGGATGAATGGACAAACGGACAGAAAACCGGACGCCTATATCGTGCCATGCTAACAGTAGGTGCAACAAAAAGGTCAAGGTCAAATATGGATGACTGCATTAAAGTTGCCAGCTCTAGATGTAGGCTTGGGCCAAATATCATTAATGAAGCTCTCACAGTTGAGAAATGAACTTGAATATTACGGTGAATGCTAGGCTTGACAAAATAGTTTATAAAATAATGAATTTAAGCCTGAATTGCAGGCCAGGATCCATATTCACAGATACAAGTTTGTACCAAGTATCATTAATGAAGCTCTTATAGTTATTGAGAAATGAACTTGACCATAAGGGTAAATGCCAGGGTGAATGCAAAGGTTGACAGCTTGACAACGGATGCACGGACAGACAAATGGATGCAAGGGCAAAAGGATGGATGAATGGGTGAAAAATCAGACTCCTGATCTTTGTTTTACTTCTACTTTCCTATATTAAACCTGTCTTAGAGCAGGTGCGACAAAAAAGCTCAGTTAAAAGCATACATGTGATAGCTTTTTTAACAGTATGAGGGAGATTTGCTATTGTTGTGGAGATTCTTAACAAGTGTAAAGGATTATATGGGGAAATTCTCTATTCAGATGAGGAAGACCCCAAAATTTTGGCATAATTTGGCCAAAAATTAGCGTCAACCCTCCTCATGATGGACGTATCACATATATGTAAAAGTTATCTTTGAATTAATCCTCTTTCTCCTCCTTATCTGGAGTTGTCTCGAAAAAAATCAAGAAAATAATTATCGCCCAGAACTAGAGAAGAATATATTGTTAATTTTCTATCCGAACTTTCCAATTTCCTTCGTAATTGCCCCAGCTATTCTTTTTGGCAATTTGATGCAATGCATTATAATTGACTTGTTAATTTAGAAACACCAGCTGCGGAAGCTATTAGAAGTTTGGATCATTATTATTAACAAGATACAAAATATAACAAGTTTTAAGGTGATTGGGTATGTTGGAAAGGGAGGTAAGTTTTGTATCACATTACAATTAACACCGGCCCCTTCCCATGGGGGCTTGATGAAATAGATGAGCTGCATGATGCTTCAGCAGAGCTGAAACCAACTGCACACGAGTACTGGAAAATCACTTAGAGGATCTGAGGCTGCCCTGACAAAGCGGTGCGAGTCGGACCATCCATGCTTATAAACCCTCCTCGTTTCATTGGGTGAAAGGGCTCGAGATGTCATTTCATCTCAATGTCGGGTAAAAGTCCAACAAAATTGGAAGCAATGTATCCAAAATGACCTATACAGTGTTGACGGGGACGTTAAACCTGAAATCAAACAAACAAACAATTAACACACCCGTGTGCTAAAATGGCATCCATCTTATTTCTAGAACACACATTTTTCAGATAATGTTGAATATTTTTCTAATTTCTAGTCCAAATGTAGATTGTGAGTGCTTGTTAGAACCGCCTCAATGAGGCGGTTCTAACAAGTATTCAAAATCTATGCTTTTTTTTAGCAAAAATACGGAAAATAATGACTATCCTTTTTCTGTATAGAAGGGTCTTCATTCAGGGACTTGTTAACCTAATGAACAGATTGGACTCCACTTTAACCCTTTTTGTACCAAATTGTATATAGCAGGAGTCCATTCCAAAATTTAGGGGTGACAGGTTGTTTTTTCATAAAAATTTATTTGGAAAATGACTGAACTTTTAGCAAACAGTGGAGGCCCTGATCAGACGTCGCGTTCTGCGGCGTCTGATCTGGGCCAGCACTGTTTGCCAATTACCCGTTCTGGGGCTTCCGTTACAAAATGGGTTAAAATATATAGCTTACCTGGTCTGCAGGGCCAAGCTCAAAGAGATACAATCCTATGGTCAAAAATTAATTGTCAATTGATAAACTATATGAAGCTAACTTCAAGAAAAACACCATCTAGCTTCAGGTCCTTCTATTCATATCCTTGTTGAATTTCCAAATTATTTTTGACATTTATTGCATATATAATCCACCATATATCTTATCCACAAATTGATGCTTGCAATTATCCTATGAGCAGCGGCCATAAAGGGACTATATTCAGATGACTTACTAGATTTTGTAACATATTCATACTCCAGAGAGACAAAGCGGGCAAAATATGATACCACACCATATGACATTTACGCTAATTGAATCTGACCAGGAGGAGACTGCATCTAAAATATCAAAAATGGTGTAAATTATCGTATATCATATATACACTATTGTCCATTATGCAGATTACAATATATACGAGTTATGCAAATTTTTGACCACAAGAGACTACCAGCTTCATGATTGTTTTAACTCTTAACACACAAATAAGAGACATTTTTCAATTTTGATTTTATTATTTTCACCCCAAGAAAAGAAAAGGGCTCAGCATTTCTTAGTGAGCTTTATTGGGACAGACGGACCAAAGGAAACAGAGACCCAGATCAGACTGCTCCTTATCAGACTGACAAGTGCCCCCCCCCTTCCCCGGGACAGACGGGCCAAAGGAAACAGAGACCCAGATCAGACTGCTCTTTATGAGCTATGATTTAACTTGCTGACCTACTTTTTGACCCGACATGACCCATATTCGAACTTGACCAAGATATTGTCAGGATGATCATTCTGAGCAAGTTTCAGGATGATTCGACCAAAGCTGTGGCCTCTAGAGTATTAACAAGGTTTTTCTATGATTTGACCTACTGACCTTGTTTTTGACCTGACATGACCCATATTCGAACTTGACCCAGATATCGTCAAGACAAACATTCTGGTAAAGTTTCATGAAGATTGAAGCAAAATTGTGGTCTTTAGAGTCTTAACAAGGTAAATAATGATGACGCACACCGCACGACACATGCCGAACGACGCACGTATCACGGACGAAAGGTGATCACAAAAGCTCACCTTGAGCTTTGCTCAGGTGAGCTAAAAACTACCCCAAATTATACCTAAATATTTGTTTTCTGGAGGTATGGGGAAAATTTCCTGGGGCCTTAAATTTTGTACCAAATGGAATACTCCTCTTTATACATAGCAGGAGCTGAGTTGAGCATGAAAAATATTTTAGAACCAGTCCTCTAGGCCTGGAGTGTCGCTTGTGCAAACTTCAATGGCCCGAACATAGACGACTTGTTTACCATAGTTTTTTTCGAATTGGAAATCCCAAAACACGTCGTCTGATCAGGGCCTACACTGTTTGTTGGAAGTTCAGCCCTTTTTCAAATAAATTTTGAAGAAAACACAACCTAACACCCTAAATTTTGTTATGCTTATAACTAATAAAATACAAACAAGTCAGACAATTTTTCTGCTCAGATCAGCTATCCTGCTCATAAATTTTAAAAATGCCAACATTTGTTGGCATTTTAAAATTTATGAGCAGGATAAATATGAAGTAGGTCAAAGGTCAAGGTCACAAGTCAAATTTGTTTGCATGCATGTGAAGCTCTTGTCACAAGGAACCTTCATGCCAAATATGAATACTCTACCTCCAACAGTTCAAAAGTTATGACCAACGTTAAAGTTGTCCACGTACAAACCAACAAACAAACAAACAGATGGGGCAAAAACAATATGACCCCGCTATTGCTACAGGGGACAAAAAAGTTTTAGAACCTCTGGGGATTTACTTCTGTCACTGACAGTGAGCCTAGTTGGAAACTGACTAATCCTTCTGAATTCAAAGACAAAGGTTCACCAATCAGACTTGACATCATTAAATCAAATCAATAAACATTGCATGATACAAAGCAATTTATTCAATATAAATCATAAGAAGTTTATCATTACTAGTTTCGCAATCACAGACATTCGCAACAGACTTTAGCATTTCTGACGTACTTTGTTATAAATCCTCGCAATAACTGTCACGGTGTTCTGTGATGCTCAACAATAAAGAAAATTTGCAAAACACAGCTGAATATTAAACAGAGTTAGTGCCACAGAGAACAAGGAGACTGGTAATTTGTTGCACCTTTGTATACAGTTTCAACAAAAATTTGCCAAATTGTATAAGCATTGTGCAATTCAAAAGGAAAATAAAATATTATTCAGAGTATGACAAAACCAACAACAAGACCCTCCTTAGATCCAAATGCATGTTAACCCTTTTTGTACCAAATGGAATCTTCCAGGAATCCATTTCAAAATTTAGGGGTGTCAGGTTGTGTTGTCTTCAAAAACTATTTGGAAATTGGCTGAAGGGTTTTGCAAACAGTGTAGCCCCTGATCAGACGCTGCATTCTGCGGCGTCTGATCTGGGCCTGCACCGTTTGCCAAGGTACCCGTTTTGGGGTTTCTGGTACTAAATGGGTTAAAATGGACAATGCTATAAAGACATTAAGTGTACCAAAAACTAAGGCAGGCAACCATCAAACTCTTGAAACCTCAAAAGACACACGTTTGATTTGAGGGTTTAACATCCCCCTCAACACTATATAGGTCATTTTGGAGACATGGCTTCTAATTTTCTGGGACTTATATACCCAACACTGAGATAAAATGAAATCCCAAGCCTGCCACCCAATGAAACCAATAGGGTGTATATTCAAACAAATTCTAGTTTGGTCAGTCTGTCTTTTTTAGATTCTAAAAGTTAAACAATAGATTAAACCACAACAGTCTCTTTGTCCACCCCTAATATTTGTGAGTCACAACACAGTTACAGTCAAATTCCAATATTACATATAAGACCAACTAAAATTAAGACAAATTCTTGCTTTAAAAACATAATTATTTTAAAGTTTCAAGTTTTCTTTCTTTGTATATACATATTTTTGATGCCACTTGCCCTCTAGAATGAGACCACTTTTGGGTCTGTTCAAAAGTGGTCTTTAAGACCACTTTTGAGCAGTCCCAAAAATGGTCTTAATATAGAAAATTTACTGTGATATATTATACTCAGATATTTTCTTGAACAAACACATTAACAGTTGAAGTATTTGCCCTTCTAGTGATGTTATGTTCACAAATCACAAAGAGTTACTTCCCATTATTTGAGCACATTTATTTCAAAATAAAAACAATCTCAGCACAAAAAACTACTTCAAAGCATGTACCTGTTCATATCACAAAAAAAGTTACTTCCCACTATTTGACCACATTTATTTTAAAACCAAAACAATCTCAGTACAAAAAAAAAGGTGCGAGGCGGACCGTCCATGCTAATAAACCCTATTGGTTTCATTGGGCGACAGGGCTTGAGATGTCATTTCATCTCAGTGTCGGGTAAAAGTCCCACAAAATTGGAAGCAACGTCTCCAAAATGACCTTTACAGTGTTGACGGGGACGGTAAACCTCAAATCAAACAAACAAATCAGTACAAAAAAGTACTTCAAAGCATGTACCTGTTCATTATCACAAAAAAAAGTTTTGGTATGCTCATAATCATAATCCCAATTACTGGTAGCCTCTTCCTGACCTGATCAAAGATCAAAAAGAAAAGAACAAAACTAGAATACCAAATATGTCTTTCAAAGAATAATTTACAAGAACACAAATTTTAGTAACTATGGCAATTACGGTGGCAAAATGAACATATGAGCCACATCTTGAAAGAACAAATTCCTAGATCATATTATAGGAACCGTAACGACCCTCACAAGACTACAAAGGTCACAGGAGAACAACAAAGGATCAGCAGTCTTGTCTGATCCTTGGCTGTTCTCATACATGAAAAATCCACTTAAAACAAGCATCTCTTGATGAGGAAGATTGCTAAATTGCATGCCTCTTGACTGATTGGTCCTTATGCACAGGACACGGCTCAGAGTAATATGGGTTCATTATAAGAATAATGATGGGGAGGGAAACCAATTAATGAGTAGACTAAAACATAACTGGACTAATCAGGAGTCTTGTTAGGGCTAAAGAATGGCAGTATACTAGGTATGGAGGAACAGAAAGGCCAGCGAAACCAGCCATTGCAGACCAGGAGAGGAAGACGTGTTGATTTGGGTTCCATTTGTATGGGCAATGACATTGGATAAAGCCTGTTTGAAGCACTTTATCTCCGTAACAAATGGATGGATTGTGACCAAATTTGCATGGTTACATCACTAGGATGAGGAGAAAACAGTCATCAGATTCTGAAGCCTTTACCTCATTTTCAAGGTCACATGTTCCCGAACACTATCAATTTTTGGCTTAAAAAAGTCTTTGTCTGCATCGGGTTGATTGTTGGTCAATCTACCCAAAGTTACTGAGCATAGAAGCTATACGCAGTGCTGACGTCCACATGACCATCTCTGATTTGTAGGAAACCCAGGTAACAGTTATTTATAGAAACTAGCCATGCAAATTCATATCACTGTGAAGTCAGTGTGTTCCATATTAAGAGGGTTATCGATAGAATCTCGACTGGGAATGGTAAACATTGTAGACCTAGATCAGATGCCACAGAATGAGGCATCTGATCATGGTCTATACTGTTTGCTTACAGTACTGGAATTTAAGGGTTAAATGAAACAGTTAAACCCTTATCATGCTGTTCACGACAACCCCTATCTTTGGAAACAGTGTAGATCAAGATCAGATGGCTTCTGAAGAAGCCATCTGATCAGGATCTACACTGTTTGACATTCAATTTATGAATTTGTAGGAATAAATTGCATCAAGTAATTTGATTGGTTGATAGACAGAAATAGGTGTGGCTTAAATGAATATTCAGCAAGAGAAGGGTTAAGTCCCTGTTCAGGACCATTTATGGGTCGATTGGTTTAACCCCTGTCACACCAGGGCTGCGTTCTCACGGCGTCCAAGAAAAATGCAGAACGCCGAGGTGCGCGCAGTACGATCGCAAACATCACCGTAGCAACGCAGTGGCGTCGCCAGTAGACGCGTTGGGATCGCATAGAACGCCAAACGACGGCGCGCATTTTGAGCATGCTCAAAACAAAAGCCGTCGCTCGGCGTTCTGATCAGAGTGCAGTGAGGTCACCGTAAGGTTGCCATAGCAGCGCGGTAAGGTCTCCTACAACGCTACAGGAGCTCGGCAGGGGCGCACAGAGGTCTCATACAACGCCATATAAGCCCCGCTTGTATAATTGTTTAACTGATTGATTGATTTGATATTTAATGTCCCAGTCAACACGGTATAGGTCATTTTGGAGACGTTGTTTCCAATTTTGTGGGACTTTTACCCGACTTAGAGATGAAATGACATCTCAAGCTCTGTGGCCCAATGAAACCAATAGAGTTTACACGTATTAGCATGTTTACACCAATAGAGTTTACACGTATCTCGCACCGCTTTGCCTGGACGTACAGGCTTAAATCCTCTAAGCGGTTTACCAGACCTCGTGTGAGGTCGGTTTCAGCTCTGCGTGAAAGCATCATGCAGCCCATCTATTTCTTCCAGTCCCGATGGGAGGGGGCCGCCCGATTGTATAAACAGTGGCTAGAGTAGAGTTTGATCGTGTACTGTCCCGAAAAACCTACTTCTGAGGTGACTCATTCCGGGTAAGGTAATGGCGGAGGACTTGCTCCTGCTTGCGGTGATTGTGGTGGACCTGCTTCCGACGGCACAGGAGTACTGGTAAACCGCTTAGGGGATCTAAGCTTGCCCAGGCAAAGGGGCGCGAGTCGGACCACTCGTGCTTATTAACCCTATTAGTTTCATTGGGTGACAGAGATTGAGATGTCATTTCATCTCAATGTTGCGTAAAAGTCCCACAAAATTAGAAGCAACGTCTCCAAAATGACCTATAATGTGTTGATGGGACGTTAAACCTCAAATCAAACAAAACTGTTCGACTGATGAAGATGTCTGTTTACACTTTGAGAACGTCTTCAACATGTGAGCGCCGTAAAAGCGCAGTGCACGCATTGAGAGCGCCGTGAAAGCGCAGTGCACGCATTGTGAGCGCCGTAAAAGCGCAGAGGAAGCGCCGTGAGAGCGCATACAACCGCCATCAAGAACGCCGCAGGATCGCGATAGATCGCCATGAAAGCTCCGTAGCAACGTCTTGGTCGCTGTAAGGACGCCATAACAGGTACATGTTCACAAAAATATCCCATATTTCTTGCGATCTCGCGGCGTTCTGAAAAATTAAACAACGCCGTCCCATTGCAGTAAAAACGCAGCATAGTGTGACAGGGGCTTTTGCAATCAACCCAATGTTATAAAGGACAAAAACTGAATTCGTGCTGTTGTCCATGTGACTATCGAAATCAATGTAACTTATTTATAGAAAATAGCAGAGTTAGTTCAGCGTGTTGCGTATAAGGGTTATCTGTAAAATCTGGGCTGGAATCATGGTTTGGGCTTGGCAAACAGTGTAGACCCAGATCAGACGCCACAGAATGCGGCGTCTGATCAGGGTCTGCACTGTTTGCTTACAGTACAGGAATTTAAGGGTGAGCCACCAAAAAAAAAATCAGCCTCTGATCAGGGTCTACATGGTTTGCTTACAGCACAGGAATTTAAGGGTTAAATGTCTTAAGTGTAAGTCCTTGTTCCAAATCTACATTCGGAGACAATCGACCCACCAGTACTCTCAGTGCTTTGATTTGTTTCAGCTGACACTCTGAGAGACAATCAACCCACCTTAGTGCTGTCAGTGCTTTGATCACTTGTAAACCCAACTTTATGTTGTGCAAGTGGGGTTTGCAAGGGTATACATTATTTTGCTATTTTTCCTCATAGACATAGGTGTGGGTTGTGCCTCAGTGAGGCAGTTCCAATGGACACCCACAAATTATGTTTAAAACAGAAATAAGGAAATTATCAAAACTTCTCATCAGAAACATTGCATTAATTTTTAGGGACCATAATGAAAGGATTAAGACTTAGTGCTTATTTAACTTAAATATTTGGACAACTGAACTAAAATTTGAACAAGTACAATTTAATGCCCGATGTTGTGTCTTAAAACTGCTGGATGAGTGGCAAGCAGTGTACACCCTGATGAGACATCACATTTTCATCATTCTATGTTTACACTGTTTGCTCAGGCCCCCACCCATCGGGGCTCGGAGATTTAAAGATTGGGCTGCAAGGTGCTTCTACACAAAGTTGAAACTGAAAGCACATGAGTATGGTAAACCGCTAAGGTCTAGGCAGTGGTGCGAGTCAGACCGTTCCTGCATATAAACCCTATTGGTTTGTTTTGCAGTAGGGTTTGAGATGTCGTTTCATCTCAATGTTGGGTAGAAGTACCACAAAATTGGAAGCAATGTCTCCAAAATGACCTAAATAGTGTTGACAGGGATGTAAAACCTCATTCCAAACAAACAAACAAAGTTTGCTCAGGTCTGTATGTCCAAATTCATACGGTAAGTATGGTCTATATGGGCCTCGTCAAGCAATTTTGGTACTTATCGCCTATGCTAGCAGCAAAGGTTCAGGCGAGCCTGCGCATCCACGCAGTCTCGCCAGAACCTTCACTGCTCGCTCATACAAGCAGTGAATCAAGAGGAACCTTCAGACAGAAAGCCATATCTCTGGCCCCTCTGAATGGCTGGGCATGCGCAGTTAAACTTTGTCATGACGGAATGCTCGAAGACACAAATTCGCTTGGCGGGGCTCATATAATGGCGTATAAGAGTGTTACCATAACGCGATGACCTGTGTGAGTTTCCATACTGTTCTGTACAAATGAGGCACCTTGTTAGTGAAGTTTTTTTTCACAGCTTATCCCAATATATTCTTATAATAAGTACACATTTTACACCAAAAACTTCAACTCAAAGATACAGATGCATTCATTAGCAATGGTGGCATGATGCTCCAGTTCAGTAGCATATTTTGAAAAATATTTTGGTTATTCCTTCATAAAAACGTATGATGTTGATTCACATTAGTATTGCCTTGCTGTGGCAATTTTAATGAGTACCATGGTATTTAATTTTGAAAGACAACAACAAAAATATACCACTGTTGGCATGGCCATCAATTTTTCTTTGCCATTATTATAAAGAACAAGCAAAAAAAATTTTAATGGGTCTCCAAATGAGATCTGGCTAGGCAGTTTTTACTCTTTAAATTAAAGCAAAATTGGATCATAAACAAATAAAAGGGCAGGTAATTGCACATAAATCTTGTGAAATTAGGCTTCAAAGGCAGATGCTGAATTTTCTTGTAATCTGTATCATATATCATGCTACTTTTTAATATCTCTTCAAGACTTGTTAAAAGAAGGCATGTTTTGTTTGTTTGATTTGAGGTTTAACGTCCCTGTCAACACTGTAAAGGTCATTTTGGAGACGTTGCTTCCAATTTTGTGGGACTTTTACCCAACATTGAGATGAAATGACATCTCAAGCCCTGTCGCCCAATGAAACCAATAGGGTTTATTAGCATGGACGCTCCGACTCGCACCGCGGTTCCTGGACAGGCTTAGATTCTCTAAGCGGTTTACCAGTACTAGTGTGCGGGCCGGATTCAGCCCTGCATGGAAGCATCATGCAGCCCATATATTTCTTCAAGCCCCTATGGGCGGGGGCCGAAAAGAAGGCATGTACAAGATCAGAAATCCTGAATTGAATATGATTAGGATTTTATTTACTGGTTCCCAGCAGTTTGCAAGCACATCAGGCACTTGCCTTACTGAGGCTTAACTTCACTGCAACCCCTACTTTTGCAAACAGTGTAAATCCAGATCAGATGTTTGATATTCAGTTTGCAAATATGTAAGAAAAAAATACATCAAGTAATCTGATTGGATCAAAGTTAGAAATGGGTGTGGCTTAATTAAATATTCAGGGTTAAACAGTAGAATGCCCGGCACTGAAATTTACACAGCAACTCTTGAATGGTCCCAGGCCTAAAAATGCTTTTTTCTTCTTTCAGCTTCTGGTGTAAGATACGAAACATGGCAACACACTGGCAACACACTGACAACACACTGGTTTTCAGTGTGTTTCTGGCAACACACTGACAGGAGAATGCAATTGAACTGGTAATAAAAATAATAGTTCTGGTAATACACTGGTAATACTGTCAGTGTATTGCCAGCTTCTGGTAACACCCTGCCGCATATTGGCAAGTAATTTCTGTTCTGGCAATACATTGACAATCTTGCCAGGCTATTGTCAGATTCTGGCAAGTGACTGGTAATAAACTGGAAGCAAATTGACACTAAAAGAATGCAGCAAAGGGGATTTGTTTTTTAAATTCTTACATCTGACATTAGAATGGCAAGAAAGCATCTGGCAATAAACTGGATTGAAATAAAAAAACTCTGGTAACTAACTGGTAATAGACTAGTTTGTTTGATTTGAGGTTTAATGTCCCCATCAACACTGTAAAGGTCATTTTGGAGATATTGATTCCAATTTTGTGGGACTTTCACCCAACACGGAGATGAAATGACATCTCAAGCCCTGCCGCTAAATGAAACCAATAGGGTTAATAAGCATGGACGGGCCGACTCCCACCGCTTTGCCTGGGCAGGCTTAGATCCTCTAAGCCGGGTAACACACTTGTTGTACACCGACTGGTAACAGTCTGGTAATCCTTTCTGTTTGCACTTTTTAGAAACAAATTTGGTAGAACTTTATGAGAATTACAGCAAGTCATCAAGGTGTTTGAATTGGGTATTATAGAGAGCAATTCATTGTCCTCAACAAAAACTTGATTTATCTCCCCTATCTAAGCCTATTAACAAATCTTATCTCTCCTGTGTCTATTGGCTGCAAGTGATGTTGCTAATGAGCATATAAAACACTGTAAATATGACAAAAACAGGCCTAATTAAAACATTGAAGCACCATGAATGTGCCAATCTATGCAGTATGATTGTGAGATGATGAAAGAGAAAACCCACCATGTTTTTTTCTTCTGGCTTTGATTTTTTTTTCAGCCCATTAAACCCTTAACCCATTGCAAGGGGGGGGGTACCTTGGCAACCAGTGCAGGCCCAGATCAGGGCTGATCAGGGCCTACACTATTTGCTAACAGAATTTTCCGTAAAACATAGAATAAAAATGAAAAAATAGGCCTATCACCCCTTATACGACAAATGGACTTGTCCAACATATAGCAATGGAAGAGTCCACTAGTATACAATGGGTTAATCTGCTTTGTTGTCTGCTGGTTTAACTTTTTAACCCATTTAGAACCAGAAACCCCAAAACTGGTACCCTGGCAAACAGTGCAGGCCCAGATCAGTGTCTGATCAGGGCCTACACTATTTGCAAAAAGTTCAGCCATTTTCCAAATCAATTTTGAAGAAAACACAACCTGACACCCATACATTTTAAAATGGACCAAGGAGGAAGATTCCATTTGGTACAAAAAGGGTTAAAAGTGATTCTTGCAAACAGTGTGGCCTTGTTCCCAGTAGTCTGATACTCCCTGTTTGCCTATAGAATAAGTTAAAAAAGGTTTTGCATGAAGATGCAGCAGACCAAATAAACAGATGACATTTTTAGATGCAATTTTTATGGTGCCTTAACCATATGGCCTTACATCACGAAAACACGCCTATATAATATTGACTCCTTTGAACCCCACCTTTATATAGTAAAACTGGGGTTTACAGGGGTAAACCTTATCTTTCTTTTTTTCTGCTCTAAAATATAGATTGTGGGTATTCGTTAGAACCGCCTCACCGAGGTGATTCTAACGAGTACCCGCAATCTATATTTTGAGCAGAAATAAGAAAAATATCACAATTTTTCATCTGAATTTTTTTGTTTTTACTGCGGTGAAATTAGTAATGTATTTGTAGAGGCGTACGTGTTTTCGTAATGATGAGCACTACAGCCTCCACTTTTGCAAGCCATCTGCACTGCACTGTTTGTCACACAGTTTGTGAATTGAGCAAATACATCACATCGAGTAATTTAATTGGTTGATAATCAGCAAAGGGTGTGGCTGAATTAATTTATTCAGCAGGATAAGGACTAGAAATTATGGGCTGATACATGAGAAAGTGTTGATTTATGTGTTCTTCAAACAAAACTTATACTATACTCAACGACATTACGCAAACACGCCTATTCAAATACATTGCCACCTTTATCGCCGACAAAATGAAAAATTTATGATGAAAAATTGTGATATTTTTGCTCAAAATATAGATTGTGGGCACTCGTTAGAACCGCCTCATCGAGGCGGTTCTAACGAATACCCACAATCTATATTTTAGAGCAGAAATAAGAAAAATAAGGTATACCCCCAGAAACCCCAGTTTTACTACATAAAAATAGGGTTCAAGGGGGTCAAAATTATATAGGCCTGTTTTTGTGATGGACAATTAACACACATGCACTCTGTCAGGTCTTTGATTTAACCCTTGTTCTGCTGAATGCCTCATCTAAAGAAGACATCTGATCAGGATCTACATTGTTTATAATCCAAAAATTGTGAATTGGTTGCAAATGTAATTGGTAGTGGGTGTGGCAGATTAAAATATTCAGCAGGATAAGGGTTAAAATGTTATCCCAAACATTTTAACAGAATGAATTTATAATTATACCGTAAAAATCCTAAAAAAATTGGACACCGTGAGACCTTGTTGTAATTCCCCTCAAATTTTAAGAAGTTTGTTTCACAATCCAGCAAGGAGTCCAAAAGCGGAGACGGAACGACAAATGGTGTAGACTCTGATCTGACTGCTCCCTCCTTCAGGAGCAGTCTGATCTGGGTCTGCACTGTTTGCTTACCCTGTCTGTCCCAATACTTCGGACCATTATGGGTTATGTGACAAAAAACAAGATGGCAAAAAAATGACAGTATTCAAATGATCAGGCTACTTCTCCAGAAGCAGGCTGATCTGGGTCTTACAACTGTTCTGTCCAGATATAACTATGGTCAAGTAGCACATAAGACAATCAGCTCTTGCTAATGGAATATAATTCACTGCAAAGTAAGTTATACCCCACCACCCAGGAATTTCATGTTTTCTTCCATCTGTCAATCTGTTAACCACTTAGCTAGTAATTTACTCCAAAGTGATGTTTACACATGTTTAATCCTTTTCTTCAAACACAGGATTTAGCCTAATGCTTCATCCCATAAACACTAATTGTATATTAACATATCTTCATTAAAAATCTAAACCTCAATTAAACACACTGAAAACAGACACTTTAGATGACTGCTATAAAATGTCACATCCTTCTAGGTAAACTGATACAGCTGGCTTATTTTTGCCCCTTTTATGCAAGGGAGGTAAGTTTCATATTTTTGCCCCTTTTATTCAAGGGGGTTTCACCTAAACTTTGGACACCTCAATGCCTCACCATACACAATCACATTTGAACAACCCAACCTTAAAATTTGTATGTCTAAAAATAACTGCATGAGTGGCAAACTGAGTAGACCCTGATGAGATGCCACATTCTGTGGCATCTCCTCTGGGTCTACACTGTTTGCTCAGACCTGCCAGTCCCAATACATATGGTAAATGCAGTACACTGTTTACCACAAATATTTGTTTACCACCTGAGCATACAGCGTATACACAAATCAGACTGTTCCTGAAGGAGCTGTGTAATTGAGTCTACACTCTTTGCCAATGGGTAAGTGTTTGTGACCATCATAAATATGGAGGATCTTACATGAGTGCTCATGTATTATTGAATTTATTAAATGAGTTGAGGAAAAGGGATAAAATGCGAGGCTTTGCCGAGCATTTTATCCCTTTTCCTCAACGAGTTTGATAAATTCAATAATACATGAGCACGAATGCAAGATTCTATTTATCATATGACATTTAAAACACATTTTATTCACGATTGTTTATGAAAATGTCAATATTCCGTCATTAGTAAACGCGACGTTGTAAAAGACGACGTACATGGTCTATAGCTAATTTGCATATTTAATCCAATAGTGGATTATCGAAAATATTACATGGCATTATTACACTCTCAGACGCGACGTCATATGATACTATCAATAAAACTGTCTGAATATTTAGGGTAAATCAACATTGTAGTTCCAGATCAGACAGCTCTCAAAAGAACAGTCTAATGAACCAAGTAAATTAGACAGCATCAGACATGCTGGCTGACCTGAGCCTTCACACATTATACAACAGAATTTCTGGAAAATAAAAGCTTCCATACCTATTATATTCTATGCCAAATCCATTATGAAAAACTGAATATTCCAAAAAATTAACCAGAATTTTAAATACTGTCACTAGTTCAGTTGAAGCTCTATATTTGTTGAACACTCAGCCTCCATGAATAAGTGTCTGTTTCAATATAACATTCCCAGCTTTCTGAGATAAAAACTTTGAGAAGTAAATGGTTGTTAATGAGTTTTCATGTCAATAAAACCCAAACATAGTTTCACTGTTAAAATGCTGTTGTTGCCATTAACAAACCTAATCCTTCAGTGGATGCTTTTGCTCTGACAGATTAAAGGGACTCTCTTGATGGATCTTTGAACAATATCCTAATTAACCCATTTCAGACCGGAAACCCCTAATCGGGTACCCTGGCAAACAGTGGAGGCCCAGATCAGACGCCGCAGAATGCGGCGTCTGATCATGGGCCTCCACTGTTTGCAAAAAGTTCAGCCATTTTCCAAATCAATTTTGAAAATAAAAACACAACCTGACACCCCTAAATTTTGAAATGGACTCCTGCTATATATAAGGAGGAAGATTCCATTTGGTACAAAAAGGGTTAAGGTGAAGACTCAGCCTCCTTAAGGGAAATGGATACACCTTCAGGGGAGGCAACTCTTTCAACAACAATTCTGCCCAAGGCTAGTTGTGCCTCATGGGACAAAATTTTCACTGTCAGTGAACCATGAAATGTAGATCAAGGTCATAATTTACAGTATAATTCTGCTATTAAGACCACCTAAAATTAATACTAAATGTGTTTTTTTAAGCTTATTGAGAAAGTTTCAGTTATTCTTTCTTTGTGTTTTCCATACCTACTGTCTCCTAATAAGAGACCACCTGTGGTCTTAAAGACCACTTTTGAACAGTTTTGTTTGTTTGATTTGAGGTTTAACGTCCCCTTCAACACTGTAAAGGTCATTTTGGAGACATTGCTTCCAATTTTGTGGGACTTTTACCCATTATTGAGATGAAATGACATCTCAAGCCCTGTCAGCCAATGAAACCAATAGGTTTATTAGCATGGACGGTCCACCTCGCACCGCGGTTCCTGGACAGGCTTAGATCCTCTAAGCGGTTTACCAGTACTTGTGTGCGGGCCGGCTTCATCTCTGCGTGGAAGCATCAAGCAGCCCATATATTTCTTCCAAGCCCCTATGGGCGGGGGGCCGACTTTTGAACAGTCCCAAAGGTGGTCTTAATATAGGAATTTTACTGTATATTGATGCTTGCTCTAGATGCAAGGTTGTACTACATATTAAGTACCGTATTCGGGCGTGTATTACCCGCAGTTTTTTTCCCTCAAATTACAGGCCCAAGTTCTGGGTGCGGGTAATCCGCCCGAATTATTTTTGGACCATTTTATTTTTACCTTTTACAGCTGAAAATACGATGCATCTCATGTTATGCTCTATCCTTTTACGATTCCCGACATAAATAACGTTTAATTGTCCACTCAATTTTACTTACACATGAGTAATATAACAATCTCTATTACTAGCAAGCCCGATTTTGTGAGTATTATTCCTAAAACTGATTTTAAACAAAATAAACAAGCAAGTTCAATGCAAACATCAAAGTTTTCCGGCATCCAAACTGCCGCCCACAAATCACCGCTAGTTTTTTTCTGCACGCGATCGGTAAATGACGTCATCGTACCCCAGCAACCCCACACATGTCTATTGTTTTAGCTTAATGGGGTGTATCTGTCTCATAAAAAAAATGTTTGGAAACGGTAAAAGTATTCTCGCTAGCAAAACAGCGCTTTCCGTAAGCTCCGTGTCAATAACCAACAACAGAATACAGATGTGTTAATACAAAGAGTTCAACTTTTCTCGCCAAGCATCTGCTATTTGGCGCCAAAACATAACCATTCACGAGATAGCAGAATAGTCGAAGCAACTCGTCTTAGGAGCAATTAAATAATTTTCACACTGATTGCGGATTAAATTTTATGATTGGGGAATAAACGCAAATTAGAGACATAACTTGACCATATTTTCACACCTTATCGACACGCACCGCAGGGTGGCAATTATATGACAGGGATTAACAATAGTGTCATAATTGAACCGTTATAAATCAATAAACAGTGTAAATCCAAATCAGACATCTGCGGCGTATTTCTGAGGTTTCTGATCTGGGACTGCACTGTTTGCCGATGTCCCAAAAAAGAAACGTCTGCGGCGTCTTTCTGAGGCGTCTGATCTGGGACTGCACTGTTTGCCGATGTCCCAAAAAAGGGCCGCGGGCATATGTGGGTTAATAAATAAATAACACCGGTGAATAGGTAAAGTTTTTTCAACATTTTAATCAAAATACATGCTTTCTGGTGAAACTCGCACACACGTGCATTTTCCCGCCTTTTGAAGACGATCGCGCGTTCCGTTGTGTGCTACAAAAACTGGCCAAATTCTTACTTTTTCTCACTTACGCATCCACCAAAATTTCAGCAAATGTTCCATGTGGGTAATACGACAGTTTAACAGTTTTCCCCCAGATTTTGGCAAAGATAAAGGGGTGCGGGTAGTACGCAAATGCGGGTAATACACACCCGAATACGGTATCATTTTAATAGTTCTGAGAAATGGATTAATCATTAGGATGAAATGCTACAGTTAACACTTCAGTGAACCACGCAATGAAGGTCAAGATCAAATAAGGATCCTTGCATTAAAATTGTCATGTTGGATGCAAGTTTGTACAGAGTATCTTGAGAAATTGACTTCAACATTAGGTGAAAGCAAGGGCTGACACAACAATTCACATATACATCTAACCATGAAATGTAGGTCAAGGTCAAATATGGATAATTGCATCCCTAAATGCAAGTTATTGAAAAGCACTTCCAGTTCTTAAACAAAAATTCCGCGGAAGGCTACATTGCACCTGTGGGGGTGCAAAGTCACTGAACCATGACATGTAGGCCAAGGTCAAACATAGAGGCTTGCATAAAAGTTGCCATTCTTAAATGCAACCTTGTACTAAGTATCATAAATGAAGCTCTAATAATTCTTGAGAAATGAACTTAACCATTAGGATGTATGCTAGGGTAGTTGCAATATTTTACGAAGTCAGTGAACCATAATATGTAGGTCAAGGTCAAATATGGATGCTTGCATTCACTTTTCCATCTCCAGATAAGTTTGTACCAAGTATCATTAATGCAGCTTTTATAGTTCTTGAGAAATTAACTTGACCATTTGAGACGGGCCTCCGTGGCCTAGTGGATAAGAGCACTGACTCTTAGTCATAAGGTCTCTCACCGCCGTAGGTTCAAGCCTCGCTCGGGCCAAGTGTGAGACGGCAAGTTCTGCAACGGAAGGTCAGGTGGTTTTTCTCCGGGTACTCCGGTTTTCACCCACCTCTGATTAACGATCGGCTAGATATGAGTGAAATAATCTTGAAAGGGCCGTAAAACCCAAACCAAAAAAAAAAAAAAAACTTGACCGTTTGAGTGAAGGCTAGGGTGGTCGCAATATTTTACAATGTCAGTGAACCATAAAATGTAGGTCAAGGTTAAATATGGATGCTTGCATTTAAGTTGCCAACCCAAGATATAAGTTTGTACCAAGTATCAGTTATGAAATTCTTATAATACTTGACCATTAGGGTGAACGCTTAGGTGGTCACAATATTTTACAAAGTCAGTGAATCATGCAATGTAGGTCAAGGTCAAATATGGATGCTTGTATTTAAGTTGCCATCCCCAGATGCAAGTTTGTACCAAGTATCATTAATGAAACTCTTATAGTTCTTGAGAAATTAACTTGACTATTTAAGGGTGAACGTTAGGGTGGTCGCAATATTTTACAAAGTCAGTTAACCATAAAATGTAGGTCAAGGTCAAATATGGATGCTTGCATTTTAGTTGCAATCCCCAGATACAAGTTTGTACCAAGTATCATTAATGAAGCTTTTAGTTCCTGAGAAATAAACTTGACCATTAGGGTGAACGCTAGGGTGGTCGCAATATTTTACAAAGTCAGTGAACCATAAAATGTACGTCAAGGTCAAATATGAATGCTTGCATTTAAGTTGCTTTCCCCAGATATAAGTTTGTACCAAGTATCATTAATAAAGCTCTTATAGTTCTTGAGAAATAAACTTAACCATAGTAGGTGAACGCTAGGGTGGTCGCAAAAGTTGATGCCTTGACAAACGGACTGTTGAATGCACAAACGGATGAAAAACCAGATGCCTATATCGCCTCATGCTAATAGCAGGCGCGACAAAAATGGATTTGAACATCTAAAGTATTGGGAGACAAGCCTGAGCAAACAGTAGAGACCCAGATCAGACTGCTCCTACACTGTCTGCCATTCCATCTGCACTTTTTGAAACCCTTGCTGGATTGTGAAACACATTTGTAAATATTTGGCAGAATTATAGCAAGGCTTAAGCTGTCCAAATTATTAGGATTTTTACTGTAGGATGAAAGTTAGGGTTGTTGCAAATGGGCAGATGGACGAATGAACAGAAAACCAGACACCTATATCACACAATGCTAATAAAGCAGGCCTCGCAGCGAATCAAAAATATTTTGTCACCCTGAACAATAGGGGTCTACTCTTGGAACAAGGAGCAAATTCTTTCCTCTAAGAGTAAACCCCTTCCTTAAAGGGGTTCAATTATAAGAAAGCAAACACATTTTTTTTAAAGATGTCCCCCTTGCAAAGAATGACATTAACCCATTGTATACTGGTGGACTCTTCCATTGCTATATGTAGGGCAAGTCCATTTGTCATTTAAGGGGTGTCAGGCCTATTTTTTCATTTTTATTCCATTTTTGACAGAATATCCTGTAAGCAAACAGTGCAGACCCTGATCAAATGCCACATTCTGTGGCGTCTGATCTGGGCATGCACTGTTTGCCAGGCTACCTTTTTAGGGGTTTCCCACATAGAATGGATTATTTCTTTTGTTTCTGTTGAGGTTTTACATCCCTGTCAACACTGTTTAGGCCATTTTGGAGACATTCACTTCAAATTTTGTAGAACTCTGCCTTATATTGAGTTTCCCTTCCACTGTTTCAAGGGCAGTTGTCAGTTTTAGACGAAAGAATGTGCACTGTACTGGTTAACCGTTTATGTATACGCCTGCCATGGGTAAACTGACTGGCTCAATAATGACTTAAACCAGTGTTGACTGGGCCGTTAAACTCTTAAAAAAAAAAAAAAACCTGATATTGAGATGAAATGACATCTCAAGCCCTGACAGAATGTCGGCAGAAAAGACTTAATGATCGATCACCATGAAAGATGTTGCCGCGCCTGAGGCCTCCTGATCAAGAGTCAGACAGTCGCATCCAACTCAGCCACCAAAGTCAGCATGTTTTTTTATAAATGAGAAAGCCATCTGATCTAGATCTACTCTGTTTGCAAAGGTAGAGGTTGTTGTGTTCAGTGGGTTAAAGTTTAACCCTTATCTTGCTGAATATTCATTTAAGCCACACCCATTTCTGTCAATCAATCAATCAAATAACTGGATGTAATTTATTGCTACAAATTCATAAACTAAATGCCAAACAGTGTAGATCCTGATCAGATGGCTTCTTCAGAAGCCATCTGATCTGGATCTACACTGTTTGCAAAGATAGGGGTTGTTGTGAACAGCAAGATAAGGGTTCACATTCCAGTATCTCAAGCAAACAGAGTCCAACTACAGGGCCATGATCAAGTCCAGATTTTACAGGTAACAAACCCCTGGTTTGTTTGTTTGTTTGATTTGATTTAATGTTTAACATCCCCGTCAACATTATATAGGTCATTTTGGAGACGTTGCTTCCAATTTTGTGGGACTTTCACCCAAAATTGAGATAAAATGACGTCTCAAGCCCTGTCGCCCAATAAACCAATAGGGTTTATAAGCATGGACGGTCCGACTTTGCCTAGGCAGGCTTAGATCCTCTAAGCGGTTTACCAGTACTTGTGTGCGATCTGATTCAGCTCTGCGTGGAAGCATCATGCAGCCCATTTATTTCTTCAAACCCCAATGGGCGGGGACCGAACAAACCCCTGGTGAATGAATGTCATTCGACATGTCACCAGTTTTTTGTTTGTTTGATTTGAGGTTTAACATCCCTGTCAACACTGTAAAGGTCATTTTGGAGACGTTGCTTCCAATTTTGTGGGACTTTTACCCGACAATGAGATGAAATGACATCTCAAGCCCTGTCGCCCAATGAAACCAATAGGGTTTATTTGCATGGACGGTCCGCCTCGCACCGCGGTTCCTGGACAGGCTTAGATCCTCCATGCGGTTTACCAGTACTAGTGTGCAGGCCGGATTCAGCTCTGCATGGAAGCATCATGCAGCCCATATATTTCTTCAAGCCCCTATGGGCGTGGGCCTGACATGTCACCAGTTATAATGCGGATTCTTTTTCACACAGCACTCTGATGTCAAAGGGACAAGAACTGTGAAGCTATAAATAACCGTTGCCTGGATCTTGTATAAATATTATATGCTCAGTCATTGACAATCATGTTGACCCCTTTTGCACCAAATGGAATCTTCCACCTTATTTAAAGCACGAGTCCATTTCAAAATTTAGGGTATCATGTTGTGTTTTCTTCAAAAACTATTTGGAAAATAGCTGAACCTTTAGCAAACAGTGTAGGCCCTGATCAGATGCGACAGAATGCTGCATCTTATAGTTACTTTGAGTAGACTGAAAAACAATCAACCCAATCAAAGCGCTAAGAGTACTGTTGGGTAGATTGTCTCTGTGTATAGGCTGGGAAAATAGTCCTCAGGACTGATATTTAAACTGTTCAGTTTAACCCTTAAATTACACCTTTTAAAGCAAATTAATTAACAGTGTAGACCCTGATCAGATGCTGCATTCTGCAGCATCTGATCAGGGTCTACACTGTTTGCCAAGCCCAACAAATAATTCCAGTCAATAGTCTATCAATGGATAACCCTCTTACGCAATACTCTGACATCACAGCTATTTGCTATAAATAACTGATATTCTGACAAGTCAGTGATAGTCACGTGGACTTAAACACCGAAGCGCTTTTATGCTTAGTAACTCTGGGTCAACTGACAAAGAATCGACCCAAAAAGTACAATGGGTATGTTGGTGAAAATAAACACTCTTTTCACTTAGCGATGTGATAAACGGGCAATCGTTTTAATAACAGTCTGTCATTCTATCTGGAGAATAAACATAGAGAAGCTAAAAGCTTTCTGATGCTTTCGTTAAAATGGTATCATTACGTAGTCCCGTTGACAAATGTAAATGATAGAGTGCTGTTCATCAACCCTGCATGCTGTTTAATAGTTAAAGCATCCATTAAAACCATTTTGCAGTCATCGAAAACACTACAAAGATGTAAAGCTTGTTTCGCGTTAATTGGGGTATTTTGCAACACACATTATTAGAACTTCCAAACACTTAGTGGAAATAGATTTTTGTTTTCTCCTTTGACAAAGTTTAACCCTTTTTGTACTGAATGGAATCTTCCGCTTAGTCCATTTCAAATTTAAGGTGGGTTGGATTGTGTTATCTCTGAAATTTATTAGGAAAATAGCTGAACATTTTGCAAATAGTGGATATAGGTCCTACCGGTAATCAGACGGCAGGTTCTGCAGCAATCTGATCTGAGCTTGAACTGTTTGTCAGTATCCCATTTTGGTGTTTCCTGTACAAAATGGGTTAATGCATTTGAGTAAATTAGTCTCCCATCTATTATGGTGTTGAAAAAAGAAACATGTTCAGCTATTATTTAGAATATCGAGAGGAAATTTGTTTTCTGTGTTTCTGAAAAGAATAATTCATTTGCTTGTAGTGCTTTTCTAGGCTTCAAGAAAGACATGGCTCTAATCAAAGGAAGCCTTCCTTCCTTTATTAATTTGAACACCGTTAAAACAAATTGAAAGATGAAGACTTCTAAAAGTTTTTTCTTTGTTGTTGTTGTTTTTGGATTTTTTTTTTTCATTTATATAGGTCATTATATAAACCCTTTCGCCCCTGAGTATCTCAGAACCTGACAATTCCATCATTCTCTGATCTGTAAAAATGAAATTTTCTGTACGTTTTTCTTATTTCTGCTCCAAACATAGATTGTAGATGTTCATTAGAACTCCCTCAGCAAGGTCTACGGTTTTAACAATGGAGAAAAATGTAAACCCCGCTTTTCTCAAAATTAATTTGGGCTTACAGAGAGAGGTCAGTCATTTCACCGACGTGTTAGCATGATGAATCTCCACAAAAGAATGTTGCCGATCTGGCAGGTATGGAACCCGCAACTTTCTGATCACCAGCACTACCCTAAATAAAGGAACATAGCCCCAGATAAGAGGGGGTATCAACGTATTATTTTTCTTATTTCTGCAGAGAAAACAGATGTTGTGGGTACCCATTAGAACCACCAAGATAAAAAGAGACCAATAAAGCGCACGGGTGTGTTATTATAATGATGAGCTGTCTGTTTTTATCTCATCTTGAGTACAGGTTTATCTACAGTACATGGCTGAAAGGGTAACTGAGAAATTTGCTCTAAATTTCTGGATTACATCAAGTATGATAATTTTAAATGAGTTCAACATATCATTTAGCATGTTTGCCTACAAGACTTTATGAATTTATTAGTATGAGCCAGCAGCATTTTGCACAACAAAACTTGTACATTATGAAACCTGTGATGCCTATTCAAATATATTGAATATTTTACCACTAAAAAATGAAATAAATTCTGGTAACGTCCCGAAAAATTACCTTAATAGTGTTGACATGGACATGAAACCTCAACTCAAACAAACAAACAAAAAACAACACACCAGTACTCTCAGTGCTTTGATTCCTATCCCCACACTATGTAGATCCCTGTACATTGCCCATGTAATCAGGGAACACTCTGATCAAGCTGTGGTGGTCTGCAGGCTGGTCTGAGTCTTTGCTGGTTGCACAAATCTGATTCTAGGTTGTGTCATGCACCAGCTCATATCTTGGAAAATCTGATATATTTAGAGACAGAGAGTACTCAAGAAAGACCCGGATTCTGTATGGGTGTAGATGCTGGTTTTGTTTAATGATTTGTCATCTACCAACTGTCATTCTTTCATCATCAACGAATTTTTGATTGACATGCAGGTACAGGGGCAAGGTCCACATAAGTGGGCCCCTTTCCAGGTAGCTGGCTTGCTGCACGCATGGCAGATCTTACACCAGATCTCCAGGCCTGTCTATCATGAGGATCAAACGCAGACAGCTTCCATTCTCTGCAATCTCTTTCTGTCAGCTGCTTCCAGGTCATCTTGGGCCTTCCAGGGCCCCGCTTTCCACCTACCTGTTTGTCACAGGCAGTGTTGACTGCACCATTGGAGCGTTCCACATGTCCATACCAGCAGAGCCTTCTCTCTTTCAGGATGAGGTCCAGGTCCTCAATGCCAAGACGCTCAAGTAACTCACTGAACCTGATGGTGATAGTGTCCTGTGGCTTGACTTTGCAGATCTGTCTGATCATTGCCCTGTCATTCTGCTGAAGACGGAGGTTTGGCTTTGTCAATGGCCATGTCTCACTGGCATGGAGCATTGCGCTCCGCACACAAGAGCTGTACACATGGCCACGTGTCTTGAACGAGAGGTGGCGGGAATACAGAACTGGTAGCAACTCCTTGAAATTCTTCCAGGCTGTTTTCACGTGATGTGGTTGAAAGGTCGCAACCACCTGCTGCTGAGAGCATATCACCTAAGAAGCAAAAGGAAGCTACAACCTCCAACTTGTCCGATCCGACTTGGACTTGGTCTGCCATCTAAGGGTCGTGCAGTTCCTTGAGCACACTGCATTTCTTGTGCACCCAGAACTTGCAACCATTACAAAAGATACTGTTGCTGCCCACTCCAGTGCGACACACAGCACATGGGAACTGGCCTGTACTCTGCAGGAGGTCCAGACCTGAACCACAGATCATGATTTTTGTCTTTCCTGCATTCACTTTCAGCCCTTTTGCCTCCATTGCATCTTTCTAAGTTAAGAGCCTCCTGATACATTCCTCAAGGGATTCAGGTATGATGACAAGGTCATCAGTATACAGGTCCTCCCCGGGGACTCCAGAGCGGAACTCGCATGACAAGGCTTCTTTCTGGAGTTAATTTGCTCTCTCAAAAAGAGGGAGAGGAAAAAAATAAAGAGATCACTCAGGAGAGGGAAGATAGATAGACAGAAAATAAAGGAAAAGGAATGAAAATGGAAAAACAGAAGAACTAAAACACATGTTCCCACTGCCCTAGCTCCACATCTTAATGCAATCAAAGCACTGGCAGCACTGAGGGATCCCTTTTGTCTGAGTGTAGGCTGGGAAAAAGGTCCTTAGATGCTTAACTCTCTTTGTACCAAAAGGAATGTTCCACCTTATATATAGCAGCAGTCCATTCCAAAATTAAGGGGTGTCAGGTGAGTGAGTGAGTTTTAGTTTTACGTCCCACCAACAGCTAAGGTCATACGGAGACGGGACCTCTGTTTAAAGACTCATCCGAAAGTCTGGAGAAGCCCGGGATCGATCCTGCAATCCCTGGTTTACAAGGCGAGTAGCGTAACCACTGCACCACAGAGGCTTCTAAGGGGTGTCAGGTTGTGGTTTCTTCAAAATTTACTTGGAAATTTGCTTAACTTCTTTGCAAACAGAGTAGGCCCTGATCAGATGCCGCATTCAGACGCCGCAGAATGCGGCGTCTGATCGGGGCCTGCACTGTTTGCCAATTACCCATTTTGGGGTTTCTGGTACAAAATGGGTTAAATTCCTTTACCTCCTGCTGAACATGACAAAACAGTGTAGATCCAGATCTGATCAGGATCAATGCTGGATGAACTGATTGAATACATTATATCAAGTGATTTGATTGGTTGATAGTCGGAAACAGGCGTGTAAATTAGATCATTCAACAGGATGAGGGTTAATCAACCAGTACAGACAATGATCAGCGGCCATATATGCATGCTCTGGTATCTAATCATGGTCTACACAGTGTTTGTCAAAGTCCCACCACATGAGCTCAGTCCACATTTTCCAGTTAACCATCTTTACACTGCCCACTGCATGACATCACAGCAACAAGAATATTGTGGCCATAAATAACTATTACAGTGGTCATCTGATGCTGAGGATGAGACCAAGCTACAAGCTGATCAGGTGAGCTGAAGATGCAGCAGACAGACATTATCAGATGTAGTTTTTCTTGGCATTTTAACCCATTTGGTACCAGAAACCCCAAACGCTGGTATCCTGGAAAAACAGTGCAGGCCCAGATCAGACGCTGCACAACCCCACGTCTGATCAGGACCTACACTGTTTGCAAAAAGTTAAGCCATTTCCAAAGTAAATTTTGAAGAAAACAAAACCTTACACCCCTAAATTTTGAAGTTGACTCCTGCTATATATAAGGAGGAAGATTCCATTTGGTACAAAAAGGGTTAAAACTAATAATAATCAAGTTTCTTACATTTTGAAAATTGCACATGCAATGATTCAAAAAGTAAATAATTCTGCTGAGACTGTCTAAGAACTTATAGAGTGAATGATCCCGAGGCTTCTGCCGCGATTAACTGCTGACTACCAGTCTGAAAATGAAATTTGTCATTTAACCCAGTACTGTTGTGTAGGCATAATTATTGGCCTTTTTGATATCATTTCATCTTCATAAATGCCTACTTTGTGGTATTCATTAAAACTGGCCCACACTGAAATAAGTTTAATAGAAAAATCTAAAGAAAAGACAAGTTAACCCTTATCTTGCTGTTCACGACAACCCCTATCTTTGGAAACAGTGTAGATCCAGATCAGATGGCTTCTGAAGAAGCCATCTGATCAGGTTCTACACTGTTTGGCATTCAGTTTATGAATTTGTAGCGATAAATTACATCAAGTAAATTGATTGGTTGATAGACAGAAATGGGTGTGGCGTAAATGAATATTCAGCAAGATAAGAGTAAAGTTTTGTGTCTTTAAAGAAATCAATTACCTTAACTGGAGCCCCGACTTTGTCCATCACAAATCATTCTGTATTCAAATAGGATGAAACCTAGTGGTAACTTTAATGACAGACTGTGTGAATGCTGAAAACATTAATCCTTCCTCCCTTGAAAAGAAGATTAATCAAGCCACAAAGCTTCCACTTGATTTAACGAAATAGATAGCGCTAAAAAGACTGACTTACGTTCTTTATGAGCTATAGTTCGACCTACGACAGTCGCCAATTACTCCTTTTCTATTCGAATTGGTAAGACTCATCCTCCATGCATTTGCAAAATTGAATATTATGCCCCAGCTCTATATTTTCACTTCAAGCAATTATGCTAATATGCCACTGTCGGATTATATCTTCTTAAGTGAGCCTCTGGGAGCGACACTCCTAATTACCTCCCTTTGACAACGAAGACTCTTCTATCACATTAATGATCCCGAACAGAAAAATATATTTTGCAATTTCGCCCGCGACCGTAAGATCCAATAACTTCCCTGACAATGCTTTCAACTGACAGATGAATGAATCTATGTGGCTTCGTAACAGAAATTACCGCACCAAGACGGATAATGCAAGAAGGTATGAGGCTGCTCGACTAATCAAGATTTTTCATTTACTCCTACGGAAGTGTAATCAAAAGGTTCAGTTAGTGTCATAGCTTATTAATCTAAGAACCCGTCTTATGCCATCTCCGAATGGTCTGTAATTTTAAAGTGAGAATTTTCCGTCATTCAGCCTCACTTCCCACCTAATTTTCATGATACAATTATTATTCAAGGGAATTAGAAAGCGCACAGTGAGAAGCAAATTATGGGTACTTTTAAAGACCAAATTAATTAATTTCATTTTGAAGGCATTATTTCCATGCATTCTTCAAGAACAATCTATTATCAATGGCTTTTAGTTGATTAGAACACGGAAAGGGAGAATTGCACAAAAATGCAATTTTTTCACTATGAACACTGGGTAAAAAATGTGAAACTACAAAAAAATGGTTACCATACACATAATCCAATTCTCAACACTGACAAATTCAACTGTCAGAAATTGATAAAATGTGAATTTCAACATTTCAGCATGTAAACATGTCCAAACAATGAACACTCCTAAGTAAACCCATATTTATATAGAGGATCTTACATGAGTGTTCATGTATTATTGAATTTATTAAACGAGTTGAGGAAAAGAGATAAAATGCGAATGCCAAGCATTTTATCCCTTTTCCTCAACGAATTTAAATAATTAAAAATAATATATAAGCGCAAATGCAAGATTCTATTTATCATATGACATTTAAAACGCATTTAATTCATGATGGTTATATAAAAATGTCACTATTCCGCCATAAGTAAACGCGACATCGTTAAGGACGTATTACATATTGTAACGTTACGAGGCGTATCTTAACTAATTTGCGTATTTAATCCAATAGTGGATTATCAAATTTATTACATGGCATTATTACATTCTCAGACGCGACGTCATATGATAAATAGAGAAAACTAATGGGTTTACAAGGATATATATTATTTTTCTTATTTCTGCTCCAAGACATAGGTTGTGGGTACTCGCTAGAACCGACTCTCAATGAAAGGTCCTACAACCTATGTTTGGAACACATTAAGAAGGATATCACAAATTTTTATCTGTCACACGGATGTATTTTTGTATTGTTTGTTTGTTTTATTTGGTTTGAGGTTTAACGTCCCCGTCAACACTGTAAAGGTAATTTTGGGGACGTTGCTTCCAATTTTGTGGGACTTCTACCCAACATTGAGATGAAATGACATCTCAAGCTCTTCTGCCCAATGAAACCAATAGGATTTAGAAGCATGGATGGGCCAACTCACACCACTTTGCCTGGGCAAGCTTAGATCCTCTAAGCGGTTTACCAGTACTCGTGTGCGGTCGGTGTCAGCTCTGCGTGGAAGCATCATGCAGCCCATCTAGATGTGTTTTTGTAATGTCACAGCACATCTGAAGAAAACAATATTTTCAAATACTTTAAATTGGTTTGTTATTCAGAGAATATACCTTGCAGATGATTCACATGAAATGTCAAGCCATATTTTCTTATTTATTATCTATGATATTCAGCCATCCAATCTAGCTTTAATCCTTAAAGCACCAAGCACATATCCAGTGAAAACAACATTTTCAATTATTTTTTCATCTCTAGAGAAAATAAGGCCTGACATTTCAAACCTTATGCTCTTTTTACTTCTATAACGAAAACATGCCTATATACTTCTGACCCCCTTGAACCCCACTTTTATTTAGTAAAACTGGGGTTTACAGGGGTAAACCTTATTTTTCTTATTTCTGCTCAAAAATATAGATTGTGGATACATCGTTAGAACCGCCTCATCGATTTTTCTTATTCTATATAGATTGTGGGTACTCGTTAGAACTGCCTCATCATCGAGGCGGTTCTAATGAGTATCCACAATCTATACTTTGAACAGAAATAAGAAAAATAAATTAAGTTTTCATCTTAAAATTTTCGGGGTTTTTTGGCGGTACAGTTTACAATGCATTTGTATAGTTATGTTTTCGTAATGTTCGAAAAGTAATACAACATTTTTACACCATCTGCAGCATTTGTGATTGGCACTCAAAGGACAAATATAAGTATGATATGTGTCCATTTGTCACTTTTTCCCCATAAAATCTTGTGGCTGTCGTCATCAATTTGATAATTTGACAAACATCATAATCAGTCTTGAAGTTTGGAGATTCCGATAACTGGCAATTGAATTGTAGGCTACTGTGTTCAGCTATATGGCACCACAGGGTGTGATAAACAGAACATTTTTCAAAATCACCTGGTAATTGTCTAAGACAAGATAAAATGTCAAGGGGCCAGGATGTCCTTATTTTGACTAATATGCTAATTTTGTGTGATACCATATTAACCCTTACCAGGACAGAACACAAGTTTATTTAACTAACTGCTTCTCAGGCCACTCATAGGGGGTGTTTGTTTGTTTATTTGTTTGAATTGACGTTTAAGGTCTCTGTCAACAGTTGTATAGGTCATTTTTGAGACATTGCTTCCAATGTTGTTGGACTATTACCCAACATTGAGATTAAATGAAATCTCAAACCATGTCATCCAATGAAACCAATAGGGTTTATATGCATGGATGGTCCGTCACTCGCACCGCTTTGTTTGGGCAGGCAGCTTATATGCTCTAAGTGGTTTACCAGTACACGTGTGTAGTCGGTTTCAGCTCTGCATGGAAGCATTGTGCAGCCCATCTATTTCTTCAAGCCAAGATGGGCTAGGGCCGCTTGAATAGAATCTTCCGTCTTATATCGCCCCTGCCCATCGGGGCTTGGAGAAATAGATTGGGCTGCATGGTGCTTCCACGCACTCAGCAGCAATGCTGAAACTGACCACACATGCGTACCGGTAACAGTAACCGCTTAGAAGGACTAAGCCAGCCCAGGCAAAGTGGTGTGAATGCATATAAGTGGTGTCCAATGCATATAAGCCTTTTGGTTTCATTGGGCGGCAGGGCTTAATTGAGATGCTATTTCATCTCAATGTCAGGTAAAAGTCCCACGCAATTGGATGCAACGTCCCATAAATGATCTACACAGTGTTGATGGGGACATTAAACATAAATTCAATCAAACAAACAAATATTCCTTCTTATCCTGGAATTTAGCAGGAGTCCATTTCAAAATTTTGGGGTGTCAGGTTGTGCAATCTTTAAAACTTATTTTGCAAATGACTGAACTCTTTGCAAACAGTGTAGGCCCCGACCAGATGTCATATTCTGTGGCTTAAATTCTGATCTGGGTTTGCACAGTGATTGCCAGTTATCCACTGGTACAAAATAGTTTAACCCAAAATGGGTTGTTGGCAAACAGTGCAGACCCAGATCAGAAGCCGCAGAATGCGGCGCCGCAGAATGCTGCATCTGATCAGGGCCTTCACTGTTTGCAGAAAGATCAGCCATTTTCCAAATAGATTTTGAAGAAAACACACCTAAATTTTGAAATGGACACCACCTATATATAAGGAGGAAGATTCCATTTGGTACAAAAAGGCTTAAGGGTTATTCTTGTTGATTTTGATTGATTTGAAGTTTAACGTCCCGTCAACACTGCAAAGGTCATTTTGGAGACGTTGCTTCCAATTTTACCCGACTGAGATGAAATGACATCTCAAGCATGGGCGGACCAACTCACATCGCATTGCCTGGGCAGGCTTAGATCCTGTAAGTGGTTTACCAGTACTCATGTGTGGTCGGTTTCAGCTCTGCGCAGCCTATCTATTTCTTCAAGCCCCGATGGGCGGGGGCTGGCATTCTTGTTGACAATGTAGGAAGAATTTCACAGTGGGTCCCCAAGAGTCCCATTCTACGTGCCTGCAGAAACACCCCTTAGATTAATCAAAGACGATGAGTGAGCGATCATTTATGAACAAAAATTGTTTTATCGTGGAAATCCAATCAAAAGTGTATAACATTGTCAGAGATGACTGAGCACAGATAACTCTATTTGACAAGTAATTTTCCTTTTACAAGATTAATTAAATTTAACGTCACACAATTCTGGTATTACAAATGAAATTGATAATTATTATATAGGAAGCATCTTATGGGAACAATAACAAATATAAACTATTGATCAACTCGACTGCTTTTATTGGAAAATCATAATAAATTTTCAAAGACGAAAAAAAAATTGTGATCTCCAGGTCATGACAGTATTTAATTCATTAACCCTTTTTGTACCAAATGGAATCTTCCTCCTTATATATAGCAGGAGTCCATTTTAAAATTTAGGGGTGTCAGTTTGTGTTTTCTTAAAAGTTTTGGAAATGGTTTAACTTTTTGCAAACAGTGTAGGCCCTGATCAGACGCCGCCGCAGAGACGCCGCATTCGTTTTGGGGTTTCTGGTACCAACTGGGTTAAACAAGGGCAAAAGGACAACCGGCCTCAAATGAGACAAAGTTTGAGATCAACAAGTGATCTTAGGCCTAAAAAAATAGCTGTGTTTTCATTAACCCTTGTTCTGCTGAGCCCGGATATGCCTTTTCTTTGAAACAATGTAGATCCAGATCAGATGGCTTCTGAAGAAGCCATCTGATCAGGATCTACATTGTTTGTCATTCAGATTGTGAATTTGCTGTAATAATTTGCTACAGGTAATCTGATTGGTTGATAATCAGTAGTGGGTGTGGCATATATGAATATTCAGCAGGACAAGGGTTAACATGCCAAAATAAGGTAAGGGTTGGTATGTCAGAAAAACTTTTTGTTTTGGCAACGAGGAAAAATCTTAAAAAGGTCTAAATTCCAAACATATTACCAGAACCCGGCTAAAAGCATCAGGGAAGCACAAGAACTATTAGTTTTGCTATTTGAAAATTTTTGTAAATTTTATCAAAAGTAGTTGCAAACTAGAGCTGTCAGTGAAACTGACTAGGGCCCCGGCAGCGCTATCAGAGGAGTAGGAAAATTTGTGGACGGACAGATGGACAGACAGACGGACGGACAGAGTGATTACTATAGGGCACCCACACTTTCAGTGCGGGGCCCTAATAATAACAAAGTTATTAATTGGACACAGGAAAGACCCTTTTGTGACCTTTAACCTCTAAGTATGACCTTGACCTTTGAGGTACGGACCTGAGTCTTGCGCGCAACACTCCATCACATTATGGTTAACATTTCTGCCAAGTAATATTTAAATCCATCCAGGAATAAGAAAGTTATGGAGGATAAAAAAATTTGTGGACGGACGGACAGACGGACGGACAGACAGACAGACAGACGGACAGACAGAGTGATTACTATAGGGCACCCACACTTTCAGTGCGGGGCCACATTATGGTTAACATTTCTGCCAAGTAATATTTAAATCCATCCAGGAATAATAACAAAGTTATTAATTGGACACAGGAAAGACCCTTTTTGACCTTTAACCTCTAAGTATGACCTTGACCTTTGAGGTACGGACCTGAGTCTTGCGCGCAACACTCCATCACATTATGGTTAACACTTCTGCCATCCAGGAATAATAATAACAAAGTTATTAATTGGACACAGGAAAGACCCTTTTTTGACCTTTAACCTCTAAGTATGACCTTGACCTTTGAGGTACGGACCTGAGTCTTGCGCGCAACACTCCATCACATTATGGTTAACATTTCTGACAAGTAATATTTAAATCCATCCAGGAATAAGAAAGTTATGGAGGATAAAAAAATTTGTGGACGGACAGACGGACAGACAGACAGACCTTTAACCTCTAAGTATGACCTTGACCTTTGAGGTACGGACCTGAGTCTTGCGCGCAACACTCCATCACATTATGGTTAACATTTCTGACAAGTAATATTTAAATCCATCCAGGAATAAGAAAGTAATGGAGGATAAAAAAAATTTGTGGACGGACAGACGGACAGACAGACAGACAGACAGACGGACGGACAGAGTGATTACTATAGGGCACCCACACTTTCAGTGCCGGGCCCTAATAAAATTTACAAAAATTTAGTGGCCGTCAACACCATTATGGTCCTGTTGAGCCAGTCAATTAACATAGCCCCTTCTAAGCAGACACCATTAGTTAGCTGAATAAAATCTTTTTTATGGTCATTCACCATACTTTTGTATGATTTGCTGGCTCCCAGCTTGCACATTGTCAATAGTGGCAAAAACAGGTAACCAGACCCCCCTGACCTTTCAAGGTCAGGGGGTTTGGTTACCTGTTTTTCCAACACTGATAACCTTCAGACTAGGAACCAGCAGATAATGCAAATAAGGTGCATATTACTCTCCATTATGCTGATTCAAGAACTGCATGTCAACTGCCGTTTTTGAATCGGTGTAAATGAGAGAATGCCCATAGAAAAGGTTTCACTACCTATTAACCATTGTCCTGCTGAACCCGGATATGTCTTAGCTTTCAAACAATGCAGATCCAGATCAGATGGCTTCTGAAGAAGCCATCTGATCAGGATCTTCATTGTTTGTCATTCAGCTCATGAATTTGTTCCAATAATTTGCACCAAGTAATCTGATTGGTTGATAATCAGTAGTGGGTGTGGCATATATAAATATTCAGCAGGTCAAGGGTTAGAAAGTCTAGGATGTCACTAGACACTGTGTGGTTCGAAGCTGCAACTGCCTTTTCAAAAGTCTGAGATTATGATGATAATGATGATGATGATGATAATGATGATGATGATGGTGAGAAGGAGGAGGTGGCAAACACAACACTGTATTTTCAAGGCTGTCCCTGGTAGCAAGTGCAATGAACAAGGACAGTGCATACAGGGTCTGATCAGGGTGCACATTGGCCAAAGTGCCTCTAACAGCTGCAATGGGTGCTATGGTTTTATGGACGTTTTCATAGCACCAGGTAAGGGTGGGAAATAGGATATAATTTTCCTTATTTCTTGTTGAAATCATATGTTGTGGGTACTTGTTAGAATCGCCTCGATGAGGCGATTCTTACAAGTACTCACAACATATGTTTTTATGGAAAAGGAAAAATGGAAAAAATTCTCCCTCAATGATCCTAAATGTCACCCAGCCATATCTTCTAGCCAGTTCTCCAATTTCTTCAATCTAAATATTATAGCAATATTATTACGGCCTTTATTGAACTTTCTAATATAAATTCAATATTCAATTTGAAATGATATTTATTTCATTTGCCCTTCTATCCGCTTAATACATTGAAGTGCTATCATCCATAATTGCCCAATTACGCCTAGGGACAAAGGTTCAGAGAAATCAAATAAAAATCAAAATATTGGGCCACAATACGTGTAAATATGTCCTCTGACAATGTGTTCTCAGTGAGTGAAAATATGTCCTCAGTTATGTCCACACATGAAGACATTAACCCATTTTGTTCCGGAAACCCTGAAATGGGTAGTTGGCAAACAGAACAGGGTCTACCCTGTTTGCAAAACCTTCAGGCAGTTTCCAGAAAACACAACCTCACACCCCTAAATTTTGAAATGGACACCTCCTTTATATAAGGAAGAAGATTCCATTTGGTACAAAAAGGGTTAATCAGCTTGCACCAAGCGAATCTTCGCCCTTATATGCAGCAGGAGTACATTTCAAAACCTAGGGTTGTCATGTTGTTATTTTGAGACATTTATTTAGAAGATGGTTGTTGATTGATTGTGTTGGGTTTAATGACACGTCAACTCTTGCGGGTCATTTTGTGTTGACCCAGACAAAGGGAGAGACAGTAGAGGAGATGAAAGTGAGGGACAGGAGAAAGGAAAATGAATGAAAGTGCAGAAACTTAGAGTGACACGATTGATCCTATAATCGATTAATCGATAGATAAATTCAACAAAAATGATTATCATTTCTGATTTGCTTTTAATCGATTACTTGATAGGTACAATTTACTACCCAAAGTTATGCCTAAAACGAGCTGGATGAGTGGCAAACAGTGCAGACCCGATGAGAAGCCACATTCTGTGGCGTCTCATCTGGGTCTACAATGTTTGCTCAGGCCTGTCTGTTCAAATATGCATATAGACTTTCGGATGAGTCTTTAAACCGAGGTCCCATCTCCATATGACCTTAGCTGTTGGTGGGATGTAAAACTAAAACTCACTCACTCACTCACTCACTCACTCACTCACTCACTCACTCTATGCATATGGTAAAGTGCAACATATGGTAAGAGACATGCTCAGAAGAAAGCCAGACAGGTAAAATTATGACAAATACCTTAGCCATTACTAATCGATTATTGATCGCAATAACAAGACTGATAATCGATTATCTTTTCAGCTCCGATTAGCCAGCCCTAGCAGAAACTGACGAATAACAACGTTCCCCTGTCTACCCTTACCTGCTGCAAGGACAGCTGTAAGGCATTATCAGATGGGCCCCGTCAAGCGATTTTGGTACTTATCGCTTATCGCCTATGCGAGCAGCGAAGGTTCAGGCGAGCCTGCGCATCGCCACAGTCTCGCCAGATCCTTCGCTGCTCGCTCATACAAGCAGTGAATCAAGAGGAACCTTCAGACAGAAAGCCATATCCCTGGCCCCTCTGAATGGCTGGGCATGCGCAGTTAAAATTTGTCATGACAGAATGCTAGAAGACACAAATTCGCTTGGCGGGGCTCAGATGGACGCCCCAGTGATGCCTTTGCTTCACCCAAACATCCAAAGAAAATGGTTAAAGTTTCTGCAAACAATCTGCCGTGTCTGGTCTGTGTCTGATAAGTGTCTGCACTGTTTGACAATGATCAATTTCCAGGTTTCCCTACAAACAGTGTTAACCCTTGCTTTGCTGAGCCCGGATATGCCTTTTCTTTGAAACAATGTAGATCCAGATCAGATGGCTTCTGAAGAAGCCATCTGATCAGGTTCTACATTGTTTGTCATTCAGACTGTGAATTTGTTGTAATAATTTGCTACAGGTAATCTGATTGGTTGATAATCGGTAGTAGGTGTGGCATATATGAATATTCAACAGGACAAGGGTTAACCTATCTACATGTAGATTCCCAGCTTAAACTCAGAAAGATCATCAACCCATCAGTGCTGTCAGGTACTGTATGTTTTCCGACAGACTGACCTGAGCAAACAGTGAAGACCCTGATGAGATGCCGCAGAAAGCATCATCCCATTAGGGTCATGCAACACTGTTTGCAGGGTCTACACTGTGTGCCACTCATCCAGCTGTTTGTCACAATGTCTGGTTTTATTTGTTTGTTTGATTTGAGGTTAAAAATCCCCATCAACACTGTATAGGTCATTTTGGAGACATTGCTTCCAATTTTGTGGGGCTTTTACCCAACATTGAGATGAAATGACATCAAGCCCTGCCGCCCAATGAAACCAATAGGGTTTATAAGCAAGGACGGGCCATCCTGCGGCGTCTCATCTGGGTCTACACTGTTTATAAGGCCTGTCTGTCCGAATACATAGGTTAAATACAAAAGAAGCTTTTGTATCTATATGGTTGATTAATGATTTTAGCAAATGATTTTATCAAACCAGCAAAATCTGTTACTTTCTTAGCAAGTAAGATGTCAGAATCTGTCATACTGAAACTATTTACTGAAGAAATCAGCAAATTAATACTTGTCAAGTCACCATCCCCAACATCTCCACGTTGCTGGGCATCCAATCAGAGAAGTGATTCTCGACAGATAAAACATAATTCATTGTAATGGCTGCAGCTTCAGTATTTGATTAATAGCCACGATTTTTAATTTTGCAGCCGAAGTATGATTACCTTAGCCGCGTAACTATCTTTTGTAATCAATAGAATCTTCACAATCACGACAGGTCTCGTACTAGTGACGGTATCTGTGAGGATCAAAATTAATTGAGCGAAAAATTAATAAACGAAACAAGCCATATAAGTTAATTAACTTTGATCGAGAATGGACTGATAGTGTATGTTGACACTCGGGAAATTTATTAGACTTTTCGTCTAAGAAAACAAATATTTGCGGCAAGAATAGCTATTGACTCTTCAGGTTGGTTGTTGAGAATTCAATTAATTAATCTTGTTTGAAGACGCTGGGGCAGAGAATATACCGTAAAGGTTCCAAATTTAGAACGATACTGTATCTCATGGTGACCAGAAACACCTGGGGGATTTTTCGCCCCTTTAAAACAAGAGATAATTTGTCTAAGTACCCGTTTTCCTGTGGAGGTGGGGAGCATACCCATCCCCTCCACCAAGAGTTACAACACCATTTTGGGAGACATTATTTCCAAATTAACTCAAAAAGGCTGTATTATTTACTCAAAGGACAGGAACATTTTCCCCCTTTTATAATACTTTATCATATGACGTCGAGTCTGAGAGTGTAATAACGCCATGTATTATTTTCAATAATCCACTAGTGGATTAAATATGCAAATTAGCTAGATACATCCTGTAACGTTACATGTACGACGTCCTTAACGACGTCGCGTTTACTAATGGCGGAATATTGATATTTTTGCAAAACAATCGTGAATAAAATGCATTTATCATGTCATATGATAAATAGAATCTTGCATTCGTGCTCGTGCATTATTGAATTTATTAAACTCGTTGAGGAAAGGGATAAAATGCTCGGCAAAGCCTCGCATTTTATCCCTTTTCCTCAACTCGTTAAATAAATTCAATAATACATGAACACTCATGTAAGATCCTCTATGTATTCACCGTATTAACCTCATGTTTTCGGACAGAGATGCCACAGAAAAGGGCATCTGGTCAGGGTCTACACTATTTGCCATGCAGTCATCTAGCTACTTTTAGGCACAACATCAGGAAGAAAATTGGACTTGTTCAAGTTTTAGAACAAGTATGGTAAGGAGTTGAGGTGTCTGAACCTCCCCTTATATACAGCAGGAGTCCACTTCAAAATTTAGGGGTGTCTGGTCCAGTTCTTTTTTTGTGAAATTGTTTTAGAAAATGGTTGAACTTAATGCAAAGACTGAAGGCCCTGATTAGAAGCAGCTTTCTTTGGCCTCTGATCTGTGCCTGAACTGTTTTCAAATGACTCTTGTTGGGGTTTCCCTGTATAAAAAATTTCCCGTGCTTTGGGGCGATTCACCAGGTATGCATAAAGTTTTATAGCATGTGTGCTACTAAAGCATGTGCTAAGCCAGCCTTGCTGTTCACGACAACCTCTATTTTGGAAACAGTGTAGATCCAGAGGATCTACACTGTTTGGCATTCAGTTTATGAATTTGTAGCAATAAATTACATCAAGTAATTTGATTGGTTGATAGACAGAAATGGGTGTGGCTTAAATGAATATTCAGCAAGATATAAGGGTTAAGTTAGATGCAGGTCTCAATAAGATCACACCCATCATTAAAGATAATGTATACCCCCCTAAACCCTGGTTTTCTCTATACAAAGTGGGGTTTAGCGGGGTGTTTATTTCACGGACTTGTTCACCTCATGTGACTGGTGATCTGGATGACCCAAGTTCAATCCAGGCTGGGGAAATTCTTTCATGGAGATTTATCATGAAATCTAATTTCTACAGTCACTCTCTCTTCCGCTGATTGAAGAAGGGCAGTTGCCACACTCTACTCCATGCTTAACCACTTATGTATAAGCATGCCATGGAAAAGTGTTGTTAGGTAAACTGACCCACTCCAAATACCCTAAATAGTGTTGACAGGGCCAAAAAACTCAAAACCAAACCAAAAGCTTGTTATAGATATTGCATATGTATAGTAATAAAGCAACAGTTGCTAGAAGTTCGGTAAAAATCCTAAAAGTCTGGACGCATTGAGGACTTGCTGTAATTCTCCTAAAATTTTAACATGATTTATTTCACGATCTAGCTAGAAGTCCAAAAAGTGCAGACAGAATGGGTCTGCACTGTTTGCTAGTAGGCCTGTCTGTCCCAACATACCTGTGATACCACCCTCATCAGGAGGAAGACTCCCTCATTTTGATGCTAATTTTTGCCCAATTTATGTTAAATTTTAGTGAAATTTTGGAGTCTCCCTCATTTGAACTGAATTTCCCTATATATTCTTTACATCTCCCTCATCACAATGGCAAATCTCCCTCATACAGTTAAAAAATTATCACAGGTATATGTCCCAATACTTCGGATCATTAAGGTAAAATGCGAGAAAATCATTAAATTCAGATTGTGAGATATTTCTGAAGTTAGAAATGACCATAATGAAAAAAAAAGATGTAATTTTAAACATTATCATCCGCATCTTAATCTCTTTCTTTATTAGTTTCTACAATCATGTCCAATAACTCTCCACGATCATGTCCAATAGATTGTAATCTATCACTAATAAAATCATTACTCCAAAAGCAAAAAAAAAAATGAGTCAAGTGCCACAAAAAAGGGGCCTGATTGCACAGGCTAACCCATTTTAAATGGAATAGAATCACCCTCGCTATATATAGGTCGTAGGGATCCATTTCAAAATTTAGAGGTGTCAGGCTGTTCTTGTTGTTTTCATTTTTTTTTTTTTTTTTAATTTATTTAGACATCAACCGGTTCAAAGCATTGTTAGCTTAATGAGTTCGTTAGTTGTCAGATTGTTAACTGTTCTAGCAAGTACAATACCTAATATAGTGTTACTTTTGCGGAAAAAATGGGAGCAGAAAGTTTTGCATTTGCAAAAGCTGCTCACATTTTTTCAGCAAAAATATTAGCATATTTGTCATATTAAATGATCAAAACTTTAATGATATGTTAACTAATGACATAATTAGTTTTGACAGGCCCCAATAGCTCAGTTGGTAGAGTGTCCGCTCCGGGAAATTGGAGGCCACGGGTTTGATCCCGGGCCACGACATTTGTTTGTTTGTTTGATTTGAGGTTTAATGTCCCCATCAACACTGTAAAGGTCATTTTGGAGATGTTGCTTCCAATTTTGTGGGACTTTTACCCGACACTGAGATGAAATGACATCTCAAGCCCTGTCGCCCAATGAAACCAATAGGGTTTATTAGCATGGACGGTCTGCCTTGCACCGCGGTTCCTGGACAGGCTTAGATCCTCTAAGCGGTTTACCAGTACTAGTGTGGGCCGGATTCAGCTCTGCGTGGAAGCATCATGCAGCCCATATATTTCTTCAAGCCCCTATGGGCTGGGGGTCTGAAAAATGATAGTTTTGGAGAAATGACAGGGCACAATATGTCATATGGATATGTCATCATAATGAATTGCCTGATCAGACGCAACATTCTGTAATGTCCTGCTGGGCCTGCGTTTTGTTTGCTAGTATTTCCTGTCTGAAATGGGTTAATGTTGATGAGTTTAGGGACAATTTAACCCTAATCTTGCTGTTCACGACAACCCCTATCTTTGCAAACAGTGTAGATCCAGATCAGATGGCTTCTGAAGAAGCCATCTGATCAGGATCTACACTGTTTGGCATTCAGTTTATGAATTTGTAGCAATAAATTACAACAAGTAATTTGATTGGTTGATAGACAGAAATGGGTGTGGCTTAAATGAATATTCAGCAGGTCAAGGGTTGAAATGTTTGACAGTCGAACCAAAGTTACTAAGTACAGAAAAGTCCATGTGATCATCACGGATTTGAAATCATTGCAACAGTTATTTATAGAAAATAGCTATGCTAATGTTATCGCAGTAAGGCCAGTGTGTGGCCTATTAGGATTATAGAATCTGGTCTGGAATCAAGGGTTGGGCTGAATTACCGATGAGATGTCGCAGAATGCGGCGTCTCATCAGGGTCAACCAATAATTGTTTGCCACTCATCCAGCTATTTTTTAGACAGAGCATCTGGCAGTAAATGGCACTTCAAATTTTATCGACCCCCATCCCCTACCACCGGGGCTTAAAGAAATATATTGGGCTGCATGATGCTTCCACACAGAGCTGAAACCGACCTCACAATGAGTACTGGTAAACCGCTTAGACTAAGGTCTAAGCCTGCCCAGGTGAATTGGTACGAGTCGTCCTGTCCATGCATATTAACACTATTGATTTCATTGGGCAGCAGAGAGACTGAGATGTCATTTCATCTTAATGACGGGTAAAAGCTAGTCCCATAAAACTGGAAGCAACATATCCAAAATGACCTACCGGTAAATATCATTAACGGGGATGTTAAACCTCAAATCAAACAAAAACTTCAAGTATGGTAAGGAGTTGAGGTGTCCACACATTTTAGGGAAATATGGTAACATTAAGATGCTTTCTTTGGCTTTGGTTTTACAGCCCTTTCAACAGTATTTCATTCACTTCAAGCCAATCATTAATCAAAGCTGGAGGAAAACTGGGGTACCCAAAGAAAAACCACCTGACATTCTATTACAGAATTAATCCACCCACCCACTCCCCCCCCCCCCCCCACCCCACTGCATACAAGGGGTTAACACATACTGGTGAATTACTGAAATACTGAAAAAATATAAAAATCGAACTTTTAACAAACTTGTTTCATGATCCAACAAGGAGTCCAAAAGTTGCAGACAGAATGGAAAACAGTGTCGTTCCTGATCAGATGGGGCAGTCTGATCTGGGTCTGCACTGTTTGCAGAGATGGGACTGTCCCAAAAAAATATTACTGAATTATTAAGCCTTCAGCAGCTGATTAAATACAGAGGACATTAATGAATACATCACCATTTATAATCAATTACTTTTTATCAGCCCATTATGAGCCAAATACACATGTATAAGGATGATATGAATAAAAAAGTCATAACGGAAATGCTTGCAGCAGGTAACCAGAAATCTCTTACAAAAATTTACTCATTTTTTTTTTCATTGCATTATGAAAACATGCCTATTCAAATGACGTATGTTGTAAATTTTATCACCGGAAAGAAGAAAATTTTAAGATGAAAAATTGTGATATTTTTCTTATTTCTCCTCAAAATATAGATTGTGGGTACACGTTAGAACCGCCGCCATCGCAAATCCCCACACTAATCTGGCAGAGCCAAATATAACGTTGTTGTCGCACACCCTGGTGTTGGTGTTATTAAATACATCTTATCATAAGGAATATTAATAAGAATATTTTTGGTTTAAGCGTGGGGATCTGAACGGTTTCTGCAATACAAGTCCTTTAATGAAATGGATGGTGGGCATAGGCATGGCCAAGGTGCACCCCAGGGGACCTCTAAGTTGGAGTCACTGAAAATGTCTTATCATAAGGAACAAGAGTATATCTGCTTTAGGGGTGGGGTTTTAAAATGTTTGAAATATATGTCCTTTTATGATGAGGAGGGGTGTGACTTGGCCACAACACAACCCAAGGGTCACCCTAGTTGGCGTCTCTAAATGTGTCTTATCATAAGGAACAAGAATATAAAAATTTTATGGTTTAGGGGTGGGGATCTGAATGGTTTCTGAGATGGACTTAATAATGAAATGGAGGGGGTGGGTCGTGGCTCCAGCGCACCCCCGGGGACCTCTAGGTTAATGTCACTGAAAGTGTCTTGTCATAAGGAGCAAGAGTATATATGGTTAAGGGGTCGGGATATGAATGGTTTCAAAACTAGAGCTATCACTAAAGGTGATGAATACCCCAACAAAAACTGCCTTGATAGTACAACAGCGGCATTTTGCAATTTTTTCACTTGAAAGGGGCCATAACTATGTCGAAAATTGACGAATTGTAGTGGAAATCGAACTTGACCTGTATTTTATGATGTTACATCAGTGTACCAAAAATTATAAAAATCGGTGAAGCACTTTTTGAGTTATCGTCTGGAAACCAAGTCAACAGACCGACCGACCGACCGACTGACAAGCTCACTCCTATATACCCCCCCAAATTTCATTTGTGGGGGTATAAATATAACATGTCCTTTTATGAAGTGGTGGGGTGGCTTACCATCGTTAGCTTAACTGTTCTAGCAAGTACAATATCTAATATAGTGTTACTTTTGCTGAAAAAGTGAGCAGCTTTCATATATTAACTGGCCCGGGGTTGCTAAATACTATGAATTATTAGCAAGCTGTAATTATGCACACATTTTCTGAAAATTCTGAAAAATCCCAAATGTCATCTGCTAAGGTTGTGCTCAGCACTTTAAACATTAAAATTTTGCCCACTTACAGAAAGTCCACACGCCTTTCAAATGTCCATAATAGCACCAAATAACCATTAAAAATCATTCAGATATGACAGTACCATTTCCTCATGTAAAAGACTTTCGCAGTCAATCATTTTCTGACGACGAAAAACTGAACAATCTTCCCTACATAATGCACTAATGAATGTTTCGCTACATCATAAATGACTGTCGATGAGCTATGTCATGTGACATTTACGCCATGATGTATGTGCCCAGCCAGGATTCGGATCAGACTGCACATTCGTGCAGCCTGATCCGAGTCCCTGCTGGACACTGTAGAGGAGGACTAGACTCTGAACGTTTTCGTGCAAACTGAAGAGACTTTGATCACACTTTGTTGGATTAATTTTCACGCTGATTCAAACAAATATGGGGTAAATTGTTATAAGTGACATATTCTCATGACACAATGCCTTTAACGATGTTCACAATTTCGTAGACTCATTAGTGTTCATTACTTTCTTAAGCCTCGTTGGAATATTGCGTATTAAAATTCTCTTGAACCATTTAGGCACTATTTACACATTAAATGAATGAAGGACCCCAGACTGATCAAAAACCTCCATGGTGCAGTGATTATGGTACTTCCCTTCAGAGGCTGTAGCTGCTCAGCAACATTTTTTTCATGGAGACTGGTCAAGAACACTGTTGAACACAGTACTGGTCAAACGCCTAGAAAGTTCAGACACTTTCAGAACTTGCTGTAATTCTCCAAAAGTTTTAACAAATTTGTTTCGTAGTCAAGGAGTCCAAACGATGCATATGGAATGGCAAACAGTGAAGACCCTGATCAGACTGCTCCTTTAGGATCAGGAGCAGTCTGATCTGGGTCTACACTGTTTACTTAGGCCTATCTGTCCCAATACTTAGGATCATTACAGGACTAACTCTGTCCAGGAAAAGTGTGGTTTGCTATTTTGTTTGTTTGATTTGAGGTTTAATGTCCCCGTCAACACTGTAAAGGTCATTTTGGAGATGTTGCTTCTAATTTTGTGGGACTTTTACCAGACACTGAAATGACATCTCAAGCCCTGTCGCCCAATGAAACCAATAGAGTTTATTAGCATGGACGGTCCGCCTAGCACCACAGTTCCTAGACAGGCTTAGATCCTCTAAGCGGTTTACCAGTACTAGTGTGCTGGCCGGACTCAGTTCTGCGTGGAAGCATCATGCAGCCCTGTGTGGATTGCTATGCCAACTGGCTCAATAAGACATAAAAATTTAACAGGTAAACTTTAATAAACTAGTGTAAACCCTGATCAGAACAGGCCTCCGTGGCCTAATGGATAAGAGCGCTGACACTTAATCATTAGGTCTCTCGACGCTGTGGTTCGAGCCTCACTCGGGTCACATGTGAGACGCCAAGTTCTGCATGGAAGGTGGTTTTTCTCCAGGTACTCCAGTTTTCGCCCTCCTCCGATTAACCATCGGCTCGATATGAAATAATCTTGAAAGGGTCGTAAAACCAAAACCAAAAAAAAAACCTGATGAGATATCCCACTTTGAGTCCACAATGTTTGCCAATGTCCAAGCACATGAGCCCAGTCCTTGTTTTACAGATAATCCTCTGACATCAAAACAACAAGAGGGCCCTGAATCGCTCACCTGAGAATAAGTGTCTCTAGTACATTCTAGGCCCAAGGGCTATAATTTAAGCAAACTTGGTAATGGTCCACCAGATGAAGTTTCATACCAAATATCAAAGACCTGCATGGGCATTCTGGTTTCAGACAAGAAGATTTTTAAAGGTTTTCCCTACTATAAGCCTACGGAAAACCAAAGGGTCCTGGGGTGGGGGCATTTTTGGCCCCAGGGCTATAATTTGAACAATCTTGAAAGAGGTCCACTAGATGAAGCTTCACACCAAATATCAAAGATCTGGGCCTTGCGGATTCAGAGAAGAAGCTTTTTAAAGATTTTCCATGTATAAGCCAATGTAAAACCAAAAGGCCCCCGGGGTGGGGACATTTTTGGCCCCAGGGCTATAATTTAAACAATCTTGGTAGAGGTCCACTAGGTGAAGCTTCATATCAAATAGCATAGACCAGGGCCTTGTGGTATCAGAGAAGAAGAATTTTAAATATTTTCCCTAATTAAGCCTGTGAAAAACCAAAGGGTCCCAGGGTGGGGTGCATTTTTGGTCCTAGGGCTATAATCTTGATAGAGGTCCAATAGATGAAGATTCACACCAAATATCTAAGACCTCGGCCTTGCAGTTTCTGAGAAGAAGATTTTTTAAAGATTTTCCCTATATAAACCTATGTAAAACCAAAGGCCCCCGGGGCGGGGCCATTTTTGGCCCCAGGGCTATAATTTGAACAATCTTGGTAGAGGTCCATTAGATTAACCGTCACACCAAATATCAAAGACCTGGGCCTTGCGGTTTCAGAGGAGACAGTTTTAAAGATTTCCCCTACATAAGCTTAAGTAAAACCAGAGGCCCCCTAGGCGGGGGCATTTTTGACCCCAGGGCTATAATTTGAACAATCTTGGTAGAGGTCCACTAGGTGAAGCTTCATACCATTACCAAATATCAAAGACCTGAGCCTTGTGGTTTCAGAGAAGAAGATTTTTAAAGGTTTTCCCTATTTAAGCCTATGAAAAACCCAAGGGTCCCGGGCTGGGGGCATTTTTGGCCCCAGAGCTATAATTTAAACAATCTTGAAAGAGGTCCACTAGATGAAGCTTCACACCAAATATCAAAGATCTGGGCCTTGCAGTTTCAGAGAAGATTTTTAAAGATTTTCCCTGTATAAGCCTATGTAAAACCAAAGGCCCCTGGGCCAGGGGGCATTTTTGGCCCCAAGGCTATAATTTGAACAATCTTGGTAGAGGTCCACCAGGTAAAGCTTCACACCAAATATGAAAGACCTGGGCCTTGTGGTTTCAGAGAGTGAGTGAGTGAGTTTTAGTTTTAAGCCCCACCAACAGCTGAGGTCATACGGAGACGGGACCTCGGTTTAAAGACACATCCGAAAGTCTGGAGAAGCCCGGGAATGATCCTGCAATCCCTGATTTACAAGGCGAGTAGCATAACCACTGCACCACGGAGGCTTCTGTGGTTTCAGAGAAGAAGATTTTTTTTAAGTTTTCGTTTAAAAAATCTATTTGCAGCTCCTGTGACCTAGATGTGCAATGGACCAGAACCATTTGAACAACTTTGAAAGGGGACCACCTAAAGATCATTCCTGTGAAGTTTGGTCAAAATTCCATCAGAGGTTTAGGAGGAGATGTCATTTGAAGAAAAAGTTTACGCACACACGCACAACGGACAAAAAGTGATCCCAAAAGCTCACCTCGTCACACTACTAACAGGTAAGCTAAAACAAGAATTCCGCCGAAGGCTATGTCGCGCCTGTGGGGGCGCAAAGTCATCAAAGCATGACATGTAGGTAAAGGTCAACCATAGATGCTTGCACAAAAGATTCCATACTCAAATGCAAGCTTGTACTAAGTATCATTAATGAAGCTCTAATAAATCTTGAGAAATGAACTTAACCATTAGGGGGAACGCTAGGGGGGTCGCAATATTTTACAAAGTCAGTGAACCATGAAATTTAGGTCAAGGTCAAATATGGATGCTTGCATTTAAGTTGCCATCCCTAGATTCAAGTTTGCACCAAATATCATTAATGAAGCTCTAATAGTTCTTGAGAAATAAACTTGACCACTAGGGTGAACGCTAGGGTGGTCGCAATATTTTACAAAGTCAGTGAACCATGAAATATAGGTCAAGGTCAAATATGGATGCTTGCATGTAAGTCGCCATCCACAGATACAAGTTTGTACCACATATCATTAATGAAGCTCTTATAGCGCTTGAGAAATAAACTTGACCATTAGGGTGAACGCTAGGGTGGTCGCAATATTTTACAAAGTCAGTGAACCATGAAATGTAGGTCAAGGTCAAATATGGATGCTTGCATGTAAGTTGTCATCCCCAGATACAAGTTTGTACCAAGTATCATTAATGAAGCTCTTATAGTTCTTGAGAAATAAACTTGACCATTAGGGTGAACGCTAGGGTGGTCGCAAATGTTGACGCCTTGACGAACGGACGAACGAACGGACGGAAAACCGGGCGCCTATATCGCGCCATGCTAATAGCAGGCGCGACAAAAATGGCATGTCTATAAATAACAATTACCTGGAATTCATACAAACACTACTTGCACTGGGGTCAGTGACAGTCAGGCGGACATAAGCTGCACATATAACTTTGGATCGCTTGATATTACATATTGAACTTTGTTTGTTTGATTTGAGGTTCAACGTCCCCGTCAACACTGCATACATGTAGGTCATTTCAGAGACCTTTCAATTTTGTGGGACTTTTATGAAATGACATCTCGAGCCCTGTCGCCTAATGAAACCAATAGGGTTTATAAGCATGGACGGTCCAACTCGCGGCGTTTTGCCTGGGCAGGCTTAGATCCTAAAAGCAGTTTACCAGTACTCCTGTGTGGTCGGTTTCAGCTCTGCACGGAAGCATCATGCAACCTATCTATTTCTTCAAGGCCTGATGGGCGGGGGCCATACATATTGAACTATGGATTCCAAAAATATATAAATGATATGCAGGAAAATGACTATGTTAAAGTGGTAACTTTTCTGAATAATCTTAGCTGTACTGCTCCTAAGTATTGCCATGGGACAGACAGGCCTAAGTAAACAGTGCAGACCCAGATCAGACTGCTCCTGAAGGAGCAGTCTGATCAGGATCTACACTGCTTGCCATACTATCTGTACTCTTTGGACTCCTTGCCGGCTTGTGAAACAAATTTAAAATTTTAGAAAAATTACAGCATAAATTCTCAAGGTGTCCGAATTATAAGGATTTACAAAGAGGCTGTGTTGTATGTAGTATCAGATTAACCCTTTTTGTACCAAATGGAATCTTCCTCCTTATATAACAGGAGTCCATTTCAATATTTAGGGGTGTCAGGTTGTGGTTTCTTCAAAATTCATTTGGAAAATGTCTGAACATTTTGCAAACAGTTGAGGCCCTGATCAGATGCCACATTCTGTTGCGTCTGATCTGGGCCTGCACTGTTTGCCCTAGTACCCATTTTGGGGTTTCCAGTACTAAATGGGTTATGTAGTTAGATCTAAGTCTACACTATCAGCCTGATATTTACAATTTTTACGGTAACGACAGATCCCGCCTGCCAATTGCAAACAGCCAAGAAAACGAAGCTAATCTTTTTTCTCATTTCCCAAGTAATTTCATTTTTCCCCTGGTCACCCTTACAGCTAATACAGCTGATTGTTAAACCTAACTGATGAAAATGTAATGAAATTATTCACAGCTTAGGTCCTACCGACACACCACTGGGAAGGTAGAGTTGCGACAAAAAATTTGAAAACAACCGTCGGATATTAACTTTCTTGATACGAGTTTGCGGTTTGAAAGCAATTTTGCCAAGCCTCATGTGAAGAGAAAGAAAATTAATTTTGTTCAATAGCTTGCTCAATATCTCGATGATTATACAAAAAAAGTTGCAAAAGAAAATTTAGTACCATATTTAAAGTTACGTGAATCACTAAATCAAAATTATAAAACCATCTGTGCCAATAACATCTTGTTTAATTATAATATAAATTCTAACCTGCTCTTGGAGAATCTACGAAGATAACTTTATTCATATTCTGTCATTGATTTCTTATTTCTCTTATTCGTGGATTTCAATAAGAAAATACATATTGAAATATTTTTTTTATCAAAATTGAAACCAGCTTAATAAAACAAGAATTTAGATGAGGTGTAAAAAATTCTTTATACATGTAATACATAAAACTATGAAATTCAAGATGAGACTTTATTCACACCCTTTTATTTGACTTTTGATATATCATATTGAATGTATTAGCAGCCATTAAGGGCACTGTGCATTTTAACCCTTGTCCTGCTGAGCCCGGATATGCCTTATTTTCCAAACAATGAAGATCCAGATCAGATGGCTTCTTCAGAAGCATGGCTTCTGACGAAGCCATCTGATCAGGATCTACATTGTTTGCGATTCAGATTTTGAATTTGTTGCAATAGTTTGCATCAAGTAATCTGATTGGTTGATAATCAGTGGTGGGTGTGGCGTGTGTGTGTGTGTGTGTGTGTGTGTGTGTGTGTGTGTGTGTGTGTGTGTGTGTGTGTGTGTGTGTGTGTGTGTGTGTGTGTGTGTGTGAATTCGGGTTTAACGTCGCTTTCAACAATTTTTCAGTCATATCACGACGGTGTCTGGTTGCGACAGGGAGCTCAATGCTCACTTTTATAGTGCTGCCTCACTGAAGTATCATGTCCCAGACTCATTACATGATACCACACCCAGTCACATTATCCTGACACTGGGTCGGCCAGTCCTAGCTGCTCTACCCCTTAAATCTGAGTGCCAAGGGAGGAGCAGCTAGTACCATTATTAACGACTTTGGTATGTCGCGGCCCGGGATCGCACCCGTGACCTCCTGTTCCCCGGAGCGGACACTCTACCAACTGAGCTATCGGGGTGGGTGTGGCAGATTAAAATATTCAGCAAGGGTTAATTATACGAGACAGCCAAGATGGCCCTGAAGTAGCCGTCATCTGATTCCAAGATGTCACATAGCTTCTGAAAGATAACTGACAGACATTTTATTCTATGAAGCATAACATAGATGGTCGCCTTGGCACATTCTTGCAAAGTTTGAATGAAACTGGCTCAAGAGTTTAGGAGAGGTTGTCATTTGAATATTCTATTATTAGGCCTCGCAGCCATTTTCTTCATTGCAGCATAAGCATTTTAGAAACTAGAAATGCGTCCATAGGACATGGATGCCCCCACCTGAAAATATGTCTGTTTGTATTAATCCACAGAAAGTTATTGACGGCATTAAAGTTTTGGACCCTTTTTTCACATCTGACCTCTAAGTATGACCTTGACCTTGGAGGTAAGGACATTGGTTTTGTGTGACGCAAACTTTCTCATGATGGCCAACATTTCTGCCAAGTAATTTCAAAATCCATCCAGAAATAAGAAAGCTATTGACTATGTTTACCGGTAAGTTTCGAACCCTTTTTTTACCTTTGACATCTAAGTATGACCTTGACCTTGGAGGTATGGACCTGGGTTTTGCATGTGACACATCATCTCATGATGGTTAACATTTCTACAAAGTAACTTCAAAATCCATCCAGAAATAAGAAAGTTATTGACTGCATTTAAGTTTTGGATGGACGAACGAACAAATGGACAGAGGAACGAATGGATGGACAGGGGCATCGAATGGGGGGGAGGGGGGGCATAAAAAGTCACCTAAGCAACCTTCTTGGGAAGTTTGAATGAAATTGAACCAAAGGTATAGGAGTTGTCATTTAAAGATATTTCTATTTTAAGCTCTGGAAGCCACCTTCTTCATCTGAGCAAAATTGTTGAGATATTTCTGTGGAGGGTAAACTAAAGCCCCTGTCACACTATGCCGCGTTTTCACTGCGATTGGACGGCATTGTTTAATTTTTCAGAACGCCGCGAGATCGCAAGAAATATGGGATATTTTTGTGAACATGGACCTGTCATGGCGTCCCTACAGTGACCAAGACGTTGCTACGGAGCTTACATGGCGATCTATCGCGATCCTGCGGCGTTCTTGATGGCGATTGTATGCGCTCTCACGGCGCTTCCTCTGCGCTTTTACGGCGCTCACAATGCGTGCACTGCGCTTTTAAGGCGCTCTCAATGCGTGCACTGCGCTTTTACGGCGCTCACATGTTGAAGACGTTCTCAAAGTGTAAACAGACATCTTCATGAGTCGAACAGTTTTGTTTGATTTGAGGTTTAAAGTCCCATCAACACATTATAGGTCATTTTGGAGACGTTGCTTCTAATTTTGTGGGACTTTTACCCGACATTGAGATGGAATGACATCTCAATCTCTGTCACCCAATGAGACTAATAGGGTTAATAAGCACGGATGGTCCAACTCGCGCCCCTTTGCTTGGGCGACCTTAGATCCCCTAAGCGGTTTACCAGTACTCCTGTGCCGTCGGAAACAAGCCCACCGCAATCACCACAAACAGGAGCAAGTCCACCGCCATTACCTTACCCGGAATGAGTCACCTCAGAAATAGGTTTTTCGGGACAGTACACAATCAAACTCTACTGTAGCCAATGTTTATACAAGCGGGCGGCCCCCTCCCATCGGGACTGGAAGAAATAGATGGGCTGCATGATGCTTCCACGCAGAGCTGAAACTGACCTCACACGAGTACTGGTAAACCGCTTAGAGGATCTAAGCCTGCCCAGGCAAAGCGGTGCGAGATACGTGTAAACTCTATTGGTTGCATTTGGCGACAGTGCTTGAGATGTCATTTCGTCTCAAAGTTGGGTAAAAGTCCCACAAAATTGGAAGCAACGTCTCCAAAATGACCTATACAGTGTTAACTGGGACGTTAAATATCAAATCAATCAATCAGCTAATCAAATGTACAAGCGGAGCTTATATGGCGTTGTAGGAGACCTCTGTGCGCCCCTGCCGAGCTCCTGTAGCGTTGTAGGAGACCTTACTGCGCTGCTATGGCAACCTTACGGCGACCTCACTGCTCTCTGATCAGAACGCCGAGCGACGGCGTTTGTTTTGAACATGCTCAAAATGCGCGCCGTGGCTTGGCGTTCTATGCGATCCAAACGCGTCTACTGGCGATGCCACTGCATTGCTATGGCGATGTTTGCGATCGTACTGCGCGCACCTCGGCGTTCTGCATTTTTCTTGGACGCCGTGAGAACGCAGCCCTGGTGTGACAGGGGTTTAAGCAACAGTCTTATGAAGTTTGAATGAAATTGGACCCAACGGTATAGGAGAAGTCATTTAAACATTTTCAATTTTTAGCTCTGGGTAACAAAAAAGTGGCCATCTTGTTCATTGGAGCAGAACCATTTAAGGTGTTTTGGAAGAGGGTCAACTAAGCAATGTCAACTAAGCAACATTTCTATGAATTTGGAATGAAATTAGACCAACAGTATAGGAGATGTCATTTAAAAGTTCTTTTCTGTTTTTAGCTCTGGTAGCCATCTTGTTTATCCCAGCAAAACTATTTAGCAATTTTAGTAGATGGTCAAATAAGCAACATTCTGGTGAAGTTTGAATGAAACTGGACCAAACACACGGGAGAAATTAGCATTTAAAGGTTTTTCTACCATTCTGTTCATTGCAGTGCCACCTTTTTTGCTAGTTTTGTAGAGGAAAACCATTGAAGTTTGAATAAAACTGGACCAAAGTTACATGAATATTTAGCATTTAAAGGTTTTATATTCTTAATTGTGGCAGTCATCTTGTTCATTGGAGCAGAACCATTTTAGCTGATTTGGCAGAATGTCACAGTGAAGGTTGAATAAAATTGGACCAAAGAAGTAGGAGAAATTAACATTAAAATGTTGTTGTTTTTCTATTTTTAGCTCTGGTGGCCATCTTGTTCATCCTAAAAACAGTGCAGGCTCAGATCAGATGCCCCAGAATACAGGTCTGATCAGTGCCTGCTATTTGCTAACAAAATTTTCCGAAAAAAAAAAATAGAATAAAAATGAAAAAAATAGGCCTACAACCTCTTATGTGACAAATGGTCTCGTCCAACATAATATATTATAGCAATGGAAGAGTCCACTAATATACAATGGGTTAATGACCGGAAGACACTTTTTCCTGTGTCAGGGATCATTTAAGGTTAAGTTAAAATAGGAACATTCTGCAATAAATCAACTGCTGATGACTTGCAACAAATTATCCAACTATTGTTATTAAAACTTCCATCATTATTTCTAGCTAATTCCTATTACCTTCAGAATAATACTCAGGAAATTGGTTTTCTATAATTTGGCAGCAAATTGCTGGAAATTGGATTCCTACTAGTCTTACACAAGTTACTAATAGGTTCTTTTATCCCCAAAATAAAGCAAAATGTATTATTGGTATTGTATGAAATTAGTTTCATAAAATTTTCAAGAGCATGATTTATTTAACTCTTATCTTGCTGTTCACGACAACCCCTATCTTTGCAAACAGTGTAGATCCAGATCAGATGGCTTCTGAAGAAGCCATCTGATGAGGATCTATACTGTTTGATATTCAGTTTATGAATTTGTAGGAATAAACAACATCAAGTAATCTGATTGGTTCAAAGTCAGAGATGGGTGTGGCTAAAATGAATATTCAGCAAGAGAAGGGTTTACATTAATTTTCTCTATTTCAATATGGGGCTAAAACCTTTTTTTGGGTCCATTGTTTGTCAATCAAACCAAAGTTACTAAGCACAGTAGCTTAACCCTTGTCCTGCTGAATATTTATATATGCCACACCCACTACCGATTATCAACCAATCAGATTACTTGATGCAAATTATTGCAACAAATTCACAATCTGAATGGCAAACAATGTAGATCCTGATCAGATGGCTTCGTCAGAAGCCATCTGATCTGGATCTACATTGTTTCAAAGATAAGGCATATCCTGGATTAGCAGGACAAGGGTTAACATTGCAAATGTCCAAGTCTGATTTGTACAAAATCCAGGTAACAATTATTTATAGCCTTATTCAAGAGCTGTCGACTCACTCTGGATTGATTGGCTTAGACACCCCCCACTACCCCCCTCAGTCTCGGCACAGGGGTTTCATATCAAAACTTTGAATATATGTGTCTCCGGGCTTTCACCTGTGACAGTTTCAAAACCCTAGTCTGATCAGGGTCTGAACTGTTTGCTTAGGCCCGTCTGCCTCCGAGTCTTAGGATCATTATGGTATCTTGCAAAAATGTTGTTGAGATTGAGCTAGTCAATAGCTACCACGTGAATGAAAGCATGGACAGTCCAACTTACACCACTTTAGACCCACATGTACAAAGCGGTTTATCGGTACTCATGTGCTCTGTGTGGATTAAAGCATCATGAGTCCATCTATTTCTCCAAGCCCCAATGGGTGGGGGCCACCCAAAATTTCAGTATGGTGACAAATCAGATTGTCCAATGAGTCCTCACTCCTGAATATAAGAATCTTATATGGGTGTGAGGGTGGATGGAAAAATCTGTCCCGAGTGACACTGTCTGGCATCACGAGGCTTCCCGAGTGATGCCGGACAGTGATCCATAGGGACGGATTTTTCTATCCACCCCTCACACCCATATTGGATTCTTTTTCTTGCATACCTTCCATTACTTAAGAGCGGATTTTTAATGCTACAGTCACATCGGTTACCAACGTCCGCCATATTGATTTGACACTGCAGGAATGTTTAGTGACGTCACATAACGTGCATGACGTCAACCTTAACGCATTTAGCAAACGTGATTATATTTGATTTGGGGTAGGAATACCAGGGTCAGAACATAAATTTCTATCCCAGGGTAAAATCACAGATTTCGTTGTCTGGTGTGCAAGAATAAAATTTTCTGCCAGATATTTAGCATTGGTCCATTCAAAATGTAGCAATGTCAAGTTGATTCACGCCAACTTTTAAAAACTCCAATCCAAAACTGGATCAACAGTGAAGATCCAGATCAGAGGCTGCATATATATAAGTGGCATCTGATTTTGACCTCTAAAATGGGTTAACCCATTGTATACTAGTGGACTATTCCACTGCTATATTTTGGACAAGTCCATTTGTCATATAAGGGGTAATATGCCTATTTTTTGGTCTTGATTCTATTTTTGATGGAAAATTCTGTTAGCAAACAGTGCAGGCCCAGATCAGACCCTGCATTCTGTGGCGTCTGATCTGGGCCTGCACTGTTTGCCAGATGCCCCTTTAGGGGTTTCCCCGCATACAAAGGGTTAAGTTCCTTACTAGCATGCATATGACTAGGAATATGAAGGTCAGGTTGGCCAATAACAATCTAGTTGCAAATTTTCTAATTTCGTCCTGTAATCAGCTTGCAATGTGGAAATTTCTAATTATCCTGGATTACACATCTTTTACTTTTATAATTATGTATAAAAAGACGCCCAGCGGATGACAAGCTGGGTGATTTATTGTTTTCAAATTGACGACCATTGATTGAGGTCTTAGCGGAATAACGGTAATGTCACGACTTGTAATACATCCATAACCCATGCCATTATCATGGTGCCAATTTCGTGTCATCTTAAGATAATTATCTCCCTTCCTAAGCTCTTTTAATAATGACGTTGTGCTAAATTTCCCAGCTTAATTCAGTTTCTTGCTAAAACAAGAGTGAGCCAAGCCACGCAGAAATCACCAAATAGCAGAAACTCGACAGTTTTACTCGCAAAGATTTTTTACTTGATCAGTGTGTGTGTGTGAATTTGGGTTTAACGTCGCTTTCAACAATTTTTTAGTCATATCACGACGGTGTCTGGTTGCGACAGGGAGCTCAATGCTCACTTTTATAGTGCTGCCTCACTGAAGTATCATGTCCCAGACACATTACATGATACCACACCCAGTCACATTATCCTGACACTGGGTCGACCAGTCCTAGCTCTACCCCGTAAATCTGAGTGCCAAGCGAGGAGCAGCTAGTACCATTTTTAACGACTTTGGTATGTCGCGGCCCAGGATCGAACCCGTGACCTCCCGTTCCCCGGAGCGGACACTCTACCAACTGAGCTATCGGGGCCGGTTTTACTTGATCAGAGGTTTCTATATTGCATACACATAACAGACTTGAAAAACCAAACAGGGTCCACTGTAAGAATGTAACCCCTGTTTTGGAAGCTGAACACACGGTGACACTGTAGTTCACCAAATCTGCTATGTGCGGGGCTTGAATCCAATAACCCATTCAGTACCAGAAACCCCTAAAGGGGTACCTTGGCAAACAGTGCAGGCCCTGATCAGACGCCGCAGAATGCGGCGTCTGATCAGGGCCTCCACTGTTTGCTAAAGGTTCAGCCATTTTCCAAATAAATTTTGATGAAAACACAACCTGGCACCCCTAAATTTTGGAATGGACTCTTGCAATATATAAGGAGAAAGATTCCGTTTGGTACAAAAAGGGATAATTCAGTATGTTCTGCATTATGAAGCCTCTCCATTCCAGTCTTTTCTGATTAAAAACAAAAAACGAGTGAACACATTAAAAGGTTTTTTGTCAGGATAATGCCCAATTTTAATATCTTGAGAAGAGACACTCTGATTTGAGTTACAACAAGTAGAAATGTATCTTCAGACATTTCATGATTTGTGACCAGCAATGATTTGTTTGAAGCTTAACCCTTATCTTGCTGTTCACGACAACCCCTATTTATGCAAACAGTGTAGATCCAGATCAGATGGCTTCTAAACAAGCCATCTGATCAGGATCTACACTGTTTAGCATTCCGTTTATGAATTTGTAGCAATACATTACATCAAGTAATTTGATTGGTTGATAGACAGAAATGGGTGTGGCTTAAATGAATATTCAGCGAGATAAGGGTTAACAGCCCATAACAAGGTGACACCATGTGGGCCCCGTGGCAGGGCCATTTTTGGCCGCAAAGCTGTAATTTGAATAATCTAGGTAGAGGTCCACTAAATGAAATCTCATGTCAAATATCAATGACCTGCGCTAAGAAAATTTTTTAAGGTTTTCCCTAGATAAGTCTTATATTAGGTAAAACATCTGGGCCCTGGGGCGGGGCATTTGAATACTCTTGGTAGAGGTCCTAGATGAAGCTTCATACCAAATATCAAAGACCTGGGCCTTCTGGTTATAGACAAGAAGATTTTGTAAAGGTTTTACCTATATAAGTCTATGTGGGCCCTTGGAAGAGCCAGTTTTGGCCCCAAGGCTATAATTTGAACAATCTGAAAGATTAAGTCCACTATCATACACTGATCACGATCTACACTGTTTGTCAAATTGTCCCAGTACACAAGTCCAGTAACAGGCCTCCGTGGCCTAGTGGTTAAGAGCGCTGACTCTTGATCATTAGGTCTCTCACCGCAGTGTGTTCGAGCCTAGCTCGGGTCACATGTTCGACGCCAAGTTCTGCAATGGAAGGTCAGGTGGTTTTTCTCCGGGTACTCCGGTTTTCGCCCACCTCTGATTAACGATCGGCTCGATATGAGTGAAATAATCTTGAAAGGGCCGTAAAAACAACCCCCCCCCCCCCAAAAAAAAAAACACAAGTCCAGTCCAGGTTTTTTACAGATAACCAAGCCTTTTTAGATCGCAAGAGAAGAGCACTGCTATAAATAACCATTACCTGGATTTTGTACAAGGTCAGCAATATCATAACGAAAACACGTACATCTATACAAATACATAGTAAATTTTTTGCCGAAAAAATGAAGATTTCATGATGAAAAATTGTGATACTTTTCTTATTTCTGCTCAAAATATAGAATGTGGGTACAAGTTAGAACAGCCTCGCGTGTACCCACAATCTATATTTTGAGCAGAAATAAGAAAAATAAGGATTACCCCTGATAACCCCAGTTTTACTATATAAAAGTGGGGTTCAAGGGGGTGAATATTATATAGGGGTGTTTTCATGATGTAGTCACATGTACAATTACATGTGGGAAGCTTCTGTCCAGTTTGTAACTTTAGGTCGATTGATAAACAATCAAACCAAAATAGCACACAAGACTTGTATATTTGACCTTTTAATAGGATCAATTTATACTAGTAGTGACTCAAATATCACCTATCATAATTTATTGATTTGTAATTAAATTAAGACTACTATAAAATGATATAAATTTGCTGACCAACCCATAATTATGACAGAAATAATAATCCAAACTTACTGATAAAAGAGGGATAATTAAGCTTGGAACACATGTCATTAAACTGCCATTAAACCTTAAGTATTGCAGAAACATCCAAGTCAATATAGCAAGGGCAAATAACTCAAGGGTTTCATCTTAAATTTGATCTTCATTGTGCCTTAGAAATAATTTTTGGGCAAAAATACCTCTCTATTAGATATTGTGCTGGCTGGAACAGCATGGTGCTTCAACACAAAGCTGAAACTGACCACACATGTGTAATGGTAAACCGGCCCATGCAAAGTGGTGTAAGTCAGACCATCCAATGCATATAATCCTTTTGGTTTCATTGGGTCGCAGGGCTTGAGATGTCATTTCATCTCAATGTCGGGTAAAAGTCCCACAAAATTGGAAGCAGCATCTCCAAAATGACCTAAATAGTGTTGGCGGTGATGTTAAACCTCAATTCAAGCAAAAACAAACCTTGCTGGAACAGTTAACAGTCTGACCACTAACGATTTTTTTGTTAAGCTAATTAGGGAATAACTGCATTAAAAATTGTCACTTGGGGAGGTAATCATCGGTTTAACAGTCAGAAATTTTGCTTTGCAACTCGCATGCGGAGCCGTACAACGGAATTTGTGACCATAAAACCGATGATTCACCTCCCCATTTAACAATTTTCAACAGTTATTCCAATTCTAATGCAATTATGCACTAGTCATTTGTAACCCCACTCCCCCACACACACACACCTACGGGGATAGGTGGGGGATAGCGGGGCTAATGTGCGGGGTAGTTACCCTCTGTGTTCCCCCGCAGTGCCGGGTTAATGCAGGGGTTTTGATATTATGCAAACACAACCCAGTGGAATTAATTATTATAAACAGTGGGGCAATGACATTCAGGAGGTCCCCACAGTGCAGGGCTTCTAGTAGGGCTGTGAAAAGTCATTGTCCCAACTATTCCCCGTAGGGGGGGGGGGGGGGGGGGGGGGGGGGGGGGGCAGTGGTTACAAATGATTGGTGCATTATTAAGTTTTGTTAACAATTATGCTATTTTGCTCACAGCAGCGGCAAGCCCTGTGAGCTGTGATAAACCGAATGCCAGCCAGTGAAAGGCAACATTACGTGATGACGTCTCATTTCAACAGTATATGGCAGAATATACTGACGCAAATTTTTGATGTATCCAATTGGACGTCAAGTTACATACGTTAGTGCATAAGAAAGATGCACTTAAACTGTCCGCTTTGAAACCTCCTTTGTAAGCCATAAGTGGCCATGTTTGTACATCATCAAATCTCCAAGACTGAGTGACATTAGATGATTGCAGATTTTCCGAGAGAGAAGAAAAAATATTGCAATTAATTTTCGGGGTCTAATTATTAGCTTATTCCTGTGAAGGCTCTACTTGAAGATTGTTATGGCTTCTTTTCATCAATTGATTTTAGATTTTCTTCTCTTAATTTCTCTTCCAGTGGCCAAGTATCATATTAACTTGATCATTTGATGCCTTTGAAATCTCTTTAGTTTTAGGAAGGTTCAAAAACAGGCCAAGAAATAGCTAAACACTTTCAACCATTTAGATCAGGTCACTACCAATGCAAACTGTAGATCCAGATGAGATGGCTTATAATGATCTCTCTCATCACCAACATAGAGGATCTTATACGAGTGGTCATTTCATTCAAAATTTATAAAACCAGCCTTTGATTTCATAAACATGAAATGACCACACTTGTAAGATTCTGTTTATCACATGACCACTTTAAATTGGATTTTATCGCCTTTATATTTGACAATGTTTTCCACAAAAATGCACGGTTGACATGGACCTTGTCATGAAGTTACTGAATTAAATCCCGCCCAAGTGTTATTACACGTGTGGTCATACGATTTTTATTACACAACGTTATTCACTGCTTATCAATGACGCTATATGACAAAACTTATCAATGACGTTATATGACAAAACATTGCCACCCCCGCCCATCAGGGCTTGGAGAAATAGATTGGGCGGCATGATGCTTCCACGCAGAGCTGACACCAACCACATATGAGTACTGATAATCCGCTTAGGAGGTCTAAGCCTGCCCAGGAAAATTGCTGCGAGTCGACCGTCCATGTTTATAAACCCTATTGGTTTCATTAGGCGGCAGGGATTGAAATGTCATTTATTCTCAATGTTGGGTAAAAGTCCCACAAAATTGGAAGCGTCTCCAAAATGACCTAATTTGTGTTGACGGGGATGGTAAACCTCAAATCAAACCATATGAAAAAACATTGTTTACCACTGTTAGCCTAAAACACTGTTAGCATAGAATAAAACCTACCCCAGTCCTACTGAACATAGACAGTGTAGATCCAGATCAGAGCTTCTGATCTGGATCTACACTGTTTATCATTTAATTTGTAAACTAAATGGTTACATCACACCAAATAATTAGATTGGTTGTGTTAAGGACCACAGTTACTCTCATCAATTATCTACCTTTCTGCTCCCGTAGATGGGGGATTGAAGAAATAGATGGGCTGCAAGATGCTTCCAGACAGAGCTGAATCCAACCGCAAACGAGTACTGGTAAACTGCTAAGAGGATCTAAGCCTGCCCAGGCAAAGTGGTGGGAGTCGGACCGTCCATGCTTATAAACCCTATTGGTTTCATTGGGCGACAGAGCTTGGGATGTCATTTCATCTCAATGTTGGGTAAAAGTCCCACAAAATTGGAAGCAACATCTCCAAATGACCTATAGTGTTGACGGGGATGCTAAACCTCAAATCAATCAACCAACCAACCAACCAATTATCTACCTTGGGAGGTTACGCATAGCTCATAGGTTTATAACCACAACTGCATCAGGGAGTCAGCTCTTTTCCTTTCCAATTTCAACGTTTTGTGTCCAATTTTTTTGGAGGTAAATTCAACCAGCAATGAGGACAATTTAGCTTCTTCATAAGTAGTTTTAAAGAAAATGGAAACATCGTCATGGGAAGGAACTCTTGCACAGATATTTTTGCATTTTCTGTTCTAAGAAAAGTAAAACATTTAATTCTGAACAGCAAATTTTTGCCTTTAACCCATTTTGTATTGAATGGGATCTTCCCCCTTTTATACAGCACAAGTTCATTTCAAATGGGTTTTCAGATAGTGTTTTCATTTTTTTCTTCAAAAAATGGCTTAACTTTTTGCAAACAGTGTAGGCCCTGATCAGACACTGCATTCTGCAGTGTCTGATCTGGACCTACACTGTCTGCCAATTACCTGTTTTGGAATTCTGGTACCGTAACTGTAGGCCCTTTTTTTCACAGAGATTTGTGTTCATTGGAAAACTGACATGATTTCAGTTGCCTCCCTTACTGGAAAAGGAAAATATGGCAATATTCTCCTAATGTTTCAAAAACAATGTATTATCAAATTAAAGTAACAAGGATGTCTCCTATCATTACTCAAGTAGTCAAAATTTTGGATTTATTTTTTTTTTATATGTAAGTGAGCATTTCATGCTCAAATGAGATAAACAATTTTGTATCGCTCACCTGAGCTAAGAGATTCAAAGTTTCAGGAAGTGCCAACCTTTACAGAAGGATTTATGGGTGGACATGGTGATGACAGGGTAAGCATTTTCTGCAAATCAAGCAGAATGAAACTCTATGATAAATAGGCTGACCTCACCGGTTTTCAAACTCATTCAAGCTTTTATTCCTGACTTGCTAAGAAGATTCGATATAAACTGAAGTGGCTATGGTGATGACAAGTTCAAAAATAAGCAATTAACTGCTGCTATCAAAGAGATGTTACTCTGTGATAAATAGGCAAAGCTCATGAGTTTTCAAACTCCTCTGAGCTTTTCTGCCTGACTTACTTGTTTGTAAGTTTCATGAAGACCTGATCAAAACTGAAGGGGCAGCAGTGATGAGAAGGTCGAAAATAGGCATTTTCAGCAATCAAAGGCATGTAACTCTATGATAAATGTGCAAACTTGGCCGGTATTTGAACTCACCCCAGGTTTTATCCCAAGCCACCTTACATATAAGTTTCAGAAAAATCTGATCAAAACTGAAGGACTAAGGTGATGAAAAGGTCAAAATTTGGCATTTTCAGCAATCAAAGGGATGTTACTCTATGATAAATGGGCCGACTTGGCCAGTTTTCGAACTCATCCGATGTTTTATCCCCAGCCACCTGACATATAAGTTTCAGAAAAATCTGATCAAAACTGAAGGGGCTACGGTGATGACAAGGTTAAAAATCAACATTTTCAGCCATCAAAGGGACATAACTCTATGATAAATGGGCTGACTTGGCAGGTTTTCGAACTCATCTGAGATTTTATCCCCAGCCACCTTACATATAAGTTTTAGAAAGATCCAGTCAAAACTGAAGGGGCTATGGTGATTACAAGGTCAAAAATTGACATTTTCAGCAATCAAAGGGACGTAAATCTATGATAAATGGGCAAACTTGACCGGTATTCGAACTCATATGAGGTTTTATCCCCAGCCACTTAACATATAAATTTCAGAAAGATCTGATCAAAACTGAAGGGCCTACGGTGATGACAATGTCAAAAATCGACATTTTCAGCCATTAAAGGGACATAACTCTATGATAAATTGGGCGACTTGGCTGGTTTTGGAACTCATCCGAGGTTTTATCCCCAGCCACCTTACATATAAGTTTCAGAAAGATCCGATAAAAACTGAAAGAGCTACGGTGATGACACAGTCAAAAATCAGCATTTTCAGCAATCAAAGGGACGTTACTCTACGATAAATGGGCCTACTTGGCTGGTTTTGGAACTTATCCGAGATTTTATCCCCGGCCACCTTACATATAAGTTTCAGAAAGATCTGATCAAAACTGAAAGGGCTACAGTGATGACAAGGTAAAAAATCTGCATTTTCAGCAATCAAAGGGACGTTACTCTACGATAAATGGGCCGACTTGGCTGGTTTTCGAACTCATCCTAGATTTTATCCCCAGCCACCTTACATATAAGTTTCAGAAAGATCCGATCAAAACTGAAGGGCTACGGTGATGACAAGGTCAAAAATTGGCATTTTCAGCAATCAAAGGGACGTAACTCTATGATAAATAGGGCGACTTGGCCGGTTTTCAAACTCATCCGAGATTTTATCCCCAGCCATCTTACATATAAGTTTCAGAAAGATCTGATCAAAACTGAAGGCGCTACGATGATGACAAGCATTTTCCCATTGTAAGTCTATGGGACCTTGCGGTTGCCATTGCAAACAAAGTTTTCGTGCAATTTTGAAATAAAGTTTATGTCATCAATGCCCCACCAGAGGCATGCTACAGATGAGAAATGATTGAGATCAGCCTGCAGGATACGGAGATATAGCTGCTCAAAAGTGTGGACGGACTGACGACGGACGGACGACTGACGACCCACTATACTTTAAGCTCCCCTGGAGCCTTAGGCCCAGGTAAGCTAAAAATAGCAACACTATTTGTGATGTCAGAGTGCTGTGTAAAAGAAAGCTTATTGTAAAACATTGACTGGTACATGTGCAATGACATTTCTAACAGTTTAGATCCAGATCAGATGCTGCATGAGACAAAAGATAAACAAAACAGCCCATTCTCCATTCAGGTCAAAAACAATGAACCCAACAGTTCAAGTACCCTCAGTGCTTTGTTTTATAATGTGCAACAGTCAACCTTCAATGGCTTGAATACCTTTGTGACTACCATAAAACTAAAAATTTGGACACCATAAGGGCTTGCTGTAATTCTCCAAAATTATTAACATATTTGTTTCACGACCCAGCAAGAAGTACGAAAGGTGCAGACAGAATGGCAAACAGTGAAGACCCTGATCAGACTGCAGGAGCTGTCTGATCTCGGTCAGCACTATTTGCTCAGGCCTATCTGTCCCAATATTTAGGATCATTAGGGTATGCAAGTTTCTTCAAGACCATAAGTTTGAGTCACTGAGGGCAAGAGAACATTAGATATGATGAGCTACTTGCTGAGGGCTAATCATAGCTTCAGGTTAACCCTTGTCCTGCTGAATATTCATATATGCCACACCCACTACTGATTATCAACCAATCAGATTACTTGATGCAAATTATTGCAACAAATTCATAAACTCAATGACAAACAATGTAGATCCTGATCAGATGGCTTCTTCAGAAGCCATCTGATCTCGATCTTCATTGTTTGAAAGATAAGACATATCCGGGTTCAGCAGGACAAGGGTTAGGACACACATAGACCAGCCCCCGCCCATAGGGGCTTGAAGAAATATATGGGCTGCATGATGCTTCCACGCAGAGCTAAATCCGGCCCGCACACTAGTACTGGTAAACCACTTAGAGGATCTAAGCCTGTCCGGGAACCGCGGTGCGAGGCGGACCGTCCATGCTAATAAACCCAATTGGTTTCATTGGGCGACAGGGCTTGAGATGTCATTTCATCTCAATGTCGGGTAAAAGTCCCACAAAATTGGAAGCAACGTCTCCAAAATGACCTATTAAGTGTTGACGGGGATGTTAAACCTCAAATCAAACAAACAAAACAAACAAACACACATAGACATCTTTTTGAAATAAATTTCTTTAAAATAGAAGCCTCTGTGTTGCAGTGATTATGCTACTCCCCTGATAAACAAGGGATTGCAGGATCGATCCTGGGCTTCTCCAGACTTTAGGATGTGTCTTTAAACCGAGGTCCATATGACCTTAGCTGTTGGTGGGATTTAAATCTGTAACGCACTTCTTTAAAATAAAGGTATGTTGTGTGTACTTATTCTGCGGTGATTCTAATAAGTACATAAAACATGCATTTTCTAGACAAAAGAGTATACTTATAAAAAGAAGTATTTCGATTTTCGCAGCTGCAAGTTAGATGGTCCAATTATCAATCACCATAAAAATTCAATCTTATAAAAGACTAACATTTCCAACAAATGATGTCTGAAGGATACCTTTCCCTGACGGGTCACATATATAGTAAAATTGTTCAAAAGTAATCTTAAAGACCACTTTTGAACAGTCCCAATGCAGAAAACACAAAGAAAGAATACCTGACACTTTCTAAATAATTTAAAGCATTTTTGGTGGCCTTAATAGCAGAATATTACAGTATATTCACCAAAAGTAACTAGATTCTTTCATTTTCTTCTACCAGGACAACCCCATTTATTTACATGAAACTTTCATATAGATCCTCATAAATTAATTTTTTCTGACAAACAAAATTTACTTAAAACAACTTAATGTAAACTGTCATATCTTAGAAAATGTGGATGATGAATACTACCCTACAGGTCAAGAATTATAAAACCCAGCTGCTAAAATGGAACCTTGAGATTCGTTGCTATGGTAGATCATGCAGGCCACAAGGTGACAATGAGCATTAATTAAATATTAAAATATTAATGCTCACTCTTGTGAACAGCCGGCCGGCTGATCAGGATCTATAATATTTTGGAATCCATGGCAAAAATTGAAATAATGAGCACAAACAAATGGCTGACAATCAGGGAGTACACCCCAACCTCGTTATAACATGGTTCGTTATAAAACAGATTTGGATATAACACGGTTTCAAGATGGATCCCAAAAATATATAGATTATATAGAAAATGGTCATTTTTCTAAATACTCTATACATTTTTGTTTGGATATAACATGGTTGTTTAAATAAAACGGTTTCTGCTTTGGACCCCATTAATAATGTTATAAAGAGGCTATGGTGTATGTGTAAAGGGGGCTAAAGAAATTAATTGTTTGTTTGTATTTGATGTTTAACACTATATAGGTCATTTTGGAGACGTTGCTTCCAATTTTGTGGGGCTTTTACCTGACATTGAGAGGAAATGACATCTCAAGCCCTGTCGCCCAATTAAACCAATAAGTTTATAAGCATGGAGGGTCTGACGGGCACCACTCTGCCTGGGAAGGCTTAGATCCTCTATGTTGTGTACCAGTATTCGTGTGCAGTCGGATTCAGCTCTGCGTGGAAGCATCATGCAGCCAATCTATTTCTTCAAGCCCCGATGGGCAGGGGCCATATGACACAATTTCAAGATTGATCTCAAAAATATATAGATTATATAGAAAAATGACCATAAATGGTCATTTTTCTATATATTATCTATACATTTTTCATCACGAAAACACGCCTATATAATTTTGATCCCTTGAACCCCCCTTTTATATAGTAAAACTGGGGTTTCCGGGGGTATACCTTATTTTTATTATTTCTGCTCTAAAACATAGATTGTGGGTACACGTTAGAACTGCCTCATCGAGGCGGTTCTAACGAGTGCCCACAATCTATATTTTGAGCGGAAATAAGAAAAATATCACAATTTTTCATCTTAAATTTTCATTTTTTTTCGGCGATAAAGGTGGCAATGTATTTGTATAGGCGTGTTTGCGGAATGTGTTTGGATATAACATGGTTGTTTAACTAACACAGTTTCTGCTTTGGATGTACCCCATTAATAGTGTTATAAAGAGGCTGTTCGGTCATAGAAGGAATTAAATCCATGAACAACACTATATTGTATTATGTTACAATGATGTTGCTAGATCTTACCTGTATTGGCTTCCTTCACAGAACCTGTAATGTTGTTATTTTCTTCAGTTGTCATCCTCAGCATAACAATGAAATATCACACTTTATTAATCTTCACACTTTATTAATATTTTTTTCTTATCTTTAAAATCTACTGTTTTGATTTCCAGAAAGATTTTCTATTACATGTCATTTTTGTTTATGTATTCAACATTCAGCTAAATGTCAATTACACCTCAGTACTGAAATGACATCAGACACCAAAAGTTGTAATGTATTTTTTTTCTTTTGTTTCAGAGTAGAGTTTCGGTGACAAAAGTTCACAAGATTTCTTCCTTTTTGGGTCTTTCTGTTACACAAAAGTAGCTGTTGGTACCATTGTATTGGCAAAATATAGGTAACACATTGAAGCAATGTAGCAAGTTTCAGGAAGATCATGTCACGTATGTTTTATACACCAATTAAACAACAATAAAATTCTGTTGTCTACACCCATAAAATTCTGTTGTCTACGCCCATAAAATTCTGGTGTCCTCAGAAAATTCTGATTTCTTCAAAGCTACGCCTTCAGCTTCCTCACTGCAAAGATTTACAAATATAAACAATGAATTAACCCTTTTTGTACCAAATGGAAACTTCCTCCTTATATACTGCTAGAGTCCATTTCGAAATTCAGGGGTGACAGGTTGTGTTTTCTTCAAAATTTATTTGGAAAATGGCTAAACTTTTGCAAACAGTGTAGGCCCTGATCAGACGCCGCATTCTACGGCGTCTGATCTGGGCCTGCTCTGTTTGCCAGGGTACCCGTTTTGGGGTTTCGGGTACAAAATGGGTTAAGCTGTGTCCTTAGTATAAGTTCCAGCATCCAATCTCAGGGTATGATCTGCCACTCTGGCTTCACACCCATCATAGAAACTTCCTAAATATCCATTTATTACGAACACAACCATGTAGACTTCAGCGAGAGACAACACTCTCTCACCGGTGAGAGACAATACAGTCTCTCACCAGTCTTCACTGTTTCATTATGCAATAGTGGCCTTTACTGCATGTCATCACCAAAATTATCTAATGATGTCATAATTTCAAGAAGCCTTACTCAAATGCTGAAGAACCAATTTCACCCACTTAAGTTTAAGAGGAACTTTTAATTTGCTTTAATAGGTTTTGCAAATTTTTTATTATTTGTAGCATCTGTATAATATCTAAATATTTGGACTTCTTTGTAAACTGCCATGATCCTGAAGTTTGAATAAGTTTACTTTGGTATCCAAATATTAGTGTTTAACCCATAAAATGCCAGTCACGACAATTGTCGTCTGCTTTGTCGTCTGCAGGTTATGTTAAAAGTCATGTTTGCAAACAGTGTGAACCCAGACCAGACTGATCTGGGTCCACAATGTTTGCTTATATGAAAAAAATATTTTAATAGTCTGCTAAAAGAACTAGACAAAAGTGCCCAGTGGGGCACATATACCCCCGGCCAGTGCCGAACTACAAAGGGAAATAACTCTAAAAGGCCTGACCCCTTGGCCCTTATTTTCTTTCCCACAATACAAGTAGTCATACTGATCATGTGTGCAAAATTTCAAGTTTCTATGTGAAGCAGTTCCTGAGATATCTTTGACACAAAATAATTGTTTACGGACAGACAGACAGACGGAAAAGACAAAAACTATATACCCTCATGGCATACGCCGGGGGTATAAAAAAAGTCACCATACGACATAATAAAGATGTTATTTTCAGGTGCAGGTTTTCTCGGCATCTTTAGGGTTAACTTTTGATTTGGGTACATTATTTCTATTTACCATAATTATCATAAATATTGGGACAGGTAGGCCTAAGCAAACAGTGCAGACCCAGATCAGACTGCTCCTGCAGGAGCAGTCTGATCAGGGTCTACACTGTTTGCCAATCCACCTGCACCTTTTGGACTCAATGCTGGATCGTGAAACAAGTTTTTTAAATTTTTTTGAGAATTACAGCAAGATTTTAAGGTGTCTAAACTTTTAGGATTTTTACGGTAATGGTGCAAAAATCTAAAATGGCCGACATCCCATGTTAGTGAAGGCGAGAGGGCAACACTACATGGAAACTAATCCCTTGCATTGTCCAATCAGAACAGAAGTGAAGGCAATGATCAGAAATTGATACAATTACCATTATACTTTCCATCCATGACACCAAATGACATACAGCAAACAACCCCATCATAAAAACATTACGAGAAGAAAGCCTGAAAGACATTTTCTCTCCCAAATATGGTCAAATAAAGATCCAAAATAAGAAACCACCAGGCCAGCTGATCAGTGTTTGACATTTTGTTTGAGAATTTGTCGGAATAAATTACACCAAGTAATCCGATTGGTTAAAAGTCAGAAATGGGTGCGGCAAAATTAATTTGTTCAGCAGGATAAGGGTTAAATATCTTTGTTTACCCCCTCCTTATCTGGAGCAATACTTAAGTGACCATGACCTTCATGCAGGTTTCAGATCAAGGTCATGATTCTCATATAACTTTGCAAGGCTGGCATATTTACTGTATCGTAGCTTTAGCTATTTTGGACTTTCTGATTTGCAGACCAATATCATTTCACTAGCCACAAAAATCCTTCTTGTTCCTGGAATTAAGTTACATTTGATCATTTATTCCATTAACAAAGTATTATATCATCAAAAATTCTGACAAGTTCCAACCAAGATCTGCCAATAAAGTAGCAAATAGTAATCTTTGAAGCTGATATTTTCATAAATATTTAATGGCATTTAGCACCATGATTTATAAACAATAATATGACCATAATTATTTTTCTGTAATAGACAATACCGTAAAATCACTATTAGAAGCCCATGCTCTAATAAACGCGCCCCCACCTGACTTGGATGATAAAAATGGCGATTCTTTTGGCAATTCTCAGAAAAATACCATCCTCTAATAAATGCCCACTTTACTCCCATGTTGATTCATAGGAACTTATTTTGTGACACTGTGACAGGGTCGGAAATTAAACAAGTCAAACAAAATGACTTCAGATTTTACGTATTTTGCCATGTTTGACACGAAATGAGAAAAGTGTTAATGATATTCGCTTTTGTGGAGAAAGGTGAGGTAACTAGTTTTCTATGCTAAGACACGGCTATTGTATCCCCAGTCATTTTCTGAGAAACAAGATGGCAGCCATAAGAAAAAAAGTGAGTGTTTTGGACTGTCATGTGCAAGTTGCAGGTTTCTATAGCCTCTAATAAAGGCCCCATCCCTCTTCAGGAAAGGTAATGATTCTAATAAACGCCCGGGCGTCTTTTAGAGATTTTACAGTAATCAAAGTTCTAATGTTACAGATCTGCCTGGGCAAATGTCGTAATCATTTCTTTGGTTGACTGTTTTTCAATAAACCCAGTTAACCCTTGTCCTGCTGATCCCGGATATGTTTTATCTTTCAAACAATGAAGATCCAGATCAGATGGCTTCTGAAGAAGCCATCTGATCAGGATCTACATTGTTTGTCATTCAGTTTATGAATTTGTTGCAATAATTTGCATCAAGTAATCTGATTGGTTGATAATCAGTAGTGGGTGTGGCATATATATTCAGCAGGACAAGGGTTAACAATACTGCAGACATTCACTGCTGTTGTCCATGTGATTATCAATAACCAATAAAGTCAAATCGTGAGCATGTTTATGGCTTTTTAGTACTGTTTAATAAACAGAGAACAATGAAAATAAAGGACCCAAACATACCAGAAAATGTTGCAATGCCTTGCATGCTGGGTATTTTTTTTAGCAGACAACATTTTGAAATATTTTTCTTGTTTTTTTCCCAGAGAACGGGATTGTTTGTTTGTTTGTTTGATTTGAGGTTTAACATCCCCATCAACACTGTATAGGTCATTTTGGAGACGTTGCTTCCAATTTTCAGGGACTTTTACCCTACAATGAGATGAAATTACATCTGAAGCCCTGTCACCCAATGAAACCAATAGGGTATAATTATAAGCATGGATGGTCCAACTCGCACCACTTTGCCTGGGCAAGCCTAGATCCTCTAAGTGGTTTACAAATGCTCATATGCAGTCGGTTTCGATTCTGTGTGGAAGCATCATGCAGCCCACCTATTTCTTCAAGCCCCAATGGGCGGGGGTGAGAACAGGATTTAACACTTCATGCAAATTGTCTGCTATGGAGATTCCATTCATTTTTTTTTTTCATTGCAAAACTGTATGCCAAGTCTTGAGGAAGTTGTTTGGACATATTGAGGCTGCAGGCAAAAACTTTACTCATGAGCTGATGTGATTCATTCTTCACTGAATGCACTGATTTCTTAATGCATGTGCAGGCTGTGTGCAATCTTCTTCCAAGTAATCTGGGGGAAGTTGTTCAAAATATTGCTAGCTGCATAGGTTAAAAGTCTGATCATTTAACCCTTATCTTGCTGAATATTCATTTAAACCACACCCATTTCTGTCTATCAACCAATCAAATTACTTGATGTAATTTATTGCTACAAATTCATAAACTGAATGCCAAACAGTGTAGATCCTGATCAGGTGGCTTCTTCAGAAGCCACCTGATCTGGATCTACACTGTTTGCAAACATAGGGGTTGTCGTCAACAGCAAGATAAGGGTTAACATTGCTAATATGCTGATATTTTTGATGATAAAAATGCAAAAGCTATACACATTTTTTCATCAAAATATCTGTGTATCCAATACTGTACAGTTTTGTTTGTTTGTTTAATTTGAGGTTTAAGGTCCCTGTCAACATTGTAAAGGTCATTTTGGAGACGTTGCTTCCAATTTTGTGGGACTTTTACCCGACATTGAGATGAAATGACATCTCAAGCCCTGTCGCCCAATGAAACCAATAGGGTTTATTAGCATGGACGGTCCGCCTCGCACCGCAGTTCCTGGACAGGCTTAGATCCTCTAAGCGGTTTACCAGTACCAGTGTGCGGGCCGGATTCAGCTCTGCGTGGAAGCATCATGCAGCCCATATATTTCTTCAAGCCCCTATGGGCGGGGGCTTTCCAATACTGTACAGTAACATTCCGCTATAAAGACCACCTAAAATTAAGACTAAATCTGCTTTTAAAAGCTTATTGAGAAGGTTGCAATTATTCTTTCTTTGTGTTTAACAGACCCAATGTCGCCTAATAAGAGACGACCTTTGGAACTGTTCAAAAGTGGTCTTAAGACCACTTTTGAACAGTCCCAAAGGTGACCTTACTATAAGAATGTTACTGTATTTCCTAATACAGTTATAATTTTGACACTTATAAGCAATGGGCCTTGGAAAATGTCAATGCATGAATCACCATGGGGGCGGTCCCTTTATATTCCATTTGCAACCCAGGAGTTCTAGCTGAATATCACAATATCATTCTAAGAAAGCGAACCCATATAGCACACATAGAATCTTCAACCTAACAGCTTCGGATAGGCCCTTTTCCAATTTAAGGTGTGTCAGGTTGATTCCATTTATTGTAAGTTTCATATTATTGTACTTTAAGCAAACAGAGTAGACACTGATCAGACGGGTTCTGCGGCATCTGATCTGGGTCTACGCTGTTTGCCAGATTCCCATTTTTGGGATGCTGGATGTATGATGGGTAATACAGAGTGAACCGTATCAGCAATAAAGCGGCAATACCATTATTGCTTCATTAAAATGTCACTTTAGCTACAACCAAATTAAAGTCAAATCTCAGAGCTAAACCAAAGCATACATTATTAAACTGCTGCTTCGCCAATCCAAGATGGAGTGTCAATCTACCGAGCAATATTAAAGCATATTACACGGCATGTGCCCTTACCGAAAATAAATGAATTACTTGAATTATTGATAGCGCTGAGAGTAGAAGAATGAAATGCAATTTATTTCTATCCGGATAATGATTAAGAAGCAAAAAACATTGCTAAAATATAGCAGCTCATCCAATCCATTACATTACGGAATTAACGAAATTTTTCTTTCAGGGTCAAAGTAAATTCAGAGGATCTCCGTGGGTGACCATTTTATATGAGACAAGCCTTTGGTGGATCTAAGCCTGTCCAGGAACCGCAGTGCGAGGCGGACCGTCCATGCTAATAAACCCTATTGGTTTCATTGGGCGACAGGGCTTGAGATGTCATTCCATCTCAATGTCGGGTAAAAGTCCCACAAAATTGGAAGCAACGTCTCCAAAATGACCTTTACAGTGTTGACGGGGACGTTAAACCTCAAATCAAACAAACAAACAAATTTGGTGAGTTTCAAAAATTTCAGGTGAAATGGACTTGAGTGTGTGACTGTTTATCAAATGGCCTGGTTTATCAATGACCCACATTAAGAAAACACACCTATACAAATACAGTGGATACTCGGTAATACGAACATCAATTTTTCGAAACTACCGGATTTTTCAAAGACAACTGATGGTCCCAACATTTTTTGCTAGTATTTATTACCAATATATTACTGCTTTTTCAAATTTCATGGTTATAACATTAATTCTGCTTTGGGGCTTAGTGACTATTCACTGTTTTGCAGCTTAGTAACGTTCCATGGTTATAACATCAGTTGTGCTACTTAAAGACTTGGTGACTTTTCATAGTTATAACATCAGTTCTGTTGCACTGCTGTGTGGCTTAGTGACTTTTCATGGTTATAATGCAAGTTCTGTTGCACTGCTATGTGGCTTAGTGACTTTTCATGGTTATAACACTAGTTCTGTTGCACTGCTGTGTGGCTTAGTGACTTTTCATGGTTATAACACTAGTTCTGTTGCACTGCTGTGTGGCTTAGTGACTTTTCATGGTTATAACACTAGTTCTGTTGCACTGCTGTGTGGCTTAGTGAGTTTTCATGGTTATAACACTAGTTCTGTTGCACTGCTTTGTGGCTTAGCGACTTTTCATGATAGAAGATCAGTTCTGTTGTACTGCTTTGCGGCTTAGTGATTTTTCATGGTTATAACATCAGTTCTGTTTTACTGCTTTATGGTCGAGATTCTAGAAACTTTTCATGATCTTTAAATTTTGCATTGCTTTGTGGCTTAATGACTTTTCATGGTTATAACGTCAGTTTGTGAGTTAGCAACTTTTCATACTTACAGCCTCAGCTCTGTTGTACTGCGCTGTGGTTTAGTGACCTTTTATGGTTAAAACATCAGTTCTGCTGCACTGCTTTGATACTAGATAGTCTATTACAGAGACTATCACATAGCCTGAGACTGGTCCATTTCTAATGATGGTTTGTTCTGCCAGTTGTAAAAGTTACAGATATGCCTAGACCCACATCGGAAACCATGTATTAAGGCACGTGAGCAGGGTATGCCTAGAAAATTGATGCCTAAGGCATATAATAATCAGTGAAGTGAAGGTTTTCTCCCTTCAAGGTTGGAAGTAATACCTTTAAGGCTGTGTCCACACTATAATCAATCTAGGTTTTTTTGTTTGTTTGATTTGAGGTTTAATGTTCCCGTCAACACTGTAAAGGTCAAATCAATCTAGGTTGATGGATGGATGGATGATTTGAGGTTTAACGTCCCCGTCAACACTGTAAAGTTCATTTTGGAGACGTTGCTTCCAATTTTGTGGGACTTTTACCCGACATTGAGATGAAATGACATCTCAAGCCCTGTCACCCAATGAAACCAATAGGGTTTATTAGCATGGACGGTCCGCCTCGCACCGCGGTTCCTGGGCAGGCTTAGATCCTCTAAGAGGTTTACCAGTACTAGTGTGCGGGCCGGATTAAGCTCTGCGTGGAAGCATCATGCAGCCCATATATTTCTTCAAGCCCCTATGGGCGGGGGCCCCAATCTAGGTTGAATTTGAAACTGTCAGTTGCAACACTATTAAATTCAACTCATAGTCCACATATGTCAAACTAACCAATTCTATGTTTCCAAAACTTTATTCGAGGATCCACCTGTTAAATTTCAGGAAAATACAATGTCATTTAAACTGCATTATCAAACCATGAAAAAAAACAACAACAAAACACACACATATCAAACAATCTGGCCAAACATCAACCTTGTAAAATTGGACAAGACTGATTTTGTGGACATAACTTTCCTTTTGTCACAGTAGTTCTTCCAAAACTGTCATCCTTCCTTTTGTAACAGTAATTTCTCTAGAACTGTTAGCCTTCCTTATGTAACAGTAATTTCTCTAGAACTGTTAGCCCTCCTTTTGTAACAGTAATTCCTCTAGAAGTGTGAAAATTTAACCCTTTAAACCATATTTTTTTCTTAAAACTTTATGACACAAGAGCTGAGGTACTGGCAACTAAAGCAGACCTTGTTCCAACTGCTCCTAAAAGAGCAGTCTGATTGCCCAGAAGCAAGTACCAAAATATTTAGTATAAATAGAGTTAATATGGTAAGGCATTTAGAAATTTCTTCATTTCAGCTTTGAATTTTGTGAAATAATTTCTTTAATCTGCCCTCAAACGATAATAATTCACTGCAATGAAAAATTATTTTCGATTAATCCCTGCATTTCAGTGCATATTGCATGGTTTAGGCCAGACTTTGCAAATGATTTTGCCTTAACCCATTTTGTACCGGAAACCCCAAAATGGGCACCCGGGCAAACAGTGCAGGCCCAGATCAGACGCCGCAGAATGCGGCGTCTGATCAGGGCCTACACTGTTTGTTTGCCAAACGTTCAGTCATTTTCCAAATAAATTTTGATGAAAACACAACTCGACAAGCCTAAATTTTGAAAAGGACTCCTGCTGTATATAAGGAGGAAGATTCCATTTGGTACAAAAAGGGTTAAGGAAGTTTGCAGAGCATCTGCCGCAGCATAAAGTAACATTAGTCAATAATTGGCCAGAGCAAATGTACAGTAAAGTTCCTATATTAAGACCACCTTTGGAACTGTTCAAAAGTGGTCTTTAAGACCACTTTTGAACAGTCCCAAAGGTGGTCCCTGACCAGAGGACATTGTGTGCAGAGACCACGAGGAATTAATAACTGCACCTTTCTAAATAAGGTTTTTTGAAGCCTTTAACCTTTAGCATGCTGTAGGCGCATTCGTGCGCCCGTGAAAATGTAATGGCGCCACGCTGTAGGCGCAATCGTGCGCCGAAATTGACTGGTGTGCTTGGTGCGACTCATAGAAAAGGAGGAACTCTCGTTTTTCGGTGCGGTTTGGCATTTCGGTATCAAATAACATCCGGGCATCGATGAAAAAAAAAAAACTTGCCGTTTCGATGTTTTTGGATGGATTTTCTACGGGTTTTCTGGGTAAGGATGCAATTTTTTTGAGGAAATCGCTACTTTTTAACGAACTTGATCTAATCGAGCCCAAAATACGCTCTGAAAGGGTGTTTTAAACGATTTTTCGACTCAGTCAGCTGAGTGACAGTAGGCTACTTTTGTTTTCCATATGCTTTGAATGGTGGAGAAATCAAGAAAAATACGGGTTTTTGCGTGTTAAAAGTTGCTGAAAATGGTAGTATTTGATAAAAACAATTCAGTGGGACGGAGTATCGATAAAAAAATTAATTCAGCATGCTAAAGGTTAAAGCCTTTAAATTAGTCCTAATTTTAGGTGGTCTCAATAGCCGAATTTCACTGTATATGATCGTACAGTAATTGTGTGAAGAAATTTGTATTTGTAAACCCAAACATACATTTCCAGTAATCAAGTGAAGCAATTTGGTCTGTACACAGACAGGCAGAAGTACCAGTAATGAGTTGCATGAAGCAATTTGGTTTGCATAACAGTAGGGCGGCATCTAAGGCCGTTGCTATGATTCTATTCGCAATCTGCTTCCGCCGGTTGGGACTATATTTTGTCAGAAAAAATAAGGAAGAAAATCACAAGAACTTCCGGTAATTTATAGGCCATTACATGTTGTTACGAGATGTAGATTGGAAAAAAACGAGAGACATTTAAAGAGAATCATCTTTTCTGAGGTCTACAGAAAAGGGTAGATAACTTGAATGCTTAAACCGACTAAGCAGACGCCGCGAAACCATGACCCCTCAATTTATTGACGTCCCGTTACTTCGATACACATGTCGGGAAAAAATGGCACAAAAAAATGCTCCCCTCCAGATTTAGATAATTTTTCGCACATTTGTCAAGGACATATCAGTCCGTCATACGGACTGAGTTAGAGTTGTCGCGAGCTTGTTACATTAACAAAAACCGTGTTCAACTGAGAGCCAATTCTGCGTTGGGTTACGGAGGTTACGCATGCGCGTTTCGATATCTTATCAAGTCATTATTTTCTCGCATGATTCAGGATTACGGGGAGGGGGGGGGGGTGCATTGTTTAATGTGCTGTGCAGTCTGATGAGTTGAATTATTTTGGTAATTTAACCATACTTGGGAGAGAGAGAGAGAGAGAGAGAGAGAGAGAGACAGACAGACAGACAGACCCAGCCAGCAGAGCATGTCGGACCAACGTCGGGTCGACAGCGATACGACGTGTCTGTCTGGCCCGACATTGGCCCACTATCTTGTGCTAGGATGAGGAGAGAGAGAGAGAGAGAGAGAGAGAGAGAGAGAGAGAGAGAGAGAGAGAGAGAGAGAGAGAGAGAGAGAATCAAAATGAACGTTTACAGATACGCGTAAGGAATGCACCATGAACCGAAAGAAATGACGACGAAGAGAGAGAGAGACCAATCTGTCAGTTGAAAAAAAAATCAGTAGTATGCGGACTTTGATTTAGTCGAACAGATTTACTGACGTCATTTAATATGACGTAATTTAATATGATTTCGTCACACCAAACTGTCTACACAGCTGTGTCATGCTTGTGTAAATATACTGTACATTCAGTGTATTGACATATTTTTGATATAAATTATAAACAAACATGGTTGAAAGGTGGATTGTTCAGTGGAGAAGATGAGTATGATACCACAAGACTTGTATTCAACTCGCTTTTCATTCGATGTTATCGAATACAGGGGAATTCTGTGAGTTTCACTTTAATCTTTTAGCCAAACCTGCCATTTTGGAAAGAAAAAATGGTTTTGTACACACGTTTCGACCGGAAGTGGGTAGAAAAAAATGGCACAAAAAAATGCTCCCTTGCCGATTTTGGCACAAATTTCAAGGTGAACAGATTAATATATGCCGGAATTGATGATATAGGTGAGAATAATCGCGAGGAATATTATAATAGTTTATTTTTGGTTTTCCCGATGGTACCGACATGGTTGAAAATTCGCCATTTTTAAACCCTTGGTCTGCCCACACCAAAATGCTAATTCTTGTTTTAGTCTTTATATTGAATACAGCAATATTTATATTTATCGCTTGTATCTTTGTCAAAGCTAATAATTATACGACAATCACGTAATTTGATGTCAAAATAGTCAGTCGAATGGGAGCATCAAAATCGGAAGTAGTCCCATCGAATCGACGCACGAGAATTTTGTTTTTAAATCTACCTACGCTGGCCACTCTGATGCCCTACTGTAATATAACTTGCAGAATAGAAGGTACATGACTGTATAGCAATTGTGTGAAGCAATTAAGTTTGTATACATACTTGCAGAAGCAAAGGTACATAACATTACTGAGTAATTTGTGAAGCAAATTGGTTTGTAAACTAACTGGCAGGAGCAAAGGTACATGACTGTAGAGATTGCGCAGTACTAACTTGCAGGAGCAAAGGTACATGGCTGAACAGTTATTGTGTGAAGCAAATCAATTTGTGTACTAAGTGACATGACTGTACAGTTATTGTGTGAAGCAAATCAGTTTTTGCACTAACTTGCATGAGCAAAGGTACATGGCTGCACAGTTATTGTGTGAAGCAAATCAGTTTTTGCACTAACTTGCAGGAGCAAAGGTACATGACTGTACAGTTATTGTGTGAAGCAAATCAGTTTGTGCACTAATGTGCATGAGCAAAGGTACATGGCTGCACAGTTATTGTGTGAAGCAAATCAGTTTTTGCACTAACTGGCAGGAGCAAAGGTACATGACTGTACAGTTATTGTGTGAAGCAAATCAGTTTGTGCACTAATGTGCATGAGCAAAGGTACATGGCTGCACAGTTATTGTGTGAAGCAAATCAGTTTGTGTACTAACTTGCAGGAGCAAAGGTACATGACTGTACAGTAATTGTGTGAATCAAATTAGTTTCTGTACTAGCTGGCAGGAGCAAAGGTACATGACTGTACAGTAATTGTGTGAAGCAAATTAGTTTGTATACTATCTGGCAGGAGCAAAGGTTCATGACTTTACAGTAATTGTGTGAAGCACTTAAGTTTGTGTACTAACTTGCATGAGCAAAGGTACATGACTGTGCTGTACAGTTACTGTGTAAAGCAAATCAGTTTGTGTACTAGCTGGCAGGAGCAAAGACACATGACTGTAAAGTAATTGTGTGAAGCAATTTAGTTTGTGTACTAACTTGCAGGAGCAAAGGTACATGACTGTACAGTTATTGTGTGAAGCAAATCAGTTTGTGCACCAACTTGCAGGGGAAAAGGTACATGACTGTACAGTTGTGTGAAGCAAATTAGTTTGTGCACAAACTGACAGGAGCAAACAGTAATTGTGTGATGCAAATAAGTTTGTGTACTAACTTGCAGGAGCAAAGGTACATGACTGTACAGTAACTGTGTGAAGCAAATTAGTTTGTGGCAGGAGCAAAGGTGCATGACTGTACAGTTATTGTGTGAAGCAAATTAGTTTGTGTACTAGCTGGCAGGAGCAAAGGTATATGACTGTACAGTTATTGTGTGAAGCAAATTAGTTTGTGTACTAACTTGCAGGAGCAAAGGAACATGACTGTACAGGAATTGTGTGAAGCAAATTAGTATGTGTATAAGCTGGCAGGAGCAAAGGTACATGACTGTATAGTAATTGTGTGGAGCAAGTTAGTTTGTGTACAAGCTGGCAGGAGCAAAGGTACATGACTGTACAGTAATTGTGTGGAGCAAATTAGTTTGTGTACAAGCTGGCAGGAGCAAAGGTACATGACTGTACAGTAATTGTGCGGTGCAAATTAGTTTGTGTACAAGCTGGCAGGAGCAAAGGTACATGACTGTATAGTAATTGTGTGAAGCAAATTAGTTTGTGTATAAGCTGGCAGGAGCAAATGTACATGGCTGTACAGTTATTGTGTGAAGCAAATTAGTTTGTGTACTAGCTTGTAGGAGCAAAGGTACATGACTGTATAGTTATTGTGTGAAGCAAATTTGTTGTGCACTAGCTGGCAGGATCAAAGGTACATGACTGTACAGTAATTGTGTGAAGCAAGTAAGTTTGTGATGGACTTGCAGGAGCAAAGGTACATGATTGTACAGTTATTGTGTGAAGCAAATTAGTTTGATTTTCAAAACTGACAGGAGCAAAGGTACATGACTGTACAGTAACTAGTTTGTGTACTAGCTGGCAGGAGCAAAGGTACATGCCTGAACAGAAATTGTGTGAAGCAAGTTAAGTTTGTGCACTAACTTGCAGGAGCAAAGGTACATGGCTGTACAGTTATTGTGTGAAGCAAATTAGTTTGTGTACTAGCTGGTAGGACTGTGAGTGAGTGTTTGAGTTTTACGTCCCACCAACAGCTAAGGTCATACGGAGACGGGACCTCAGTTTAAAGACTCATCCGAAAGTCTGGAGAAGCCCGGGATCGAACCTGGGACCCCTGGTTTACAAAGCGAGTAGCGTAACCACTCGACCACGGAGGCTTCTGTGGTAGGACTGTACGGTTATTGTGTGAAACAAGTAAGTTTGTGCACTAACTTGCGGGAGCAAAGGTTCATTTGTACAGTTATTGTGTGAAGCAAATTGGTTTGTACACTAAGTGACAGGAGCAAAGGCACATGACTATAGAAACTGTGTACAGCAATTTGGTTTCTATACCAACTTGCAGGACTGTACAGTAATTGAGCTGTTAAGTATACTAACTGGCCGAATCAAAGGTACATGATTGCAAGCACATTGGTAATGGCAAAGAAACATGTACCTGATTATGCAGCAAATGTGTGAAGCAACTTGATATGTCAAATTGAAATACATGCAGTCATATACACTGGCCAATTTACAAGTTACATTATAAAGTGGACAAAAAGGCTGAAATTCACAGCTACATTAAATGCAATGTTAGGCTTGACATAGGTTCAAGTCAGATAATTGATGAATTGTGTGGCATGAATGAACCTCTTGCCAATTCAAAGTACACAGTTTATTGGTGGGTCAAAGCTATTAAAAGCTGGTAAATCATTGGTCAAAGATGATGTCCATGTTGGTAGACCCAAGACCTCCATCACTTAGGTAACCATCGTTGCTGTAAAGGCAGCGGTCGAAGAAGATGCGTGACTGTCAGTGAAAGAGATAGCTAAACGCACTGACATATCAGAAGGCAGCATGTTATTTCTAACTTGCTAACAGGTGATGAAACCTGGGTGCACATGTTTGAGCCACAGACAAGTCTTTACAGCTGATAACAAACAGTGGAAGCGCAAAGATCAAAAGTGCTCCTGTATTGCCAAGAGAACCATCAGCTCTTAAGATGTTGTATGCAATCTTCTTCAATTCCAGTGGGCCAGTCGTTCAAGTGGCTTATCCTTCTGGTCATACAGTCACTGGGCGATTCTATAAACTGTACTAAAGAAAGTCAAGACATTCTACAATAAGAAGCATCCAAGCAAAGGTTGGTCAGGAATGCACCTGATCCATGAAGGGCCTGCTCTCACAAGTCTGAGGTTGTGAGGTCATATTTCGCTGCTGAAAAGTCGAGGTTGTAAATCATCCTCCCTATTCTCCTGACCTGAGCCCATGTGACTTTTTCTTGTTTCCAAAGCTCAAGAAAATGTCTTCTGGAAAGAAATATAAGTCCAGAAGTGCACTTGGCAATATGATTTATCAGTGCCACCAACAGACTACTAAGTAGATCCGAAGGTTACAAAAATGTGTTTTGGCAGAGGCGGGTAACTTTGAGGGCCTGCAATAGGGAAAAAAGTATTAAATGGAATGTTAAGGAAATAAACCCCCAGTGACAAAACTTTTTGAAGGACCCTCGTATACCTAACCACAACTAGTCTATCCCCTGTTTTGTGCTTTTAGTCATTTTCATATATTGCACAAGGTATCCTGTGGGTTGGGACTGTTGACCATGGGTTTCCTAATGTCTCATTTTGGATTTTTGACTAAAGGCATGATGTGGGATGGATGTGACTTAATTTGACTTTATTGTCTTATTATATATAATTTAATTTAAGTTGAACTTGCTCTATTAATTTTATTTTATTCTATGTTGTGCTTTGATTATATCCCATGTGGTATTTATTTTCAGTTGTTTCTGTGGTATTATATTTAATATTATATATGCCTGCTCCGTGATATTTCAGCGTTGGGATATACAGTTTACCCTTTTTATACAGACATTGGATATAACAACAAAACATGTAACAAGAATTCTGCCTGTGAATTCCGCAAAGTCACCGAACCATGAAATCTAGGCCAAGGTCAAACATTTATGCTTCCATAAAAGTTGCCATACCTAGATGCAAGCTTGTAAAATAATGAAGCTCTAATAGTTCTTGAGAAATGAACTTAAATATTAGGTTGAACCCTAGAGTTCAGAATCAGAATCAGAATTGTTACTGGTGACACGTCAAATGACATTCATACACCAGGAGTTGATGCTAAGTCAATGAACCATGAAATTTAGGTCAAGGTCAAATATGGATACTTGCATTATAGTTGTCATGATTGTCCTAGATACAAGTATATACTAAGTATCAATGATAAAGCTTTTACAGTTCTTGAGAAATTAACTTGACCATTAGGGTGAACGCTAGGTGGTCGCAATATTTTACAAAGTCAGTGAACCATAAAATGTAGGTCAAGGTCAAATTGCTAAGAGGTAATTCTAACAAATGCTTACAACATTTATTTCTTGGAAGAAAATGATCCATCAGCATAATCACCAGGTTTTTTAATGACATGCAGATACATCCACATAAGTGGCCCCCCTTGCTTGCTGCATGCATGGCAGATCTTATACCAGATCTCCAGGAGTGTCATTTGTTGAAGAAACACTGAAATTATTTTGTGTTAAATAAATTGATCTAAATAGTGTTGACTGGGCATTTAACTCTTAACAAACCATTAGTCATGGTAAAAAAATGTGTTTTTAAGTGTTAAGCCTAAAAAATAGCTGTGTTTCCCCTAACATGCTGAAACAAGGTAAGGGTAAAACTGTTTATTTATTTATTTATTTTTTTTTGATGGAAAAAAAAAGATCAAAATTCTTTGAAAGAGCTTATTTTAACCATATCACAAGCCAGAAAACATTCAAATAATTAGGTTTGCATCAAAGAAGCAAAATAATAGTATCTTGAGAAATATTCATTAGGAAAATATGTTCGTAAGAAATAATGACGTCCAACATGGTGTCAGGAAACGATGAATACTTGGTAAAAATTATGACATCTTTATTATTTCTGCTTTCAACATAGATTGTGGGTGCTTGTTAGAACCGCCTCAATGAGGTGGTTCTAACGAGTACCCATAATATATGTTTATGAGCAAAAATAAGGCAGATAATGTATACCCCGTAAACCCCATTTTTCTCTATATAAAGTGGGGTTTAGGGCGGTCTTCGTTTCACGGACTTGTTATTGTGATGTATGTTATTAGACAGTTTTATGAACTTTTTATCATTGTTAGAAAACAGTATGGTCAGTAGGTAAGAAATTCTTTTGTATTTTCTCTAGACTGCCATAAAAATTGCAGGGTCAGAACTAAAAATCAGGGTTAATCAGGTTAGCAGAAACAAAAGTTTTTCTTTTTTAGGCCTTATCGTCTGATACTATTTTAACCCATTTTGTACTGGAAATGGGTAATTGACAAATAGTGCAGGCCCTGATCAGATGCAGCAGAACCCGGAATCTGATCAGGGCCTACACTGTTTGCAAAAAGTCCAGCCATTTTCCAAATAAATTTTGAAGAAAACACAACCTGACACCCCTAAATTTTGAAATGGAGTCCAGCTATATATAAGGAGGAAGATTCCATTTGGTACAAAAAGTGTTAATTCCAGCATATAAATTTCATATATTAAACTTTATCCTGCTGTTCACAAGAACCCCAACATTTGCAAACAGTGTAGATCAGGATCAGAAGAAGCCATCACTGTTTATCATGCAGTTTGTGAATTGGACAAATATATTATATCAAGTAATTTGATTGGTTGATAATCAGCATTGGGTGTGGCTTAATTAATTTTTGCAGCAGGATAAGGGTTAAAGGCTATTGTAATACAACTTAGTTCTAGTGCGTGCACCCTAATGAAACAGCATTTACATAGAGGATCTTATATGAGTGGTTATGTACTATTGAATTTATTAAATGAGTTGAGGAAAAGGGGTAAAAAATGCAAGGCTTTGCCGAGTATTTTATCCCTTTCTCTTAACAAGTTTAATCAATTTAATAATACATGAGCATGAATGCAAGATTCTATTTATCAGATGACATTTAAAACGTATTTTATTCACCATCTGTGTATGAAAATGTCAATATTCCGTCATTAGTAAAAGCGACGTCGTAATGATATCGTACATGTAACGTTACATGTACGGCGCATCTAACTAATTTGCATATTTAATCCACCAGTGGATTACTGACTTTATTACATGGCGATATTACTCTCTCAGACGCGACGTCATATGATAAATCAGTAATAATGCACATTACCATTAGAAAACACATAAAAAAATTAATTTCAAAGTTATATGATAAACAGAATCTCATTTCACAGTCCTTTCATATGATACTTATTAACCCATTTAGTACCAGAAACCCCGAAACGGGTACCCTGGCAAAAAGTGCAGGCCCAGATCAGATGCCGCTGAACGCGGCATCTGATCAGGGCCTCCCCTGTTTGCTAAAAGTTCAGTCATTTTCCAAATAAATTTTCATGAAAACACAACCTGACATCCCTAAATTTTGGAATGGACTCCTCTTATATATAAGGAGGAAGATTCCATTTGGTACTAAAAGGGTTAAACTTGTTTCATAACAAAAGCTAGAAATTATTAACCTTTCTTACAACTTTTTATTCCTAAGAAAAAAAACAATTCTATCTCTTAATTAAAACTTTCAAGTAACGCTCTTAACATGTTCAATAAAATAAAGTAAATAAAGTTAATAAGAACTTACAAAAGTCCACCGCCTTATAAGTCTAGAAACCAATTATCCAAAATCTTTAGCCTCCCCAATAACAGTGTAAGACTCTTCGATAAAAAGGTATAGGAAATTGTCTTCTGCTTCTTTAGACTGGTCGCTCAACTCTTCACATCTTTCTGACTCTGATTATTGATAGAAACTGTGATGCAGTCTAACTCATTATGAAATGGGAAAATCAAGCTGTTATAAATGATTGATTAGCTATTAATTGAGCGGGAGCTCTTGTGGTGCTAGTACCTACAATGCTAAACATGTCAAACATGATAAAACACTATAGCGGAATACTTCAATCTATAGTTTTGACTGGATTTCATTACCAGCAAAACATACTTCCTTATTTGGATTATTAGGATTAGACTCAAATGATGTCAGTATCGAAAAAAAAAACTACGAAAACCATATTTACCGTACGTACTTGAACAGACAGGCCTAAGCAAACAGTGTATAGACCCAGATAAGACAACACAGAATGCGGCATATCATCAGGGTCTGGTTTTAGACACTGGTTTAGACACAACATCAGGTTGTAAAAAGAACCTTTTTCAAAACTTACAAGTATGTTGAGAAGTTGAGGTGTCAAATTCACTTTCATTTAGGTGAAAGGATATACATCAGGAGATTTTTCTGCCATTCTGGCAAAGGAAACAACTGTAATATCTTGTCTGCTTCCCGAAACACATGGTCCCATCTCAAATGTGGGAGCAACTTCTTTCCTTTTCGAGTAGACAACTTTGTGACAAAGGCAGTAAGCCAATTTTGCAGGGAGTTGCTCCCCTTGAAGATGTACAGATAATGAGATATTTTTTAACCCATTTCGTCCTAAATAGAATCTTCTGCCTCATATACAGCACAAGACCATTTACGAATTTAGGGGTGTCAGATTGAATCATTCGTCAGAAATTTATTTAGCGAAACTGGCTGAACTTTTTGCAAACAATGAAGGCCCTGATCAGATGCCGCATTACGCGGCATCTGATCTGGGCCTGCATTGTTTGTCAGAGCCATATTTTGGGGGCTTCACTCTTAGTTTCCAGGGAGTACAATCTTATATTGTTATTCGGTCAATCAGAGAAGCCAAACAGACACTGCTAAATTAGTATGAAATTAAATATACCTTCATCAACTTAGGAATTGGTCCCAGAATAAAAAGAAAAAAAAATCGAAATTGCATGTCATTTTCACGAAATAAGTGGTAGACTCTCCAAACGCCAAATTATTACCAAATGCAATTACGTACACCTTCAACATCTATTCCACCATGAGACTTTTTCACGAAATCTGTCTAATATCTATGATTAATGTATTTTCCTGTCAATCGTAAGATAAGTTTCTCACAAAATTTTACAGATTTTTCTACATTTCCATGAATACTAATATCAACTTGTTTTCACCGTGCTTCATTTTTAGCGCACAAACAAATATTGGTATAATACAGGCTAAGTCTCTTATCGCCACGTCAATTTCACAAAATAACGAAATTTCTCCATGTTTGTAAAAAGCAATCTTGGCCAATGCACAATGGAAGCAATAACTTCTTTTCATGGACTGCTCTGTAAGATGAAATAAATCCCATCACAAAAGAACTTGTTTCTCACCCTGTGCAATACAACAATGGCTCTGAGCAGACTGCACATCCCTGTAGTCTGATCAAGGTCTTCCCTGTGTAGGAAACACCCATTCACAAACCCAAGTCAATTTACCCACCTTAAAAGAAAAGATGCTGATTAGAGAGACCACAAAACAGACTGATCATTCTTTCCACGCTGTCACATGGTGTCAGAAGTCAGTTTTCACTTGACTCGTCAAATTAGGATGAAATTGAGAAAATTCTTTTTCCAATATTTCTTCTGATTCTTATCAGGTGCATTGAGTCTGCAGCGGCTATTGATACAAAAGCCGGGTAAATTGAATTTTGATTGGTTCATTGTTTGTTAGCATAAGCCAATCAATGGCATGGGTGAAAATACAAAAGAGTAATGTTAATGTGTCAAGTCAAGATGAACGTTCATGAATATTTATCGAGTATGTTTGATAATATTTTAAAAGCCAGAAAACCGTCCACTTCAAACATTAGCTACCACTTTGAGCTACATCCCAGGAAAACTTTTCCTGTAGCCTGTGTGAATGGGAAGACCTGCCAAATATTTCCAACATTTTTCAAAGGGAGAAAACTTTCAGGACTTCCTTTTCGCTTTTCTATAAGCCCAGTCCAACTGAAAAAGGCGTCTGACATGGGAGACAAAAATACCTGTGCAGGAGTTGTCTCCCCTAAATGTAGGGAAGTTGATACAACTTCAGGTGAGGCAACTCCTTAAAAATATTTCTGAATCTGTTATCAACAGGGATCTACTCTCAAAGGAAAGAATTTGCTCCTCAGGAGCAAATTCTTTCCTTTAAGAATAGACCCCACTCTAATGAAACAAGTTCGTTTGTCAGGAGCAAATTCTTTCCTTTAATCTGAAGGAAAGAATTTGGTTGTACTGAGCAAATTCTTTTCTTTAAGAACAGACCCCACTCTAAAGGAAATTTAAGATTTTGGATGTCAGGAGCAAATTCTTTTCTTTAAAAGTTGAACCCTGTTAAACAAGAGGGCCCAGAGGGCCCTGAATCGCTCACCTGAGTATCAGTGTCTCTAGTGCATTCTTGGCCCATTAATTGCAAGGGCTATAATTTGAATAAACTTGGTAGCGGTCCACTAGATAAGGCTTCAGACCAAATATCAAAGACCTGGGCCTTCTGGTTTCAGAAAAGAAGATTTTTAAAGGATTTCCCTATATAAGCCTATGTAAATCTAGCGGGCCCTGGCGCGTTGGCATTTTTGGAGCCAGGGCTATAATTTGACCAATCTCAGCAGAGGTTCACTAGTTGAAGCTTCACTCCAGATATCAAAGACCTGGGCCTTCTGGTTTCGGACAAAAAGATTTTTAAAGGTTTTTCCCTGTATATGCCTATGTAAAACTAGTGGGTCCCAGCGCAGGGACATTTTTGTCCCAAAGGCTATAATTTGAACAATCTTGGTAGGGGTCCATTAGATGAAGCTTCATACCAAATATCAAAGACCTGGGCCTGGCGGTTTCAGAGAAGATTTTCTGAAGATTTTGCCTATATAAGCCTATGTAAACCCAATGGGCACCGGTGCGGGGGCATTTTTTACCCCAGCACTATAATTTGAATAATCTTGGTAGGGGTCCACTAGATGAAGCTTCATACCAAATAGCAAAGACCTGGGCCTTGCGGTTTCAGAGAAGAAGATTTTTAAAGATTTTCCCTATATAAGCCCATGTAAAACCAAAGGGCCCCGGGGCGGGGCATTTTTGGCCCCAGCACTATAATTTGAACAATCTTGGTAGAGGTCCATTAGATGAAGCTTCATACCAAATATCAAAGCTCTGGGCCTTACGGTTTCAGAGAAGAAGATTTTTAAAGATTTTTCCTATATAAGCCCATGTAAAACCAAAGGGCCCCAGGCAGAGGCATTTTTGGCCCCAGCACTATAATTTGAACAATCTTGGTAGGGATCCACTAGATGAAGCTTCATACCAAATGGCAAAGACCTGGGCCTTGCGGTTCTAGAGAAGATTTTTAAAGATTTTCCCTAAATAAGCCCATGTAAAACCAAAGGGCCCCGGGGTGGGGCATTTTTGGCCCCAGCACTATAATTTGAACAATCTTGGTAGGGGTTCACTAGATGAAGCTTCATACCAAATAGCAAAGACCTGGGCCTTGCAGTTTCAGAGAAGAAGATTTTTAAAGATTTCCCCCATATAAGCCCATGTTAAACCAAAGGGCCCTGGAACGGGGGCATTTTTCACTTGTGCACTATAATTTGATCAATCTTGGTAGGGGTCCACTAGATGAAGCTTCATACCAAATATCAAAGACCTAGGCCTTGTGGTTTCCGAGAAGAAGATTTTTTAAGTTTTCGGTGAAAAAATCTATTTTTGGCTCCTGTGACCTAGATGCGCAATGGACTGGATCCATTTGAACAACTTTGAAAGGGGACCACCTAAGGATCATTCCTGTGAAGTTTGGTCAAAATCTGATCAGTGGTTTAGGAGGAGATGTTGTTTGAAGAAAAAGTTTAAGGACGGACAGACGGACGGATGCACGCACACACGGACGCACGACGGAAGCCATCTCTGGATCTACACTGTTTATAAAGGCAGGGAATATTGTGAACAGCTTGATAAAGGTTAAAATCAGAAAGGAAAAAGTTGTCTCCCTTTTAAAAATGTTGGAAAATATGACAGGAGTATGCATTTACCTTTTTTATTTTATTGTAAATTTTATCCAAATGCATGAACTTGGGTCCTGATCAGGGACTAATCTTTGCCTGTTCTTGTAAGATAATTATAAATGATAACGTTTTTAACCAAATACAAGAGTTCGCAAACTCCCACTGTATCCTTGAAATTTATAAATGACATACAAATCATCCAAAATTAAGTGCTTCATTCTTAAAACATCACTTGGGTCATCCCATAACAAAAGTGTTCCTATCACAAACCCTGGGAAAACAAAGGTTCAGTAAAGATTGCACAGACATTCTGTGCTGTCCTTAGTTTACAGATGCTCTGATAACGTTAAATATCAAACTTTGTTTGTTGCATCTTAACGGCCCAGTCAACACTATATATTGGCCCTGTCTGAGTTTACCTACCTAAACCAAACTCTTTTCTGGGCAGACTTATACTCAAGTGAATAACCATTTCTGAGCTCATTTGGCATCACATGATGAAAGGCCTTACAAAAATAGGGCTAACAGACCTAGATGCATGACGTTTTTTTCACATATCGATAACACACCCTTAGATCTTCGATATAGTGCATTTTTCAAACCACAAAAAAGGTATTTTTTCTGATGAAAATTTGTTATATTTTTCTTATATATACTCCAAACATAGGTTCTGGGTGCTCGTTAGAACCGCCTCATTGAGGCGGTTCTAACGAGTAGCCACAACCTATGTCTTGGGGCAGAAATAAGGAAAATAATGTTTACCCCCCGTAAACCCCAGTTTTCTCTATATAATGTGGGGTTTAGGGGGGGGGTCTTTATTTCACAAACTTGTTCACGTGATGACAAACATACCTCAAAATCACCACATGTCTGCGAGCAGCAAAGGCTCAAGCGAGACTGCCCATAACCAGACTGCCCATAATGAGACTGTCCATAAGGACGGTCTTGCCTGAGTCTTTGCTGTTTCCTTATACAATAAGTACCTTTCTCGCATGGTCTCACTCACATGCACTTTTCAGTGAATAAGAGATTTTCTCTCATAACACAGACCAATTCACAAAACCTCTTCAAGTAGCTTCTTGTTTGCACTGTCCTTTACTTTTGACATCCCCACTCAAGTACTGAAACAATTGATGCTTTCATGCACAAAATGCTGTTTTCGCACGATTCTTGTTTGTTTTGCAATGTAAGAGTTTAACCCTTGTCCTGCTGAGCCCGGATATGCCTTACCTTTCAAACAATGTAGATCCAGATCAGATGGCTTCTTCAGAAGCCATCTGATCTGGATCTACATTGTTTGCCATTCAGATTGTGAATTTGTTGCAATAATTTGCATCAAGTAATCTGATTGGTTGGTAATCAGCAGTGGGTGTGGCATATTAGAATATTCAGCAGGACAAGGGTTAAGTATACATCCCACCAACAACAAAGGTCACAATGGGAAGTTGGTTTATAGACTCATCCAAAAGTTGAGAGAATAGCTTAACGACTATACCACAGAGGCTTATTTATTTTAATTCACTACAACCCCTACCTTTGAAAAAAGTGTAGATCCAGATCAGATGGCTTCTGAAAAAAGCCATCTGATCAGAATCTACACTGTTTGTCATTCAGTTAGCAAATTTAAAGAATGAATTACATGAAGTAATTTGATTGGCTGAAATGAACAAGAATTATGCCGAAGGCAATGTCACGCCTGTTGGGGCTCAAAGTCAAAGAACCATGAAATTTAGGTCGAATAGGGATGCTTGCATTAAAGTAACCACACTTAGACGAAAGCTTGTACCAAGTATCAGTAACAAAGTTCTTATAGTTCTTGAGAATGGACTTGAACATAAGGGTGAACACTAGGGTTGATGCAATAGAAATGTAGGTCAATGTCAAATATGGATAAATGCATTATAATTGCCGCTTGTATGAAGCTCTTAATATAGACTTGAGAAATTAACTTGAATAGTAGAATGAACGCTAGGTTTGACGCAATAGTTTACAATTTAGTCAGTGAATCATGAAAAGTGGGTCAAGGTCAAATAATTATGGATACTTGCAATATCATTACCATCCCCAGATTCCAGTTTGTACCAAGTTTCATTAACCCATTTAGTACCAGAAACCCCAAAACGGGTACCCTGGCAAACAGTCCAGGCCCAGATCAAACGCTGCAGAATGCGGCGTCTGATCAGGGCCTCCACGGTTTGCTTAAAGTTCAGTCATTTTCCAAACAAATTTTGATGAAAATGCAGCCTGTCACCCCTAAATTTTGAAATGAACTCCTGCTATATATAAGGAGGAAGATTCCATTTGGAGCAAAAAGGGTTAATGAAGCTCTAATAATTCTTGAGAAATAAACATAAACACTAGGGTGAATGTTAGGTTTGACGCAGTAGTTTACAAATTCAGTGAACCATGAAAAGTCAGTCAAGGTCAAATATGGATACTTGCATTATCATTGCCATCCCCAGATACAAGTTTGTCCAAAGTATCATTAATGAAGCTCTAACAATTCTTGAGAAATAAACATAAACACTAGGGTGAATGTTAGGTTTGATGCAGTAGTTTACAAAGTCAGTGAACCATGAAAATGCGGTCAAGGTCAAATATGTATACTTGCAATATCATTGCCATCCCCAGATACAAGTTTGTACCAAGTATCATTAATGAAGCTCTAACAATTCTTGAGAGATGATAAACATTAACACTAGGGAGAATGTTATGTTTGACGCAATAGTTTTCAAAGTCAGTGAACCATGAAAAGTAGGTCAAGGTCAAATATGGATGCTTGCATTATTGTTGCCATCTCAAGATGCAAGTTTGTACCAAGTATCATTAATGAAGCTCTTATAGTTCTTGAGAAATGAACTTGACCGTTTGGGTGAAAGCTAGGGTTGGTGCAAATGTTTACAGATTGACAAATGGATGGACAAACGTATGAAAAATCGGACGTCTATATCGCACCATGCGAATGCTAATGGCAGAGGCGACAAAAATGGGTGTGGCTAAATTAATTTATGCAGTGGGATAAAGGTTATCACAGTGTAAATCTACTTTAGAGTAATTAGTCAAGCCATATTTTCTCTGAAAAACAAGAAAAAAGTGCTTAAAATGTCAGTCGCTAGTCATGATTGAAACTTTTAGCGTTAAAAATGCATCTCTGCTAAGTACACTTCAACCTCATTATAAAACTGTTGGTTATAACACAGTGTGGATATAGATGGATCCCAAAAGTGTATAGATTATACAGAAAAATCACAATAAGTGGTCATTTTTCTATATAATCTATACATTTTTGTTTGGACAGAACAAGGTTGTTTAACTAACGGGGCCCCAAAAATAGTGTTATAAGGAGGTTGTGGTCTACTGGACTTCTCATTCATTGCTGTAGTTGTTCTATGAAGTTTCAATGCATTTACGAGGACTGTTCAAATATGAATGCAACTAAGCACATAAAAATGATTCCGTGATAGATTTCGATGAAACATTTATTTTGTCCCCTCAAAGTATTCCCCTTTAACAGATATACAAACTTTCAGTCTTCTGATCCAATCATTGAATGCATTTTGGTAGTCTTTTCGAGGTATACTATGAAGGCACTGGAATATTGCAGAACCAAGGTGTTTGCACTGTACAAATTTTCAACCAGAAAGGTATTTCTTCAGCCGCGGGAACAAAAAAAAAAGTCACACGGGGCAAGGTCAGGGGAATACGGGGGGGTGAGGGAGTTCAACTTCAGATAGTCTTGCACAATAAACGCCTTGTGCGATGACGCATTTTCATGTAGCAATCTGACATTGGCCAAACCAGTTGCGGGTCTTCGTACTTTGAAATATTTCTTCAATTTTCGAAGAACTTTATTCTTGTAAAACTTCGCATTTACAGATTTGCCTTTAGGCACAGCAACCTGAATAGCAGGGCCCTGATTTGAAAATAATATGGCATACATTACCTTCTTGACACTCATGGTCCGCTTGGCAATGCATGGTCTTTTGCAATACTTTGTTGCCCATATTTTGTTCTGAAACTTTCGTTTTGGCTCAAAAAAGTGAACCCATGTCTCCTCACCTGTGACGACATTAGTGTAAGACCGTGCATTGTAATTTGGAAACTTTTTAAGCAACTTCTTGGCGCACTGAACGCGTGTCTTTTTCTGCTCATCTGTCAACAGATGGGGAATCCATCTAGCACAGATCTTTCTCATTTTCAAATCCCGTTTCAAAATTGTATTAGCTGCTCCTAATGAGATGCCAACCATACTAGCTATTTGCCTAGTGGTGTATCGTGCATCGGTAGCAACTATTTCTTTCACTCTAGCAACCATCTTGGCAGATGTTGCTCTTTTCGGCCGACGATCATGTGGTGCATCTTCTGTTGAACCTAGCCCACAGCTGAATTTCTTATACCAACGAAAAACGGTCGGAAAAGACATTTCATTATGCCCATAAACCGAACATATTTCATCAAAATTGTCTTTGCACCGTATACCAAGAATACAACGATTCTTAATATAGGACCGTATTTCAACGGCGTACTCTGACCTTCTTCCAACCTTGTTTTGTATTAGTATTCAAAAGTAGACAGTGTGCATCGACCGATATACATGGCTAAAGTGGACGGATTTTAACAGGTTTGGTATCAATGTATCGGTAAAATGTTTTTCTATGCTGTGATATTTATTTCCAGGTGATTTTTGCATTAGTGCATGAGAAAACTTTCTACTTGCATTCATATTTGAACAGTCCTCGTACACATAGTAGTGCGAGACGTAGCTCAGTTGTCAGTAATGAAGTTGAAAGAAGAACCATTAACACTACCATCACGAAAACACACCTTTATAATTATGACCCCCTTGAATTCCACTTCTATATAGTAAAACTGGGGTTTACAGGGGTGTTTATTATTTTTCTTAGTTCTGTTCAAAACATAGATTGTGGGTACTTGATGTGGGGGGGGGGTTCTAACGAGTATCCACAATCTATATTTTGAGCAGAAATATGAAAAGTATTATAATTTTTCATCTGAGAATTTTCATTTTTTCGAGGTTAAATGAATAGGCATGTTTTTGTAATGATAATGGGCTCTTGTAGCTCCATCAAGGTTTCCGCAACATACCTGCGAGCAGCGAAGGCTCTGGCAAGACTGCGCTTATGCGCAGTTTTGTCAGAGCCTTCACTGGTCGCCTAGATGATAAGTACCATTTTCTAATGTGCTGACTCAAATCTTTATTATAACATAACTGTGAAGTTTTGTTAAACGCACATGTTCAAACCGAGTCACACCAAGAAGTCGAATATAGCCAATCAGATCAAAAAAGAAAATCAGATTTAATTTAACCCTAAAAGCAGCATTTCAGAGACATTGCATTACTTTTCTGATATTTTTAGAGGAAAAAAGGATTGGCTTCCTCTTAAAAATAATTATTACTATCATATTTACTTTCTCAATGCATTTACAGAAAAACCCTAGAGTTAACTGTTGTTCATACTTCAATGAACACATTGACTCACACAACGTCAGTGAAGTCAAAATAAACAACGGTTCTATTCAATATAACTGGACGATGGGGACATTGTGGCACCAAAGACACTGTTCCACTGTCCATAGGAAAACTGTGTACAATTATTTTCTTCTTTCATTTTAGCCATTACTTCAAACAAGATTTTTTTTGTCATAATTATGTTTGTTTGTTTTTGTTTGAATTGGGGTTTAATGTCCCCGTCAACACTATTTATGTCATTCTGGAGACATTGTGGGACTTTTACCTTACACTGAGATGAAATGACGCCTCAAGCCCTGGCGCCCACTGAAACAAGAAGGCCTATATATGCATTGGATGATCTGACTCACACCACTTTCCCTTGGCAGGCTTAGTCCTTCTAAGCGGTTTACCAGTAGTCGTGTGTGGTCAGATTCAGCTCTGCGTGGCAGCACCATGCAGCCCAATCTATTTCTGAAAGCCCTGATGGGCGGGGCGAATATAAGTAACACAGGTAATTTATTTATCTTTCATCAAATTATTAAAAACATCCAGTCATGAGCAGAGTTTATGTGAACTCCATATGAATTCACTTAATTTGCTACAAAATTGGAAGCAGTATCTCCAAAATGACCTAAATAGTGCTAAGGGGGTGGGGGAAAGGGGTAAAACCAACCTCAAACAGAAATAAAATAGGTGTCAAAACTAACAAAATGCAATGCCAGGATATAGGCACCCGTACATTTAGTAGCAATATTCAAAATCTGCCATCATCACAACCTCTTTGCAATAATGCAGTCTCATTCTGCAAGAACAATTATATTCAAATCAAGACAGAATATTCAATCTATCATAATTCTACATCAGTATAATTCAGCAGAAGACAGCTTTTTAATTAATGACAGTGCTATTTCAACCTTTCAGTGATGAATATAATTAAATCATTACTGCATAATTTAACTCTTTCTGTAGTGGAAACTCCAAAATGATATGAGTCATTGGTAAACACCGCAGGCCCAGATCAGATGCCACAGAATACTGCATCTGATCAGGACCTGTCTTAACCCATTGTATACTAGTGGACTCTTGCATTGCTATATGTTGGACAAGTCAATTTGTCATCAATTTGCCTATTTTTTTTCATTTATTCTATTTTTGACGGAAAATTCTGTTAGCAAATAGTGTAGGCCCAGAACTCGGCGTCTGATCTGGGCCTGCACTGTTTGCCAAGATACCCCTTTAGGGGTTTCCCCGCATACAATGGGTTATAATTAAATCAGAGAGTTCCACAAATTTCAAAAGAAATTTTTAAAAATAACAGACACCCCTAAATTTCATAATAGACTCCACCCTTATATAACCTAGAAGATTCCATTCAGTATAAAATGGGTAAACAGCCTGCCAGTCCAAGAGAACAGAGGGCTCGTTTCATATGAAATGACCATTCATGTAAGATCGTCGTGCCAATTTAACTGTAGAGTATAGACCAGGGGTCAGTTGTTCAAAGCATCGTTAGCTTAAAGAGCTCGTTAGTGGTCATATTGTTAACTCTTGTAGCAAGTACAATATCAAAAATTTTGGTATTTTTGCTGAAAAAATGTGAGCAGCTTTTGCATCCCCAAAAGCTGCTCACATTTTTTCAGCAAAAATATAAGCATATGATCAAAGTTTTAACGATACGTTAACTAACGAAGTCGTTAGTTTTGAACAACTGGCCCCTGTATACTGTAAAAATCCTAAATATTTGGACAACTTGTGGACTTGCTGAAATTCTCAAAAAAATTTAACCCTTATCCTGCTGTTCACGACAACCCCTATCTTTGGAAACAGTGTGGATCTAAGTCAGGATCTACACTGTTTGACATTCAGTTTATGGATTTGTAAGAATAAATTACACCAAGTAATCTGATTGGTTCAAAGTCAGAAATGGGTGTGGCTAAACTGAATATTCAGCAGGATAAGGGTTAAGATTTTTACGCCATGTAACAAGAAGTGGAGATGGAATAGCAAACAGTGTAGACCCTGATCAGACTGCTCCTTCAGGAGCAGTCTGATCTGGGTCTGCACTGTTTGCTTAGCCTGTCTGTCCATATACTTAGGATCATCACGGTAGCTACCTAGGAAAAATACCTATGCAAACAGTGAACATCCAGATGAGACGGCTCATTACTGAACCAGCTCATCTGTGTCAGCGATATTTCCCATCCTGTAAATGATTTTGACTTTACCCCCTGTTTACAAGAATGGACAAGTCCAAACTGAATGACAGAAGAGTCCACTTCAGAAACACTGGGGTGAAAAAGTTTAACAAAGACATCAGCTCCTTTCTTTCCAGCCAAGAATGACAAAGTTCTATGACATTTATATTCAATGACACTATAATGATAATTGAATCAGGAATTGTGTCAGCAATTTTGCCATATTTGGACAATTAACCATTAGGTCTTTCTTTCTTGAAAAACTAGAGCTGTCAGAGGATCTGACTATAGCCCCGCTATAGCGCTATCAGAGGAGTAAGACACATTGACTCTAAAAGCTTTTAACCTATCAGGGGAGCTTTCTAAGTTCCAGAGAAAACTTTAATATTTTTTTTTTTCTTTGCTGGGGAGATAACCCCAAGAGTAATGTTGTTGGCCATTATTTACTTACATCCACCTAATGTTCATGTTTATACAAAGTTTCAGCTTTCTAGCTTTCTTAGTACCTGAGAAAACTGTATCGAAAATATTTTTCATGGTTTGATGGTTAGAAAAGTGAAATGATTTTTTTACTTGCAGAAAATATCCTATCAGGGGAGATAACTCCAAGAGTTATGGGCCTTTGGCCATTATTTTGGTAAGGGCCATACATCCACCCACTTTTCATGTTCATACAAAGTTTCAGTATTCTAGCTTTCTTAGTTCCTGAGAAAACTGTCACCAAACCTTTTCATTTATTAAAAAAAACTATACTATCAGGGGAGATAACTCCAAAAGTAATGGGCCCTCGGCCATTATTTTGGTTAGCTCCCTATATCCACCCATTGTCCACATTTATGCAAAGTTTGAGGTTTCTAGCTTCTTTAGTTCCTGAGAAAACTGTGACCAAACATTTTCATTTAAAAAAAACCTATATTTTCATTTATTTAAAAAACCTATCAGGAGAGATAACTCCAACAGTTATGGGCCCTTGGCCATTATTTTGGTAAGCTCCCTATATCCACCCATTGTCCACATTTATGCAAAGTTTGAGCTTTCTAGCTTCTTTCATTCCTGAGAAAACTGTGACCAAACATTTTCATTTAAAAAAACCTATCAGGGCCTTGGCCATTATTTTGGTAAGCTCCCTATATCCACCCATTGTCCACATTTATGCAAAGTTTGAGCTTTCTAGCTTCTTTCGTTCCTGAGAAAACTGTGACCAAACATTTTCATTTAAAAAAACCTATCAGGGGAGATAACTCCAAGAGTTATGGGCCCTTGGTCATAATTTCGGTAAGGTCCGTGGAGGCACCCATTGTCCACGTGTATACAAAGTTTTAGTTTTCTAGCTCTCTTAGTTTCGGGGAAAACTGTGACGAAAAAATAACGGAATAACGGAATTACGGAATTACAGAATTACAGAATTACGGAATTACAGAATTATGGAATGACAGGGCAAATCCAATATAGCCCCACTTTTCAAGCGGGGCTATAATAACATATTACTTCAGACATGCAAAGCACCCTTTTTATCTTCATTCTAGTCTATGCTTGACAAAATTGTTGTTTGTGTAGCAACGGAATAGAGAGAGTAGAGGGGAATGAAGGGGCATGGATAAATCAAGGCAATCCTCCTATCTACCCCATTACAAAAACATGCCTATACAAATACATTGTAAACTTTATCGCCACAGAAACGTAGATTTTAAGAAGAAAAATTGTGATAATTTTCTTATTTCTGCTCAAAATATTGACTGTGGGTTCTCGTTAGAACCGCCTCATCGAGGTGGTTCTAACGAGTACCCACAATCTATATTTTAGAGCAGAAATAAGAAAAACAAGGTTTACCCCTGTAAACCCCAGTTTTACTATATAAAAGTGGGGTTGGAGGGGGTCAAAATTATATAGGCGTGTTTTCGTGATGCCACCTGCTGCAAACACAACTGTAGGCTTGCACAACTGAAACTTGTCCCGCTGAACCAGGATATGCTCTATTTAAGTCTAGAAGATCACTGTTGAATTTATCGAAATAAATTACATGAAGTTATCTGATTGGCTGACACTCAAGAGTCAAAGCTGGGTGTGGCAAAATTATTTTATTCAGCAGAACCAATGTTAGATGAACACCCGAATGCCAAATACATGAAAACTTCTCTTCACCCTATTAATATAGACTGGTATCAGTCTGTTAAATAGAGCAGTTTCATAAAACATTGCAGAACATACATTAATATAATGTTCTGAAGTAAAGTCTGATTTTAGATAAGGGGCAAATAATAATACATATTTCTACAGGTTTACTGTAGTTGTATACCTTGTTAAGAAGAATGACTTAAATGCAGGGCCTGATTGCCAGGCTGCATAGTTGAATGTACTCACAGAAGATACCTTTCAATCAAGATCATACAATTTTTCGTTTTACTGTGCTCAACTCTGGAGTGCCAAGGAAAATTCTTCAGCAGATATCAAAATATCTTTTTCAGAGAAAAAAGGCTTGACATTTCATGAATCATGATTTACATGTTATGTCAAGGATTTTATTTCAGAAAAATACAGTAAAATTCCTATATTAAGACCACCTTTGGGAATGTTCAAAAGTAGTCTTTAAGACCACTTTTGAACAGTCCCTATGGTGGCCTCCCAATAGGGCACACTGAAGGAAGGTTATAGCCTCGATGTTCTGGGATGCAGATGGTATTCTGCTGATAGATTATCTCCAAAAGGGACAAACACTATGCCTCACTTCTGGCGCAGTTGTGGGAAAATATTAAACTTAATCACCGCGGAAAGCTCACTAAAGGTGTGTTGTTCCATTTGGACAATGCTCTGTCATTGCTATTATATTATGTTATATTATATTATGGTTGTCATTCACGATTGTGGCTTTAAAATGATTGAGTATCCACCTTACTCCATCAGACTTTCATCTATTTCCAAAACTAATCAAAGTACTGAAAGTACTGAGGAAAGTTGATTTATGTGGAATAATTATTATATAACAATGTTAGTCGTAGATCAAGCAGTTATCTAGATATTTCGTTGAAAAAAAAATATAGAGACTAACTTCCCATATCACAGGTCCTGTTGTATGAATGACATTTGATGTGTCACCAGTAACAATTCTGATGCTGGTTCTGATTTGACAAGGTCCAAGTGGGTTAAAAATTCGACAAAGAAAAAATGATTCATCAATTGTTTTGAGTTTAACGACAGGTCAACCCTAGTGGATCATTTTTGTCTTCTCCAAGAGAAAGGGGAAAAGACATTGAAGAGACAGTAGAGGAGATGATTTGTTTGTTTCTTTGTTTGTTTGATTTGAGGTTTAACGTCCCGTCGACACTGTATAGGTTATTTTGGAGACGTTGCTTCCAATTTGTGGGACTTTTACCCGACATTGAGATGAAATGACATCTCAAGCCCTGCCGCCCTATGAAACCGATAGGGTTCATAAGCATAGACGGGCCGACTCGCACTGCTTTGCCTGGGCAGGCTTAGATCCTCTAAGCAGTTTACCAGTACACGTGTGCGAGTCGGTTTCAGCTCTGCGTGGAAACATCATGCAGCCCATATATTTCTTCAAGCCCCGATGGGCAGGGCCGTTGTAGAGAAGATGAAAGTGAGTGACAGAGGAGAAAGAGGAAAATGAATTGAAGTGTAGAAACAGAAACACTCCCTCACTCTACCGTTACCTACTGCAAGGACAGCAGGTGTTGCCCAACTGTGAGTCAATATCAGCTGGACTCCCCAGTGACACATTGCCTCACTCAACTACCCCCACGAAGAAAATACGGAAGAAAGAAAGATAAACGTGCCTGCCAATTTCTTCATGGTCCAACCATAAATTTCTAAATTAGCTCAGTACATGTCTGCTAATATTCTTACAGAGAAGTTTTTCTAGCGGGCACATGATGTCTTTTTGCAACGTCGCATCAACGTCGCATTGATACAACGATGCACATACGTTGTGCAGCCGCTTGGAGCTATGTTCCTTCAGGCGTCGGGACATAAAAAGGAGAATAACTTGACAAAAAAGATCATTTTTAAACCATTTGATTTAGACATAATAACTCTAGTCAGGCGCCGCGTTTACCCAAGACGAATTAAAATACGTTTATTCCCACCTGTACGGGGTCCTCAAAACATTAACCCATAAATGTCAATTGTTTCAATACTGTGACATTTGGAAACAGTTAAGATAGATTAGAGGCCACAGAATATTGCGTCTTACCGGTGTCTTCACATTTGCTAAAGTAGGGAACTTGATTTAAACAACAAGTGTTTTGTAATATTAGAGCTCTCGAAAGCAGGCGAAATGTAGGTCAGTAAAGGGTTGTGATAAGCTAACCCTTTTAACCCTGTAGACCGGTGCCGACGCCGAGGTAGAAATACACTGTATCTATGCAAACCTTGTAGATCCTGACAAGACGGCACGTAGCTAGAGCGTCTCGCCAGAATCAACATGTACACTGTTTGTCATCCTGTCAGTGAACTAATCAGAAATCCTTCTCTATAAGAATATATTTAAAGTGAGACGTTTCCTATTTAGAAACTCAGGGATGAAAGAGTAAAACATAACTAGAGCTGTCAGAGGATCTGACTATAGCCCCGCTTCAGCGCTGTCAGAGAAGAAAGTTATTTAAGCTGCAGAGAAAACAGTTATGAACAAGAAATAACTGTTGAAAATTTTACATTATCTGGAAAAACTCTAAGAGTTGTGAGCCCTTGTCCCTCATTTCAATGAGCATGATACATTACTAGAATGTCCATGTTTATACTAAATTTCATCTTCCATTTTTCAATGTTCAAAGGGTAATAACTCCTAAAGTAGGCAAATCAGAGTCAGGGTTCCTGCGCTCTGCACATTGTCTCATGGTGCTTTACACTTGTGTGAAGTGTCATGAAAATATCTCAAATGGTTTGTGAGTTATGGAGCCGACACAGTCAAAATTGCCTTTTTAAATGTTCAAAGGGCAATAACTCCTAAAGTAGGCAAACCAGAGTTATGGTTCCTGCACTCTGCACATCATCTCAAGGTGCTTTTCATTTATTTGAAGTTTCATGAAAATATCAGAAACGGTTATGGAGCGGACATAGTTAAAATTGCCATTTTTTAATATTCAAAAGCCTATAACTGAAAAAGTAGACAATCCAGAGTTTGGGTTCCTGCGCTCTGCACACGTAATATGGTGCTTTACATTTGTGTGAAGTTTCATAAAATTATCTCAAACGGTTTTTGAGTTATCGAGCAAAGACGGCTAAAATTGATATTTTTCAATATTCAAAGGGAAATAACTCAAAAATTAGGCAATCCAGAGTTATGGTTCCTGCACTCTGCACACCATCTCATGGTGTTTAATGTTTGTGTGAAGTTTCATGAAAATATGTGAATGGGTTTTAAAGTTATGGAGCGGACACGAAAATTGTTAACAGACACAGACAGACACACAGACAGACACACAGAAAATACGAAAACCAGAGTTATGGTTCTTGCGCTCTGCACATTGTCTCATAGTGCTTAACATTTGTGTGAAGTTTCATGAAATTATCTCAAACGGTTTTCGAGTTATGAAGCGGACACTGTTAAAATTGCCATTTTTCAATGTTCAAAGGGCAATAACTCCAAAAATAAGCAATGCAGAGTTATGGTTCCTGTGCTCTGCACATCGTCTCATAGTGCTTAACATTTGTGTGAAGTTTCCTAAAAATATCTCAAACGGTTTTCGAGTTATGAAGCGGACACAATTAAAATTGCCATTTTTCAATGTTCAAAGGGCAATAACTCCAAAAGTAGGCAATCCACAGTTATAATTCCTTCGCTCTGCACATTGTCTTATGGTGTTTAACATTTGTGTGAAGTTTCATGAAAATATGTTAAGCAGATACAAAGTTATGGAGCCAACACAAATTAACGGAATCACGGAATTACGGAATTACGGAATTACGGAAAATGTTCAAAGGGCAATAACTCCAAAAGTAGGCAATCCACAGTTATAATTCCTTCGCTCTGCACATTGTCTTATGGTGTTTAACATTTGTGTGAAGTTTCATGAAAATATGTTAAGCAGATACAAAGTTATGGAGCCAACACAAATTAACGGAATCACGGAATTACGGAATGACAGAAGGACATGGCAAATCCAATATAGCTCCACTTTTTCAAAGCGGGGCTATAAATATCACCGAAAAACGAGTAGGAAAATAGTTCCAGAGTACTGTTTTCTTTTCAGAATTCGTCTTTCTGTGTCAATTTATATTCAATCTGTATAAAGTCTCGAAAACTGAAATATTTTTGAAAGACGTTCCATGCAAGGCCGGTGTCATATAATATTTTGACCCGCCTAAAAAGTGACCCGCGGGTCATAAAATTATGACCCGCGGGTCAATATATTATTATAATATTTTGACCCCCCCTATAATATTTTGACCCCCCTCCCTAACTTCACAAAAGTTATATTTAAATGACCAAATATGGTGAGGTAACTGTTAAGCAGTAAAACTATAACAATTGTGGTGGTTTTTCCTGCTGAATTTTACACTTGGGTCCATTTCTTTGGTTGAAAAAGATACTTGGTGTGGGGGGTCATTTTATTATGGGTATAATATTTTGACCGCCCCCCCCCTACATTTAATCAACAGTTCAACATTCAATAGTCATGATTATTCTGTTGTTTTAATCCAGTTAATAAGTAATAATCTACTGCTATATCCCCTTTTCTTTACATTTGTTTGAGTCCATTTCCTTGGTTGAAAAAGATACTTGGTGTGGGGGGGTCATTTTATTATGGGTATAATATTTTGACCCCCCCCCCCCCCCTACATTTCATCAACAGTTCAACATTCAATAGTCATGATTATTCTGTTGTTTTAATCCAGTTAATTAGAAATAATCTACTGCTATATCCCCTTTTCTTTACATTCTTTTGACTCCATTTCCTTGGTTGAAAAAGATACTTGGTGTGGGGGGTCATTTTATTATGGGTATAATATTTTGACCCCCCCCCCCCCTACATTTCATCAACAGTTCAACATTCAATAGTCATGATTATTCTGTTGTTTTAATCCAGTTAATTAGAAATAATCTACTGCTATATCCCCTTTTCTCTACATTATTTTGAGTCCATTTCCTTGGTTGAAAAAGATACTTGGTGTGGGGGGTCATTTTATTATGGGTATAATATTTTGACCGCCCCCCCCCCCCCTTCATTTCATCAACAGTTCAACGTTCAATTGCCATGATTATCCTGTTGTTTTAATCCAGTTAATTAGAAATAATCTACTGCTATATCCCCTTTTCTTTACATTCTTTTGACTCCATTTCCTTTGTTGAAAAAGATACTTTGGGGGGGGGGGGGGCATTTTATTATGGGTATAATATTTTGACCCCCCCCCCCCCCCCTTTCTAAGCAGCAACACCCATTTCAAATGAGAATATTATTCTTCATTATCTTGTTAAATGTGATATAATGATGATAATGATATTATTGTCCAGTACTTTGTAAATTGTACTGGGGGGGGGGTCATTTTATTATAGCTATAATATTTTGCCCCCCCCCCCCCACCCCCTTTCTTATTATTCTGCATTAATTTTGTCAAATGTGAAATAATTTGTTGATATTATTGTCCAGTACTATTATTTTGAGTCCATTTCCTTTGTTGAAAAAGATACTGGGGGGGGGGGGGGGTTCATTTTATTATGGGTATAATATTTTGACCCCCCCCCCCCCCCTTTCTTGGCAGCAACACCCATTTCAAAAGAGAATATTATTCTGCATTAATTTTGTCAAATGTGAAATAATCTGTTGATATCATTGTCCAGTACTATTATTTTGAGTCCATCTCCTTAGTTGAAAAAAGATATGTATTGGGGGGGGGGGGGGGGGGGGGATCATTTTATTATAGCTATAATATTTTGACCCCCCAACCCATGTTGTCAGATCTGCAATAGACTCCTTGCAATACCCATTTCTTATCTTGTCAATACCTATTTATCGATAAAAGTCCACTTCTGATTTATTTTGCTGAAGTTTAAGGGGCGGGTCAAAATATTATAGGGGGGGTCAAAATATTACTGTAATATATTGACCTGCGGGTCAAAATATTACACGGGTCAAAATATTATCTGACACCGGTCTGCAAAATTAATTTTCAAGACCCTCAAGAGTTCATTTGGACTATTTTATGCAGCGAACGAACAGCGGAAGTTGAGCAACGCGGTCCAGTACCGGAAGTAGAAATGTAATGACAAAGAAACTTGATTTAAAAAATCAACTTTCAAAAACTGTTATTTCAGGCACCCACTTTCAGAACGATGATGAAGTCATATATGCAGTGGATGGCTTTCTGAACAGCCAAGTAAAGGAGTTCTACAAAAGTGGCATTGAAGCCCTTAAACACCACTGGCAAAAGTGTATAGATACTGAAGGGGATTATGTTCAAAAATATTATAAAATGTCTGACAAAATTCAATCCTTCAATATGAGGCTCACAACATATCAATCAGCCCTCGTATATTAAAGAACCCTTTATTCATGAGCTGGTTGGGAGAATGTTGGCAAATCCTGTATTGATGAAGTGTTTTGATGTTTATAACAATAAGCATACAAAGTTAATTTTCCTGTTTTGTTAGCCCTTTAAATAGCAGAATCTAAAAACAGCAAAACTGGACACAATATGCATGACAAAGAAACCCTTCATGCCAGGAAGTTTCCAATCAGGTTCTCAGAAATAAGCCGAGACACAGCAAACCCTATGAAATGACATGTACAACCAGCACACACTCAGATCAGCCTGTGCATCTATCCAGTCATACAAGTTTTCGCCGACTATACCAGTTTTTCTATCATCCCCTGGCTATCCAAAAAGTGATCAGTCAAAGACACTGGTCAGACTGCGCTTCTGCGCAGTCTGACCAGTGTCTTTGCTGATCATACGTCACCTTGCAATTTTTGCTGTTTCCCAGCTTAATGATCACTATAATTACTTTCTAAAGAAAGATTTTCAATTTTCCACCAGGTATCAACAATAGAAAATTAATGACTGTAATGGTTCCTAATTGTGAAAACAATCTTTATCGCTACTTTAGCCCTTTCACCCCCAAAGTTCTGAAGTGGACTCTTCCATCTTGGGACCTGGACTCATCCATTTTTGTAACTAGGGGTTTTGGACACAGCCATAAACAGGACGGCAAACAGTGTTGATACCGATGAGACGGCTCATGAGCCGTCTCATCGGTATCAACACTGTTTGCATACCTGTATCTGTGCTAGTCTGCAGGGTTAGAAGGTTTAAGTGAACCAATTAATCATCTGTTATGAAGCATGAAAATTCTGCAATCATAATTAACGGTTTTTAATGGTTGATGCAAAGCAACAGGAGGTTACACTAGCCAAGCGAAACTGATGTTGATTCTGATCAGTCGGATAACATGTCATATTTTCATATCTGAACAAGACAGCAAAACAATATTTCATGATCAATCTCCACAAAAGAATTTTGCCGACCCAGCAGGCATCAAATCAAACCCACGACCTCCTGTCACCAATCAGCCACATGTATGCACCACAGACAATAGCAGAATACAACGACGGTCATTTGCGTCACAAATCTGTTCATTAAATTGCTCCTATCCCCTCTCCCTGTTTATCCAGTCAACTGGTATGAAACGGACATGTGTCAATACAATATTCTCCCAATAATTAACATATTACTTCTGGTCAATTAACCCTAAAGGCACCAAGCAAAATTGGTGAGCAGATGATATTTCATGTTATTTTCTGACAAAAATCAGACTTGGCATTTCATGTGAATCCTCTGCCCAGCAGAGGATTCACATGAAATGTCAAGTCTGAATTTCTCTAAAAAAAAACAACTTGAAAATGCTCTAAGTGTTACACTGATGACTGGCAGTTTATGGGTTAACTTATTACTTCTAGTCAATTAATATCTCATTTTTCATACAGCTTATTATTACTTACTAACCAAGTGTGTAATTGACATGATTGAGTCTGGTATTGTATGACAAAATTGGCTAACCAGGCTGACAGCCTGCTGGTCAATATGACTAGAACTTGTTTTCTTTAGCAACTGCCAAAAACATGGAACTGTATAACAGTATTAAGGCTAATGGGTACAATTAAAATATCTTCCATTTTTTGGACTTCCTGTTTGCTTTTCTTCAACTGTTAAGCTCTCCAAGGGAGGGGTCTCCCCTTAACGAAACGGATTCACTCCTAGCTTGGAAATTTATTCTCTCTTTAATATTGGCCTCTGAGGTCTGGTGGATAAGAGCGTTGACTCTTAATCATTAGGTCTCTCACCGCTGTGGGTTCGAGCCTGGCTCTAGTCACATGTGAGACGCCACGTTCTGCAATGGAAGGTCAGGTGTTTTTCTCCAGGTACTCTGGTTTTAATTTTGCCCACCTCTGACTATTAATCGGCTTGATATGAGTGAAATATCTTGAAAGGGCCATAAAACCAACCCTCCACCACACCCCCCCCACACACACACCCATCCCTCTTTAACCCTTTTTGTACCAGAAAACCTAAAACAGATACCCTGGCAAACAGGGCAGGCCGAGATCAGACACCACAGAATGCAGTGTCTGATCAGGGCCTACACTGTTTGCAAAAAAGTTCAGCCATTTTCCTAGTCAATTTTGAAGAAAACACAACCTGACTTTATATAATGAGGAAGATTCCATTTGGTACAAAAAGGGTTAAACATCAGGTGCTGTAATGAGGTGCAGCAAAAAGTAACACCCACATCCATTCATCCATCCATCCACTAATTAAGAGAACACAATATTTTGTCTAAATGTTTAGCATCATTACCAAACTAGGCACTACTTCTGTGAATACCAGGGGACAGCAGTGACATCAATCATACAAAATAGCCATTCTCTTGTAATTATGGTAGACCATTGTCTCTAAAAGCTCTTGTCATCAAACTCTGGGTCTCAGAGGAGTTGTCGCCCAAAACAAATTTCAGTTGCACTATGAGAAATGGGGACTTTCCTGTCCTGTAATAGACTAACCTGTCATAGCTCTGCGTGAGGAAGAGTAACAATGATGATTTTGGGATAACCTTTCTTATTTCTCCATAAAACATATCATTATGAAAATACACCCGTGTGTGCATATTTCACAACTCCAAAATGGCTTCTTTTCTGATGAAAATCCAATTCTTTTTCTTATTTATACTGCAAACATAGGTTGTGGTGCTCGTTAGAACCGCTGCCTCATTGAGGAGGTTCTAACCAGTACTTACAACCTTTGTTTTGCAGCAGAAATAATAAAAATAATGGATACCCCTGTAAACCCCAGTTTTCTCCATATGAAGTGGAGTTTAGTGGGAGGGGGGGGGGGTCATTTCACGGACTGGTTCACATTCTGGTAAATCTAAGTTTCAGTCAGACTGAAGCAAAATTGTAGCCTCTAGAAGGTGAACAAGGTTTTAATGCAATTTGACCTAGTGACCTAGTTTTGACCAGACATGACCCATATTCAAACTCGACCCAGATATCATCAGGGCAAACATTTTGGTAAAGTTTCATGAAGATTGAAGCAAAACTTTGGGCTCTAGAGGGTGAACAAGGTTTCAAAGAAATTTGACCCAGTGACCTAGTTTTTGATCTGACATGACCCATATTCGAACTTTACCTTGATACATGTATCATCAAGGTAAACATTCTAGTAAGTTTCATATTGATTGAAGCAAAATAATGGCTTCTAGAAGGTGAACAAGGTTTTAAAAACCTAGGTTTTGACTTGACAGGACCCATATTCAAAATTGACCAAGATATTATCAAGTCAAACATATTCTGGCAAAGTTTCATGACAAATGAATTACAACTCTGTTTTCTAGAGGGTGAACAAGGTAAATGTTGACGACGGACGACACACGGCAGACGACGCACGTACAACGGACACAGGATGATCACAATAGCTCACCTTGAGATTGGGAGCACTTCATGCTCAGGTGAGCTAAAAGTCGATTCAAAGTCATTTATTTTTCAACTAATCAAAATCATTAAATTCTTTAGTGTGAATGGTTAACCGCTTACGAATAAGCCTGCCCAGGAAAAGTGTGGATAGGTAAACTGACTGCCTAAAATGATCTAAATAATGATGACTGGGCCATTTAACTCCAATACAAACAAACAAATCTATACTGTGAAATATGACAAAGACTAGATCAGCAAGCACATCCACACAGTCTTATTACAAATACACAGGCTGACCAGTATCTGCTATATGCATATATGTTAAGATGTGCATTCAACTCATCTTGAACTTAAGTTGCAAGGCAAGCATATACATGTATTAATCTAAAATAGAAATTCCAAATGGAGCACCAATGCACAGCAGTTTTATTTTCCTTACATTAATCAATCTACATGCGCTTAAACCCTGTAATCAGAACCCCACATTTCCTCCCCATGAGTCAGTCTAAATATAGAATCTCTAAACAGTGTAATTAACTCCATAATTAACAGCATCAGATCGGAGACTATACTCACTGCAAGATTTGACGAATATGTCCTAGTACTCTTAAGACAATTTTTTTTATTTAATCCTTGAAGTGGCAGTGAGAACTGAAGCAGACAATAGTGTCATCTTTCTACATTTTTTTTCCAATCAGGTTTGATACTTCATGCCAATCATCTGCTCAGCAGATGATTTTCACATTAAATGTCACCACTGATTTTCTTAGAAAACAATTAGTGAAATTCCGCTATTAAGGCCGCCTAAAATAAATACCAATTCTGCTTTAAAAGGCTTAAACGAGTACAGTGCAGATTCTTTAACCAGACTGCCTCCTTGACTTATGACAGTAGAGGGGAGAGAAAGACTAGAAGATATGTCATGATCAGTCTCCACGAAAGACCGTTACTGGACACAGCACCAAGGATCCACTTATGGCCACCTGATTACCGGACAGACACACACACTTCCAAATGAGCTACAGAGGAAGGCATTTCAAGAGTTAAAATGGCACACTGAATACTAGAAAAATCAGGGAAGGCATTTGAATTGACCACCACTGACGTCCAAACTGTCCCTGTAGTTTCTTATATGATGTTGGTGTATCATAGAAACAGATAAGATGGGTTTTTGTGATAATGGAAGGATCATTTTCCTTATTCTATATTGAGAGTATTCAATTGAACCGCCTCATGGAAGCAGTTATACAGGGATACAGACTAAATATTTTGCTTTAGGCGCCCAGAATACCATAAATCCAAATTTTACAGTAATAGGCATTTTTATTCAAAACTCAGGCACCCTGGCCAAAACTTAGGCACCTTAGGTGACTGGGCGCCTGTTAGTCTGCATCCCTGTTATATAAAGCTATGTTGTGGGTATTCATTAGAATTGCCTCGTGGAATACTCACAACATATGGTTTCATAGAGAACTGTCAATTATTACAAATTATTACCTTCATATCATTAACCCTTATCTTGCTGTTCACGACAACCCCTATCTTTGCAAACAGAGTAGATCCAGATCAGATGGCTTCTGAAGAAGCCATCTGATCAGGATCTACACTGTTTGGCATTCAATTTATGAATTTGATTCATCAAGTAATTTGATTGGTTGATAGACAGAAATGGGTGTGGCTTAAATGAATATTCACAAAGATAGGGGTTAACCTTTTTCTTTCATAGGTCATTATGACAACAACCTGGGTATTAAAACGATGTCTGTAATATCGCCGGAACTAGCTTTTTTCAGACGAAAATTTGTTACATTTTTCTTACTTCTAGTTCAAACATAGCTTGTAGGCACTCATTAGAACTGCCTCATGGAGGGGATTCTAACAAGTACCAACATTACATATATGTGTCAGAGCAAAAATAACAAAACTAATATTCACCCCCTGATGGAGGGGGTTCCAACAAGTATCAACAACCAATGTGTCTGTGCAAAAATAACAAAACTAATGTACACCCCTGATGGAGGGGGTTCCAACAAGTATCAACAACCGATGTGTCTGAGCAAAAATAACAAAACTACTGTACACCCCTGATGGAGGACTTCCCACAAGTATCAACAGCCAGTGTGTCTGAGCAAAAATAACAACACTAATATGCATCCCTGATGGAGGGGGTTCCAACAAATATTAACAACTAATGTGTCTGAGCAAAAATAACAAAACTAATATTCACCCCAAACAAGTATCAACAACCAATGTGTCTGAGCAAAAATAACAAAATAAATGTACACCCCTGATGGAGGGGGTTCCAACAAGTATCAACAACCAATGTGTCTGGGCAAAAATAACAAAACTAATATTCACCCCCTGCTGGAGGGGGTTCCAACAAGTATCAACAACCAATGTGTCTGTGCAAAAATAACAAAACTAATGTACACCCCTGATGGAGGGGGTTCCAACAAGTATCAACAACCAACGTGTCTGAGCAAAAATAACAAAACTAATGTACATCCCTGATGGAGGGCTTCCAACAAGTATCAACAACCAATGTGTCTGAACAAAAACAACAAAACTTATGTGCATCCATGATTGAGGGGTTCCAACAAGTATCAACAACCAATGTGTCTGAGCAAAAATAACAAAACTAATATTCACCCCTGATGGAGGGCTACCAACAAGTATCAACAACCAATGTGTCTGTGCAAAAATAACAAAACTAATATTCACCCCTGTATCAACAACCAATGTGTGAGGTGTTCCAACAAGTATCAACTAGACAAAAGTGCCCAGTGGGGCACGTATACCCCCGGCCAGTGCCATCACCTCAGCTGAAACAAGAACTACAAAGGGAAATAACTCTAAGGCCTGACCCCTTGGCCCTTATTTTCTTTCCCACAATACAACTAGTCATACTGATCATGTTTGCAAAATTTCAAGTTTCTATGTACAGTAGTTATTGAGAAATCTTTGACACAAAATAAAAATATACACTATTAAACAGCAAGAGCTACAAAGGGAAATAACTCTAAAAGGCCTGACCCCTTGGCCCTTATTTTCTTTCCCACAATACAAGTAGTCATACTGATCATGTGTGCAAAATTTCAAGCTGAGATATCTTTGACACAAAATAATTGTTTACGGACACACAGACAGACAGACGGAAAAGACAAAAACTATATACCCCCATTGCATACTTCGTATTCCGGGGGTATAACAACCAATGTGTCAGAGCAAAAGTAACAAAACCAATATTCACCCTGATGGAGGGCTTCCAACAAGTATCAACAACCAATGTGTCTAAGCAAAAAAACAAAAACAAAACTTATTTTCACCCCTGATGGAGTAGTTTCCAACAAGTATCAACAACCAATGTGTCTGAGCAACAACCAATGTGTTGGAGCAAAAATAACAAAACTAAATTAAATATTCACCCCTGATGGAGGGCTTCCAAAATGTATCAACAACCAATGTGTCTGTGCAAAAATAACAAAACTAATATTCACCCTGATGGAGGACTTCCAACAGGTATCAACAACCAATGTTCTGTGCAAAAATAACAAAACTAATGTACATCCCGGATAGAGGGCTTCCAATAAGTATCAACAACCAATGTGTCTGTGCAAAAATAACAAAACTAATGTACATCCCTGATGGAAGGGTCCTAACAAGTATCAACAACCAATGTGTCTGAGCAAAAATAACAAAACTAATGTTCACCCCTGATGGAGGGCTACCAACAAGTATCAACAACCAATGTGTCTGTGCAAAAATAACAAAACTAATGTACATCCTTGATGGATGGCTTCCAACAAGTATCAACAATCAATGTGTCTGTGCAAAAATAACAAAACTTATATTCACCCCGATGGAGGGCTTCCAACAAGTGTCCACAGCCAATGTGTGTGAGCAAAAATAACAAAACTAATGTACATCCCTGATGGAGGGCTTCCAACAAGTATCAACAACCAATGTGTCTGAGTAAAAATAACAAAACTAATATTCACCCCTGATGGAGGGCTTCCAACAAAAATCAACAACATATGTGGTTGTGCAAAAATAACAAAACTAATGTTCACCCCTGCAGACCTCACTTTTCGCTATATAAAGTGGTGTTTACAGAGGTGTTCATTTCACTGATTTGTTAACGTGAAAGGGCTTGAGATGGCTGTTTACATTTAACATTGCTTTACTTTCTATAACAGTGCACTCTGAATTTTTTACTCTTTCATCCAAAAGGGTATGCTGGTTGTCATGACAATATTCAATTTTCCGTTCTTGTCCTTGATGAACAATGATTAATAATTTTCTATTCTTGTCATAATCAGTCTCATGATAATGGAAATATCTGCCTAAACATAACTGTTAACTTTTTAAGGAGTGAGTGAGTGTTTCAGTTTTACATCCAACCAACAGCTAAGGTCATTCGGAGATGGGACCTCGGTTAAAAGACTCATCCGAAAGTCTGGAGAAGCCCGGGATCGAACTTGCGACCCCTGGTTTACAAGGCGAGTAGCGTAACCACTCGACCACGGAGGCTACTAAACTTTTTATGGAACATGCAACATACAATCAAAATCTGGGTTGAACTGTTCAAAACAAATGCTATCATTTTTTAACATAACGTTAAACTGTGATCGATTAAAATGACAAATATGCTAATATTTTTCCTGTTACAATGACAGTAGCTACTCACATGTTTTTCAGCAAAAGTATCTGTGTTAGTAGACCATCTAAGGTTTTGGCCTCTTACAAGCTCAGGTACCCTAATGATCCTAAGTATTGGGACAGACAGGCCTAAAGCCCCTGTCACACTATGCCGCGTTTTCACTGCGATGGAACGGCGTTGTTTAGTTTTTCAGAAGGCCGCGAGATCGCAAGAAATATGGGATATTTTTGTGGACATGAACCTGTCATGGCGTCCCTACAGCGGTCAAGACGTTGCTACGGAGCTTACATGGCGATCTATCATGATCCTGCGGCGTTCTTGATGGCGATTGTATGCGCTCTCACGGCGCTTCCTCTGCGCTTTTACGGCGTTAACAATGCATGCACTGCGCTTTTACGGCGCTCACAATGCGTGCACTGCACTTTTACGGCACTCACATGTTGAATACGTTCTCAAAGTGTAAACAGACATCTTCATCAGTCGAACAGTTTTGTTTGATTTGAGGTTTAATGTCCCATCAACACATTATAGGTCATTTTGGAGACATTGCTTCTAATTTTGTGGGACTTTTACCCGACATTGAGATAAAATGACATCTCAGTCCCTGTCACCCAATGAAACCAATAGGGTTAACAAGCATGGATGGTCCGTCTCGCACCGCTTTGCCTGGGCAAGCTTAGATCCCCTAAGCGGTTTACCAGTACTCCTGTGCCGTTGGAAGCAAGTCCATCGCAATCTCCGCAAGCAGGAGCAAGTCCACCGCCATTACCTTACCCGGGATGAGTCACCTCAGAAGTAGGTTTTTCGGGACAGTACACAATCAGACTCTACTCTAGCCACTGTTTATACAAGCGGGCGGCCCCCGCCCATCGGGACTGGAAGAAATAGATTGGCTGCATGATGCTTCCACGCAGAGATGAAACCCACCTCACACGAGTACTGGTAAACCGCTTAGAGGATCTCAGCCTGCCCAGGCAAAGCGGTGCGAGACGGACCGTCCATGCTTATACGTGTAAACTATTGGTTTCTTTGGGCGACTGGGCTTGAGATGTCATTCCATCTTAATGTCGGGTAAAAATCCCACAAAATTGTAAGCAATGTCTCCAAAATGACCTATACAGTGTTAACTGGGACGTTAAACATCAAAACAATCAATCAGTTAATAAATTATACAAGCGGATCTTATATGGCGGTGTAGGAGACCTCTGTGCGCCCCTGCCGAGCTCCTTTAGCGTTGTAGGAGACCTTACTGCGCTGCTATGGCAACCTTATGACGACCTCACTGCGCTCTGATCAGAACGCCGAGCGACGGCGTTTGTTTTGAGCATGCTCAAAATGCGCGCTGTCGCTTGGCGTTCTATGCGATCCCAACGTGCCTACTGGCGATGCCACTGCATTGCTACGGCGATGTTTGCGATCGTACTGCGCGCACCTCGGCGTTCTGCATTTTTCTTGGATGCCGTGAGAACGCAGCCTTGGTGTGACAGGGGTTTAAGCAAACAGTGCAGACCTGGACCAGACTGCTCCTGGTGGAGCAGTCTGATCAAGGTCTACACTGTTTGTCATTCCACCTGCACTTTTCGGACTCCATGCTGGATTTTGAAACAAATACATAATTTATGTATGTTAAAATTATGATGAGTCCTCAAGGTGTCCAATTTTTTAGGACTTTTACGGTAAGACTTTGAAGCTCACAAGGCTTGAAACAAGTGGGCAATGGCCTGTATCTTCAAGACACTCTGTACAGTAAAATTCTTATATTAAGACTACTTTTGGGACTGTTCAAAAGTGGTCTTTAAGATTACTTTTGAACAGTCCCAAAGATGATCTCTCACTAACAAACACTGGGTGAAGGAAGCACAAAGGACAGACTGACAGAAACCTTTTAAATATGGTTTTGAAATCAGATTTAGCCTTAAGCCTTGTCCTGCTGAGCCCGGACATGTCATATCTTTGAAATAATGTAGATCCAGATCAGATGGCTTCAGAAGAAGCCATCTGATCAGGATCTTCCTTGTTTGTCATTCAGTTTATGAATTTTTTGCAATTATTTACATCAAGTGATCTGATTAGTTGATAATCAGTAGTGGGTGTGGCATATTTAAATATTCAGCAGGACAAGGGTTAATTTAAGCTGGTCTTCATTGTGAAATTTTACTGTATTATTTAATTTTTTATCTGACAAAATACTGGAAACTTCAGTTATACACTGACAGGATAAAGGCAGTACAAAATGCCAGATGGCTTCTTCCATCTGATCGGGATCTACATTGTTTGAAAGATAAGGCCTATCTCGGCTCAGCAGGACAAGGGTTAAGACAACCTTTGGAACTGTTCAAAAGTGGTCTTTAAGACCACTTTTGAGCAGTCCCAAAGGTGGTCTCTTATTAAAGGACACTAGGTGAAGAAAGCACAAAGGACAGATCAACAAAAAACCTTTTAAATATGGTTCTGAAATCAGAATTAGCCATAACTTTAGCTGGTTTTATTGTGAAATTTTACTGTATTATTTAAATATTTATATGACAAAATACTTGAAACTTCAGTCATACACCGACAGGATGAAGGCAGCACAAAATGTAAAAGTTTGCCATTAAGACCCCCTATTCCCGTCAACACACACACACACACACACATACTTGTAAAGTGAACATATCGGGGAAGTCTGCCTGCAACCTACCAAACGCGGAGGTAGCTTTGCTTCGGTATTTTTGGTAAAAAATGAAATATTTAGCATAAAATAGATTTGTTCAATTAGAATTTGAAATTTTATCATTAAAACTCTCCTATATTTAAAAACTGTTGAAATGTGAATTTTTACTACCAAAGCGGGGAAACACACATTTTTATACACACATTTGAAATGTTTACTACAAAACGGGCTACCTACAAACTGGGGATACGCAATTCGAACACACAGCAAAACGAGGAGAACTATTCTTTTTAATTTAATAAACACAACTTAAATTCAGACAAGATCAAATTATTTCTCCTTCAAAATGCTAGACATGTGGGTAGGCAATCCATCTAGTTCTCAGACTGGGTTGGAAGTTCATGTTGTGCCCCAAATTATACATATAAATTAGTCGCTTTAAGTGCTCTCTTCAGATTGCAAATGCGCAGGCTGATCAACGTTTTGCTTGCATGTCACCCATTGACATTAGTGAAAGGCTATACGTAGAAGAAAAATATTAAAAAAGAGAGTTTTTATCGTATAGGGGATGCACAATTTGAATCCACACACCGAAACGAGGACTTATGAAGATACACACCCAAACGAGGAGATCATTAAACAAATTTTGAATACGCACAGCAGCCAAAAGCGGAGTTGATATTTTTGCTTTGGTAGCACTTAAATGTAAAACAAAATATAACGAGATCTCAAGCCCTGCCGCCGAATGAAACCAATAGGATTTATAAGCATGGACGGGCCGACTCACACCGCTTTGCCTGGGCAGACTCAGATCCTCTAAGCGGTTTACCAGTACTCTTGTGTGGGTCGGTTTCAGCTCTTCGTGGAAGCATCATGCAGCCCATATATTTCTTCAAGCCATGATGAGCGGGGGCCGATATTATCTAATCCTTTTGGATCATTGATACAACTGTTGAATTTTGAAAATTTTGACGATTTTCTGTTCTGTTTCGTCGTCCTCGCTTCCAAAGTTTTACCTTTCCACAGAACATATTGTTCTGATTTTCTACATCTGATTGTATGCTAGATTACTATGGCTATTTACGTTTTACAGAAATCATTCTGGCCCCCATCCATCGGGGTTTGAAGAAGTAATTAAATGGGCAACATGATGCTTCCACGCAGAGCTAAACCTGACCGCACACGAGTACTGGTAAACTGCTTAGAGGATCTAAGCCTGCCCAGGAAAAGCGGTGCGAGTCAAAACGTCCATGCTTTTAAACCATATTGGTTTCATTAGGCTACAGGGCTTGAGATGTCATTTCATCTCAATGTCGGGTAAAAGTCCCACAAAATTAAAAGCAACGTCTCCGAAATGATGTATATAGTGTTGACGGTGACGGACGTTAAACCTCAAACCAAGCAAACACAGAACGGAAATCATTCACTGGGAAAGATATTGTAACCATTACCCTTACGCAACCAGACGTACGTGATTCTAATGATGTCACAATTAAGAGAGCAGAAAAGCTGTATACCAGACTGTTTTGTATCACTAATTGTTGCACCCATTCGTCTCCAACAACATCTCGTGCATCGCTCCTCATTAGTTAAAGGATAGTAAAAAATTTGTCTAAGAACTTTCACCCCTAATAATACACCTATATACGCAATACTTCGATTAATATTACTCCTTACTTCATTTTCCGGGTATTGTCTTGTTTTCCATTGGCCTTACACTAAGCAATACATTAACATGTCCACAAAGTTACAAATCCAGGTGAACACTACATTATAAAGTAAACAGTGAAAAATAAAACTAACTATTCTCTTAAAAATTTACAACAACGCTGTAATGCATATTATCATATGACGTCGCGTCTGAAAATGTAATAACGCCATGTATTGAATTCGGTTGTTATCCACTAGTGGGTTAAATATGCAAATTACTTAGATATGACGTACGACGTTCTTAAAAACATCGCGTTTACTTGTCGTGGAATATTGTTTTTTTTGTGCGTGTGTTCCTTAAACAAGAGGGCCATGATGGCCCTGGATCGCTCACCTGATCCATAGTGTAACAAGTGGGCCCCAGAGAGGGCCATTATTGGCCCCAGGGTTTTAATGTGCATAATGTTGAGGGAGGTCTTAAAGGTGAAGCTTCATACCAAACATCAACAAAGGCTATAATTAGAACAATCTTGGCAAAGGTCCACTAGATAAAGCTACACATCAAATTTCAAAGACCTGGGCCTTGCAGTTTCAGAGAAGAAGATTTTTTTTAAAGATATTCCCTACATAAGCCTATGCAAAACCAAATGGCCCCAGGGCTATATAAATCTATGTAAAAACAAAGGGCCCCGGCCCGGGGTGGGGGCATTTGTGGCCCCAGGGCTATAATTTGAACAATCTTGGTAGAGGTCCACTAGATAAAGCTCCATACTAAATATCAAAGGCCTTGGCCTTGCAGTTTCAGAGAAGATTTTTAAAGATTTCCCTATATAAGTCTATGCAAAACCAAAGGGCCCCGGAGCGGGGACATTTTTGGTACCAGGGCTATAATTTGAATAATTTTGATAGAGGTCCACTAGATGCAGCTTCATACCAAATATCAAAGACCCAGGCCTTGTGGTTTCAGAGAAGAAGATTTTTGAAGATTTTCCCCATGTAAGTCTATGTAAAACCATAGGGCCCCAGAGTGGGGGCATTTTTGGCCCCAGGGCTATAATTTTAACAATCTTGGTAGAGGTCCATTAGATGCAACTTCATACCAAATTTCAAAGTCCTGGGCCTTGTGGTTTCAGAGAAGATTTTTAAAGATTATCCCTATATAAGTCTATGTAAAACCAAAGGGCCCCGGGACGGGGCCACTTTTGGCCCCAGCACTATAATTTGAATCATCTTGGTAGGGGTCCTTTAGAAGAAGCTTCATACCAAATATAAAAGACCTAGGCCTTGTGGTTTCAGAGAAGAAGATTTTTAAAGATTTTCCCTATATAAGTCTATGTAAAACCAAAGGGCCCCTGAGCGGGGGCATTTTTGGCCCAAGGGCTATAATTTGAACAATCTTGGTAGGGGTCCACTAGATGAAGCTTCATACAAAATATCAAAGTCCTGGGCCTTGCGGTTTCAGAGAAGAAGATTTTTAAAGATTTTCCCTATATAAGGCCATGTAAAACCAAAGGGTCCCAGTCGGAGGCTTTTTTTGCCCCAGCACTATAATTTGAACAATCTTGGTAGGGGTCCACTAGATAAAGCTTAATTCCAAATATCAAAGTCCTGGGCCTTGCAGTTTCAGAGCAGAAGATTTTTAAAGATTTTCCCTATATAAGCCTATGTAAAACCAAAGGGCCCGGCGGCGGGGACATTTTTGGCCTCAGCACTATCATTTGAATAATCTTGTTAGGGGTCTTTTAGATGAAGCTTCATACCAAATATAAAAGACCTAGGCCTTGTGGTTTCAGAGAAAAGGATTTTTAAAGATTTTCCCTATATAAGTCTATGTAAAAACAAAGGGCCCCTGAGCGGGGGCATTTTTGGCCCAAGGGCGATAGTTTGAACAATCTTGGTAGAGGTCCATTGGATGAAGCTTCATTCTAAATATCAAAGTCCTGGACCTTGCGGTTTCAGAGAAGAAGATTTTTAAAGATTTTCCCTATATAAGTCTATGTAAAACCAAAGGGCCCCTGAGCAGGGGGATTTTTGGCCCAAGGGCTATAATTTGAACAATCTTGGTAGGGGTCCACTAGATGAAGCTTCATACAAAATATCAAAGTCCTGGGCCTTGCGGTTTCAGAGAAGAAGATTTTTAAAGATTTTCCCTATATAAGCCTATGTAAAACCAAAGGGCCCCAGGTGGAGGCTTTTTTTGCCCCAGCACTATAATTTGAACAATCTTGGTAGGGGTCCACTAGATAAAGCTTAATACCAAATATCAAAGTCCTGGGCCTTGCAGTTTCAGAGCAGAAGATTTTTAAAGATTTTCCCTATATAAGCCTATGTAAAACCAAAGGGCCCGGGGGTGGGGACATTTTTGGCCTCAGCACTATCATTTGAATAATCTTGTTAGGGGTCTTTTAGATGAAGCTTCATACCAAATATAAAAGACCTAGGCCTTGTGGTTTCAGAGAAAAGGATTTTTAAAGATTTTCCCTATATAAGTCTATGTAAAAACAAAGGGCCCCTGAGCGGGGGCATTTTTGGCCCAAGGGCGATAATTTGAACAATCTTGGTAGAGGTCCAATGGATGAAGCTTCATTCTAAATATCAAAGTCCTGGACCTTGCGGTTTCAGAGAAGAAGATTTTTAAAGATTTTCCCTATATAAGGCCATGTAAAACCAAAGGGCCCCGGAACGGGGGCATTTTTTGCCCCAGCACTATAATTTGAACAATCTTGGTAGGGGTCCACTAGATAAAGCTTAATACCAAATATCAAAGTCCTGGGCCTTGCAGCTTCAGAGCAGAAGATTTTTAAAGATTTTCCCTATATAAGCCTATGTAAAACCAAAGGGCCCGGGGGCGGGGACATTTTTGGCCTCAGCACTATCATTTGAATAATCTTGTTCGGGGTCTTTTAGATGAAGCTTCATACCAAATATAAAAGACCTAGGCCTTGTGGTTTCAGAGAAAAGGATTTTTAAAGATTTTCCCTATATAAGTCTATGTAAAACTAGAGTGTTCACAAGTTTTTTCTTTAATTTGACCTACTGACCTACTTTTTGACCCGAAAAGACCTTTATTCAAACTTAGCCAAGATATTGTCACAATGACCATTCTGAGCAAGATTAATGATTTAACCAAACTTGTGGCCTCCTGAGTATTCACAAGGTTTTTCTATGATTTGACCTACTGACCTACTTTTCAACCGGACATGACCCATATTCAAACTTGACCGAGATATTGTCATGATGATCATTCTGAGCAAGTTTGATTATGATTGGACCAAAATTGTGGCCCCTAGGGTGTTCACAAGGTTTTTATATGATTTGACCCGCTGACCTACTTTTTAACCCGATATGACCCATATTCGAACTGGACTGAAATATTGTCACAATGGTCATTCTGAGCAAGTTTCATGATAATTGGACCAAAACAGTGGCCTTCAGAGTGTTCACAAGGTTTTTCTATGATTTGACCTACTGACCTACTTTTTGACCGGACATGACCCATATTCGAACTTGACCAAGATATTGTCATGATGATCATTCTGAGCAAGTTTGATTATGATTGGACCAAAATTGTGGCCTCTAGGGTGTTCACAAGGTTTTTCTATGATTTGACCCGCTGACCTACTTTTTAAGCCGACATGATCCATATTCAAACTTCACTAAAATATTGTCACAATGATCATTCTGAGCAAGTTTGATGATGATTGGACCAAAATTGTGGCCTCTCGAGTGTTCACAAGGTTTTTCTATGATTTGACCTACTGACCTACTTTTTTACCCGACATGACCCAAATTCGAACTTGACCGAGATATTGTCATGATTATCATTCTGAGCAAGTTTGATGATAATTGGACCAAAACTGTGGCCTCTAGTGTGTTCACAAGAAAAAGTTTACGCACGACGGACGACGGACGACGGACGACGCACGACGACGCCGGACATCTTACTGTCACAAAAGCTCACCATGACCTTCGGTCAGGTGAGCTAAAAATAAAAACAAAAACAAACGTTAAACTCCGTTTTATGTGTCGTATGATAACTAGAATCTGCCTTTCGTGTTAATGTATTATTAAACCTTTTAAACTCGTTGAGGAGAAGGGATAAAATGCTCGGCACAGCCTCGCATTTATTAACTTTAATAATACACGAACACTCACGCGATTCGCTGTTTGTCTAACAGGTGTGTCTACTTATTGCAGACCATACTGCAATGTACATGTACCCGTTCCACAAAGAATAAAAATGTTCAGCAATATATTCACATGTACATGTAATAGTAGTTAAAACCCCAGCTATCTCATTGTATATATATACGTTTTTTTTTTTTGCATGTGCACAGATCGGTTTTTTACAATTTCTGATTAAAACATAGATATCAGGTACTATTTAAAGCATTCTTATTCTTAGAGGCTCTAACGAGCACAAAAAATCTGTTTGAAGCATGAAACGCAAAGATATCACTTTTACTCCTGTGCAATGTGTCACATAACACAGACAATGTTAATATATGCATGAGACCGCACCTAGCAAAGGAATATACATACCTAACATTACATTAACATACAAATGTAGTTAAACCCCATTAAACCACACTTCGTGTGGAAAAGGTGATGTTTGCATGGGGTTTATACTATTGTTCCTAATTCTGTTTAAAACCTACATATCGAATACTCATTAGAGTTACTTTTTAATGCGCATTTAGCATGCACAAATATCTCATCTTTGAAGCATAAATAACATTGTGTTTCACATAAATGAGCATATTTAACATTAACATGACACGGTAGTTAAAACCCCAGTAAATTATACTTCAAGTGAGTAAAAAGCAATGTCTACAGGGGTATATATAATTGTTCCTATTGCTGCTTAAAACATGTGTATCGGATGCGCACCAGAGTCATCTCGTGTGTTTTCTAACTTGCATAAAAATCTATGTTTGAAGTATAAATCATAAAAAATAACACATTAACATGTCACCGTAGTTTTAACACCGGTAAACCCTACTTCAAGTAGTAACCTCTTTATGTAGAAAAAAGTATTGATTGCAGGATAGGAACAATATGTTCCTATTTTATATAAAACACATAGATGAGTTTAAATCATAAAAAAATCACACTGTTTTTTTCTTTTTGTCAATAGTACAACAGCGAAATTAAACAGAGTTAACGCAAAACAATATTTACATGTACCTAAGAATGCGCAAAGAATTATACATACCTAAAATACATTAACATATCAATTTAGATCTAGTTAAAACCGTGGTAAATCCCGTTTTATGCATTTAAAAGTGATATTTTTCCTATTTCTGCTTAAGAAATTAATATCGGGTACGTATAAACTCCTATTCAAGCGGTTATAACGTGCCAAAAATCTGTGTCTGAAGGATAAACCAGAAAAAAAAAAACAATCTTCTTCTTCTTCTTCAACGATGAAAACCGGCATAATGTAATAACTGCAATGCTGGAGCAAAAAAAAAAAAAAACGTTTAACCACCATAGGCCTGACCAGGTATGCAGAGAATCAGGCATCAACCGACCTCACTTAATAAATGTTTAGGTAAGTCTTAGGGCCTCTTAAGGCGTGAGCCGTTATAGAATCAGAGACCCAACCCGCCGGCTTGCAATCTAAAACGGAAACAAAATTATCTGAGGGTAGCTGATGAGGCCTTATTCGCCGAAACTAGCTAGTCTGTCCAGAAAAGCTTGTACACTCCATACTTTTCAGTTCTACAGTTATTTACGAACATGAAATCATTGCAAGCTTGTATATTTATGAATTTATATACTCAGACACCATACAATTCTGGTTCCGACAGGCCTTGTTCAAGAAAAGATTTACGTCCGACATTGAATTCTGAAACTAAATCGAAATGACGTCTATAAAACTAAGAAAAGACTTGCGAAGTTTATGATATCAATCACCCTGGTTAAGAAGTTTAGCAGTTAAAAATTCCTACGAGTGTTGATGTCAGTCATGCAGTTACAAGACTAGACACTTTGACAAACCGAATTTCAGTGTAATTTCGATTAATAAGCTCCATCTGATGCCACAAGAGCAACATCACCATCCACGAACGCAACATTTATTTCAAAATACATGTAATCGTGTTTGACGGAAATTTTGCATGAAACAAACCCATCGAAAGTAGAGAAATGTAAATACAAAGGCGGGGTTGAGGTATTGGAAGAACAAGCTGTATTCAGTTGAGATTCGACTGATCAAGCCATCGAAAAATGCATTTCTTACCTTATATGTAAGATGGAGGGAAACTCCTGTATGGAATGTCATTTCAATTAAATCATTAAGTTCTTTAACACAATTATGAGGTATAGTATTTTAAAGCGCGGGAAATTCATACGTTGACAGACTACCTGCACGAAAAACGTCCGGAATTTAATTTATTTGAACCTCATTAGGAATTTTAACAGACCGAAATAGAGCATCAAGACAAACATTCTGATACAGTTTCATGAATAGTTATTCCAACCTGTGGCCTGTAGATTTTGAACAAGGTTTGCCTTTTCGAAATTCGCAAATTTGCAGTATGTTTCCTCTGGCTTTCGTTGCCGGGTCGTTGCGGGGTCGCTGGTGGGGCTTGGTTGGCCGAAACTACGTAGTATGACCCATCTTCGTTCTTATGAATGTTTTCATTGCTCTTAAAGGAACTCATTTTTGATTTTTATTTGCCTTCACTGCAGCTGGTGTTGTGCCGTGTGGCGGCCGTAAAACGTCTCCCCGTACATCAACCATAGTGCAGTTTATATTTTACTTTTGGTCCTTTGAGATCAGCGTGAATATTCTGAGAAATCAGAAAAATATTATTGGTTTAGACTCATATTCTAGACAGGTTTTTAATTATTTGGACTCCGTTTTGATTTATATCAGTCTTTGAATGGACTGCCTGTTCGAAATTCGCAAATTTGCAGTATGTTTCCTCTGGCTTTCGTTGCCGGGTCGTTGCGGGGTCGCTGGTGGGGCTTGGTTGGCCGAAACTACGTAGTATGACCCATCTTCGTTCTTATGAATGTTTTCATTGCTCTTAAAGGAACTCATTTTTGATTTTTATTTGCCTTCACTGCAGCTGGTGTTGTGCCGTGTGGCGGCCGTAAAACGTCTCCCCGTACATCAACCATAGTGCAGTTTATATTTTACTTTTGGTCCTTTGAGATCAGCGTGAATATTCTGAGAAATCAGAAAAATATTATTGGTTTAGACTCATATTCTAGACAGGTTTTTAATTATTTGGACTCCGTTTTGATTTATATCAGTCTTTGAATGGACTGCCTGTTCGAAATTCGCAAATTTGCAGTATGTTTCCTCTGGCTTTCGTTGCCGGGTCGTTGCGGGGTCGCTGGTGGGGCTTGGTTGGCCGAAACTACGTAGTATGACCCATCTTCGTTCTTATGAATGTTTTCATTGCTCTTAAAGGAACTCATTTTTGATTTTTATTTAAAGCACTCTGATCCCACATATCTTATATTCAAATTTGACCGAGATATCATCATGCAAAGCATTACGGTAAAGTCTCATGTCAACTGAAACAAACGTATGGTCTATAGAGGGTGAACAATGTTTTACAGACATTTCACCTAGTAACCTAGTTTTAACCGGACAAGACCTATCGAACTTGTCCTTATATCACCAGGACAAACATTCTGGCAAAGTTTCGTGTTAATTGTAGTACAGCTGTAGGCTGTTTTTGTTTGTTTGTTTGGGTTAGGGTTTAACGGCCCAGTAAACACTACGAGTAAGGTCCTTTTTGAGCCTGTCAGTTTATCTATTCTTTTCCTGGGTAGGCTTATACGTTACCGGTTAACCATTACAGTGCACATTCATTCACCAGAAACTGACAACTGCCCTTCTTGAATCAGGGAAGACAGTGAATGACTGTAGAAAAAATTTCATGATCAATCTTCACGAAAGAATGTTGGCGACCATGGCAGGTATCGAACCCGCACCCCCCCCCCCCCCCGATCACCAGTAAGACGCGCATCAGACAGAGCTACCGAGGCCAGCACAACTGTAGGCTGTAGCGGATGAAAAACGTAAAGGTTGACGACGGTCGACGCACGACTCTCTTACCAAGGACACAGGGTGATAGCTATAGCTCACTTGTGCACTTCGTGCTCATGTGAGCAAAAATATGATCTGTCATTAAGAAATATTAAGTATTATATAATATCTTATTTCAAAAGAAATATTGCTCTCCCGCCCATAGGGGGTTGGAGAAATATATGGGCTGCACGATGCTTCCACGCAGAGCTGAATCCGGCCCGCACACTAGGACTGGTAAACCGCTTAGTGGATCTAAGCCTGTCCAGGAACCGCGGTGCGAGGCGGACCGTCCATGCTAATAAATCCTATTGGTTTCATTGGGCGACAGGGTTTGAGATGTCATTTAATCTCAATGTCGGGTAAAAAAAACCCACAAAATTGGAAGCAGCGTCTCCAAAATGACCTTTACAGTGTTGACGGGGACGTTAAACCTCAAATCAAACAAACAAAAGAACTATTGATATATCTAGTAGAGTTAAGGATAAACAACATGACAATAAAGGAAATTTCTCATTAAACAACAACTGCAGCACTACTACTACTACAACAACAACATCTTCTAAATATTGATGTTTAAGAGGCAGAAATAAGAAAAGAAAAGCGACCGTTACAGAAGCTTTAAAAATTACAATAACATTCCCGTGTGCTAAAATTGCGTTTGCCATGTCCAGAAACCAGCATTTTTCACAGGATGCTTTCCTTCTTTTTTTTTCTTTCTTGTTTTTGTCATCGCGAAAACAAACCTATATAATTTTACCCCCATTAAACCCCATAAAGCTAGTAAAACTAGGGTTTATAGGGGTATACAATATTGTTCGTATCTCTGCCAAAAAAAAAACAAAAAAAAAACAGATAGAAAGGCCAACCGCAATCAGGCATTCTTGTAACCTGATAAAGGCGGTCGAATAACTGCACGCTACAATCGGTAGTGACCTATAATAACATTGTTACTGACCTATAATACGTCTAGGGACCGTTTATAGACCGGAACTACTTATGGTCCAAAATTTGCAATTGTAAACCATAACATGCAACCTTTTATAGACAGGAAAACAACGAAATTACAAGTTAAAATCTTTGCAATATCTATTTAACCATATTTTCAGCTAGGTTCTTACCTTCTCGGGCTTTCCTTGTTTGAATGGTCTGTTAGAATATAGTAAATACATGGTTAGTGTCTTAATTAAAAAAAGACACTAATCATGTATTTTGTTTATACCGCAATTCAAACCTATCAACGGTTTTGCAATAATTTAGCAAAATTTAAGCAAAAAGGGCAGCAGACAGTGTTGCATGATAACCGACATTCAGTGTCATGGCGCGCACACGCAGTATGACATGACGTCAAATAGCCCGAAATTTCTGCCGTCACCACGCCACAGAGACGCAGGAAACAGCATGGACGCTCGAATAAAAGTTTCCCAGCGCTTTACAGTCTGTATGAAAATCTGCAAATAAATAGTTTATTTTAGTTTTAGAAATTATTTTCGAGGTTGAGACGCAACCGCATTACAAGTGCGCCATCATTCCAATGGACCATTCAAACCACGAAATTCCGAGAAAGTAAGAATTTAGCAGAAATTTCTGAAAATCTGTTTAAATAAATATTGTAAAGATTATAACTAGCAGTTACGTTGTTTTCTCGTGTATAAAAGGTTGTATGTTATTGTTTACGCTTGCAAATTAGGGACCTGAAAAGTAGGTCCGGTCTATTAACTGTCACTAGACGTATTATAAGTCAGTAGACGGTATTATAGGTCACTGCCGATTATAGCGAGCAATTATTCGACCCCCTTTATTAGGTTACTAGAATGCCTAATTGCGGTATAGAATTGCACACTGCTACTGCGGTTGCGTCCGAACCTCGAAAATAGGTTCTAAAACTACATGTATAATAAACTATTTATTTGCAGATTTATATACAGGATGTAAAGCTCTGAGAAACTTTTAACCAAGCGTCCATGTTTCTTACGTGTTCGTGGCGCTGGGACGTCAGAAGCTTTGACGTTACGGTATACTGTGTGTGCGCGCCATGGCACCAACTTCCTTTATTATGCCATACTGTCTGCTGTCTTTTAGGGTAAATTTGCTAAAGTATTGCAAAGCCCCTTGATTGTTTTGAATTGCGGTATGAACTAAATACATGATAAGTGTCTTTAATATTAAGATACAATTGGTTCGTCGCAACATTGAATTTTATAAGGGCTCGCCGAAGCTCGCCACTCTTAAATTGTCTAAAGCCCGCATATTATATTTTATTATTAAAGGCACTGATCATGTATTTAGTATATTCAGGGTTCGGGTTCGCCCATCGGGTCTTGAAGAATAAATGGACTGCATGATGCTTTCCCGACCGCACACGTGTACTGGTTAACCCCTTAGAGGCAAAGCGGTGCGAGTCGGACCGTCCATGCTTATAAACCCTATTGATTTCATTTGGGCGACTGGGCTTGAGAATTCATTTCATCTCAATGTCGGGTAAAAGTCCCACAAAATTGGAAACAACGTCTCCAAAATATCATATACAGTGTTGAAGGGGACATTAAATTTCAAATCAAACAAACAAAACTATATTCAGGGTACCTGTTGCACGTTCCCATAATTTGTTTGGAGCAGAACCGTTAAAAATATCAGAATTTTCTACCTACCCGAAAATTTTCGGCCCCCGCCCATCGGGGCTTGAAGAAATATATGGGCCGCATGATGCTTCCACGCAGAGCTGAAACCGACCCGCACACGAGTACTGGTAAATCGCTTACAGGATCTTAGCCTGCTAAGGCAAAGCGGTGCGAGAAGGTCCGTTCATGCTTATAAACATATTGGTTTCGTTGGGCGACAGGGCTTGAGATGTCATTTCATCTCAATGTCGGGTAAAAGGCCCACATAATTGGAAGCAGCGTCTCCAAAATGACCTTTACAGTGTTTATGGGGACGTTACACCTCAAATCAAACAAACAAACAAACAAAACTACCCGAAAACTTTCATTTTTGGGTGATGAAATTTTCTATGTTTTCGAATAGGCGTGTTTTCATAATGATTTTTCTTAGTTCTAGTCCGAACATAAATTATCGGTGCTCGTTATATCCGCCTCCTATTTTTATGAGCGGAAATAAGGAATATATTGTATACCCCTGTAACCCCACTTTTACCTGTAGAAATTGGGTGTCTATATGGGTGATCATTACACGAACTTGCTAATCTGATGAAATTTACATACCATTAACGTAAGACAATGTTTAATTATCATCATACGATAAAACTTTACAATCCGTCATGGCATTAGTTGATTGCTTGTTGAATTTGGGTTTAATGACTCCATCAACACTATTTAGGACATTTTGGTAACGTTTATTCCAATTTTGAAGGAATTTTATTCGGCATTGAGATGAAATGACATCTCAAACCCTTTCGCTCAATGACACCAATATGTTTATATGCATAGATGGTGCATGGGAAGGCTTAGACCTCCTAAGCAGTTACCAGTACTCATGTGCGGTCGGTTTCAGCTCTGCGCAGCCCAATCTATTTCTCAAAGCCTCGATGTGGAGTGGGGGAGGGGGGGGGTGGCAATAGGGCGTACCATGAAATAATGAAATAAATAAAGTTATGGGATTTTAAATGACTAAATAGTAATAATGAAACGGTTAAAAGCCCCTGTCCATCGGGGCTTGAAGGAATAGATAGCTTCCACACAGAGTTGAAACCAACTGTACACAAGTACTGGTAAACCGCTAAGAGGATCTAATCCTGCCCAGGCAAGGCAATGCGAGTCGAACCGGCCATGCTTATGAACCCATTTGGTTTCATTGGGCGACAGGGCCTGAGGTGTCATTTCATCTCACGGTTGGGTAAAAATCCCACGAAATTGGAAGCAATGTCCCAAAAATGACCTATACAGTGTTGACGGGGACGTTAAACCTCAAAATCAATTAATCAATCAATGAAACGGTTAAAACAAACAAACAAAGGCAGTCAAATCCAATGTATTCTGATGTACTCAGTTTCAAGCCGCTGAAAAAAATGTTGCTTCATTCCTAATAATCGTCGTTGATTTAAAGTTGTTTAAAGAAAATACAAAATATAAATCACCTGTGAGCCACTCGAGCTGTAGATCATAACACTTCCCCGTTCTACAAAATAAGAATTTTTCCGCACAAACGGGGAGGTACGATATCGGGGTTACACACGTGAAACTTTTAATCGATCAGCAGTTATACACCTTTGCGTATCAGATATACGTCCTGAACCTACAAAACGGGGAAGGTGTTAGATTACCATAGGAAACTATTTTTAAGGTTCATCTAGTACTGAATTTTCAATATTTCATGCTATTTCAAAACGGGGAGCTCCGCGTTTGGAGGTGTTTCCCCGATTCGAAGGTGTGTATTCTTATATACTTCCCCGATTGGTAGCAAGTACAAACGCACACACACACACACACACACACACACACACACACACACACACACACACACACACACACACACACACACACACACACACACACACACACACACACACCCATCTACAACCACACTCAAAAAGACATCCCCACTATCAGGGGCTGTTAACTTGTTATTACCCAATGTGAGCCCTATCATATGAAAACCTGAGTTCAGGTTTTGCGACCTGATGTAAGACACAAACTGGTCAAATAAGTCTTGAAATTTTAAATACATAAAAAGAGGTATAGTCAAGCAGCAAACATTCAGGTGCCGATCAGATTGTACTGATGCACCTTGAATGAGGCTGTTTTTCACAAGTTTTCTTAAGACATTGGCTCATATTAAGCCATTGTATAAACCAAGAAGTTCAATTTCTGACAAAATGAATAAATGTGACAAAGGTCATAAAAACCTTATTAACTGTTTATACTATTGCAATAATTTTATGTATTTGCTTTTTTTTAGTATAACGACCCAGTCAACACTATTAAGGCAATGGGGAGTTTAACAGCCCTTAGCAGGGTCATCCATAATTTAAGTTCATACTTTGCAAACATTGTGCATTCAAGTCTTCAAACTGTGCTGCTGAAGCCTATCTACTGTATTCGACCTATTTACCGCACTGTGCGCTTAGTTTTTTCAAAATTGTATGAAAATATTGTGGTGAAAAAACTACCTAAAAAGCGCACACTCAATAAGAAAAAAAATACGAGAATAAAAATCTTCCGATATGATTATTTTATAGAGTTGAATTTCAGCATAGGGATTCACCACATATACATATGATTGTATGGGTCAAAGAAGCAGCAAAACTCAATATGAATTTTTTGGGAGGTTACTGTAAAGGGTGCCCTTGTGTATTTTTTCCAGAAACAGCTTGGGTGTGCGCTTATAGGAGGAGCATGTGCGGTAAATAGGTCGAATACGGTAGTTCATTACATCATTCTGTCAGTCCTCATCACAGTAAACCCACTTTATAAAGAGAAAAGTAGGATTTACAAAAATGATTTTCCTTAATTTTTGTTCAAAACAAAGATCATGGTTTCCTCTCTAATGCAGTGTTACCAAACATGCACAATCTCTGGAGCATAAATTAGAAATACAGTCAAACTTCAATGGCTCGAACACCATTGGGACCACGAAAATCTGTTCGAGACAGGGGTAGTTCGAGCCACTGATGGCTACTTTCAAGATGCATAACGAAGATGATTTTGGACATCTTTTCGGTGTTCTATAATATATATATATGCTGTGTGTACTCATTAGAATCGCCTCATTGAGGCGATTATAATGAGTTCACACAGCATACATTTGCAAGATAAAAGGCAAAAATATCCGAACTTTCCCCTCACTATCTTTTATGTAGAGAAATTCCCTAGGGACTCACGAACGGGTTCGACTCTGCCGTGGTAAACAAGCCATCGGTGTTTGAGCCATCGAAGTTCTACTGTATACATTTTCATCTGATATATGTGACTTCTGACACCATGTGACACAGCATATCCTACCACTCAACTCTGAATGGATGAATGGTTTTCAGCACACTGAAAGAACAAGTACAAATATGGTTTGTTCAGCCTCCTAATTTGGCATGGAAATCATGTCCGAAGTGCAGATTAATGCGTCCAGGCAAAACAGGGATGAAAATGAAACAAACAGTAGGACATCGAAAACTATCAAGGAATCTATTAATCATTTTCTTCATCTACTTGCTAGATTTAATCAGTAAAGTAAATACAATTAGGAAATTTAATGAGATCCTGAAGAAAACTTGCTTACATTCAATTTGCCTCTATTGATGTTTTGTGCCCTTGTGAAAATATGTATTAATACAACAAGAGCAATTAGCTTCTGCCACCAAGCCAGGAGCCAGAAAATGCTGTCAAAAGCTTGTAAGCAAACTGCCAAACTCTTATCAGACTGTGCAGATATGCACAATCTGATCAGTTAAGCTGCTTCCAAGGCTAGTGGAGAGCTTGTACCGGACTCTTATTACAATGAAAAGCAGTAGACTGGTGCCAAAATTCACTTTTTAAATGTGTCATTCTGTCTTTTTGTGTTGTGTCCTGGTTCCATTAACTTGTTCCACAGACTGGGTTCCATCTTACTGATTAGTTTTGCCTTCTCAATTTTCCAAAAATCTCATTTGGGCCCTGATGAAATTGGTGGTAAAATTGCATTAATGCATATAGCTAATAAACATTCTGAACTTGACTCCCTTGTTAAGGACATAATATGTTAAAATTCAGTTATCTCCCCTAGAAAGTGTTCATTTTAAAATAAAAATAAAACAGACCTTTTGATGGACTGGTTAGCCTTGTCTTTAACCTATACAAGGCCAAGAAGTCCATGTCCTTGACCTAAGAACAGAGCTATGTTTACATCAATATCCTCAGTCCACCATTTGTACAGGCAAGCTTGAATGCTGTGAGACTGTAACCACTTTTCTCAACCTCCAGTGTTAAAAGTACAATTTGCAGACAGAATCTTCAAAGTTTTTCCCCTTATTTTCTGTAGAAACTGAGGCTTAACCTTACAACTGGATCTCCTGCCCATTAGGCGCTATCACAACTAGACAAAAGTGCCCAGTGGGGCACGTATACCCCCGGCCAGTGCCATCACCTCAGCTGAAACAAGAACTACAAAGGGAAATAACTCTAAAAGGCCTGACCCCTTGGCCCTTATTTTCTTTCCCACAATACAACTAGTCATACTGATCATGTTTGCAAAATTTCAAGTTTCTATGTACAGTAGTTATTGAGAAATCTTTGACACAAAATAAAAATATACACTATTAAACAGCAAGAACTACAAAGGGAAATAACTCTAAAAGGCCTGACCCCTTGGCCCTTATTTTCTTTCCCACAATACAAGTAGTCATACTGATCATGTGTGCAAAATTTCAAGTTTCTATGTGAAGCAGTTCCTGAGATATCTTTGACACAAAATAATTGTTTACGGACAGACAGACAGACAGACAGACGGAAAAGACAAAAACTATATACCCCCATTGCATACTTCGTATGCCGGGGGTATAATAAAAAATCTAGTAACCTAATAAAAGTGGGGGGCGAATAACTGCACGCTATAATTGGCAGTGACCAACAATACCTTCTACTGACCAATAGTAAGTTTGGGGACTATTTTTCAGGGGCCAGTTGTTCAAAACTAACGACGTAACGTATCGTTAAAACTTTGATCATTAAATATGGCAAATATGCTGAAATTTTTGCTGAAAAAATGTGAGCAGCTTTTGCAGATGCAAAAGCTGCTCACATTTTTTCAGCAAAAATACCAAAATTTTCGATATTCTACTTGCTAGAACAGTTAACAATATGACCACTAACGAGCTCGTTAAGCTAACGATGCTTTGAACAACTGGCTCCAGATACCTAATTTACAAGTGTAAATAATAAAATGAAACCCTTTATACCCGGGAAAACAACCAACCTGCAAGTTATTATCTTTGCTGTATTTGTTAAAAAAAATTTTCAGAATTTTCAGCTAGATTCTTACTTTCTCTGGCTTTTCTGGTTTGAAAGGTTCTTTGGAATAATTGAGCACTGCTACTTCCGTTGCGTCTTAACCTCGAAAACAATTTCCAAAGCTAATATAAACAATTTATTTAGCAGATTTTCACACAGAATGTCAAGTGCCAAGAAAGTTATTTGAGCGACCATGTTGTTTGTGACGTCTCTGTGGTGCGGCGACGTCAGAAACGTAATGCACTCTGTGACGCCATTTTATGCTATGTGTGCATGCTAAGGAGCTAGATGTTTTTACAAGCCACACTGTCTAAAGTCTTTTTGGTGAAATTTGCTTAAGTATTAAGGCAGTTCTAACAGGTACCCTGAACAACCTATGTCTTGGAGCAGATATAAGGAAAACAAGAGCACCGCATGCGGGTGCCAACGCTCGTCTGCAGTTTCTTTTAGAAAACCAAAGTTCTAAGTCAAACAAGAGCAATCAAATTGCAAGATGGAGTTATAAAACTTGTAGGGAATGTAGCTCTTGTGATGGTGAGTATGTGTATGAAGTTTCATGAAGGTAGGCCAAATACTTTTGGAAATATGGTCAAGGTTAAGGTTTTCGGTTAAATTTTCGAAAAATAGGTCAAAGTTCAAAGGTCAAGGTCACAGATCAAAAAGTGTGGTATCACTGAAAAGGTCTTGTCCCAAGGAACATTCATGTGAAGTTTGAAGGCTCTGTTGTGAATAGTATTAAAATGAGAGCAAAAAATGTGTTTCAGAAAAAAATTGGAAAAGGGGAGATAATTCAGCCAAAATCAACAATGTTGTTATGGTCCTTGGTCAAAATGTAGCTCTTGTGATGATGAGTGTGTGTATGAAGTTTCATGAGGCTAGCTCTAATACTTTTTAAGTTATAGCCAAGGTTAAGTTTTTTTGGAACGACGCCAGACGACAACGAAGACGCCGGAGTGATGACAATAGCTCGAAAGTTTTTTTTCAAAAAACAGACGAGCTAATAATCTATACCCCTGTAAACCCCAGTTTTCTCTATATGGAGTGGGGTTTTTGTGAGGTGGGGGTAATGTTCTTATTTCTTCAGTTTCTACATGTACACTTCCATTTATTTTCCTCTGTCTCCAATGTCCCTCATGTTCATCTCTTCTATCTCTTTTCTCCCTTTCTCTGGGAGACAACACAAAATGACCCAGAGGGGTTAACCCATTTTGAACCAGAAACGCCAAAACAGGTACCCTGGCAAACAGTGTAGGCCCAGATCAGACGCCGCAGAATGCAGCATCTGATCAGAGCCTACAATATTTGCAAAAAATTCAGCTATTTTTCGAGTAAATTTTAAAGATAACACAACCTGTCACGCCAAAATTTCAAAATGGACTCCTGCCATATATAAAGAGGAAGATTCCATTTGGTACAAAAAGGGTTAAACCACCAAACAATCAATCATTAATTATCCAGAGGTATGAAAATCAGCTTTGCATATGACATCTAAAATCTTGCTTTTTTTCCCAAATTCCCATAATTAGGAACAACAGCTTATTCATATCAGCTTGTTAATTATCATGTTTAGCTTACTCTGAGCTTCTAAATAATCCCAAATATATCAATCAAACTTAGCAAACTATCAATATCAGTTTCTAATCATCTCATTAAATTGACATCAAGTATTTTTAATCCTGAAACATCAGGTACCAACTTTTAAACTAACACCACAATCTTATCATTATACACCAAAACCTCTATAACACTATTAATGGGGTCCAAAGCAGAAACCGTGTTAGTTAAACAACCATGTTATATCCAAACAAAAATGTATACCGGTAGACATTACGATAACACACCCGTGCGAAGTAGTGCATTTTTTCACGTCTCCAAAATGGCTACTTTTCTGATGTAAATTGGTGATATATTTCTGATTTATACTGCAAACATAGGTTTTGGGTGCTCGTTAGAACAGCCTCATTGAGGCGGTTCTAACGAGTACCCACAACCTATGTACTGGAGCAGAAATACAAAATATAATGTATACCCCCATAAACCCCAGTTTTCTACATATAAAGTGGGGTTTAGTGGGGTGTTCATTTCACGGACTTGTTCACGTGATGTTATATTTATGGTCATTTTTCTCTATAATCTATACATTTTTGAGATCCATCTCAAGTGAGTGAGTGACTGTTTGAGCTCTACGTCCCACCAACAGCTACGGTCATACAATAATAATAACAATAATCAACCTTATTTATAGAGGGTAACATATTTAGTATAGGCCCCATACTGACCAAGCTTTTCATGCTAATTTTTCAGTCTTAGCCCTTATCCTGGTGAATAGACAGAAATGAATCTGGCGAAAGCAAGATAAGGGTTAAATAGTCATTTTAAACAGAATATAGGAATAACTAGAAATGTGTCCAGATGACACAGATGCCCCCGCCAAGGGGCCAAGGGCCCCGCCTCACCCCGAAAATCCATGTTGCAACAAAATTTTCTAAGTGAGGTCATGGGCAAGGTCGTTGGTATGGGTGAATGAGACTTGGGACCTGTATCTATCATCATTCCAAATATGAAGCCAATCTATAAATATGAGCCCTCAAACTTTAAAAGCATAATAAGACTAAGTCTGTGACCTTGACCTTGAGGTCAGGGGTGGGGGTATATATAACTAAGGACCTGTAACTATCATCATACCAAATATGAAGCAAATCTATATGGTTTGGTGAGTATGAGCTCTTAATAAACTTTAAATAAAAAATTTCTTTATCTGTGACCTTGACCTTTAGGGCACATGCATGGGTGGGGGTATTGGACCAGTATCAATCATCATACCAAATATAAACTTAATTCATCAAACGATTAGGAAAATATAAACTCTTAAAATATCTAATTAAAAATTTCTATGTCTGTGACCTTGATCTTGAGCTCATGGGCATTGGTGGTGGTATCGCTGAATAAAATGGACAGGTATCTAACATCATACCAAATATAAACTCAATCCATCACACAATTTAGGGCCTCCGTGGCCTAGTGGATAAGAGCGCTGACTCTTAGTCATTAGGTCTCTCACCGCCGTAGGTTCGAGCCTCGCTCGGGCCACGTGTGAGACGCCAAGTTCTGCAACGGAAGGTCAGGTGGTTTTTCTCCGGGTACTCCGGTTTTCGCCCACCTCTGATTAACGATCGGCTCGATATGAGTGAAATAATCTTGAAAGGGCCGTAAAACCCAAACCAAAAAAAAAAAAAAAAAAAAAAATCACACAATTTGGAAAATATCAACTCTTAAAATATCTAATTAAAAATTTCTAAGTCTGTGACCTTGACCTTGAAGCCATAGGCATGAGTGGGGGTATTGCCAAATAAGCATTTGGACCTGTATCTATCATCATAGCATATATCAGCCAAATCCATAATATGGTTTGGAAAATTTTAGCTCTTTAAAATCTTTAACATCAAAATTGTCTAAGTCTGTGACCTTGACCTTGAGGTCATAGGCATGGGTGGGGGTATTGCTGAATAAAACATTGTACCTATATCTATCATCATATGAACCAAAGCCATCATAAAAGTTCAGGTTCTACCAGGTACAAATACCTTAACTGGAGTCTTTAACATGGAAAATTTCTAACTCCATGACCTTGACCTTGAGCTCATGGGTATGGGTGAGGGTATCGCTGAATAAAAGTTTGGACCTATATCTATAATCATACCAAATATGAACCAATTCCATCAAATGGTTTGGAAAATATGAGTTCTAAAATGTTCAGGTCTACATAAAAACCTTAACCCGAGTCTTTAACATTGAAAGTTTCTAAGTCTGTGACCTTGACCTTGAGGTCACAGGCATGGGTGGGGGTATTGCTTAATAAAACTTTGGACCCATATCTATCATCATACCAAAGATCAACCAGTTCCATCAAATGGTTAGGAAAATATGTGTTCTAATAGTTCAGGCTCTACCTGTTACAAAAACCTTAACCTGAGGTTACAGGATCACGTACATACGTACGTACATACGTACGTAAACACACACATACAGACTGACGTACACATGAACGCACGTACGGAAAACCGAAAAACTATATGCCCCCGGCATCATATGATGTGGGGGCATAAAAATCATTATCTAAAAGCCTGAAATCAAGAAAAAATCAAGCTCTAAAAGCCTGAAATCCTGCAAATGCCTGGAAAATATGAGGCATGTTAGTACTAGTAATAATCTTCCATGTGGCCCTCTTTTCCTGGGTAGGAACCAGAACTAAGCAATTTGGATAAAGTTTCTTGCTCAAGGAAACAACACTTGGCGCTTGCGGGAATCAAACCGGCTCTCAATCTCAAATCCAATGCTTTACCACTGCACCACAGCGCTCCACAAGAGACGGGACCTCAGTTGAAAGACTCATCCGAAAGTCTGGAGAAGCCCAGGATTGATCCTGCAACCCCTGGTTTACGGATCCATCATGAAACCATGTTATATCCATAGCTTTGTTATAATGAACCGCATTATAATGAGGTTGTTGTGTAATAACACTATTTTGAATATAACATGGTTTAAAGATGGATTTTAAAAATATGCAAAATATGTAGATTATACAGAAAAATGACTATAAATGGTCATTTTCTGGGTAACCTATACATTTTTGTTTGGATATCACATGTTTAACTATCACAGGATCTGCTGCAGTGATTTAAAGAGGTTGTACAACAGTCATTCACACAGTAATCATCCAAATTTGCCAACTGAATGACAAATAGTGTAGATACTGATCAGATGGCTTCTGATCTGATCTGGATCTTTACTGTTTGCAAAGGTCAGGACAAGGGTTTAACCCATTTTGTACTGGAAGCCCCTAAAACAGGTAATTGGCAATAAGTGCAGGCCCAGATCAGACACCACATTCTGTTTGCGAACAGTTCAACCATTTTCCAATAAATTTTGAAGAAAACACATCCTGTCACCCCTAAATATTTTGAAATGCACTCCTGCTGTATAGAAGGAGGAAGATTCCATTTGGTACAAAATGGGTTAAACTGGGACATAACAAATCAGCCATAAAAGGTAACTTACCAGCTGACATGGCTTCTGAAAACCCATCTGGAGACATCTGAAGTTCATCTGAAAATAAAAAAGTAGAAATTCAAACCTACCAACGCTGCCGACTGATCCAGATGCCTTTATGCAAACAATGTACAGTCGAACTTCAATGGCTCGAACACCTTTGGGACCTCGAAAATCTGTTCGAGACAGGGGTAGTTCGAGCCACTGAGGGCTACTGCCAGGAGGCATAACGAGACACTTTTAGACATCTTTTCTGTGTTCTATAATGAACATGTATGCTGTGTGTACTCATTAGAATCGCCTCATCGAGGCGATTCTAATGAGTACACACAGCATACATTTGCAAGATAAAAGACTAAAATCTCCTTAATTATCCCCCACTATTTCTTATGTAGAGGATTTCGCTAGGGGCTCAAGAATGGGTTCGACACATCCATGGTAAACGAGCCATCGGTGTTCGAGCCATCGAAGTTCTACTGTAGATCCAATCCAGATGAGACAGCTGATAATGTGAAGCTCATCAGGATCTTCACTGTTTGCCACCATGTTAATTATTTTGATTAGACCCCATATCTACAAAAATGGATGAATATTTGTGAGCTTGAAATTTTATTATTTGTCTGCATCACCTAATGCTTCAGTAACTCTTGGTGACTTGGAAGAAGATCTATAATAGCAACAGCAATTCTAGAAAGAAACCTCAATCTGACAACTATATACAGTCAAACTTCAATGGCTTCAATGAGTTAGGAGACCTGCATGCGGACTGAACAAAATATTTGTCTTAATCGCAACGAAAGTAAGGGCGAGGATTGTGGCCATATAAAATCAATTTACGCCCCCAAGTGGAATTCGTTTCCGCTGACCGTTCCAAGGCGGTTCTTCTGTCACGGTTTATTTTTGTTATGGTTTGTCTTTGGGTGTTTGTGTCACTTATATTATTTTATTTTGGATAGCCTTTTGGTCAATTTCTGGGAAAGTGACTGTCCTTTTGGCTTTCCGCTGTTGGTGTTTCATTTTGGGGTCTGTTGCTTTATGTTTATGTTTTTGTCCCTTTGGTGTCTCTGATGGGAGCTGTGGGTTAATTGTATCAAATCCTGATCATTGTCTCAACTTCTATTTTGAACACCTTTGGGACCACGAAAATCTGTTCGAGACAGGGGTAGTTCGAGCCACTGAGGGTTACTGCCAGGAGGTATAATTTTGGGACATCTTTTCAATGTTCCATAATAAAAATGTATGATGTGTGTACTTATTAGAATCGCCTCAAATAGTGTGGGACTGTAAACTGATGGAATCAACATGACCTCAACAATGTTGACTGATACATTAAACTCCATACCAATCAGAATCTTTTTAGCGGTACAGAAAACAAGAGATACAGAGAGGACCCTTGTTCTAACAACAGTATTTGTTCCCTATTATTGTGCCATTATAAAGAATTTGCCGTTATAAAGAATCCCAGTTAGGATTATGATAGGTAATAAAAGGCCTTTTTCCCCATTATTACTCCAAGAAACAAATGTTATAGACATTTTGTTCATGTCACCGCCTCAGTGAGGTGATTCTAACAAGTATCTATAATATTTGTTTCTTGTAGTATTAGATTACAAGACCCTTTCATGACCATGGACTCGATGTGTGCATTTCCAACCAAGAGGAGCCCACCCCACTCGGAACCGAGGCTCCTAAGCCTTTAAAATTTAGCTAAGCAGTTATTCCATTCAAACTGCCGTTATAATGAGTTTTGCCATTATAAAGAATGTCGGTATAAAGCGGGTTGACAGTATTGCACTACCTCAGCACCAGCAACTTCATCTTTCACAAAATCTAAGGGCCCTATATATACAGTAGAACTTTGATGGCTCGAACACAGATGGCTCATTTACCATGGCTGAGTCGCACCCGTTCTTGAGTCCCTATGGAATGTCTGTACATAAGAAATAGGGAGGGTAAAAATAAAGATTTTTTTTTTTTTTAACTTGCAAATGTATGCTGTGTGTACTCATTAGAATCGCCTCAATGAGGCGATTCTAAGGAGTACACACAGCATACATTTTCATTATAGAACACAGAAAAAGATGTCCAAAAGAATGTCGTTATGACGCCTGGTATTAGCCCTCAGTTGCTTGAACTACCCCTGTCTCGAACAGATTTTTAAGGTCCCAAAGGTTTTTGAGCTATTGAAGTTCGACTGTATACTGATTAACACAATAATTTATGTAAAAGCTTATTACTTAACCTTTTCAGTAATTTTTCTAGTGGATCACCTAAGCAACAATCCTATGAATTTGAATGCAACTGGACTAAAGGTGTAGGTGCCATTGTCATTTAAATGTTTTTCTATTTTTAACTCTGGTGGCCATCGTGTTCATCCGAGCCAAACCTTTTTAGCTAATTTGCTAGAGGGTTACTTAAGCAACCTTCCCATGAAGTCTGGATGAAATTGGACAGAAGGTACAATTAAGAGTTGTCACAAAGTTGTTTTTTTTTTATTTTTAGCTCTGACAGCCATCTTGTTCATCAGAGCGGAATTGGTAGAGAGTCATCTAAGCAACTTTCCTGTGAAGTTTGAGGGAAATTTGACCAAAGGTTTAGAAGTTGTCGTTTTGTAAGGTTTTTCTGTTTTTTTCTCTGGTGACCATTTTGTTCATCAGATCAAAAGCAGTATATCTATTTTGGTAGAGAGTCACCTAAGAAACATGCTTATGAAGTTTGAATGAATTGGCCTAGGGTTATAGGAGAAAATGTCGCTCAAAGATTTTAAACAATTTTTTTCTATTTTTAGGCCCAGGGGCCATCTAGTTCATCCGAGCCAAACAATTTTGGTAGGGAGCCACCTAGGCAACTAACTGTGAAGTTTGAATCAAACTGGCCCAAGGGATTAGGAGGAGTTCACATTCAAAGCAAATTGTTGACGTTTTTAGCTTGTCGGTATTTCAAAGAAAAAAAATTGAGTTATTGTTGTCACTCAGGCATCTGCAATGTCATTGTCATTGTTGTTGTCCGTCCGAAAATCTTGACCTTAGCTACAACTTCAAAAGTATTTGATTTTGTTTGTTTGTTTGATTTGAGGTTTAAAGTCCGCATCAACACTATTTAGGTCATTTTGGAGACGTTGTTTCCAATTTTGTGAGACTTTAACCCGACACTGAGATGAAATGACATCTCAATTCCTGCCGCCCAATGAAACCAATAAGGTTTATAAGCATGGACAGGCCGACTCGCAGCAATTTTTCTGGGCAGGCTTAAGACGTTCTAAGCGGATTACCAGTACTCATTTGCAGTCAGTATCAGCTCTGTGTGGAAGCATCGTGCAGCCTAATCTATTTCTCCAAGCCCCGATTGGCGGGGGTGGTCAAAAGTATTTGACCTAGCCTCATGAAACTTCATACACATACACATGTAATCACCATCACAAGAGCCACATTCTGACCAAGGGGGATAACTGTACTGTTGATTTTGCTTGAATTATCCCCTTTTTCTATTTTTTTTTCTGAAACACAATTTTTTCTTCTCATTTCAATACTATTCCCTAACTCAATTTTAATAGCATTCAAACTTCACATGGATGTTCCTCACAACCTGACACCCCTTAATTTCGAAAGGGTCTCCTGCTATATATAGAGAGGAAGATTCTATTTAGCTTAACCCTTATCTCCCTGCAAAAAATTAATTTAGTCACACCCATTTCCATTTATTTTCAACCAATCAAATTACTTACTGTAATTTATTCTTTCAATTTCACAAACTGAATGACAGTGTAGATCCTGATCAGATGGCTTCAGAAGCCATCTGATCTGGATCTTCACTGTATTCAAAGATAGGAGTTGTCGTGAACAGCAGGGTAAGGGTTAAAATTGGTTCAAAAATGTACCTTTTGGCCAATTTCAATATTGGAAGAATTGAGATTTAAAGGCTCCACATAAAATTGCGCCTTGAATAAAGCAATATCTGAACAATTATAAATTGGTAGAACATAGCACAGGAAATTACAAACTGATCAGTCTCCAGAAATAGTTACTTTGGTAATTTCCTGAAAATGAAACAAGGTTTTTGCATCTAATTCCAATCGGCAAATTGTAGACCTCTGTATGGAAATGTAAGTGAGCATCCATTTTGAAATCCGGATCACCACCAAGCCAGCAATGTTGACGATGGGCTCACACTGATAGGACATACTGATGTGAGCCCATCGCTTGCCCGCTGTATTGCACTGGCTGGGCAAATTACATTTAACCTTTAAGATGCCCAGAAAACCGACATCTGAAGATGAGGTCTGTTTTATTCATCTGCTGAATCTTTTTAAAAATATTTTTTCATACAGGCATGTGTGGACCCAGATCAGACTGCTCCAAAAGGAGCAGTCTGATCTTGGTCCACACTGTCTGCAAAAAAAAAACCTGACAGACGGCAAAGCAGACGGCAATCGTCGTGATTGGCACTTTATGGGTTAACCCATTTTGTATACCCCTTATTTACAGCTATAGTCCCGGCATCAGGTTCAGCTATTTTTTTAAATTTATCTAAAATATGGTTGGTTTAACTTTCTGCAAACTGTGAAGGCCCTGATCAGACAAGGTAATCTGCAGCATCTGATTTGGGCCTGCACTGTTTGCCACTTTCCGGTTTTTGGTCTCCCTGTTGGAGCCCATGCTAGTAAATATAGAAAACAACACTAAACTAGAAAATCCCTGTAAGAAACTGCAAAAGGTCTCAGTCCGTCAAGGGAATGCATCTCTTCCAACAAAAGTCTAACCAGAGTTCTCTGCCTTTATGTACAATTAAACTTGTACATAAGCAAGTTTCCAAAACATGATCTTGAAAACTGTTGGCAGAGTGGCAGAGACAGGATCAGATAATTGCCTCCTAACCCACAAACACTTATGCTGCTGAATAAATTAATTCAGCCACAACCATTTCTGACTTTCTAACTAGTAAAATATTACTTGAAGCAATTTATTCCTACAAATTCACAAATTGCATGTCAAACAGTGTAGATACTGATCAGATTCTGAATCAAACAGTTTTGTTTGTTTGATTTGAGGTTTAACAACCCCGTCAACACTACTTAGGCCATTTGGGAGACATTGCTTCCAATTTTGTGGGACTTTTACCCGACATTGAGATTAAAACCAATAGGGTTTATATGCATGGACGGTCCAACTCCCACCACTTTGCCTTGGCAGGCTTAGACCCTCTTACTTGTGCGTGGTTGGTTTCAGCTCTGCGTGGAAGCATCATGCAGCCCAATCTATTTCTCCAAGCCCTGATGGGTAGGTGCATTTGAATCAAACAGTGTAGCTATTGATGAGATGGCTTCTTCAGAAGCCATCTGATCTGTATCTACACTGTTTGCAAAGGTAGAACATAAATCTTATTCAGGAAGGATCATCAAAGGTCTTCAATAAGCCTGATCAGATGACTTCTTCACAAGCCATATATGATCTGTATCTACACTTTTTGCAAACGTAGAACACAAACCCAATTCAGCAAGGATCAAAAGCTAGTTTGCAGTTTTTATACAGAGTCAGGAAATCTATCTTTAGATCTCCAGTACCCCTGAAGATGAAAACAGCAAAACAGAGAAAAAGGAAGCAACTTTATAGAATATTTTGTCTCCCTTTTTACCAGGGGTTTACTCTTAAAAAGAGCAAATTTTTTCCTTTAACCCGTTGTGTACCAGAAACCTTAAAACGGGTACCCTGGCAAACAGTGTAGGCCCAGATCAGACGCCACAGAATGCGTGATCAGGGCCTCCACTGTTTGCAAAACGTTCAGCCATTTTCCAAACAGATTTTGAAGAGAACATAACCTGACACCCCTAAATTTTGAAATGGACTCCTGCTATATATGAAGAGGAAGATTCCATTAGGTACAAAAAGGCAGATCAAAAAGGGTTCAGAGCCAATGTCGTATGTTACAACAAAGACAAGAGGAGGTCACAAAAGTGGTCGACCATACATGAGCTGCCTAGAAGGTCTAAGCCTGCCCAGTCAAAGTGACACGAGTCAGCCCATCCATGCATATAAACCCATTTGGTTTCATTGGACAGCAGGGTTTGAGATGTCATTTCATCTCAATGTAGGGTTAAAGTCTCACAAAATTGGAACATCTCCAAAATGACCTAAATTGTTGGAGGGGACATAAAACCTAAATTCAAACAAAGACAAGAGAAAATAAATCTAAAACTGTCAGAGGATCTGACTATATAGCCCCACTATAGCGCTATCAGAAAAGAAAAATACAAGAAAAAAAATGTTTTCGGCTTTCAGCCTCTAATTAAAGGTGGTAAAAAGGATTGAAATTGGTATTGTAGAATTATCTAATAAACCAAATTCACTACAGGATACCATTGCAACTGCAAATTTGTAACCCATCTGTGCTAGGGAAAAGTCAGTGTTCAGATTTCAGGATTATTACAACAATTTTATTTCCAGGTGCCATTTTTCAATGTTCACAGGGTAATAACTCCAAAAGTAGGCAATCCAGAGTTATGGTTCATGCGCTTTGCACATCGTCTTATAGTGCTTTACATTTAAATTGTGTTAAGTTCCATGAAAATACCTCAAACATTTTTTGCGTTATGGAGTGACAATGGTTAAAATTGCCATTTTTCAATGTTCAAAGGGCAATAACTCCAAAAGTAGGCAAATTAGAATTATGGTTCATGCGCTCTGCACATCGTCTCATAGTGCTTTACATTTGTGTGAAGTTTCATAAAAATACCTCAAACGCTTTTTGAGTTATCATGAATAATGGAATTACAGAGTTACGGAATCACAAAAGGACACGGCAAATCCAATATAGCCCCCACTATTTCAAAGTCGGGCTATAAAAAGTTGTCTCCCTTGTAATATATATAAGTCTGGGTACTGAAAACCCTTGTAAACCCCACTTTATAAAGAGGGAATTGGGATTTCTTATTTCTGCTCAAGGTGGTTTGAGTTTTACTAAGGTCATACGGAGAAGGGACCTCAGTTTAAAGACACATCTGAAAGTCTGGAGAAGCCCTGAGAATTGATCCCAAGACCCCTGGTTTGCAAGGCGAGAAGCTTATTCACTGCACCACGGATGCTTCTCATAAACTGTAGGTACCTGTTTGAACCGCCTCAATGGGGTTCTACCAACGAGCACCCACAGCTTGTGTTTAGGCTGCAAATAAGAAATGCATCACATGTTTTGGTCATTTGAGATATGATCATCTAGTATGTCACACAGATGTGTAATACGAGGACTGTTCAAATATGAATGCAAGTAGAAGGTTTTCTCATGCACTAATACGAAAATCACCTGGAAATAAAATCACAGCGTAGAAAAACATTTTACCTATACATTGATACCAAACCTGTTAAAATCAATCCACTTTAGCCATGTATATCGTTCGATAAACACGGTCTACTCTTGTATACTAATACAAAACATGGTTGGAAGAAGGTCAGAGTACGCCGTTGAAATATGGTCCTATATTAAGAATTGTTGTATTCTTGGTATACGGTTCAAAGACATTTTTGATGAAATATGTTCGGTTTATGGGCATAATGAAATGTCTTTTCCCACAGTTTTTCGTTGGTGAAAGAAATTCAGCTGTGGGCTAGGCTCAACAGAAGATGCACCACATGATCTTCGGCCGAAAAGAGCAACATCTGCCAAGATGGTTGCTAGAGTGAAAGAAATAGTTGCTACCGATGCACAATACACCACTAGGCAAATAGCTAGTATGGTTGGCATCTCATTAGGAGCAGCTCATACAATTCTGAAACGGGATTTGAAAATGAGAAAGATCTGTGCTAGATGGATTCCCCATCTGTTGACAGATGAGCAGAAAAAGACATGCGTTCAGTGCGCCAAGAAGTTGCTTAAAAAGTTTCCAAATTACAATGCACAGTCTTTCGATAATGTCTTCACAGGTGACGAGACATGGGTTCACTTTTTTGAGCCAAAACGAAAGATTCAGAACAAAATATGGGCAACAAAGTATTGCAAAAGACCATGGAAGACCAGGAAGGTAATGTATGCCATATTCTTTTCAAATCAGGGCCCTGCTATTCAGGTTGCTGTGCCTAAAGGCAAATCTGTAAATGCGAAGTTTTACAAGAATAAAGTTCTTCGAAAATTGAAAAAATATTTCAAAGAACGAAGACCCGCAACTGGTTTGGCCAATGTCAGATTGCTACATGACAATGCGTCATCGCACAAGGCATTCATTGTGCAAGACTATCTGAAGCAGGAAAAGGTTGTTGAACTCCCTCACCCTACGTATTCCCCTGACCTTGCCCCGTGTGACTTTTTTTTTGTTCCCGCGGCTGAAAAAATACCTTTCTGGTCGAAAATTTGTACAGCGCAAACACCTCAGTTCTGAAATATTCCAGTGCCTTCATAGTATACCGGTACCTCGAAAAGACTACCAAAATGCATTCAATGATTGGATCAGAAGACTGAAAGATTGTATATCTGTTAAAGGGGAATACTTTGAGGGGACAAAATAAATTTTTCATCGAAATCAATCACGGAATCATTTTATGTGCTTAGTTGCATTCATATTGGAACAGTCCTCGTACAAGTAAAATGGGAAGAAAATGCATCAGGGATATCCATACCCTTCAAGATATGAGTATGGTCCACAAAATTGAAAACAGTCCAAGTTTTGCACTTTAATTACCAGAATTGCTAAGACACGAAGAAGAGACATTTTATTGGATTCCTTATTCAAGTTATTAAGAATCTGACATAATAACTGCAGCTTAATGCTGAACTTAGCAATTAAATATTGCTAATTTCGCTTACGAACAAATGAAGAAAATGAAGTTTATTCTCAATATCAACAACAGAAGAAATGTGTTGTGTTCATAATATTATTTTTGTTGCTTTAGCCCACTGTATACTAGCGGACTCTTCCACTGCTACATGTTGGACAAGTCCAGTTGTCAAATACTAGGGACAAAAAATAAAGGGAACCCCCAAATTCAAATAGAAAGAAGCGAAACTTCAATGTCACATGCAAAGGGGATCAGTATCTGGTCCTTGCACCACGAGCATTGATGCATGCACGACACCTTCTGGGCATGCTAGTGATTGTGGGATGGTTTATCTGCCTTGGTATCCATCGCCATTCTTCTTGCAATGCTAGGCCAAGCTGTTGCAGATTGTTACAATGTAATCTTCTGCTTGACAAGTTCCCAACCATTACTGAAACAGTGAAAGCAATAAACTTTCTGGCATCTGGCAAGGCTCCAGGACCAGATGCAATACCTGCTGAGATTTACAAAGCAGGAGGTACTCCAGTTGCAAAGAAGTTGACAGAGTTATTTCACATTATGTGGAGAAAAGAAACCATCCCCCAAGAATTCAAGGATGCGTCAATTATCCACCTATTCAAACGGAAAGGGAACCCTCAGATCTGTGGCAATTACCGTGGCATCTCTTTATTGTTAATTGCTGGGAAAGTCCTTTCAAGAGACCGTCTTAACCGACTAAATGAACATCTTGAACAATCAGAAAGCCACTGTGAGTTCAGGAAGGACAGAGGAACAATTGACATGATCTTCAAAGCAAGGCAGCTGCAAGAGAAATGCCAGGTACAGAACATGGATCTATACATGACCTTTGTTGACCTCACCAAAGCATTTGACACAGTCAGTCGTGATGACCTTTGGAAGATTATGGTGAAGTATGGATGTCCAACCAAATTCATAGCAATGGTGGGACAGTTCCACGATGGTATGCTTGCACGGGTCCAAAATGATGGTCAATTTTCAGATCCATTCCCTGTGACAAACGGAGTCCAGCAAGGCTGTGTGTTAGCCCCAACACTGTTCAGCATGATGTTTTCTGCCATGCTCACAGATGCTTTCCAGGATGGTGACAATGACATACCTATTAGGTATCAATTTGATGGGAAGCTTTTCAATCTCAGAAGGTAGCAAGCCAAATCCAAGTTGCAGGCAGAGGTGTTAGATGAGTTCCTCTTTGCAGATGACATGGCCAAAGGTGCCCCAACAGAAGAGAAGATGCAAAAAGGTATAGATCAAGTATCCAACTCGTGTGATAGCTATGATCTCACAATCAGCATCAAAAAGACTGAAGTAGTCTATCAGCCAGCACCTGGTAAGCCTTACAAAGAGCCCACCATCACTGAGTGAAAGGTCAAAGATTGCAAGTGGTAGACAAGTTCACCTACCTTTGGAGCACACTGTCAAGAGCCATGCACATTGATGATGAAGTCAATGCCAGGGATGCCAAAGCTAGTGCAGCATTTGGCCCACTAAGCGGTAGTGTCTGGGATCGAAGTGGAATCAGACTTGACACAAAACTGTGGTGCTGCCAACACTATTGTATGCATGTGAAACATGGACAGTTTACCAACGGCACGCCAAAAGACTGAATCACTTCCATACTAGCTGTCTTAGAAAACTCTTAAAGTTTAAGTGGCAAGACAGGATTCCAGACACGAAAGTCCTGAACAAGGCAGGGATGCAAAGTGTACATACTCTTCTGAAATTAGCACAGTTAAGATGGACAGGCCATGTTACCAGAATGCCTGAGGAACGTTTGCCAAACAAAATTCTCTATGGATAACTGGAAATGGGCAAACGCAAAAGAATCAGTGAGGCTGAGCAGAAATGTGCACAGTGCAAAGCCAGAGCTAGTCTCTAGTGTGTTCACAAGGTTTTCTACGATTTGACCTACTTTCTGACCCGACATGACCCATATTCGAACTTAACCTAGATATTGTCAAGCTGATCATTCTGAGCAAGTTTGATAATTAGACTAAAATTGCAGTCTCTCCCCAGAGAAAATTTAATCAAAATTTCAGTAAATTTCATTGAAATTTCACTGAAATCCTCATATTTTGGTGGATTTCACCCATTTGACCAAAATTTGATGAAATTTCAATGAAATTTCAGTGAAGTTTCAACAAATTTCACTGACATATTCAAAATTTCAGTGAAACTTAATTTCAATGAAAATTCACTAAAATTTCAGCAGTATTCTTGCATAAATGTTGATCGTCTACAAAATTTAAGTGATAGTGAAATTTCAATGAAATTTCAGTGAAATTTCAGTATTTTTTCAATCAAATGACCAATGCATTTTCTTCAGTTACAAAAGTTATAATGTATATCAAAATAAAGAAAGCCTCTAAGGAAAACATTAGATAAGACTAATGCGAAGAAACAATGTAAGAATGAAGCAAGAAAACATGCAACAACATACACCACAATTGTTCCTCCTTATACAGTTTTGGATAAAATATGTTTAACAGATGGATCCTAAAAATGTACAGATCATACAGAAAAATGACCATTTCTTTTCTGTATAATCTATACATTGTAATTGGACACAACACTGCCACCCATTTACTAACATATTTCATGCTTTGGACCCCTAAAACCGTGCTATAAAGTCCTCAGGTAGTGGAGTACATAAAAGTATCAGCATATCATCTTAAAAGCCTCAGAAGTTTGGACATACATATAGACTGCTGTCACAGACTTAAATTTAAACAAGATGTGTTTGTGAAACAGGAACATGTCCCCAGGCCAAGGTCAATTTTTTTCTTATCCTAAGCCCTTGTCACAAGGAACCTACATGCCAAATATGAAGGTTCTATCTGAAGGGGTCACAAGGAACCTACATGCCAAATATGAAGGCTCGATCTATCTGAAGCGGTTCAAAAGTTATGACCAATGTTTTTTCTTGTCACAAGGAACCTACATGCCAAATATAAACGGTTCAAAAGTTATAACCAATGTTTTTCCTTTCAAGTAGGGAATCCAGATGTTTGGGCAAGACTAGCTTGTTTCGGCCTTAAAGTTATCCAGCAAACAGACAAGCCAACAGACAAACAGGGCAAAAACAATATGTCCCCGCTCTTGCTCTTCCGTGCATGCATGAGGACATAAAAATGTGGACATAATAAAATTGCAGTTGGAACAGCAAAAAGTGAAGACCCTGATCAGAAACAGGCTGTTCTGAGTCTGCAATGTCGGCTAAGATTACTGTATACAGGTTTATATCAGAGTACCCTCTGTTTTGGGGCCGGACTCGGTAGCTCAGTTGGACGCGCGTCTGACTGTTGATCACGAGGACGCGGGTTTGATACTTGCCGGGGTTGGCAACATTCTTTCGTGGAGATTGATCATGAAATCTTTTCAATGGTCATTCTCTCCCTTCCGCTGATTCAAGAATGGCAGTTGTCAGTTTCTGGCTAAAGAATGTGCACTGTACTGGTTAACCGCTGATGTAAAAGTCTGCTCAGGAAAAGTGTGGACAGGTAAACTGACCGGCTCATAAATGACCTAAATAGTGTTGACTGGACAGTTAAACTCCAATACAAACAAACAAAACCCTCTGTTTTGGTAATGACTTCCTAAAATTGTGATAAATTTACAAAGGAATTGCATTTAAAAGTGAATGCATCATAATTCAAGGCAATAGTTATGCATAATATCATCAAATTCCAAGCGAGGGCAGAAACCAATGTAAATTTCCTGTACCCTGAAAGAACGCCTTTCAATAGAATTCAATTTCAATGGAAATTCACAAAAATTTAAATGAAATTTCAGTGAAATTCCAACAATTTTCTAGCATCAGTAAAATTTCAAGGATTTTAATCAAATTTAGTATTACATTTAAATTTTAGTACAGTTTTAGAAAATTTCAGTCTTTGCATGTAATTTGTTGTTTCTTGAGTGAAATCTAGTTTTCATGGATGTCTTTTCAACTAGAAAGTAATTTCATTCTATGACAAAGTATAAGAATGAATAGTTCAGGAAGTGCCACAATCAAAATTTGATGCCAACCCAATTATAAGAAAGTACCATAAGCTAAGGGACAAACAAGCAAGTTAATCAGCCACTTCTTTCCTACGAGGATTTATACAACAACAATTACTAGATGTTTAACATGCAATGTTGTTTTGATAATAAGTGACACTGAAAATTATGAGTTTTAAAATTAAAATGAAATCCCACCAAATTTCACTGAAATTTCACTGAAATTTTGGTGATGACGTCATTGATGATGACATCATTTCAACTGAATGATGGGAAAAACATGGCTGCCTTAGTATTGGAGGGATTTTCAAAGCAGTGCCAGAAAACTAATTTTCCGGTAATATCAGGATGACAAACATCACAGAACATTAGCTGATATAGTAAGTACACTTCAGGACACAGTTTGAAAAGGTGCTGTTTGAATTGGGCAGAAATGATGGCAGACACAGGTTAGCAGGTCAGCATGCAGCTTTTGAAGGGCAAAAGTTTCTGGTGATTCAATGTCTGTCTTAGATTAACAAACATGCTGAAAGGCCTTAGAAAACACAAGTTTGACAGAAAAAAGATAAATCAGACTTAATTATATTTAATAAATTACTTTTTTTTTCTTCTTGTCCAAAAATTGATATGGTCATTTGAAACGGGCGGGGTACAGGGTGGCATGCAAACAGAGTCTCTTGGCTGTTGTAATTGATATCATTATGTAACCATTTAGAGAAAAAAGTATTTGGGGGATGAATGAAGTTGTTCATTATATATATTTCTCATGCGAACTAATAGTAATTAAATCTATGTATATCAAAACATAAATCAAGTACCATCAAAGGGGAAACAATTTTGAAATCTCATTGATATATCTGTGAAATGCTATTGAATATTTCCTAAAATTTCATTAAAATTTCTGTGAAATACTAACACACTTTCAGGAATATTTCTCTGAGATTTCAACAAAATTTAGAGGTATTTTGCCCATTTCTTTCAATGAGATCTCTGCATTATTTTATTGAAATACTAACAAATTTTCACTGAAATTTGGTTATATTTTGCCCGATTCTTTCACTGAGATTTCAGTGTTATTTGACTGAAATAACAGTGAAATTTCACTGAAAATCAGTAATATTTTATTGAAATACTAACAAATTTTCACTGAAATTTCCATGAGATTTTACTGAAATTCGGTAATATTTTGCCCGATTCTTTCACTGAGATTTCAGTGTTATTTGACTGAAATAACAGTGGAACTTCACTGAAAATCAGTATTATTTTATTGAAATACTAACAAATTTTCACTGAAATTTCTATGAGATTTTGCTGAAATTTGTTAATATTTTGCCTGATTCTTTCACTGAGATTTCAGTGTTAATTGACTGAAATAACAGTGAAATTTCACTGAAAATCTCAGTGTTATTTCAGTGTTATTTTGCCCGGTTCTTTCACTGAAATTCCACAGTTATTTCCATGAAATAACGCTAAAATCTCAGTGAAATTCCATTGTCATTTTCACCAGGGGATCTAGAGTGTAAACAAGGTTTTTCTATGATTTTACCTACTTTTTGACCCCACATGACCCATATTCGAACTTGACCAAGATATTGTAGAGATGATCATTCTGAGCAAGTTTGATGATGATTCGACCAAAACTGGCCTCTAGAGTGTTAACAAGGTTTTTCTACAGTTTGACCTACTGACCTACTTTATGAACCCACATGACCCATATTCGAACTTGACTGAGATATTGTCAGGATGATCAATCTGAGCAAGTTTGAGGATGATTGGACCAAATCTGTGGCCTCTAGAGTGTAATCAAGGTTTTTCTATGATTTGCCCTACTGACCTTTTTTTTTTTACCCGACATGACCCATATTTGAACTTGACCGAGATATTGTCAGGATGATCATTCTGAGCAAGTTTGAAGATGATTGGACCCAAACTGTGGCCTCCAGCGTGTTAAGGTTTTTCTATGGTCTGACCTACTTTTTGACCACACATGACCCCTATTCAAACTTGACCGACGAGATACTGTCAGGATGATCATCCTGAGCAAGTTTGAGGATGATTGGACCAAAACTGTGGCCTCTAGAGTGTTAACAAGGTTTTCCTTTGATTTGACCTGGTGACCTACTTTTTGACCCGATATGACCCATATTCGAAACTTGACCGAGATATTGTCAGATTGATCATTCTAAGCAAGTTTGAGGATGATTGGACCAAATCTGTGGCCTCTAGAGTGTTAACAAGGTTTTTCTATGATTTGCCCTACTGACCTACTTTTTGACCCGACATGACCCATATTTGAACTCGACTGAGATATTGTCAGGATGATCATTCTGAGCAAATATGAAGATGATTGGACCCAAACTGTGGCCTCCAGAGTGTTAACAAGGTTTTTCTATGGTTTGACCTACAGACCTACTTTTTGACCCGACATAATGCATATTCAAACTTGACCAAGATACTGTCACGATGATCATTCTGAGCAAGTTTGAGGATGATCGGACCAAAACTGGGGCCTCTAGAGTGTTAAAAAGGTTTTCCTTTGATTTGATTTGGTGACCTACTTTTTGACCCGACATGACCCATCTTCAAATTTGACCGAGATATTGTCAGGATGATCATTCTGAGCAAGTTTGAGGATGATTGGACCAAAACTATGGCCTCTAGAGTGTTAACAAGAAAAAGTTTACGCACGACGGACGACTGATGACGGACGACGAACGACGATGCCGGATATCTCACAGTCACAAAAGCTCACCATGACCTTCGGTCAGGTGAGCTAAAAAATCAAAATTATTCATCTCAAAATTTTCATTTTTTCAGCGATAAAGGTTGCAATGTATTTGTATAGGCGTGTTTTCATAATGAATTGTCAATACTGTCAAAACCAGTGCTTCAGCTGAAGTGCACGACCCGCCGGATGCTTTGAGCTTTATGAGTGTTACCATATATGGGTATGGCGGCCATTTTGGTCATGTGACCTGGACCTAAAACGGTTCCCCAAATAAATGCGCCTCATCGTAAGGAGCAAAAATATATCTTGTACTTTAGTACTGTATTCTGAATCGTTTGCAGGATAAAATGCATTCTCACTTTTCCAATACAAAAGCATATGTGTCAAAGTTTGACCTAGGCACATAGAAGGTCAAGGTCAACCCAGGGTCACCATTAAAGTAATTTATGATGGGCCTACGTCCCAGATGCTATTTATCAAGTTTCGTGGAAATCTGCCCAGCAGTTCTGGAGAAGACTATTTTTGAAGGGTTTTTACCATATATGGCTTGGCGGCCATTTTGGTCATGTGACCTGGACCCCATGAGCAAATTTTGGTTTCCCCCATCCCATAGAGGCTCCATATGAAATTTGACTTCAATCGGCCGAATGGTTTACGAGGAGAAGCAGTTCGAAAATTTTCACATTTTTCGCCTCGGCGAGGCTATACTAAATGGAATGTAATATTTCGCAAGTTCATTGGTTAGATCTCATTGATATCTATCAGTATGCCAAACATTGTTTAAATATTCCAAAAAAAAGCTTATGTGTCAAAGTTTGACCTAGGCACAAAGAAGGTCAAGGTCAACCCAGGGTCACAATTTTAGCAATTTATGATGGGCCTACGTCCCAGATGCTATTTATCAAGTTTCCTGGAAATCTGCCCAGTGGTTCTGGAGAAGACTATTTTTGAAGGGTTTTTACCTTATATGGCTTGGCAGCCATTTTGGTCATGTGACCTGGACCCCATGAGCAAATTTTGGTTTCCCCCATCCCATAGAGGCTCCATATGATATTTTGACTTCAATCGGCCCAACGGTTTCCGAGGAGAAGCAGTTCGAAAATTTTCACATTTTTCGCCTCAGCGAGGCTATACTAAATGGAATGTAATATTTCGCAAGTTCATTGGTTAGATCTCATTGATATCTATTAGTATGCAAAATATTGTTTAAATATTCCAAGCGGTTAAGTCACTATCACCAATTTTCACAAACGGGTTACGGACGGACAGACAGACTGACAGAATGACACGGTGATTTTAGGGCACTCTTAGAAATCAACCGACTTCAGTCGGTCGCTTTTTCTGCGGGTCGTGCAATTGTCATAGTGTTTACCTCTATTAACCCTTCACTTGCTGAATATTCAGTTTAGCCACACCCATTTCTGACGTTGAACCAATCAGATTACTTGATGTAATTTATTCCTACAAATTCATAAATTGAATGTAAAACAGTGTAGATCCTGATCAGATGGCTTCTGAAGAAGCCATCTGATCAGGCAGAAGCCATCTGATCAGGATCTACACTGTTTCCAAAGATAGGGGTTGTCGTGAACAGCAGGATATTAGGGTTAGGCAAGCAACCAGTCTTAAGCAAGCATGCATTTATTTCCCGAAAAAGATAAATTCATTAAAATTAACCTGTATTAAGCAAGCACCTGTATTAAGCAAGCACATTTTTATCATACCTGAGGTGATTGCTTAACACAGGTTGGACTGTATAATAGAATAGGCGTGTTTTTGTAATGTTTTATCCATCCCCTTAAATTTCAGCCAATATAGATTAGAAAATTATACAAGGCTTGTTAATGCCATATTTATTACAATCCTAAATTAAGGTGTTAATTAGAATCCCAGCCATTATCAATATGCAATATCTTCACATGTTTAAACACTTTCGTCCACCTGCCTCAACTCATAAAATATAATTGATCTCCGGAATAATCATTTTGGAGTAATTACTTTGTCTTTTTACAAAATGGAGAAAATCTATTTTCTTAAAGGATTCAATTATTTCTAAGAAGCACCTTTCTTCCAATGTAAATAGTTTATATGTTCAATTAGCATACAAATTAGTTACTTAAATTATTACAGGGAGATATTTTTCAGGTCTTCAAGCAGTGGCTTTTACAAAAGATACCAGCGGAGTCATTTTAACATGTCGTTGCTGCTTTAATAATAACCCATAAAATGTCAGTCATGACTATTGGCGTCTGCTTTACATCTGCTGGTTACCTTAAAAGTATTTTTTTGCAAACGGTGTGGACTGAAATCAGACTGCTCCTCCAGGAGCAGTCTGATTTGGGTTCACACTGTTTGCCTCCCGGAGCAGTCTGATTTGGGTCCACACTGTTTGCCTGTACACAAAAATATTTTTATTAAGTTTGCAAAACAAATTAGCAGACGACATAAGCAGACAACATAAGCAGACAACATTTTCAGATGTAGTTTTTCTCGAACTTCATTAACTTGAACACCTCTGGAACAATGAAAATTTGTTCGAAATAGGCATTCATACTGACAACTGCCCTTCTTGAACCAGCAGAACATGAAAGAAAGTAGCCTCGCTCGGGTCACATGTGAGACGCCAAGTTCTGCAACGGAAGGTCAGGTGGTTTTTCTCCGGGTACGCTGGTTTTCTCCCACCTCTAGATTAATGATCAGCTCGATTTGAATGAAATAATCTTGAAAGGGCCATAAAACCAAAATCAAAAAAAAAAAAAAAAATTAAAGTAGTTGGACCATACTTTCAAGGAAAAATAAGGCTTGACATTTCATGTAAATTAACTGCTAAGAAAAGTGCAGCAGTGCCTTCCTTGTATTAGGGGCCTTCTAATTATATTTTTTTTATTTCAAGGGACATTACTAAAATTAATAAAATATTACAAGTCATCTAAAGTTCTCTCCCTTCTTACATTAGCTCATTTCGCAGGCCAAGATCAGGCACTTCAGAAGAAAGCAGCTACAGAGCCTTCACTGTTTTCAAAAAGTTCAATTGTTTTCTGAATAAGTTTTTGTTAATAATGGCCTGACACATGCACTCCTTCTAAAGAGTCCATTCAAGATAAAATGGGTAAACTGATTGTTTATCAATCAACCCAAAGTTAAACTACAAAAAGTTCCCCCTGCTATTATCCACGTGATTTTTGCTGACCATGTACAAAACCCAGGTAACGGTTATTAATAGCAATGCTATTCTCCCTGTGAGGTTGAAAAACTGTAAGAGCTGGACTGGACTCATGCACTGGGACATCAAACAATGTAAACCCAGATCAGATGCTGCAGAACAGGGCATCTGATCTTGGTCTATACTGTTTAAAATACTGGAATCTAACCCTCACCATGCTGAACCCTTTTTGAAAACAGTATAGATCCAGATCAGCTGGCTTCTCAGAAGCCAGCTGATCTGGATCGATACTGTTTTCTTAGTATACACGTAATCCTCGTCAGGGGGTGTTGTAGTAAACGTAGATAGATATAATTCTGCTTCTGAATCCATGGTGAAAATTGAAACTATGCAACAGAAATGGCTGAAATGGCTGAAAATCAGGAAGGTGTGTACGAGTAGCAAATTGAAATATTCAGCATGATGAGGTTTAAGGTTTAAATGAAGCAGCTTATATCTCAGTTCAGGACTATTTTCCAACCTACACCAGGAGACAATAGACCCACCAGTGCTGTCTTTGCTTTCATTGTTTTATGATGTTATACTCTACATTGTCTCTAAGGGTCTACACCGTTTGCTGGAAGTACACTGGGATGTGAGGATTAAACATAAAGGATCTCGCATTAGTGTTCATGTATTATTGAATTTAACTAGAAATGGTGTTTGTAAAACACAATGCCCCCAACCTTTGCTTGTCCATAGATGGCAAAATATTCAACAAATATTGTTAAAGACTCAAAAACATACAACAAGAATTCCCCCGAAGGCTATGTCGCGCCTGTGGGGATGCAAAGTCACCAAACCATGAAATCTAGGTCAAGGTCAAACATGGATGCCTGCATAAAAATTTCACTCCTAGTTGCAAGCATGTACCAAGTATCATCAATGAAACTCTTAAAAACAGACTCTTACATCAGGGTGAAAGTTAGGGTTGTCACACTATTTTACAAAGTCAGTGAACCATAAAATGTAGGTCAAGGTCAGAAATGGATACTTGCATTGAAGTTTCAATTCCTAAATGCAAGCTTGTACCAAATACAATTAATAAAGCTCTAATAGATCTTGAGAAATGGACTCTTACATTAGATAGAAAGTCAGGGTGGTCGCAATAATTCACAAAGTCAGTGAACCATGAAATATGGGTAAAAGTCAAATATGGATGCTTGGGTTGCAGTTGCAATTCCTAGATGCAAGTTTGTACCAATTACAATTTAAAAAGCTTTAATAGTTTTCGAGAAATGGTGAAAGTCAGGGTGGTCGCAATAATTCATGAAGTCAGTGAACCATGAAATATAGGTCAATGTCAGATATGGATGCTTGCGTTGAAGTTGCAATGCCTGGATGCAAGTTTGTACCAAGAATGATTAATGAAGCTCTAATAGTTCTCAAGATATGGGCTTGCTGACAAGATTTTATTAAAAAAACAAGGCATCGCATGCTTTGTGTGTGGAAAACACTGAAATGGCAAAAGTCCAACTTGCTTGAGATATTATCATATGCAACATTTGTGAAAAGTTTGTTTAAAAATCCATCCATAAATGTAGGTTCTAGAGTGATGACAATATTTCTCTAAAAATAGTCATAGGGACCTTGACTTGAGGCCATGGCCGCGAAGTAGATCTTGCTCAAGAGATTATCATAAGCATCTTCTGTGTGAAGTTAGATTAAAATCATAAATGTAGGCGGTAGAGCAATGACAAAGTTTTTCTAAAAATAGCCATAGTGACCTTGACCTTGAGGTCATGACCTTGAAAGTCAAAGCAACTTGAGATATTACGGCCTCAGTGGCTCAGTCGGTTGCGCGTCTGACTGGTGATCAGGAGGACGCGGGTTCGACTCCCGCCGGGGTCGGCAACATTCTTTCGTGGAGATTGATCATGAAATCTTTTCTACGGTCATTCTATCCCTTCCGCTGAGTCAAGAAGGGCAGTTGTCAGTTTCTGGCAAAAGAATGTGCACTGTACTGGTTAACCGCTTACGTATAAGCCTGCCCAGGAAAGTGTTGATAGGTAAACTGACCGGCTCAAAAATGACCTAAATAGTGTTGACTGGGCCGTAAAACTCCAATACAAACAAACAAATCTATTAACATCCATCAATAAATGTAGGCACAAGAGCGATGACAAAGATTTTCTAAAAATAGCCACAGTGACCTTGACCTTGAAAGTCGAAATAGTTCGAGATATTGTCATAAGGAACATTTGTGTGAAGTTATACTGAAATCGGTGAAGAAATGTAAGCGCTAGAGCCATGTCAAAGTTTTTCTAAAAATAGCCACAGTGACCTTGAAAGTCAAACTCACTCGAGGTATTGTCATAAGGAACATTTGTGTGAAGTTATATTGAAATCAGTGAAGAAATTTAGTCGCTAGGGCTATGACAAAGTTTTTCTAAAAATAGCCAAAGTGACCTTGACCTTGAAAGTCGAAATCGCTCGAGATATTGTCTTAAGGAACATTTGTGTGAAGTTATATTGAAATTGGTGAAGAAATGTAAGCGCTAGAGCATTGACAATGTTTTTCTAAAAATAGCCACAGTGACCTTGACCTTGAAAGTGGAACTCGCTACAGATATTGTCATAAGGGACATTTGTGTGAATCAATTTTGAAATTTGGGGATAAAATGTAAGCGCTAGAGCAATGAAAAAGTTTTTCTAAAAATAGCCACAGTGACCTTGACCTTGAAAGTCGAACTCTTTCGAGGTATTGTCATAAGGATCATTTGTGTGAAGTTATATTAAAATCGGTGAAGAAATGTAGGCGCTGGAGCGTTGACAAAGTTTTTCTAAAAATAGCCATTGTGACCTTGACCTTGAAAGTTGAAATGGCTTGAGATATTGTTATAAGGAACATTTGTGTGAAGTTATATTGAAATCGGTGAAGAAATGTAAGCGCTAGAGCATTGACAAAGTTTTTCTAAAAATAGCCACAGTGACCTTGACCTTGAAAGTGGAACTCGCTAGAGATATTGTCATAAGGAACATTTGTGTGAAGTTATATTGAAATCGGTGAAGAAATGTAGGCGTTAGAGCGATGACAAATTTTTTCTAAAAATAGCCACAGTGACCTTGACCTTGAGGTCATGACCCTGAAAGTCGAATACACTCGGGATATTGTCATAAGGAACATTTGTGTGAAGTTATATTGAAATCAGTGAAGAAATGTAGGCGCTAGAGCAATGACAAAGTTTTTTTAAAAATTGCCACAGTGACCTTGACCTTGAGGTCATGACCTTGAAAGTCGACCTCTCTCAAGATATTGTCATGAGGCACATTTGTGTGAAGTTATATTGAAATCAGTGAAGAAATGTAGGCGCTAGAGCAATGACAATGTTTTTCTAAAAATAGCCACAGTGACCTTGACCTTGAGGTCATGACTTTGAAGTCAAACTCGCTCGAGATTTTTTTTTTAAGGAACATTTGTGTGAAGTTATATTGAAATTGGTGAAGAAATGTAGGCGCTAGAGCGATGACAAAGTTTTTCTAAAAATAGCCACAGTGACATTGACCTTGAGGTCATGACCTTGAAAGTCGAACTCCCTCGAGATTTTTTTATAAGGAACATTTGTGTGAAGTTATATTGAAATTGGTGAAGAAATGTAGGCGCTAGAACGATGACAAAGTTTTTCACAAATTACCAAAATGACAAAGTGCCATAACTCACAAAGTATTTTTCGGAATTTTGTCATAAGTTAATCAGTTCATCTACTCATCATCAACAATCTATTCACGAACTTTCAAGGCTCTAGCTCCAATAGTTTTTGAGATATCTTGCTGACAAGATTTTATTAAAAAAATTTCAAAGGGCAATAACTCTTAAAAGGGGCATAATCCGGACAAGAAAAAAAATACACGTCAGCTAATTTTCCATGAGGAATCCATATATGAAATTTCAAAACCCTAGAATACACGGTTCTAAAGTTATGCTATGCATCACTTTGAGCATACATAACAATGGACACAAATTACCAAAATGACAAAGGGCCATAACTCACAAAGTATTTTTTGGAATTTTGTCAAAAGTTAATCAGTTCATCTACTCATCACCACCAATACAATCACCAACTTTCAAGGCTCTAGCTCCAATAATTTTTGAGATATCTTGCTGACAAGATTTTATTAAAAAAATTTCAAAGGGCAATAACTCTTAAAAGGGGCATTATCCAGACGAGAAAAAAATACGCGTCAGCTAATTTTCCATGAGGAATCCATATATGAAATTTCAAAACCCTAGCATACACGGTTCTAAAGATATGCTTTGCATCACTTTTAGCATACATTACAATGGGCACAAATTACCAAAACGACAAAGGGCCATAACTCACAAAGTATTTTTCGGAATTTCGTCAAAAGTTAATCAGTTCATCTACTCATCACCACCAATATATTCACCAACTTTCAAGGTTCTAGCTCCAATTGTTTTTGAGATATCTTGCTGACAAAATTTTATTAAAAAAATTTCAAAGGGCAATAACTCTTAAAAGGGGCATAATCTGGACAAGAAAAAAAAATACGCGTCAGCTAATTTTCCTTGAGGAATCCATATATGAAATTTCAAAACCCTAGCATACACGGTTCTAAAGTTATGCTTTGCATCACTTTTAGCATACATTACAATGGGCACAAATTACCAAAATGACAAAGGGCCATAACTCACAAAGTATTTTTCGGAATTTTGTCAAAAGTTAATCAGTTCATCTACTCATCACCACCAATATAATCACCAACTTTCAAGGCTCTAGCTCCAATAGTTTTTGAGATATCTTGCTGACAAGATTTTATTAAAAAAATTTCAAAGGGCAATAACTCTTGAAGGGGGCATAATCCGGACGAGAAAAAAAATACGCGTCAGCTACTTTTCCTTGAGGAATCCATATATGAAATTTCAAAACCCTAGCATACACGGTTCTTTAGTTATGCTATGCATCAAAAGCGTAACGGACGGACGGACGAACGGACGAACGAACCAGAAGCAATATGCCCCTTCAACTTTTTCAAAGTTGGGGGCATAATAAACGAGTTGAGGAAAAGGGATGGCCTTGCCAAGCATTTTATCCCTTTTCTTCAACCAGTTTAATAGTTCAATAATACATGAGCAAGAATGCAAGATTCACAGTTTATCATATGACATTTAAAAAGCATTTTATTCACAATTGATTAACAAAAATGTCAATATTCTGCCAATATTAGTAAACGCGACGTCGTTAAGGGCGTCATACATGTAACATTACGGAAGGTATCTAACTAATTTGCATATTTGATCCAGTAGTGGATTATCAAATTTATTACATGGTGTTATTACATTCTCAGAAGCGATGTCATATGAGGCAATTCTAATGAGTACACACAAAACATATACCTTTTAAAGATAAAGTATTGAAAAACCTCCCTGAAATCTCCAAATATATATATGGACAGCTTGAGCTATTGGATTAATTCTCTAGGGACTTTAGGAGACTGGAAACACCTTCAGAGGGAAGCAATTCCTGCAAAAGTATTTTTGTCTTCCATGTCATTAGGGGTCAACTCTTAAAGGAAAGAATTTGCTCCTGAGAAGAAATCCTTTCCTTTAAGAGCTGGCCCCTTTTTTAGTGTGACAGGGCCTATAGAAAAGCAAATAGGAAGTCCCAAAAGTTGTCTCCCTTTTAAAAATGGCAGAAAAATCTGCCAGGTGTTCCCCTTCCCCTTGAGAAAAAGTTTGAATTACCGTAATTCCCTGTGTATACCACGCACTCATCTATAACACGCACCTCAATTCTGAGTCCAAGATATGTGAAAAAAAAAATTTCCAGTCTAAAACACGCACATGCTTTTCCCCAGTATCACAGAATGCTTTTCTCAGACGCCATTTTGATTGAAAATGAAAGTACACGAATTTTGATTGGCTACTATCAAAATAGCCTGACTGGTTATAGGTATATTTCCTAGTAGTTATAGAATAGAAAAGTGGTTAGTTTCTCTCTTGTAGCATAGGCAGTTCTCCGTTTACCCATAACGGTGGTGTGTGACAAGGTGACATTTTAAGGGTGCGGTTATTCATTTGTTATGAAAGATGACAATGCGTTTTCCCAGTTTTCTTTCACAAGGAAAGATAGAAACAGGTTTCTTTCCAAAGGTAAAATTGTGACAACATGCCTCCAAGGCAGGTGCTCCATAGCGTTATTGACAGAAATTTCTACAGGTAGTTTGATTATTTTGACACCTCTGGTTATTCACACGTTCTCTATGCTAATCCCATAATTAACATCTTCTCAGCGTGAGTCAAACATCTCACTCAATTAAAGAAGCCCATTTTGCATTTACTGTTAATAAAACGGTGATTCATGCCTGACTTCAAGGAACCCGATTTCCTGTGCAATTTGAAACTTTGTTGACATGCATTAACTATCATAATTAATCAGAGTTCCCACTCACGCAAAATCTTACGTGAATCACGCAAAGAAAATAAAAATCACGTACGATTTTTTTTCCGTCGGGCGAGATTCCGCGCGTCCGAAATTGACTGGGGCGAACCAGCCGATTTTTTTTCGAGCGTCTGAAATTGACGGGGGCGAATCGGCCGATTCGCTGAAATAGATTTGGGACAAGCTGCAGACTTGAATCCGTCGCATAGTAGAGCTTCCGCGCATCCGAAATTTACTGGGGCGAACCGGCCGATTTTTTTTTGCGCGTCCGAAATTGACGGGGGCGAATCGGCCGATTCGCTGAAATAGATCTTTGACAACTCGCCGACTGGAATCCGGCGCATAGAACTTCCGCGCATCCGAAATTGACTGCGGCGAATCGGCACGCAATCGGTAAATGACGTCATCGGACCCCAGCAACCCCACACGTGTCTACTGTTTTATCTTAATGGGGCGTATCTCTTTCATAAAAATCGTTTGGAAACAGTAAAAAAATTCTCGATAGCAAAACGGTAGTGGAAAACAGCGCTTTCTGTAAGCTCCGTGTCAATAACCAACACCAGCATACAGATGTGTTAACACAATTTAAAGCGTTCAACTTTTCTCACCAAGCATCTGCTATTTGGCGCCAAAACATAATCATTCACGAGATAGTAGAACAGTCGTAGCAACTCGTCTTAGGAGCAATTAAAAATTTTCACATTGATTGCGGATTAAATTTTATGATCGGGGAATAAACACAAATTAGAGACATAACTTGACCATATTTTCACACCTTATCGACATGCACCGCAGGGTGGCAATTATATGACGGATTAACAATAGTGTCATAACTGAACTGTTATAAATCATCAAACAGAGTAAATCCAAATCAGATGTCTGCGGCGTCTTTCTGAGGTGTCTGATCTGGGACTGCACTGTTTGCCGATGTCCCAAAAAGGGATGAAAGGTTGATGTCTGAGATAGGAATATTGATTGCATTTTTAATGGTATGAATGATTCAATGAATTAATATGTCAAACGAACTTTATGAGGGTCTCAAAGTGTCACATTGTATTTGTAATGGGTTTTCGTGACCTGCCGACTTTTCGAGAAAAACAATGTCATTTTTCTATGCCATTGTATTACACGCAGGGGATTTTTTTTACCGTTTTCTGGGTGAAAAAAGTGCGTGGTATACACAGGGAATTACGGTAACCATAGTAAACAAGTTATCCGCGTTTGAGTTATTGAAGTTTCACTGTATAAATATATTACATTCCTGAGAGGGTGATGATGGTGAAAAAATGTCATCCTGAGGATTATGAATATCAACGAGGCCCCCTGAGAGGTTGATAGTGAAAAAGACACCCTGAGGAATATGAATATCAACCGAGGCCGCCTAAGAGGTTGATAGTGAAAAATGTCACCCTGAGGAATATGAATATCAACCGAGGCCGCCTGAGAGGTTGATAGTGAAAAATGTCACCCTGAGGAATATGAATATCAACCGAGGCCGCCTGAGAGGTTGATAGTGAAAAATGTCACCCTGAGGAATATGAATATCAACCGAGGCCACCTGAGAGGTTGATAGTGAAAAATGTCACCCTGAGGAATATGAATATCATCCTTGGTTGATATTCATATTCCTCAGGGTGACATTTTTTACTGCGCCTCGGTTGCTATTCATATTGCTCCGGGTGACATTTTTCACCACCATCCTCCCAGGAATGTACTATTTATTTTATTATACAAAACAAAACTAAAAACTAGAGCGCGCAGTCGATGGCAAGCCATCGCAAATCCACACGTTTTCTCCACTGTTATTGCATTTTGAAGAAATTGGGTCAAAATTTGACCTTTTGACCCCTCCCCAGGGCCCCTGGGGGCGGGGACAAAAAAAAATGTGCTCTTGCGCAAGCCATTCATGTAAGCAACTCGCATACCAAATTTGGTTGAATTCCGGCTAACGGTTTAGGAGGAGATAGCCAGACGGACAGACAGAGAGACGGACGGAGGGATTTTTTTAAAAACATGGGGATAATAAAGGTAAGGACAGCGTTCTAAATTATCAGACGTCGGCTTTCTACATAAGCGACATTAGCTGTTGAAGCAGAAGTTCAAATGTCTACAACTTCGTTATTTCTGAGTAAAACCCTCAAGTGCGGGTATGCATTTTCTTAATTAAATCAAAAGAAACATTTTGATACCAAATTTTCTCGATGTAGGTACTATTTTTTTTATGTACCTAGACTCTCTTTCTCCAGCTTTCCTGAAGAATGTGTGTGAATTCGGGTTTAACGTCGCTTTCAACAATTTTTCAGTCATATCACGACGGTGTCTGATTGCAACAGGGAGCTCAATGCTCACTTTTATAGTGCTGCCGCACTGAAGTATCATGTCCCAGACATATTACATGATACCACACCCAGTCACATTATCCTGACACTTGGTCGACCAGTTCTAGCTCTACCCCATAAATTTGAGTGCCAAGGGAGGAGCAGCTAGTACCATTGTTAACGACTTTGGTATGTCGAGGCCCAGAATCGAATCCGTGACCTCCCGTTCCCCGGAGCGGACACTCTACCAACTGAGCTATCGGGGCCGGTAGCTTTCCTCAAGAACCAAACTGTCTGCACACCCAATTCCGTGCATGTGATAGTCGAAATTATCGCAGGGTAACAGCAAAAATTATCACCCTCAGGCCTATGGAAGTTTTGTATGGGAATGACAAATGAGGTATAATAATGTATATTGTTCAATATTAATTTATTGTATATTATTAATATGTTCAAAGTTTCCCAAATTCTTAGATCATCACAGTTAACCTGATCCAGTCTAACCCAAATTAGGGAAAATAGACAGGAAACAGATTGTCAATTAAGAACCAGTACTCCAATTATTTTGGTTTTAAAGAAAGAACAACAGATGCCTCCAATGAAACCACACTTGATTCAGAATAATTATGTAAACAGATATTATGTGTACCATAACTACCGTAAATCCACCATTACATTACGATAACGCACCCATGCGACATAGTGAATTTTTTCACATCTCCAAAATGGCTACTTTTCTGCTGAAAATCCATGACACTTTTCTTATTTATACTGCAAACATAGTTTGTGGGTGCTCGTTAGAACTGCCTCATTGAGGCGGTTCTAACGAGAACCCATAACCTATGTCTTGGAGTAAAAATAAGAACAAGAGGGCCATGATGGCCCTGGATGGCTCACCTGATCCTTATGGAAGGTAATATAACGTGGAGTGGAGGGTAAGAGTAATTTTGGCTGACAGTGACTCAAGGAACATTTCAAAATCAATCTAGCTATTTAGGAACTTAAGTCATTTTAAGTGTCATACATTTTTTTCTGGTGGCTATCGTGGAAAATTGTCAGTGTCACTCATGGAACATTCCTTCAAAATTGTTTTCTTTTTTGAGGAAGAAGTCATTCAAAAGTTCCCTTTGACAATACAGCGCAGACTTGTATGTCACTATCTGGGCACCTTGTGGACATTAAGGGTCAGGTCCTAGTGCACCAGACGGAGATGAATGGGCTTAGTCTAACTAACAATGGTGACAAAGGGAGTGTGGGCGGGACAAAGGGGGTGGCCCATTGTAAAAGGTACCACTATATTCCTAAAATACCCCTTCTGACCAAGATATTACCAAAAGAGGTCAATTCTGAGCAAGTTTGTTGATTGGACTAAAACTGTGGCCTCTAGAGTGTCAAAAAGGTTTTTCTATAATTTAACCTTCTCCCCTCTTTTTGACCCCACATGACCAATATTCGAACTTGACCTAGATATTGTCAAGATGATCATTCTGAGCAAGTTTGATGATATTTAGACTAAAATTGCCGTCAAAAGAGTGTAAACAAGTTTTTTCTATGATTTGACCTACTGAACTACTTTTTGACCACACATGACCAATGTTCGAACTTGACCTAGATATTGTAGAGATGAACATTCTGAGCAAGTCTGACAATGATTAGACCAGAACTGTGGCCTCTAGAGTGTAACAAGTTTTTCTATGATTTGATCTACTGACCTACTTTTTGACCCGACATGACCCGTATTCGAACTTGAACGAGATATTGTCAGGATGACCCTTCTGAGCAAATTTGAGGATGACTGGCCCAAAACTGTGACCTATACAGTGAAAACAAGGTTTTTCTATGATTTGACCTACTGACCTAGTTTTTGACCCAACATGACCCATATTCGAACTTGACCTAGAAATTGTCAGGATGATCATTCTGAGCATGTTTGGGGGTGATTGGACCAAAACTGTGGCCTCTAGAGTGTTAATAAGGTTTTTCTATAATTTAATCTACTCCCCTCTTTTTGACCCCACATGACCAATATTCAAACTTGACCTAGATATTGTCAAGATGATCATTCTGAGCAAGTTTGATGATATTTAGACTAAAATTGCCTTCAAAAGAGTGTAAACAAGTTTTTTCTATGATTTGACTTACTGACCTACTTTTTGTCCTGACATGACCCATATTCGAACTTTAACGAGATATTGTCAGGATGAACAATCTGAGTAAGTTTGAGGTAGTTGGACCATAACTGTGGCCTCTAGTAGGAGTGCTAACAAGGTTTTTCAGTGGTTTGACCTACTGACCTACTTTTTGACCCAACATGACCCATATTCAAAAGTGACTGAGATATTATCAAGATGATCATCCAGAGCAAGTTTGAGGATGATTGGACTAAAACTGTGGCCTCTCATGTGTTAACCAAGGTTTTTCTATGATTTGACCTACTGACCTAGTTTTTGACCCGACATGACCCATATTCGAACTTGACCTATATATTGGCAGGATGATCATTCTGAGCAACTTTGAGGATGATTGGACAAAAACTGTGGCCTCAAGAGTGATTACAAGGTTTTTCTGTGGTTTGACCTACTGAGCTACTTTTGATCCGACATGACCCATATTAAAATTGACCAAGATATTGTCAAGATGAACATTCTAAGCAAGTTTGAGGATGATTGGACCAAAGTTGTGGCCTCTAGAGTGTTAAAAGGTTTTTCTATGATTTGACCTACTGACCTTTTTGACCCGGCATGATCCATAATCGAACTTGACCTAGATATTGTCAGGATGATCATTCTGGCCAAGTTTGAGGATGATTGGACCAAAACTGTGACCTCAAAAGTGCTAACAAGGTTTTTCTGTGGTTTGATCTACACACCTACTTTTTTACCCGACATAACCCATATTCGAACTTGACCGAGATATTGTCAGGATGATCATCCTGAGCAAGTTTGAGGATGACTGGAACAAAACTGTGGCCTCTAGAGTGTTAACAAGGTTTTTCTATGGTCTGACCTACTGACCTACTTTTTGACCCGAAATGACCCATATTCAAACTTGACCAAGATATTGCCAGAATGAACATTCTGAGCATGTTTGAGGATGATTGGACCAAACCTGTGGCCTCTAGAGTGTTAACAAGGTTTTCTGTGGTTTGACCTACTGACCTACTTTTTGACCCGACATGACCCATATTCGTATTTGACCTAGGAATTGTCAGGAAGATCATTCTGAGCAAGTTTGAGGATGATTGGACCAAAACTGTGGCCTCTAGAGTGCTAACAAGGTTTTTCTGCGGTTAGACCTACTGACCTACTTTTTGACCTGACATGACCCATATTCGAACTTGACCGAGATATTATCAAGATGATCATCCTGAGCAAGTTTGAGGATGATTGGACCAAAACTGTGGCCTCTAGAGTGTTAACAAGGTTTTCCTTTGATTTGACCTAGTGAGCTACTTTTTGACCCGACAAATTGTCATGATGATCATTCTGAGCAGGTTTGATGATGAATGGATCAAAACTGTGGCCTCTAGACTGTTAACAAGAAAAGTTTACGCACCCACGATGAACGACGCACAACAAACAACGACGCCGGACACCTCACAGTCACAAAAGCTCACCATGACCTTCGGTCAGGTGAGCTAAAAATAATGATTACCCCCGTAAACCCGTTTTCTCTATATATAGTGTGTTCATTTCTCAGGTGAGTTTACGTGATGATTTACCTAATTAAAATGATTTGACCAAATTTCATCAATCGCTTCATGTAAGATAGGGTGCAAACAAGCCAAAATTGACCGTTTTGGAGGGCTTTTGCCCTCAGAATTGAATTGAATTGCCCTTGTAAATAAGATCAAGGTTACCAGAATCTAATCAGTTATTTTGTAGGTAGCAATGGTATATTGCACCAAGTTTTGACCAAATTTCATCAATTTGTTCATGCGATGGGGAGCAGACAAACCAAAATTGGTCAAACTTGGGGGTCTGAGCCCTTGAAAATAAGGTCAAGGTCATAAAAATCTAACCTAATCTTTCGTAGGTTGCAATGATATCTTGAACCAAGTTTGTCCAAATTTTATTAATTTGCTCATGAGCAGACAAGCCGAACAAAACTGACAGTTTTTGCATGCCTATGCCCTTGAAAATATGGTCAAGACCAACAAAATATAATTAAACATTTGGTAGATAATAGTGGTATAGTGTACCAAGTTTAACCAATTTTTATTTTTTACTATTTAGGTTATATCGAGCTGGTCAGTTTACCTAACAACACCATTAGGAAAACATGCCCATGTGAAAGGGGTAATTGGCAAACAGTGCAGGCCCAGATCAGACACCGCAGAACACGGTGTCTGATCAGGGCCTCCACTGTTTGCTAAACATTCAAGCATTTTCCAAATAAATTTTGATGAAAACACAACCTGACACCCCTAAATTTTGACATGAACTCCTGCTCTATATATAAGGAGGAAGATTCCATTTGGTACAAAAAGGGTTAAGAGACCCCTTCTCATAGAGAGCTAACATCAACCAGGAAGACAAGAAAGAAACACATAGGATATAACCCTTCCCTTGAAGGGAAATTAATAAATCATTTCATACAAGGGGGATAATTTTTGGGATGTCCAGCACACCTTCCTATACACTTGAAGGATGCTCTGAAAAGGGGTCTTCCTTAAAAGAAAGAGCAAATTCTTTTCTTTTAAAGTAGACCCCTATTGATATGGGAGATAAAAATATATATGAAAGAATTGCCTCCCATGAAGGTGTAGCAATACCCCATATTAGTGATCTGTCAAATTAGTCCGACATTTTGTCAATTTGTTCCTTTAATTCCTTATCACTTTCTATCAGAAGAGGGCATAATTATATCAAATTTAACCCTTTTTGTACCAAATGGAATCTTCCACATTATATATAGCACAAGTCCATTTCAACATTGAAGGGCGTCAGGTTGTGTTTTCTTGAAATATAAGTTGGAAAATGGCTGAACTTTATTCAAACAGTGAAGGTCCAGATCAGACGCCGCGTTCTGCGGCGTCTGATCTGGACCTGCACTGTTTGCGGGGGGTACCCGTTTTGGGGTTTCTGGTACAAAATGGGTTAATAATGACAACATTACACCTGCCTGGGGCCTTGAACATTATCAGCTGTCAAAATGTGTGGTGCAAAATGGTCATTTCTGAAATTAACATTTTTTTTACAAAATTTTCCAAAAAATTAGTAATTTTGTAAAGACATATTTACTAAGGCAACTAGTGACAGCAAAATTCCTGTATTCAGGCCTTCTATGGGGCTGTCAGGAAGCTGTGGGGGTCTTAACCCTTATCTTGCTGTTCACGATAACCTCTATCTTTGCAAACAGTGTAGATCCAGATCAGATGGCTTCTGAAGAAGCCATCTGATCAGGATCTACACTGTTTGGCATTCAGTTTATGAATTTGTAGCAATAAATTACATCAAGTAATTTGATTGGTTGATAGATAGAAATGGGTGTGCCTTAAATGAATATTCATCAAGAGAAGGGTTAATAACAGATATATAGACACTTAATTCTTGCACACCAGATAAGGAAATGCTAGGTAATCCTACCCAGGGATAGGATAATGTGTTTCATGTTCACAGTGGGGTTGAATAGGCTGTCACGTTGCATGTGCAGTGACGTCACTAGGATCAAAATATGGCCAACGTTGACAACTGAAGTGACTGCTTTATAATTATATGAAATCCAGTCTCAGAAATGATAGGCATGCAAGAAAAAGTATCTTATATGGGTGCAATGGACAGATAGAAAAATATGTCCCGAGTCACTGTCCAGCATCACGTGGCAAACCTCATGATGCTAAAGAGTGATCCTAAGTGGGACAGATTCTTCCATCCACCCCTAAAACCCATGTAAGATTCTTATAATATGTTATCATTTGGAAGCAAGGAATATACCACAGAACTGAAAATGTTTTCTGGGCCAGACTAGATAGTTTGGGGCATTTAGGCCTCATCAGCGACCCACAAATATTTTCGGAATTCCACAATGGAATCAATGATCCCAAAGGACAAGAAAATATAAGCATTATTCTGGAACAATAAACAGGGTAATTAATAGTGCATGGTCTTAACCCTTATCGTGCTGTCACAACAGCCCTTATCTTTGCAAACAGTGTAGATCCAGATCAGATGCATACCTGTGATATCTCCCGGATCATGCGGGAGGCTCCCGCATTTGAAGCATACCTCCCGCTCTCCCGTCCGGGAGACAGAATCTCCCGCATTTGCAATTTTCCAGTCCCCGATTTTTTCCAGAGCTACCATTTGCGGAAAGCGGTAACAGACTTAAAATTGTCACTGCTGAAGCCAATTAACAAATAAGCAGGAGAATATATCGGACAATTAACGGTAAACATCAACTTCAAAAAGCCGATAATCCTTTGTACTTTCTCAGCTGACTGCACAGAATAAACATGATCTGGCTGCCAGTAAAGATTACATAAGCTGACATAATTTATTTACCGTTATCTCTTACAGAGAAGTGCATATACACTCAGTAGTACAGATACTGAGCAGTATTTGTATTTTGTACGGTGACAGTACTATTTTGCTTATATTTAGTTTAGATTTATATTGAAATTGTGGTTTATTTTCCCTTTTTTTTTATCACTGTTCCTTTTATATCACTCTCCCATAAGTCTTTTGTTTTCATATGCCTCATATTTTATGTAAGGTTAGAAATTTTGATTTTGAAAGTGGAAAATAGTTATTATTTACCAATCAATAACGAGTAATTACTAAAAGTCATGAAATCAACAGCAGATTTTCTTATTTGGAAATTGCTCCCCTTGAGTAAGCTTTTTACAAGTACTGTATTTAAAAAGATTTGTGACCGGGAACTTCGTGTTAGTGAAATCTATAATTAATGTGCACATTTATTAGCTCAAATGACCGAAGGTCATGGTGAGCTTTTGTGAATGTGAGATGTCCGGCGCCGTCGTGCGTCGTCCGTGCGTAAACTTAACTTGTGAACACACCAGAGGTCACAGTTTTGGGCCAATCATCATAAAACTTGGTCAGCATGATCACCATGACAATATCTCGGTCAAGTTCGAATATGGGTCATGTCGGGTCAAAAAGTAGGTTAGTAGGTCAAATCATAGAGAAACCTTGTGAACACACCAGAGCTCACAGTTTTGGACCAATCATCATCAATTTATCTCAGAATGATCATCTTGACAATGTCTCTGTCATGTTTGAATATGGTTCATACTGGGTCAAAAAGTAGGTCAGTAGGTCAAATCAAAGAAAAACCTTTTGAACACAGTAGTGGCCACAGTTTTAGTCTGATCATCACCAAACTTGCTAAGAATGACCATCTTGACAATATCTAAATAAATTTCAAAAATGGGTCATGTTGGGTCAAAATGTAAATCAGTAGGTCAAATCATTGAAAAACCTTGTGAACACACTAGAGGCAACAGTTTTGGTCCAATCATCATTAATCTGAATGATCATCTTGACAATATCTCAGTCAAGTTTGAATATGGATCATGTTGGGTCAAAAAGTAGGTCAGTAGGTCAAATTGAAGAAAAACCTTGTCAACACACTAGAGGCCACAGATTTAATCTGATTTTTATCAAACTTGCTCAGAAAGCTCATCTTGACAATATCTAAGTCAAGTTCGGCTAAAAGTAGGTCAGTAGGTCAAATCATTAATAAACCTTGTGAACAAACTAGAGGCTACAGTTTTGGTCTGATCATCATCAAACTTGCTCAGAATGATCTTCTTGACAATATCTCGGTTAAGTTCGGATATGGGTCATGCCGGGTCAAGAAGTAGGTCAGTAGGTCAAATCATTGAAAAACGTTCTGAACACACTAAAGGCCACAATTTTAGTCGGATTATCATCAGACTTGCTCAGAATGATCATCTTGACAATATCTTGATCAAGTTTAAAAATCAAAAAGTAGATCATTAGGTTATTTTGTCATAACTGTTGGTCTGTTTAACCCTTCTCTTGCTTTGTTTTTTTTTATGTAAACTGCTGCTGATGCTGGATTTTTCTTTTTAAATTGCCTATTTGATACCTATATTGGTTAAAAAATCATAAAAAATAGAATTCTCAACATACAGCAATGAAACACATACCAAAATGTAGGTAAATGAATTTTCTATAATTTTCTCTAAATTTCTGTCCCCAATTTTTTACCTGTAAATTGATTTTCTCAGGTAAATCGTTAATTACAGGTAAATTTTTACCTGTTATTTATAATCAGTTCTAAAATGCACAATTTAGCTCCAAAAGTAACTATTCTTTGCCACATTGCTTCGTCAAACATAAGGTAGAAAAAGTCTATGGGCATTGGATTCTCCGGTAAATCCACCGTAAGGCCAGGGACACCTGAAAACGGGGCATTAAGGGGTGGGGTATCGTTTGTCTCCCAACCTATCTGTTCGTCTATCGGTGATATCCGATCATTTTCGGCTTGATTTATATTAATGGTGCCCAAAACACGAGCATTAAACAATGCTTCATCCGATTCGAAGCCAGAGAAATCCCGATCACTTTCCTGATCGTCAATATTTGACCCGGAATCAGAGTCACCACGCTCAATGTTTCTTTCGGTCGCCATTTTGGAAAACGGAAATCACCGACCTTGACAGCTCAGGTCTAAATTCTCCCAATGTATAATTATTTTTAGTCTAAAAACGTCATAAAAATTATTTTTAGATCGGGAAATCATCCTACTAACCAATAAAATCGCTTATACCGACTATCTAAATGATTGCGTCATTCTTGCGGGTTGAACCTGGGGAACCCCATGGAAACGACAAATGTCGCGAACAGCAGTCAGGGACAGTAACTCCCGTCGCGACAATTGTCGCGAACAGCAAGATAAGGGTTAAGATAGAGCCTTCATATTTGGCATGTAGGTTCCTTGTCACAAGGGCTTCCACTCATACAAAAATGACCTGTAACCTTGACATGTGACGTTCTTTATCATCACTTTTGAACCATTTGAGATAGTGCCTTCATATTTGGAATGTTTGTTCTGTGTGACAAGGACTTCCCACCCATACAATTTTGACCTGTTACCTTGACCGTTGACCTACTTAATCATAACTTTTGAACTATTTAGGATAGAGCCTTCATATTTGGCATGTATGTTCCTTCTGACAAGGGCCTCCCACCCATACACACAGTTTTACCTGCGACTTGACCTTTGACCTACTTCACCATAACTTTTGAGCCATTTGAGATAGAGCCTTCATATTTGGCATGTAGGCTCCTTGGGACAAGGGCTTCCCACACATACACAATTTTTGACACGTGACCTTGACCTTTTTGTCATAACTTTTTTTAACCATTTAACATAGAGCCTTCATAATTGGCTTGTAGGTTCCTTGTGACAAGGTCTTCCGACTCGTACAAAAATTTTGATCTTGACCCATGACCTACTTAATCATAACTTTTGAACCATTTGAGATAGAGCCTTCATATTTGGCATGTATATTCCTTGTGAGAGGGGCTTCCCACTTATACAAAAATTTTGACCTTGACCTACTTTATCATAACTTTTGAACCATTTGAGATAGATCCTTCATATTTGGCATGTATGCTTCTTCTGACAAGGCACCATACTATATTACCTACCATTTCATTTCTTCAGTGTGGATCAGGTGAGTGATCCAGGGCATCATTATATCAAGGTTTGGATGTAACAAAATTTACATTGTAAACAAATAAAGACTTGGCATTTGTTTCCTGGGATTCACACTCATTTTTGGGGCCAACATGAACAATTGTTATAAAATGGTATTAATTTCAGCATGGACTGCTTTACCTATACATGTATTTATGAACAGGGTGTTCTGAGAAAGGCCAAAAAAGTTGCCTGCACAGACAATATGTAGGAGTGTAAATAGTGCTAGAAGTAATGCTTATCATTGAAGAGAACTTTGTACTTTGGGTCTGTTCAGTCGCAGAAAAACCCAGCACTGGATAAAGAGGAGGACTGGAAACGTTTTAGGATATCTTTTCTAATCAAGTATGTCTACACTAAAGCATGTTGCGGGTACTTTCAACAATCAGGTGATTCTGACAAATACCCACAACTTGAAATCACATCAATGGACTTGTGGTTACAGCATTGTTTGTAAACAACCTACAACTTGCTATTTTGAAATTAAACTTCACAAAATATGTTCCTATCATTTTAATTAAGTAGTTCCAGTTCCATTGTACATCTAAACCACAAAAATATGACAAGAAAAAACACTTAAACATGCCGTCAGATAGTCTCCCTCATTGGGACCCCAATCTCCCTCATCTGAGAAGCAAATCTCCCTCATGGTCAACATAAAATTATCACAGGTATGCAGATGGCTTCTGAAGAAGCCATCTGATCAGGATCTACACTGTTTGACATTCAATTTATGAAATTGTAGGGATAAATTACATCAAGTAATCTGATTGGTTCAAAGTCAGAAATGGGTGTGGCTAAACTGAATATTCAGCAAGAGAAGGGTTAATATTGGGTGGTCTTAACAGCGGAAGTAAAAAAAGAAAAAAAACAATGCCTGGTGGCAAAGAAATGAAAAGAATTCATCAATAATCGTCTGGGCCAAATTACAGTAAGGTTTTGATGGCTCCAACACTGATGGCTCATTTACCGTGTTTGCTTCTGACATAGTCCCAGAAAAGGTACAAAAATGACTAAGGGTGACACGATTAATCTTATAGAGGATATTTGATTTTTTCAGTGTAAGATCGAATTTTATTTCATCGAATGAACACCAAAACTGTTATTTTCACGAGTGGCGTAGCCACGAGTGAAAATAGCAGTTTTGGTGTTCATGAGTGAAATAAAATTTGATCTTGCACTGAAAAAATCAAATTTTCTGTTTCTTACATGCTTCAAAAGGCAATATTTAGCGTCTTTAATGGTGTCGCTCACATTCGGAGAAAATTATCTTTGTTCCTGTTGTTTCGCGTTAATTTAGTGGTGTCCATCGTGTTTAGTGGGTATACTATTGGGTGTAAACTGAAAGTTTGCACCTGAGAAATGGCCTGGGATGGTATTATTATGAATGATTAATGAAATAATTGAGAGAGTGGTTTTCCAAAGAAGTTGCTGGCAAGTCTAACGTCGCGCGACAAAAGACGTGACGTCAGCGTCATAAATGACATCAGTAACGTCCCCGTCCCACATGAACGGGCTATGCGTCAATTAGAACACATTTCAGTATTGTTCAGTTATCTGACAAAGATAAAATTGAAATTAGAGTTAGATTTGAAGAAAAAAGTAGTCCCAAACAGTGAAAAATAAAAAATCGTATTTTCACTGTTTGAAACAGTGAAAATATCGATTTATATTTCACTGATAAATCTCTATCATTCATTGAAAAGCATGTAAGAAATAATCGATTAATCGATTGATAAATTCAACAAAAATGATTTATCATTTCTGATTTGCTTTTAATCGATTACATGATAGGTACAATCTACTACCCAAAGTTATGCCTACAACTAGCTGGATGAGTGGCAAACAGTGCAGACCCTGATGAGACGCCGCATTCTGCGGCGTCTCATCTGGGTCTACACTGTTTGCTCAGGCCTGTCTGTTCAAATTTACATATGGTAAAGTGCAACAACATATGGTAAGAGTCGTGCTCAGAAGAAAGCTAGACAGGTAAAATTAATGTAAAATTATGACAAAAACCTTAGCGATTACTAATCGATTATCGATCGCAATGACGGGACTGATAATCGATTATCTTTTCAGCTCCGATTAGCCAGCCCTAAAAATGACTAACACTGTGTGCAACAGTACGAGAACAAAAGAACATTCTAGATATTCTTTTATTTTTCAAAAACATTAAATGTTTTTCTTATTTTTTTTTCTGAGAAAATAAAGCAAGTTACATTTCATGTGACGTGTCTGCAACCATTATGAACACACGCCTGTACAAATACATTGTAAATTTTACCGCCAAAAAATTGACAATTTTCAGCAGAAAAATTGTGATATTTTTCTTATTTGTGCTCAAAATATAGATTGTGGGGACTCGTTAGAACCGCCTCATTGAGGCGGTTCTAACGAGTACCCACAAGATTTACTATATGAAAGTGGTGTTCAAGGGGGTCAAAATTATATAGGCATGTTTTCGTGATGTAAGTTTATGTGAATTGTCTGCTAGACAGACAATTCACATGAAATGTGAAGCTTTATTTCCCTGAAAATAAGAAAAAAAAAATACTATGAAAATGACATCTGCAAGTTATGACAGGTGTTTTTTTGGGGTCTAATTTTGTAAATAAACAATAAATCAAAGTGCTGGAAAATTTAGAGATCTTTCACAAATATTTAATATATAAACAAAATGCCACTTAAACTTGTTATAGAATGATAATCCTAAAGTTGTTGAAGGGTTGTAAATTGCAGAGTACTTTGCCCTGGTACAGACACCCACAAACATTTTCAAGGAGCTGATATCATCTCAGTCATATCTTAAGGGGAATGGATACACCTTCAGGGGAGGCAACTCCTGCAAAAGTATTTTGTCTCCCATAACAACAGGGGTCAACTCTTAAAGCAAAGAATTTGCTCCTGAGGAGCAAATTCTTTCCTTAAGGGTAGAGGACAGAGTATACAGAAAAGCAAACAGGATATATATCGAAGTCCCAAAAGTTGTCTCTCTTTGAATACTGGCAGAAAATCTGTCCGGTGTATCCATTCCCCTTAAACTGAGTGATGTTGTAAAATATCTCGGCCCTGTTGTTCAAAACTAACAACATTGTTATGGTAAGTTATGTCTCATGGAAGCTAATGTATATTACAAATATTTTTACTTAAAAAATGTGTCATCAACCCTTTTTCTACCAAATGGAATCTCCCTCCTTATATAGAGCAGGAGTCCATTTCAAAATTTAGGGGTGTTGGGTTGTTTTTTCTTCAAAATTTATTTGGGCCCCGTCAAGCGATTTTGGTACTTATCGCCTACGCGAGCAGCGAAGATTCAGGCGAGCCTGCGCATCCGCGCAGTCTCGCCAGAACCTTCGCGGCTCGCTCACACAAGCAGTGAATCAAGAGGAACCTTCAGACATGGCCACTCTGAATGGCTGGGCATGCGCAGTTAAAATTTGTCATGACGGAATGCTCGAAGACACAAATTCGCTTGGCGGGGCTCATTTGGAAAATGCCTGCACTGTTTGCCACTTACCCCTTTTGGGTTTTCCGGTGCCAAATGGGTTAAAACTAATGTATCATTACCAATATTTTTAATGAAAAATATGTATAGCTTTTGTAAATGCAAAAGCTACACATATTTTTCAACAATAATGCCAGAGTATTACATAGAGGATCTTACATGAGTGTTCATGTATAATTGAATTTATTAAACGAGTTGAGGAAAAGGGATAAAATGCGAGGCTTTGCCAAACATTTTATTCTGTTTCCTCAACAAGTTTAATAAATTCAATAATACATGAGAACCAATGCAAGATTCTATTTATCATATGACATTTAAAACGCATTTTATTCACGATTGTTTATAAAAATGTCAACAGTCCGCCATTAGTAAACGCCACGTCGTTAAGGACGTCGTACATGTAACGTTATGGGACGTATCTAGCTAATTTGCATATTTAATCCACTAGTGGATTATCCAAAATAATACATGGCGTTATTACACTCTCAGACGCGACGTCATATGATAGGAATCTTCCTCCTTATATAGAGCAGGAGTCCATTTCAAAATTTAGGGGTGTTGGGTTGTTTTTTCTTCAAAATTTATTTGGAAAATGGCTGCACTGTTTGCCACTTACCCCTTTTGGGTTTTGCGGTGCCAAATGGGTTAAAACTAATGTATTATTACCAATATTTTGAATGAAAAATATCAATACCTTTTGTAAATGCAATGTTATTTTTTTCTTTAAGTAGGTCGCAAGTCAAGGTCACAGATCAAAATTTTATTTATTTATTTATTTTTTTTTTTTTGGTTTGGGTTTTATGGCCCTTTCAAGATTATTTCACTCATATCGAGCTGATCGTTAATTATAGGTGGGCGAAAACCGGAGAACCCGGAGAAAAACCACCTGACCTTCCATTGCAGAACTTGGCGTCTCACACGTGACCCGAGCAAGGCTCGAACCCACGGCGGTGAGAGACCTAATGACTAAGAGTCAGCGCTCTTATCCATTAGGCCACGGAGGCCCTCAAAATTTTAATTCAAATGGTTCAAAAATTATGACCAATGTTAAAGTTGTCAAACAAACCAACCACCACCTATCACTACTACCGGGGACATAAAAAAATAGGTTTAAAGGGACAGTGACAGTCTGACTCCACCACTTTTCTTAGGCAGGTTTAGGCCTTCTAAGTGACAGATTCATATGTGACAGACCCACTGGGACTAGACAAGTTTGCAAGCTTAGGGTGTTAATTTCTACATGGCATAGGGTGTTAATTTCTACATGGCATAAATGTCAACATTTTACTATATATGTATTTGGACAGATAGGTCGGCAGAGTAAACAGTGTAGACCCAGATGAGACACCGTAAAATGTGGCATCTCATCAGGGTCTTAAAGGGAATGGGAACACCTTCAGGGGAGGCAACTCTTGCAAAAGTATTTTTCTCTCCCATGTCAATAGGGGTCAACTCTTTAAAGTAAAGAATTTGCTCCTGAGGAGCAAATACTTTCCTTTAAGAGTAGATCCCTTTTTTTCATGGGACAGGGCTTATAGAAAGGCGAACAGAAAGTCCCAAAAGTTGTCTCCCTTGGAAAAATGGCAGAAAAATCTGCCAGGTGTTCCAATTCCCCTTAACTTTTTGCCACACCAGCTATACTGAGAAGTTCTGCAACATACTGAATAAGCTTTTTATAGCAGAAATAATCTTAATTTTAGGTGGTCTTAATAGCGGAATTTTACTGTTGTAGGTACATGTATATGCAAATAGTGAAGACCAGGGATACAGACTAACAGGCACCCAGTCACCCAAAATGCCTAAGTTTTGGCCTGGGCACCTAAGTTTCGAATAAAAATGCCTATTAACTTACTTACATGTAAAATTTGCATTTAAGGCAATCTGGGCGCTTAAAGCAAAATGCTTAGTCTGTATCCCTGAAGACTCTCATTGGATTTTGTGAAACATCACGGGAACAAGTCCGTGAAATGAAGACCCCCTAAACCCCACTTTATATAAAGAAAACTGGGGTTTACGGGGGTGTACATTATTTTTCTTATTTCTGCTCCAAGACATAGGTTGTGGGTACTCGTTAGAACCGCCTCAATGAGGCGGTTCTAACGAGCACCTACAACCTATGTTTGGAGTAAAAATAAGAAAAATATCACAATTTTTCATGGGAAATTTCACCATTTTGGAGATAAGAAAGAATGCACTATTTCGCACGGATGTGTTATCGTAATGATACAGGCTGATCCAAATCTTCTCTGGCTGAACAAGTTTTGTCATGTTCAAGCTCACTTATGATAATGCATAATATTATTGTAACTGAGAGCTGATGATGCTTAAATTGTCCTGTAAATGAAGGGCAGATTATGTGGGAACTGCCACAATTTATGCAAATGATCATATTTGAGCTGTAGCTCTCTACAAAATCTACAATTTTAACTCTTATCATGCTGTTCACGACAACCCCTATCTTTGGAAACAGTGTAAATCAAGATCAGATGGCTTCTGAAGAAGAAGCCATCTGATCAGGATCTACACTGTTTGACATTAAGTTAATGGCTTTGTAAGAACAAATTACATCAAGTAATCTGATTGGTTCAAAGTCAGAAATGGGTGTGGCTAAACTGAATATTCAGCAAGATAAGCGTTAACCAAATCCAAGGGCAGTAAATAGCTAGGGATATGACATGGTTTGTCATGCCAAATGATGATTATAATGCAAAGGTCAAATTTGATGGAATTTGATGGCCCAGTCAATACAACTTAAGGTCATGTTGAGTCAGTCAATCTAGGCAGGCTTTGTCCTTCTAAGCAGTTAACAAGTGCAGTATACATTCTTTATATAGTAACTGACAACTGCCCTTCTTGAATCAGTGGATAAGAGAGTCATAACAATAACACATCTGTGTCATAAAATTGCATCTTTAATATTGCTTTTCAAATGAAAAAATATATATATATATTTTTTTCTTACTTCTAGTCCAAACATAGGTTGTGTGTGCTCTTTAGAACCACCTCATTAAGGCGGTTCTAACGAGTACCCACAATCTATATTTAAGAGCACAAATAAAGAAAACAGTGAATACCACTGATTAAAGGGGTGTTCTTTATACAGACTAGTTAACCCATTTTGTACCGGAAACCCCTAAAGGGGTACCTTGGCGTGCAAGCCCAGAACGCGGCGTCTAATAAGCCTCAGAACGCAGCGTCTGATCAGGGCCTACAATGTTTGCAAAAAGTTAAGCCATTTTCCGAATAAACTTCGAAGAAAACACAACCTGACACCCCTGGACTTTGAAATGGACTCCTGCCATTTATAAGGTGGAAGATTCCATTTGGTACAAAAAGGGTTTATCTGAATCATGGAAAATATTTCATGATCAATCCATTGTAGGACAAACAAGGATAAATAAAGGATTATTTTCCTTATTTCAGTAATAGAAACATGTTTTGTTGGAACTTTTTAGCAGCACAACACGTTTTTTATGGCATTACACAAACACACCTATACAATTACAATGCCACCTTTATCGCCGAAAAAATGAAAATTTTAAGATGAAAAATTGTGATATTTTTCTTATTTCTGCTCAAACCATAGATTGTGGGCACTCGTTAGAACCGCCTCATCGAGGCGGTTCTAACGAATACCCACAATCTATATTTTAGAGCAGAAGTAAGAAAAACTAGAACTGTCAGAGGATCTGACTATAGCCCCGCTATAGCCCTGTCAGAGGAGAAAGACTCATGAATTAAAGGTAAAGACTTGTGAGAGGGTTAAATCCCTAACAAGGTACCTACGCCTTGTCTAAGTTAAATCAAAGGCTTGAGAAGCCTCAAAGTCGGTGAATTACAAAAGCTGCATTTGAAACAATTGGAAATATCGTCGCCAAATGACATATACAGTGTTGACGGGGACGTTAAACCTCAAATCAAACAAACAAACGAGCACAGTCCATAATTTTTTTCTTTTGTTGCGCTCTGACGTCTTAGGAATGCCAGTTCAGGATCAACGGCAATCAGATGGTCAGTGATAGTCCCGCAGACAATAGCAAGCAACAGATTCTCTGTTTTATAACGTAGACTAAATTTTACCCGATACTGAGATGAAATGACATCTCAAGCCCTGTCGCAAATTGAAACCAATAGGGTTTATGAGTATGGATGGTCCGACTCGCACCGCTTTGTCTGGGCAGGCTTAGATGCTCTAAGCGGTTTACTAGTACTCGTGTGTGGTCGGTTTCAGCTCTACGTGGAAGCATCATGCAGCCCATCTATTTATTCAAGCCCCGTTTGACGGGGGCAGGTGGACCGTGCTTATGCACTTGAACATTGGCAAGCAGAATCTACATAATCAGACGCCACATAACGCGATGTCTGATCAGATCTACTGTGCTTGCTTAAAAGTAAACGAACATTCCGATTCTCAGTTTAGGACTATTTTCCCAACCTACACTCAGAGACGATCGACCCACCGGTACTCTCAGTGCTTTGATTTTGTAAGGAAACGTTATATTATAGCGCTTACACATAACATACATAGCAGGCGCATTCTTTTAACAGCTCTTAACCCGAGGGGTTTTTTCTATTAATATTATTTTTCTCTCTTCATACATCGATTGAAGGTGCTCGTTAGAACTGTCTCAATAAAAATGTTCTAACGAGTACCCACAATCTTTGCAATAATAATGTATACCCTGTAGACACTATTTTTCTTTGCAGTAAGCGGGATGACAGGGGTGCTCTTTACATTCATCATGTGAACAAGTCCGTTAAAGGAACATCCCCTAAACCGTATACTTCATATAGGGAAAAATGGGGTTTACTGGGGTATACATTATTTGTTTTTATTTCTGCTCCAAGACAAAGGTTGTGGTTAAACGTTAAATCAGCGAATGCAGAGGATTATTTAATATGCCTCTAGTTTAAAGGACAGGGGCATTAAAAAATATCTATCTTCTTACACGGACTGGGGATAATGAGAGCAGGCAGCCATCACTTCATTTACCTGTTACTTGATCTTCAATTATCGCCTATTATTGTTATCAGCAGACAAAACAAGAGGCTGGTGTAGCTGTAACCGAATATAAAGCTCCAGATAATAAGGATATTTAATGCATATATATCCGTAACATTTGACCATTACTTGCAGGTGCATACATATTATCCTGTATAGCTAATTAGGGTTGGGGTCGTTAACCTGGGTGGTTCTCCTGCACATGGGGGCTGCAGTTAATGGTGCACTTAGTGGCGACCATCCCTGTGGCGCATGTTCGGACGCCATAATTTTATTTGCTGGGAATCGAATCAGAAATGTTACAATGGCATTCATAGACCAGGAATGTCATTTGACGTGTCACCCGAAAGGGGTCTTCTTGCATCAAAGACAAAATGCAGTATCTACCACGAACACAAACGGACTGATGCAGTCTATTTATATGATAATCGTTAAAATTGCACCCCCTCCCCACCCCTACGCCGATTCTAACCAATACCCACAACAAATATGTTTTTGGAAAATTAGATCTATAGTATAGAAAACTGACAAATGATCAACTGCGCGTAATCTTCGTTCTTCATGAGAGGGTGTGGCAGTATATTATATTATAAATAAAGAAAGATCAAATGCGAAATTATTTCTACTCATTGTCCTGTTATCTAGAGCTTTGATTTGTTTGACTTCTGCAGTCATTGACTCATTTTATAGATATGCCTACTGCAATCATACAACTTGGACTCGACTAATTTTATATACATTATCCAGTATTAAAAGCATGTACGAATATCAAACCCGCAAAAATTATTCGAAATAGAAAAGAATGTTACTGTATATTTTTTCTTACTTTTCCGTACTGAAACACAACAATCTTGACCTCCGACCGATTGTATTCATCCGCCAGAAAATTTTAATATCGTAAATATATCAAACTGTTTGTGTTAATGTATAGTAAATACATAAAATCATAGGTGTATCCCAAATCAAACAATTCTACGCCAAGGCTTTCAGATCTCAGATAAAACTGCAAAGACTACACAGTGGGATATAAGTAGTAATAAGTCGTAGACAACCGCCGACCACTTTAACTTCAAAAGCATTTGAATAGAAGGAAGCTGAAAAGTGTCATCGGACGATGACTAAGGTCTTGTGAATAAATTCACCGACCGAAAATAAGTTTTGGATAATGAAAAAAGCACATGCACATCTTCAGACCTATATGAAAACACCTGTTAAGTTTCAAAAGGATTGACCTAGAACTGTAAGTGGAGTTGCGATCACAAGGTAGCTACTCCCTATACATTTTAACATTAGTAGATCTCAAAAATTGTCTAAGTTAAAAAAGGTGAAATAAGTGAAAAAAATAATTAAAGATAATGGAAAAAGAATATGCACATCTTCAGACCTATATGAAAACACCTATAAAGTTTCAAAAGGATTGACCTAGAACTGTAAGAGGAGTTGCGGTAACAAGGTAGCTACTCCCTATACATTTTAACATTAGTAGATCTCAAAAATTGTCTAAGTTAAAAAAGGTGAAATAAGTGAAAAAAATTATTTAAGGATAATGAAAAAAGAATATGCACATCTTCACACCTATATGAAAACACCTGTAAAGTTTCAAAAGGATTGACCTAGAACTGTAAGAGGAGTTGCGGTAACAAGGTAGCTACTCCCTTTACATTTTAACATTAGTAGATCTCAAAAATTGTCTAAGTTAAAAAAGGTGAAATAAGTGAAAAAAGTTATTTAAGGATGTTGAAAAAAGAATATGCACATCTTCAGACCTATATGAAAACACCTGTAAAGTTTCAAAAGGATTGACCTAGAACTGTAAGAGGAGTTGTGGTCACAAGGTAGCTACTCCCTATACATTTTAACATTAGTAGATCTCAAAAATTGTCTAAGTTAAAAAAGGTGAAATAAGTGAAAAAAATTATTTAAGGATAATGAAAAAATAATATGCACATCTTCAGACCTATATGAAAACACCTGTAAAGTTTCAAAAGGATTGACCTAGAACTGTAAGAGGAGTTGCGGTAACAAGGTAGCTACTCCCTACACATTTTAACATTAGTAGATCTCAAAAATTGTCTAAGTTAAAAAAGGTGAAATAAGTGAAAAAAATTATTTAAGGATAATGAAAAAAGAATATGCATATCTTCAGACCTATATGAAAACACCTGTAAAGTTTCACAAGGATTGACCTAGAACTGTAAGAGGAGTTGCGGTAACAAGGTAGCTACTCCCTATAGATTTTAACATTAGTAGATCTCAAAAATAGTCTAAGTTAAAAAAGGTGAAATAAGTGAAAAAAATTATTTAAGGATAATGAAAAAAGAATATGCACATCTTCAGACCTATATGAAAACACCTGTAAAGTTTCAAAAGGATTGACCTAGAACTGTAAGAGAAGTTGCGGTAACAAGGTACCCACTATCAAATATTACAGACAGACAGACGGAATTCCGGACAAATTACAGACAGACAGACAGACAGACAGACAGACGGAATTGCGGACAAGCCAAATCCAATATAGCCCCCACTTTTTCAAAGCGGGGCTATAATAAGGTATACCCCCGGAAACCCCAGTTTTACTATATAAAAGTGGGGTTCAAGGGGGTCAAAATTATATAGGCGTGTTTTCGTGATGACTACATGGGGAGGCAACTTTTTCCAAAAAAATATTTTTGTCTGTCAAAGATGCATGGATCTGTATGTGTGTGTGTGTGTGTTTGAATTTTACATCCCACCAACAACTAAGGTTATACAGAGACAGGAATTCACTTTAATGGCTCAAATGAAAGTCTGGAGAAGCCCAGAATCGAGCCCACAGCCCATTGTTTATGAGGCAGCAAGTAGTTTACATCACAGTGGCTACTTCTTCATAGATCTCTCAGGAGCAAAGCTGTCCTGTAAGTGTAGATTACTTCTTAACCCATTTAGTACCAGAAACCCCAAAACGGGTACTCTGGCAAACAGTGCAGGTCCAGATCAGATGCCGCAGATCAGCGCTGCCACTGTTTGCTAAAAGTTCAGTCATTTTCCAAATAAATTTTAAACTGACAACCCTAAATTTTGAAATGAACTCCTGCTATATACTAGAGAAAGCGACCAGTGGGTCACGTATACCCCCGGCCAGTGCCACCCTCTGATATAACTTTCGAGCTAGTATGTAACATGAATGAAGAAGTCAAGAAGCTATAAGAATCTATAATGTGCTTATAAAATCTAAACCAAACATAATCTTTCTAAATGGACCAAGGGAGTGTGAGCATCAATGTTACTGAAGCAGCAGGGTGGGGTATGCATCAATGAAATCTTTGAACTGGTATGCAACATTGATGCAAGTATCAATTGAATTTGTCTTAGAGTTTAGAACATTATGTAACAGGCATCTATAAACTTTGTCATAAAACTTTAACCAAATGTAAACTTTCTAAGTCCATGACCTTGAGGTCTAGGTCACTGTGGGTGGGGAAAGGACATGCATCTCGAAATCTTTGGACTGGTATGCAACATTGATGCAAGTATCAACTGAATTTGTCTCAAGAGTTTAGAACATACAGGCATCTATAAACTTTGTCATAAAACCTTAACCAAACGTAAAATTTCTAAGTCTGTGACCTTGAGTTCGAGGTCACTGTGGGGATGGGACATGCATCAATGAAATTTTTAGACCAGTATGTAACTTCAGTGTTAGTATCAACTAAATCTATCAAAGGATTCAGAAGATACAATCTCTTAGAAACTTTAATGCAAAACTTAACCAAAATGTTAACAGACGGATGGAAGGATGGACAGATGGAAACACGGATGGATGGACGAACGGATGAACGGCAGGACAAAAACTATATACCCCCATAGCATACTTTGTATGCCGGGGGTATAATAAGAAGGAAGATTCCATTTGGTACAAGACGCACTTTAGAAGCAAGCAAACAATATTAACTTTGTTACATTCCTTGTAACAATGATAGGAAATATAACATGTATATCTTTCATGTATATCTTTTCACTTTAACCCTTATCCTGCTGATTAAATGAATTTGGACACACCCTTTTCTGACTATACACCAATCAAATTGCTTGATATAATGTATTTACTCAATTCACAAACTGCATGACAAACAGTACAGATCCCGATCTGATCTAGATCTACACTGTTGACAATGGCAGGGTTGTCTTGTTCAGCAGGACAAAGGTTAAAAAGAATGACATTACATATTTTTGCGACAATATTTTGGGGACATTCTGATTTATATGTACCCCATTTGAAAAGAGAGTTACCATAATGATCCTAAGTATTGGGACAGGGGTGTCTAAGCTATTGGGACAGGTATGTCTAAGCAAACAGTACATACCCAGAACAGACTGCTGAGGGAACAGTCTGATCAGAGTCTACACTGTTTGCCATTCAGTCTGCACTTTTTGAACTCCTTGCTAGATTGTAAAACAAACTTGTTAAAATTTTAGGAGATTTACAGCAAGTCCTCAAGGTGTCAGATATGATATGGTAATACTTTATGCAAAGAATTTGCAACCCAGCAGCAAATTCTTGACTATAGATCACTTTCGATAAGGGAAACAAAAATATTTCCTATGACAGGGAAATGTTAACCCTTGTCCTGCTGAATAAATATATGCACTTGTTTTGTTTGAATTTAGGTTTAACACCCCTATCAACATTGTTTAGGTCATTATGGAAACATTGCTTCCAATTTTGTGGGACTTTAACCTGACACCGAGACGAAATGACATCTCAAGCCCTGCTGCCCAATGAAACCAATTTGGTTTATATGCATGGATAGTCCGACTCGCGCCATTTTGCCTCGGCAGGCTTAGACTTTCTAAGCAGTTTACCAGTACTCATGTTCGGTCTGTTTCTGCTCTGCGTGGAAGCACCATGCAGCCTAATCTATTTCTCCAAGCCCTGTATAATTTTATTATGCACTACTTTTGTATCAGAGGCCATCAGATCAGTATCTATACTGTTTGACTGTCAGTTGGTGAATTTGTAAGAATAAATTTTATCACATAATATGATTGGCTGAAAGTCAGAAATGGATGAGGCTAAATGATTAATTTATTTAACAGGCCAAGAGTTAATATGTTTTTATTTATTTACCTTTCTCCTGTTCCAAAAGAGCTTTGACAGACTCCTCCACCTCTGTATCATTTCTACTTTGATCCTCTGTACAATCAAATCCATCCCCAACTTCTTCAAGTGACCCCACTGCGTTCTCATCACAGTCAAATCCAGCCTCGGGTTGGTCAAAGGCATCACTAGGAACTCCGAATTTCTCCAGATCATTGTTCAGCTCTGTAGACAGATCATTGGAAACACTGTCAGATAATGTATTATCCAGCTCACATAAAATCTCACTGTTTTGAGCATCCATTATGAAGAAATTTATCTTATAGCTTGAATATTAATTTTAACAAAGTACACAGCAATATTTTACTTCATACTGCTTGTGTATGCAAGGTCTTAATAACTTGAATATTAAATTATTACTTTATAGAGTATATATTAAATCCACTAAATAGTTCCTAAATTCTACTAAATCCTTTATTAAATGTTAGTATCCAGAGATTATGCTATATTATCCAATAAATGTCTGTTGGTGTGTTTTAAATTTACATTACAAAACCTTAAATAAAACAAAGTATTTTCAACAGTGCCTGTGCCAAAAATAACAACTTTCCAGGTTATAGCAAATTGCAGACAGAAATGAACTTTCAAACATCCCCATATGGCACAGGAGCTGGTGACCATCAAAGGGCCCTTAGGACAAACAATCACAACCACATAAAAGCTTGCATGTATGTGATACATGCAAGCTTTTATGTAGTTGTGATTGAACATTATATCGGTAGACAATGATCCGCTGGGACAAAATGAGGTTCAAACTGATCTGGATTTTTGATGGTCTCAAATGTTTGCAGAACCATTTTTGTATGATTTTGTGCCCTCATATAATAATTATCTCCTAAATGTCATGAGCTAAAATAATATTACACTGCCATTATCTATCTAGAAAATAGACCATTTTGATTGGCTGGCAAAGAGACCAGGACTGTGACCAATTAAATTCTGCAGGTCTATACAGTAGGTCCATGTAATTGTCTGCAGTCTCTGTTTAAGGTGAAAGGGTACACATATGCACTTTTTCTGCAATTATTACCTATTGTGACAATGCGTAAACAAATTAAGCCTATACAAATACATTGTAAACTTTTTTACCGAAAAAATGTTAATTTTAAGATGAAAAATTGTGTTATTTTTCATATTTCTGCTCAAAATATATAGATTGTGAGAACTCGTTAGAACCGCCTCATCGAGGCGGTTCTAACGAGTGCCCACAATCTATATTTTAGAGCAGAAATAAGAACAAGAAAAATGCCTAATGGCATTATGGACAGGTTTTTTTTTTCAGCAGCACTCTATCCACTACACTGGCATTTGAAAAAAGCTTAACCAAAAGGTAAACCTGAAAAACACAAGTTTGAAAAATGACAATTTCCGCCAAAATTTTAGTCTTTTGCGCCATTTATGGATAATACATGAAAGCGGTACCTCCACTTATGCATCAGTCCTGATATTAAAACAATCTGCTACAGAATAGATGAAAAATATCACTTTGAAAAAAAGGTTAACCAAAAGGTAAACCTGGGACGACGCCCGCCCGCAGGACGCCCGCCCGCCCGCCCGCCCGGACATCGCTATTTTAAAGGACGGATTTTTTTTAAAAACCCGTCCAACAATTACCCCTGTTAACCCCAGTTTTACAATATAAAAGTGGGGTTGGAGGCGGTCAAAATTATATAGGCGTGTTTTTGTGATGAAGCCTATAATATAGTCCCAACAGCAAGGGAGAAAGTAAAGGAGATATAAGAGATGACAGAGAATTATGAGAAATAAAACATTCTCTCACTAATTCATGTTTAACCTGCCCAGGCAAAAATGACATCAGACTTAACCCTTGTCCTGCTGAGCCCGGATATGTTTATCTTTCAAACAATGTAGATCCAGATCAGATGGCTTCTGTAGAAGCCATCTGATCAGGATCTTCATTGTTTGTCATTCAATTTATGAATCTGTTGCAATAATTTGCATCAAGAAATCTGATTGGTTGATAATCAGTAGTGGGTGTGGCATGTATGAATATTCAGCAGAACAAGGGTTAAGTTTTACCTTGAACTCAGTGAAATGCCATGGCATTTTCATGTATGATCCAACAAATAATATTTTAAACCTAAATTTTGCATTGTACTGTTAGAAAAAAAATCTTGGCCCAGTTGTTCAAAAGATCATTTGTTTAACAGCCTCGATCATTAGTGGTCAAAACATTAAGTGTTCTAGCAAGAACAATATCTAATATACTGGTGTTTATTGCTGAAAAAATATGCCAATATTTTTGCTAAAGAAATGTGAGTAGCTATTGCATATGCAAAAGCTACTCACATTTCTTCAGCAAAAATATTGGCATATTTGCAATATTAAATGATCAAAGTTTTAACAATAAGTTCACTAACAACATTGCTAGTTTTGAACAACTGGGGCCAGCTGTTAAAAACTAACGATGTCATTAATTACGCATCGTTAAGACGCTGATCATTTATTATGGCAAATATGCTAATATTTTTTCAGCAAAAATACCAAAATTTTAAATATTAAACTTGTTAGAACAATTAACAATATGACCACCGATGAGCTCGTTAAGCTAATAATGCTTTGAATAACTGGGCCCTGGTGGGGTTTTTTTTGCTGATAAAATGTGAGTAGCTACTCACATTTCTTCAGCAAAAATATTAGCATATTTGCAATATTGGATCATCCAAGTTTTTTTTCTTCTTTTTTTTGGTTTTGGTTTTACGGCCCTTTCAAGATTATTTCACCAGAGGTGGGCAAAAACCGGAGTACCAGGAGAAAAACCACCTGACCTTCCGTTGCAGAACTTGGCGTCTCACATGTCATCAAAGTTTTAACAATATGTTAAATAACAACATCATTAGTTTTGAACAACCGGACCCTAATAAATAAACTCTTCAACATGATAAACTGAAAAATATTGACAGGGTTGACTGTTAAATTCATCAAATTTCTTGACTTTGTTAATTATTGATCCCATGGCCACCACATCCATCTGATCACTCAGTCAATCTAGATAATGGCCTTTTAACACATGGTTAACAGCAACTTTTCACCACCATTATCAGTAAATGAGAAAATATCATCCCTAATTCCCATAATAATTTCCTTGTTCATATTTATAATCCTTCACCACAGCAGGTTATAGTTTTAGTATAGTCCTGAGGAACATCTTAGATATTTTTAAACCCTCTTAAAAATGCATTTAAGTCAGTAAGAGTTTTATTTGTGGGACCCATGCCTTAACCCTTTTAGTACCAAATGGAATCTTCCTCCTTATATGTACCTGTAGTCCATTCAAAAATTAAGGGGTGTCAGGTTGTGTTTTCTTCAAAATCCATTTGAAAAATGGCTGAACTTTTTGCAAACAGTGTAGGTCCTGATCAGACGCCGCATTCTGCGGCGTCTGATCTGGGCCTGCACTGTTTGCCATGGTACCCGTTTTGGGGTTTCTGGTACTAAATGGGTTAACCCATTTTCTACGGAATGGAATCTCCCACTGGAGACCATTTCGAAATTAAGGAATGCCGAGTAGTGTTATTTCCAAGGGATACATTAAGGAAAATGCTAAAATAATTTTTAAGAACAGTGAAGGATATGATCAGATGCCGCAGAATGGGACAGATGCCGCAGAATGGGACGTTCTGCGGCATCCGATCTGGACCTGCACTGTTCGCCAATGTCCCACTATGGGAATTCCTATCTAAAATGGGTTAAGAGGATCCAGTATTAAACCCTTTTTGTACCAAATGGACTCTGAGGCCCCCGCCCATAGGGGCTTGAAGAAATATATGGGCTGCATGATGCTTTCACGCAGAGCTGAATCCGGCCCGCACACTAGTACTGGTAAACCGCTTAGAGGATCTAAGCCTGTCCAGGAACCGCAGTGTGAGGCGGACCGTCCATGCTAATAAACCCTATTGGTTTCATTGGGCGACAGGGCTTGAGATGTCATTTCATCTCAGTGTCGGGTAAAAGTCCCACAAAATTGGAAGCAACGTCTCCAAAATGACCTCTACAGTGTTGACGGGGACGTTAAACCTCAAATCAAACAAACAAAAACCAAATGGACTCTTCCTCCTTATATATAGCAGGAGTCCATTTAAAAATTTAGGGGTGTCAGGTTGTGTTCCCTTCAACATTTATTTGGAAAATGGCTTAACTTTTCGCAAACGGTGTAGGCCCTGATCAGACGCCGCGTTCTGCGGCGTCTGATCTGGGCCTGCACTGTTTGCCAGGGTACCCCTTTAGGGGTTTCCGGTACTAAATGGGTTAAAAACCTAATCACCATTTAATGCACTTAACTTTTGTGACAATAAGTGATAGATATGAGAGATATTGCCAAGAGTGCAATACACTCATGGCTCCAGATAAGACAGCTGATGGGGGAACCAGGATAATGAAGGCTGCTTGTTAGAGACATATATTGTGGGTACTTGTTAGAATTGCCTCAGTGAGGCAATTCTAACAAGCACCCACAATATATGTTCAAATGAATGAAAAATTACTCTAAAATTATCCAATGTGACACTGCATATTGTAAAATGTGAAATGGAAAGCTATTAATGGACCCTGATGAAAGCCTCTCAACTAGGTCTACACAGTATGTGTTCTGTCTGAATAGGTACTACTTAGGCCTAAAATATTTCTTTTTCTGTTTTGTTTTTGTCCTTTACTGGTCTACTCAAAACATTATTCCTTCCCTTGATGTTTTTTTTTTAATCCAAAATAAAACGAAAGGACCTTGATGGTCTTAAATTGCTCACTTGAAGTTACCCACAACTACAACCTTCACTGCAGGTCACCTCCAATAAACTGTCCGCAAACAAGTTGCATGATACCCACCTCTGCAGGCCAATAACAGTCTTTTATTAGGTGTTTCTCAAGCAGACAAACTTAGAAACAGGATAGCCAATATCCAAACTACTTGATACAATCTAAGACAATAACTTTCTATATCGCCTCATATTCAAGGGGGCCCCGCCCAACAGGGCTTGAAGAAATAGATGGGCTGCATGATGCTTCCACGCAGAGCTGAGACTGACCGCACACAAGTACTGGTAAACAGCTTATAGGATCTAAGCCTGCCCAGGCGAAGCGGTGCAAGTCGGTCCGTCCATGCTTATAAACCCTGAATTGGTTTCATTGGGCGACAGGGCTTGAGATGTCATTTCATCTCAATGTTGGGTAAAAGTCCCACAAAACTGAAAGCAATGTCCCCAAAATGACCTATACATGACAGTGTTGACGGGGACGATAAACTTCAAATCAAACAATTTGAAACAAAAACTCCTCATATTCAAACTAGATTATTCTATTTGATACATCAGGCAAAAACAGACTATTTTTCAAAGACATCAAAGCCAGATGAAAAGAACTTAAACACAACAGATAGCCTTCAGTAAAATTTCACCAAGCTGTTCCATACAATGCAGAAATATAGGACAAAATAGCTGTTTTTCAGACACTTGTTTTGTTTGTTTGATTTCAGGTTTAACGTCCCCGTCAACACAGTATAGGTCATTTTGGATACGTTGCTTCCAATTTTGTGGGACTTTTACCCAACATTAAGATAAAATGACATCTCAAGCCCTGTCGCCCAATGAAACCAATAGGGTTTTTAAGCATGGACGGTCTGACTCGCACTGCTTGGACTGGGCAGGCTTAGATCCTTTAAGCGGTTTTTCAGTACTCATGTGCGGTTGGTTTCAGCTCTGCGTGGAAGCATCGTGCAGCCCATCTATTTCTCCAAGCCCCGATGGGTGCTGGCCCTGTTTTTCAGATACATGATAAGGGTAGATAAATTAGAAGTGGAAAAGCTCTTGCCCACTATAAAGTAGTTTTAGTGCTCAATATGTCTAACAAGTTTCATACGACTTTTCCAAAATGTAAGGAGCTATTGGCACGTAACTCAAGACCTAAAATGGTCAGAGTAAGATTCTTGGCCACAATATGCTTATATATCTGCACATTATCACACTAAGGCAAACATTTGAACAAAGTTTAATGAAAATCCATCCAGGCTTGTAGGAGATACGGAACGGATAAAAAATTCACGGTTCAAATTTGTGACCTTTACTGTGACCCTGACCTTCCGTTGGCATGGATTATTTATTGGTTCTGCAAATCAGCTCACTGAGGTGAATATTTGACCAAAGTTGTAATGAAAATCTATCAAATGTGTTTATGAGATACAGAGCAGACAAGAAAATGTTTAACAGACAGATGACTCAAACTCATGACCTCTAATTGTGACCTTCCCATTGAGTCGACGTGGTTAGATTATGGGTTCTGCACATGATGACATCTTACTTAGGCAAACATTTGACCAAAGTTTAATGAAAATCCTTCTAGGGGAAGGATATGGACTGGACAAAAATTTCAAGGCTCAAACCTGTGCCCTTCAACTGTGACCTTGACCTTGAGTTGGCATCATTTATTATAAGTTCTGCACATCAGCTTACTGCATGGGGGGTATACTTAACCAAAGTTTAATGAAAATCTATAAAAGGGTTCATGAGATATTGAGCGGACAAGAAAGTGTTAGAGACATAAATGGACAGATGAAGGCCATTCCTATAATCCTAGCTCCACTTCCCAGCAGGGGATTAATAAATGACATCAAGCAATTTGATTGGTAGAAATGTAAATGGGTGTGGCTAAATTAATTTATGCAGTGGGTGTTGATGGCAGAAACAAGAGAAATTCTATTAACCCTTTTTTGTACCAAATGGAATCTTCCATCTTATATACAGTAGGGGTCCATTTCAAAATTTATTCAGAAAATTGCTGAACTTTTTGCAAACAGTGTAGGCCCTGATCAGATGCCGCGTTCTGCGGTATCTGATCTGGGCCTGCACTGTTTGCCAACTACCCGTTTTGGGGTTTCCAGTACAAAATGGGTTAAATTTGATACACACACATGGCCTTATCCAATTCAATGTGAAGGGGTATAAAAACTTAAATGTGTGCTTGGTGCTTTTACATTAAAGACAACAGAAAAGTTTTACTTTTTGCTCGGTGCGTTTAGATCATGACCGCAGAAAAGTTTTATAATATGATGAATTTGTTATTTTGCCTACAGGAATTGTAACAGTCTCGAAAATGTATAAATATGACAAATACCCCATTAGAAGTCAATGAAAATCATTAATACTCATTTAATCCCCACGTTCATGTATTATAATGAGGGGTCCCTGAAGGCGAATAATTAATATACATAAAAAACAAAAATAAGCCAACATGCGAAAAAAGGGCTCTCATTGCATATATACAAACAGAAATGCATAAAATTAGCAAGAAATTTATTTATTTAACCTTTTTTATACCAAATGGAATTTTCCTCCTTATAATATATAGCAGGATTTGGGGGATTGGAAAATGGTCAATTTTTGGCAAACAGTGTAGGCCCTGATCAGACGCCGGATTCTGTGGCATCTGATCTGGGCCTGCACTGTTTGCCAATTCAAACAAAATGCAATTACTCCAAGAGGTAAAGCACCCTTTACACAACAAGAGGACCATGATGGTCCTAGATCACCAGCCAGGGTTTTACATTGGTGTTTAATTTTAGGGGTCCAATTGATGCAGATGTCCAAACAAGAGGGCCATGATGGCCCTGGATCGCTCACCTGATCCATAGAGTAATAAGTGGGCCCCAGGGAGGGCCATTATTGACCCGAGGCTATACTGTGCATAATGTTGAGGGATGTCTAAGAAGGTGAAGCTTCATACCAAATATCAACAAGCAAATTCGTTGAATTGATATCCCCCGCCGAATGGGTTTTTCGTGTAGAATGGCAAGAAAATATATCTGGCCAAAATTGAGGATGGTTCTAAGAAGCAAACTAGAGACAATGAGGAAGGGCCCCGCTGAACATTTACTCCCTGGATGAGAGGCTGTACCCTGACCTCCTGACCTAATTATCAGTAGAGATTAACTTGTCTGTCAAAGTTGAGGTTTATTTACCTGTTATGTGGTTTCAATAGTTGCTGAGAAACAGTTCCCGACAAAAAAGTGAGACGACGAAAAATCCAGGATTACAATCATTTAAGGGGCCATAACTCTGGATGTAAAAAGTAAATCTGGAAAAAAAATGCGCCCGCATCACCACAGCATAATAATACATATTTAGTTCAAGTTTCATTTAATTCCATGCAATAGTTGCTGAGAAACGGTTCCGGACAAAGTGAGACGATGAAAAATCCAGAATTTCGATCATTTAAGGGGCCATAACTCTGGATGTAAATAGTCAATCCAGAAAAAAATTGCGCGTGCATCACCGCAGCATAATAATACATATTTATTTCACGTTTCATTTAATTCCATGCAATAGTTGCTGAGAAACAGTTCCGGACAAAGTGAGATGACGAAAAAATCCAGAATTTCAATCATTTAAGGGGCCATAACTCTGGATGTAAAAAGTCAATCCGAAAAAAAATTGCGCGTGCATCACTGCAGCATAATAATACATATTTATTTAAATTTTCATTTAATTCCATGCAATAGTTGCTGAGAAACGGTTCCGGACAAAGTGAGACGACGAAACATCCAGAATTTCAATCATTCAAGGGGCCATAACTCTGGATGTAAAAAGTCAATCCGAAAAAAAATTGCGCGTGCATCACTGCAGCATAATAATACATATTTATTTAAATTTTCATTTAATTCCATGCAATAGTTGCTGAGAAACGGTTCCGGACAAAGTGAGACGACGAAAAATCCAGAATTTCAATCATTCAAGGGGCCATAACTCTGGATGTAAAAAGTCAATCCGAAAAAAAATTGCGCGTGCAACACCACAGCATAATAATACATATTTATTTCAAGTTTCATTTAATTCCATGCAATAGTTGCTGAGAAACAGTTCCGGACAAAGTGAGATGACGAAAAAATCCAGAATTTCAATCATTTAAGGGGCCATAACTCTGGATGTAAAAAGTCAATCCGAAAAAAAATTGCGCGTGCATCACTGCAGCATAATAATACATATTTATTTAAATTTTCATTTAATTCCATGCAATAGTTGCTGAGAAACGGTTCCGGACAAAGTGAGACGACGAAAAATCCAGAATTTCAATCATTCAAGGGGCCATAACTCTGGATGTAAAAAGTCAATCCGAAAAAAAATTGCGCGTGCAACACCACAGCATAATAATACATATTTATTTCAAGTTTCATTTCATTCCATGCAATAGTTGCTGAGAAACGGTTCCGGACAAAAAAGTGTGACAGACGGACGGAAGGACGGATGGACGGATGGACGGACGGACGGACGGACAACGCCAAAACTATATCCCTCCGCCTTCGGCGGGGGATAACAAAGGCAGGGTTCAGAAATTTTGAAATCCCAATCGGTCCAGAAGGTGACCAAAAATTACGGAAATTGCCGATTGGTTTCGGTAATTTCCGTAAACGCCATTGGCGATTTGCGATTTTAAAATGTGTTATTAGCGCAAAGAATGACATACCGATGTTCCTCTTACACTTGTAAACGGATATGAGCACCAGTATCTCGATTATAAACAGCAATTATTGCTCACATCGTTAATATTTCATCTACTTTCATTTTCTACGCCAGATTTGATCTACTTTCATTTTCCCAATATCCGGGTCACTCCGAACCTGAAGACTACTAAAGGGAAACAACCTACATGGGGCAGTCAGAGACCAGTTCAATGGTCACTATATTTTTTTCCCTTTTTAAAACCTTTAAAATATTTCTCTTATTTCACGCATTTTATTTTGCCCAAATTGCTTTGTTTACAAATGGCGACCGATATGGCAGCCACGTGGTCGAAAAATGACGTCATACGGTTTCCGTTTACACAATACACATTAATGCAGTCAAGGACGTAACACACATACACCTGTTTTATGTCATTTATTTTAATAGAGCGTATTTCTAAAAAAAACGTTTTGAACGGGTTAAAAAATCGAAAAAACATTTCTTTACTCTCGAACCAATACATGGCCGAACGAGAGTCATTGAAAATCTTACATGGCCGAACCAAGTTTTAAAGAATATAAATACATATTTTACGATTACACAAGCCTGAAATAAACAAATTATGTTTGATTGCCATTAGATCAAACACGATCAAGGCTTCTTTGATATCACAATCACGCACCGCTTAATCATGTTTTGGCTGACTCCCGCGAGAGTCTGCGATACCTGGCGAGATCTCGAAAACGTGTTTACTGTCAAACTCAAATTCATCCCCGAGAGAGATAATTGGATTATATTACTGGCACAATAAACAGTTTGACACCTAACCAGGTATAATTTCTCTGTTTTTTCACTTCGATTTTAGCTTATTGGGTTTTTTTTTCGGACCGATTTTTCAGCAAAATCGGTTTTCATTTTCAAAAAACGGTCTGGACCGGTAAAAAATCGGACTTCTAGAGCCCTGAACAAAGGCTATAATTTGAACGATCTTGGCAAAGGTCCTCTAGATGAAGCTACACACCAAATATCAAAGACCTGGGCCTTGCGGTTTCAGAGAAGATTTTTTAAAAATATTCCCTACTTAAGCCTATGTAAAACCAAAGGCCCCCAAGGCGGGGGCATTTGTGGTCCGAGGGCTATAATGTGACCAATCTTGGTAGAGGTCCACTAGATGAAGCTCCATACCAAATATCAAAGACATAGGCCTTGCAGTTTCAGAGAAGATTTTTAAAGATTTCCCTATAAAAGTCTATGTAAAACAAAAAGGTCACAGGGTAGGGGCATTTTTAGCCCCAGGGCTATAATTTGAACAATCTTGATAGAGGTCCTCTAGACAAAATTTCACACCAAATATCAAAGACCTAGGCCTTGTGGTTTCATAGAAGATTTTTAAAGATTTTCCCTATATAGTCTATGTAAAACCAAAGGGCCCCCGAGGCGGGGGCATTTTTGGCCCCAGCACTATAATTTGAACAATCTTGGTAGGGGTCCACTAAATGAAGCTTCATACCAAATATCAAAGATCTGGGCCTTGCGGTTTCAGAGAAGAAGATTTTTAAAGATTTTCCCTATATAAGCCCATGTAAAACCAAAGGGCCCCGGGGCGGGGGCATTTTTGGTCCCAGCACTATAATTTGAACAATCTTGGTAGGGGTCCACTAGATGAAGCTTCATACCAAATATCAAAGACCTGGGCCTTGTGGTTTCAGAGAAGAAGATTTTTTAAGTTTTCGGTGTAAAAAATCTATTTTTGGCTCCTGTGACCTAGATGTGCAACGGACCGGAACCATTTGAACAACTTTGAAAGGGGACCACCTAAGGATCATTCCTGTGAAGTTTGGTCAAAATCCGATCAGTGGTTTAGGAGGAGATGTCGTTTGAAGAAATTGTTTACGCACGGATGACAGACAAAAAGTGATCCTAATATAAAACACAAGAGGGCCATGATGGCCCTGGATCGCTCACCTGATCCATAGAGTAACAAGTGGGACCCGGGGAGGGCCATTATTAACCCCAGGGCTATAATGTGCATAATGTTCAGAGACGTCTAAAAAGGTGAAGCTTCATACCAAATATCAACAAAGGCTATAATTTGAACATCTTGGCAAAGGTCCACTAGATATGCTACATACCAAATATCATAGACTTGGGCCTTGCGGTTTCCGAGAAGAAGATTTTTATTAAAGATATTCCCTACATAAGCCTATATAAAACCAAATGGCTCCAGGGCGGGGGCATTTTTGGCCTCAGGGCTATAATTTAAACCATCTTGATAGAGGTCCACTAGAGGAAGCTTCACACCAAATATCGAAGACAATGGACTTGCTGTTTCAGAAGAAGATTTTTAAGGAATATCTCTATATAAGTCTATGTAAAACCAAAGGGCCCCAGGTCGGGGGCAGTTTTGGCCCTAGCACTATAATTTGAACAATCTTGGTAGGGGTCCACTAGATGAAGCTTCATACCAAATAGCAAAGACCTGGCCCTTTGGGTTTCCGAGAAGAAGATTTTTAAAGATTTTCCCCATATAAGCCCATGTAAAACCATAGGGCCCCGGGGCGGTGGCATTTTTAGCCCAAGCACTATAATTTGAACAATCTTGGTAGGAGTCCACTAGATGAAGCTTCATACCAAATAGCAAAGACCTGGGCCTTGCGGTTTCGTTTGAAGAAGATTTTTAAAGATTTTCCCTATATAAGCCCATTTAAAACCAAAGGGCCCCGGAGTGGGGGGGGGGGGGGGGGGGGGGGGAAGAAGGACCACCATGGCCGTGTGGGATGAAGCTTCATACCAAATATCAAAGACATGGGCCTTACGGTTTCAGAGAAGAAATTTTTTAAAGATTTTCCCTATATAAGCCCATGTAAAACCAAAGGGCCCCGGAGCGGGGGCATATTTGACCCCAGCACTATAATTTGAACAATCTTGGTAGGGGTCCCCTAGATGAAGCTTCATACCAAATATCAAAGACCTGGGCCTTACGGTTTCAGAGAAGAAGATTTTTAAAGCTCTTCCCTATATAAGCCCATGTAAAACCAAAGGGCCCTGGAGCGGGGGCATTTTTGGCCCCAGCACTATAATTTGAACAATCTTGGTAGGGGTTCACTAGATGAAGCTTCATACCAAATATCAAAGACCTGGGCCTTGCGGTTTCAGAGAAGAAGATTTTTAAAGATTTTCCCTATATAAGCCTATGTAAAACCAAAGGGCCCCGGAGCGGGGGCATTTTTGGCTCAAGCACTATAATTTGAACAATCTTGGTAGGGGTCTACTAGATGAAGCTTCATACCAAATATCAAAGACCTGGGCCTTACGGTTTCAGAGAAGAAGATTTTTAAAGATTTTCCCTATATAAGCCCATGTAAAACCAAAGGGCCCCAGAGCGGGGGCATTTTTGGCCCCAGCACTATAATTTGAACAATCTTGGTAGGGGTCCACCAGATGAAGCTTCATACCAAATATCAAAGACCTGGGCCTTGTGGTTTCAGAGAAGAAGATTTTTTAAGTTTTTGGTGAAAAAAATCTGTTTTTGGCTCCTATGACCTAGATGTGCAACGGACCGGAACCATTTGAACAACTTTGAAAGGGGACCACCTAAGGATCATTCCTGTGAAGTTTGGTCAAAATCCGATCAGTGGTTTAGGAGGAGATGTCGTTTAAAGAATTGTTTACGGACGCACGGACGCACGGACACACGGACGGACGGACGACGGACGACGGACGAAAAGTGATCCCAAAAGCTCACCTCGTCACTACGTGACGGTGAGCTAACAAGAGGGCCATGATGGCCCTGGATCGCTCACCTGATCCATAGAGTCACAAGTGGGCCCCGGGGAGGGCCATTATTGACCCCAGGGTTATAATGTGCATAATGTTGGGGGAGGTCTAAAAAGGTGAAGCTTCATACCAAATATCAAAGACCTGGGCCTTGCGGTTTCAGAGAAAAAGATTTTTAAAGATTTTCCTTATAAAAGCCCATGTAAAACCAAAGGGCCCCGGGGCCGGGACATTTTTGGCCCCAGCACTACAATTTGACCAATCTTGGTAGGGGTCCACTAGATGAAGCTTCATACCAAATAGAAAAGACCTGGGCCTTGTGGTTTCAGAGAAGAAGATTTTTAAAGATTTTCCCTATATAAGCCCATGTAAAACCAAAGGGCCCCGGTGCGGGGTCAGTTTTGGCCCCAGCATTATAATTTGAATAATCTTGGTAGGAGTCCACTAGATGAAGCTTCCTACCAAATATCAAAGATCTGTGCCTTGTGGTTTCAGAGAAGAAGATTTTTAAAGAATTTCCCTATATAAGCCCATGTTAAACCAAAGGGCACCAGGGCGGGGGCATTTTTGGCCCCAGCACTATAATTTGAACAATCTTGGTAGGGGTCCTCTAGATGAAGCTACATACCAAATATCAAAGACCTGGGCCTTGCGGTTTCAGAGAAGAAGATTTTTAAAAATTTTCCCTATATAAGCCGTTGTAAAACCAAAGGGTCCCGGGGCTTGGGCATTTTGGCCCCAGCACTATAATTTGAACAATCTTGGTAGGGGTCCACTAGATGCAGCTTCATACCAAATATCAAAGACCTGGGCCTTGCGGTTTCAGAGAAGAAGATTTTTAAAGATTTTCCCTATATAAGCCCATGTAAAACCAAAGGGCCCCGGGGCGGGGGCATTTTTGGACCCAGCACTATCGTTTGAACAATCTTGGTAGGGGTCCACTAGATGAAGCTTCATACCAAATATCAAAGACCTGGGCCTTGCGGTTTCAGAGAAGAAGATTTTAAAAGATTTTCCCTATATAAGCCTATGTGAAACCAAAGGGCCCCAGGGCGGGGGCATCTTTGGCCCCAGCACTTAAATTTGAACAATCTTGGTAGGGGTCCACCGGATGAAGATTCATACCAAATATCAAAGACCTAGGCCTTGCAGTTTCAGAGAAGAAGATTTTTAAAGATTTTCCCTATATAAGCCCATGTAAAACCAAAGGGCCCCGGGGCGGGGGCATTTTTGGCCCCAGCAGTATAATTTGAACAATCTTGGTAGGGGTCCACTAGATGAAGCTTCATACCAAATATCAAAGACCTGGGCCATGCAGTTTCAGAGAAGAAGATTTTTTAAGTTTTTGGTGAAAAAAATCTATTTTTGGCTCCTGTGACCTATATGTGCAACGGACCGAAACCATTTGAACAACTTTGAAAGGGGACCACCTAAGGATCATTCCTGTGAAGTTTGGTCAAAATCCGCTCAGTGGTTTAGGAGGAGATGTCGTTTGAAGAAATTGTTTATGCACGGACGGACGCACGCACGGACGCACGACGGACGACGGACAAAAAGTGATCCCAAAAGCTCACCTCGTCACTACGTGATGGTGAGCTAAAAATAGGGGTCCAACCTCAAATTTGAGGGGTCCAGATTTACAGAGTACACCTTAACCACATACTTATTGATGACAACATAGTGTAGAAAAGTTACTGAATAACTGTTTACACTTTTTAAAGCAGTCCCAAGCAACATAATTATATTATAGGCATTTAACACAGGGTCCTAATTTTGAAAGTTTTCAACGACAAAAAGTTGCATCCCAGTGGATGCAGAAGGAAACTAGAATTTGTTTTTCTACAAAAACACAGATGTCTCCCCCGTTCTTGACCTCTAAGTATAACCTTGACATTGGAGGTATTGAGCTGGGTCTTGTGTGCAACACATCATCTAATGAAGATGAACCTTTCTGCAAAGTAACTTTAAAAATGTTCATAGAAAAATAAAAAAGTTATTGGCCGTACACAAATAAGCCCCTTTTTACCTTTGACCTCTAAGTATGGCCTTGACCTTTGAGGTACAACACATCGTCTCATGATGGTTAACATTTCTGCCAAGCACTTTCATAATCCATCAAAGAATAAGGAAGTTATTCACTGTCCCTTTTTTTACCTTTGACCTCTAGGTATGACCTTGACATTGGAGGTATGGACCTTGGTCTTGCACATTTCTGCATGGTTACTTTATAAAGTCCATCCAGAAATAAAAAAGTTATTGACTGGACACACAAAAAAAAAACTTTTTTTACCTCTGACCTCTTAGTATGACCTTGATCTTGGAGGTATCGACCTGGGTCTAGCGTGCACCACATCGTCTCATGATGGTTAACATTTCTGCCAAGTAATTTCACAATCTATCCAGGAATAATAAACTTATTGACTGAACACTAAAAAAGGCCCATTTTTGTCATTTGACCTCTTAGTACGACCTTGACATTTGAAATACCGACTTGGGTCATGCACGCAACACATCGTCTCATGGTGGTTAACATTTCTGCCAAGTAATTTCAAAATCCATCTAAAAATAAGAAAGTTATGGACAGAACACAAAAAAAGGCCCCTTTTTTACCTTTATCCTCTATGTATGACCTTCACCTTTCAGGTACCAAACTGGGTCATGCATGCAACACATCATCTCATGGTGGTTAACATTTCTGCCAAGCAATTTCAAAACTCATCTAAAACTAAGAAAGTTATTGACCAAACACAAAAAAGGCCCCTTTTTTTACCTTTGACCTCTATGTTTGACCTTGACATTTGAGATACCAAACTGAATCATGCATGCAACACATCGTCTCATGATGGTTAACATTTTTGCCAAGTAACTTCAAATTCTATCTAAAAATAAGCAAGTTATTGACAAAACCCGAAAAAAGGCCCCTTTTTTTACCTTTGACCTCTAAGTATGACCTTGACCTTTAAGGTACTAACCTGGGTCACACACGCAACACATTGTCTTAAATTGGTTAACATTTCTGCCGTTATTTCAAAATCCTCCTCAAAATAAGTTATTGACCAAACACGAAAAAAGGCCCCTTTTTGACCTTGACCTCTAAGTATGACCTTGACCTTTGAGGTACCGACCTGCCTCATGCGCACCACACATCGTCTCATAGTTGTTAATATTTCTGCCAAGTAATTTTAAAATCCATCTAAAAATAAGAAAGTTATTGACCAAACACGAAAAAAAGGCCCCTTTTTTTACCTTTGACCTCTAAGTATGACCTTGACCTTTGAGGTACCGACCTGCCTCATGCACACCACACATCGTCTTATGGTTGTTAATATTTCTGCCAAGTAATTTTAAAATCCATCTGAAAATAAGAAAGTTATTGACCGGACACGATTTGCCCATACATATATACATACCGACAAACTTCCAAGCGGCCCCGGCCCATAGGGGATTGAAAAAATATATTGGCTGCATGATGTTTCCACGCAGAGCTGAATCCGGCCCGCACACTAGTATTGGTAAACCGCTTAGAGGATCTAAGCCTGTCCAGGAACCGCGGTGCGAGGCGGACCGTCCATGCTAAAAAACCCTATTGGTTTCATTGGGTGACAGGGCTTGAGATGTCATTTCATCTCAGTGTCGGGTAAAAGTCCCACAAAATTGGAAGCAACGTCTCCAAAATGACCTTTACAGTGTTGACGGGGACGTTAAACCTCAAATCAAACAAACAAACAAAAACAAACTTCCAAGGGAGATAATTCAAAAAGTATAAATGCGAGAGTTATAGTTCTTGCCCACTGCACGTTAGTTATAGAGCGGACACGAATGTGTGACAGACGGACAGATGGACAGACGGACAGACAGACGCCCGGGGAAAAACAATATGTCTCTCCGAAAAAAAAATTTTCGGGGGAGACATAATAATTTAGGGGTACAGAATGGAAAATGCGAGTATATGGATGCAGGATCCTGCATCGGGTAAAACCCTGGCTATAGCCTGAGTTAAAAGATTCTAAGTTTCCCACAATTACAGCAAAACTTCCATTAATGGTCACCTCTGATGAGTGGTCACCTCCTGTTAATGGCCATTTTTATTCTCCTCCCCCACCCCCAGGCAATTTCTTATATATTTTACCCTGACAAGCAGTCAACTCCCTCCTTCAATTGGCCATAGTATGTAACAAGAGGGCCATGATGGCCCTGGATCGCTCACCTGATCCATACTGTACAAATGAAATGGTAGGTAATATAGAATGGTGGAGTGGAGGGTTTGATCAATTTTGATTGGCAGTGACCCAAGGAACATTTCTGGGAAAGTCTATCAAAATCAATCTAGCTGTTTATGACTAGGTAAATTTAGAATTTGGATATCTTTAGCTCTGGTGGCTATCATGTTGATTTGAGCAAAATCAATCCATAAGCCATAACAAGGTTTCTAAAAATAGATACAGTGACCTTGACCTTCATCCCAGAGTCCTGAATGTTGATCTTGCTTGACATTTGTGTGAAGTTAATCAAAATCCACTGATAAATCTAGGTGCTAGCTAGAGCCATGAAAAAGTTTTTCTAAAACCACCAACAGTGACTTTAACTTAAAGCCTAAAGAAATTTCACATCTATTCATTTGCTGTTTGATAACTACGTCTTGATTTTGATATTCCGCACTTTTATTTTATTTTTTAGCTCACCGTCACGTAGTGACGAGGTGAGCTTTTGGGATCACTTTTTGTCCGTCGTCCGTCGTGCGTGCGTGCGTGCGTCCGTGCGTAAACAATTTCTTTAAACGACATCTCCTCCTAAACCACTGATAGGATTTTGACCAAACTTCACAGGAATGATCCTTAGGTGGGCCCCTTTCAAAGTTGTTCAAATGGTTCCGGTCCGTTGCACATCTAGGTCACAGGAGCCAAAAACAGACTTTTTTCACCAAAAACTTAAAAAATCTTCTTCTCTGAAACCACAAGGCCCAGGTCTTTGATATTTGGTATGAAGCTTCATCTAGTGGACCCCTACCAAGATTGTTCAAATTATAGTGCTGGGGCCAAAAATGCCCCCGCCCCGGGGTCCTTTGGTTTTACATAGGCTTATATAGGGAAAATCTTAAAAAATCTTCTTCTCTGAAACCACAAGGCCCAGGACTTTGATATTTGGTATGAAGCTTCATCTAGTGGACCCCTACCAAGATTGTTCAAATTATAGTGCTGGGACAAAAAATGCCCCGGCCACGGGGTCCTTTGGTTTTACATAGGCTTATATAGGCAAAATCTTTAAAAAATCTTCTTCTCTGAAACCACATGGCCCAGGTCTTTGATATTTGGTATATAGCTTCATCTAGTGGACCCCTACCAAGATTGTTCAAATTATAGTGCTGGGACAAAAATGCCCCCGCCCCGGGGCCCTTTGGTTTTACATAGGCTTATATAGGAAAAATCTTTAAAAATCTTCTTCTCTGAAACCACAAGGCCCAGGTCTTTGATATTTGGTATGAAGCTTCATCTAGTGGACCCCTACCAAGATTGTTCAAATTATAGTGCTGGGTCCAAAAATGCCCCCGCCCCGGGGCCCTTTGGTTTTACATAGGCTTATATAGGGAAAATCTTTAAAAATTTTCTTCTCTGAAACCACAAGGCCCAGGACTTTGATATTTGGTATGAAGCTTCATCTAGTGGACCCCTACCAAGATTGTTCAAATTTTAGTGCTGGGACAAAAAATGCCCCCACCACGGGGCCCTTTGGTTTTACATTGGCTTATATAGGGAAAATCTTTAAAAATCTTCTTCTCTGAAACCACAAGGCCCAGGTCTTTGATATTTGGTATGAAGCTTCATCTAGTGGACCCCTACCAAGATTGTTCAAATTATAGTGCTGGGGCCAAAAATGCCCCCGTCCCGGGGCCCTTTGGTTTTACATAGGCTTATATAGGGAAAATCTTTAAAAACCTTCTTCTCTGAAACCACATGGCCCAGGACTTTGATATTTGGTATGAAGCTTCATCTAGTGGACCCCTACCAAGATGGTTCAAATTGTAGTGCTGGGACAAAAAATGCCCCTGCCACGGGGCCCTTTGGTTTTACATTGGCTTATATAGGGAAAATCTTTAAAAATCTTCTTCTCTGAAACCACAAGGCCCAGGTCTTTGATATTTGGTATGAAGGTTCATCTAGTTGACCCCTACCAAGATTGTTCAAATTATAGTGCTTGGGCCAAAAATGCCCCTGCCCCGGGGCCCTTTGGTTTTACATAGGCTTATATAGGGAAAATCTTTAAAAATCTTCTTCTCTGAAACCACAAGGCACAGGTCTTTGATATTTGGTATAAAGCTTCATCTAGTGGACCCCCAACCCGATTGTTTAAATTATTGTGCTTTGGCCAAAACTGCCCCCGCCCCGGGGCCCTTTGGTTTTACATAGGCTTATATAGGGAAAATCTTAAAAAATCTTCTTCTCTGAAACCACAAGGCCCAGGACTTTGATATTTGGTATGAAGCTTCATCTAGTGGACCCCTACCAAGATTGTTCAAATTATAGTGCTGGGGCAAAAAATGCCCCCGTCCCGGGGCCCTATGGTTTTACATAGGCTTATATAGGCAAAATCTTTAAAAATCTTCTTCTCTGAAACCGCTAGGCCCAAGTCTTTGATATTTGATGTGTAGCTTCATCTAGTGGACCTTTGCCAAGATTGTTCAAATTATAGCCTCAACATTATGCACATTAAAGCCCTTTGGCCAATATTGGCCCTCTTTGGGGCCCACTTGTTAGACTATGGATCAGGTGAGCGATCCAGGGCCATCATGGCCCTCTTGTTTATTTTTAGTAACCATTATTTATTACAAAAACATGCATATTCAAATATCTTGGTTAAATTTAATGACCAAAAATGATAAAAAATCCTGTTATCTTTAATATTTTGGCTCAAAACATACATTGAGGGTACTTGTTAGGACCGGCTCGGTGAGGCGGTTCTAACGAGGACCCACAATATATGTTTTTGAGTAGAAATAAGAAAAATAATGTATACCTCTCTAAACCCAAGTTTTACCGTACAATATGTTTTTACATTGCGGGTACTTGTTAGAACTGCCTCTACAAGGTTGTTCTAAAGAGGACCCACAATATATGTTTTTGAGTAGAAATAAGATAAAGAATGTACATTCCTCTAGGTCCCTGTTTTACTGAATAATGATGTGGGTGGTTCTCTTTTCTGATATGATTGTGTCTAAAACAGGAAACCCTTTATAGTTGCATCTTGACTGAAACTATAAAATGCTAATGTTTTAGACATGATATGATTTGTTTAACATACTTTCAAAAATGATAAATAAATAAGTAATTAATGTCATTGCAATTTGTACATGTACTGTTGTAACTTGCCTATCTATTTAAAATGAATAAATATTGTTTAAACCAAGTAATTAAATAAATAAATGTTAATTGATTGATTTAATCTTGAATTAATAAGTTCATATAGATTACTTCTTTTCACATTTGAGTTCATGAAACAATGAATGTCGGGATTTTCCTTTCCTTTTTTTAAATAAAAAATAAGTAATTTAAAACAACATTTGTTGGAAACAATCACAATAAAATAAAACAATATACCATCGCACAATTTCCCCTTATAGAGCCCCTTTGTCAACATATCTCTCAGAGTCGACTGTGCTCATAATCACTTAGATAAGATAAGCCTTTGATGTGCACAATGGTCCAAAGGACTTGTTTATTGCAGATGATTAGACAGGCCACCCCTTTTATATAGAGAAAAAAATGTGTCTTTAAAGGCATTTATTCTTAATTATTGAGGACGATCATTTCATTACATAATATTACATAGCCCTCAGAGCTGACTGAAGAGAAGTCCTCAGTCTTCAACAGGTAAGGGCCTCCTGGGTAAAATTTAGTTGTATGGCCCAGTGGCAAGGTGAAAATACACCGCAATGTTCACAAAACAATATATGTATATAAAATATCTCTCAATAATTATTTACATATTTCTGCTAAACCATGCTTGCCGCAAAACTTCAGGACCCGTAGTGACTTGTCAAGCTTAATTTCTCGTAAAAGTATGAGAGAGAGAAGAACCATATCTCTGAGGGGCTTGCTACAGCTGCTGCTCAGCCTAAGCACATGTCTGTTTCTGTCAAACAATAATAAATACATTAGTTTACTAACTGTGCATTATTGATTTTCCCTTTAGTGCCTTGGTCAGGGGATTCAACAAGAGCAACTAATCACCCTATTAAGGGCCGCCTTTGATCTGCTATGGGCAGTATATCACATGGGGCAATAAAACAATTATGAACACAGGGTGTGTCCTACTGTTATGTCAATGTTTTTTCTACAAATAGCCACATTGACCTTGACCTTGAGCCCAGGATCATGACAGTCAAACTTGCTTGTGATATTATCCCACCCAACAGTTGTGGCCATTTTTGACCCAAGGGCTATAATTTGAACTATCTTGGTAGAGGTCCACTAGATGAAGCTTCATACCAAACATCAAAGACCTAGACCTTATGGTTTCAATTGAGAAGATTTTTAAAGGGTTTCCCTAAATAAGACTATGCAAAAAACAGTGTGCCACGGGGCTTATTTTGGCTATAATTTGAACAATGTTGGTAGAGGTCCACTAGATGAAACTTCATTCCAAATATCAAAGACCTGGGTCTTCTGGCTTCAGGGAAGAAGATTTTTATAGGTTTTCCCTATATAAGTCCAAGTAAAACCGGTGGACCCCCGAGGCAGGGCTGTTTCTGGCCCCAGGGCTATAATTTGAATAATCTTGGTAGAGGTCTACTTGATGAAGCTTCATACCAAATATCAAAGATCTGGGCCTTCTGGTTTCAGAAGAGAAGATTCTAAAATGCTTTCCCTTTGTAATTAAGTCTATGTGAAACCAGTGGGCCTGGAGCTGGGGCATTTTTGGCCCTAGGGCTATAATTTGAACAATCTTGGCAGAGGTCCACTAGGTACAACTTCATACCACATATCAAACACTTGGGCCTTCTGGTTTCAGACAAGATGATTTTTAAAGGTTTTCCCTGTATAGGTCCACTAGAGGTAGAGCTCCACTGTGTAAAACTGGTTTCAGTGAAAATTAAAGTGCAAGCACTGCATGATGCCCCGCCACTACAATAACATCAAGCAAGTGCCATATCACAGTGAAAAAGGAATTCAAAGTAATGATGCATTACTATTTCCCTTAATAAAGTTGACAGGAATACATGACTAAGATGACTATTTTCAATGTTCAAAGAGCCATGGCTCCAAAAGAAAGTAAACCAGAATTAGGTACAACATGGATATTATACGACAGACTGCATGCATGGTAGTTAACCCAATCACGGTTGGCAACTTTGCTTCCCTCTTTAATTGCACGCCGGTGGGTCAGGCCTCAGATTCTATGACGGCTCCAACGTAAAGGCTTATTGAAAATTAAAGAGATAATGTTGGTTGGTGCCTGATGCTCTGTCTCTGGTCGGGCTCATCGGAGTCTAACTGTTGGTTTTCTTTTGCTCCAGCATTTCAGTGGTTTCTTGCTGTCGAGTCCTCACCGTTGTCTCACCTCTGTGGTTCTTTGATTTCTGTGTTCACGGAGATGTTGCACTGATGAGTTAGGAGGCCTTCATGCGGACTGAACAAATTATTTGTCTAAATCGCGACGGAAGTAAGGGCGAGGATTGTGGCCACGTAAAATTGATTTAAGCCCCCCAGTGGAAATCTTCCACTGACCGTTCCAAGGCGGCTCTTCTGTGGCGATTTATTTATGTTGTTGTTTGTTACTTACTGTGTGTATCACTTGTGTCTTTTAGTTTTGGATGGCCATATGGCCATTTTGTGGGAAAGTAACTGTCCATATGGCCTTCCTTTGTTTAGGTTTCCATTATGGTCTGGTCGCATAATGGTTGTATTTCTTTCCCTTTGGTGTCTTTTATGGATGGAGTAAGTTAATTGTATCAATTCCTGATCTTTGTTTTACTTCTACTTTAAAATTCTCATTTTCAGTTTTTGGGGGCTGGTGCCCTTTAAACTAAAGTCAAGGTCTTCAAAATATAGTCAAAACTTTGGTCAACTGCAGGAGATGATTTTTTTCAAGCCTTGGCTTACCATCAGATCCTGCACCATATGTTTGCATTCACTTCTTCTGTCAATAAATACAATGTATTGTTTAAACCAAGTTAGACCACATTTCATTGATGTGTTCATGAGTTCGGGTGCGGACAAGCTATCTTTGGCCCAAAATTGACATTTTTTTTTTTTAAATAAGGCCAAGGTCACCCAAACCTAAATGCTGTTTACCCCCATCCTAGTGATGTAACCATGCAAGTTTGGTCAGAATCAATTGTTAGGTTCTGGAGATATAGTGTTTCAAACAGATTGCATGATAGAAATGGTTATCTTCAATGTTCAAGGGGTGATAACTCCAAAAGTAGGAAAATCAGAGTTATGGCTCATATGTTATGCATGTTGTTTTATTCTGCTCTACATATCCATGAAGTTTCATGGAAATATCTCAAACGGCATTGAAGTTATGGAGCAGACACGAAACTGACAGAAATGGCTATGTTCAATGTTCAAAGGGCAACAACTCCAAAAGTAGGAAAATCAGAGTTACCGTTCAGACGTTCTGCACGTCATCTCATAGTGCTCTACATACCTGTGAAGTTTAGTGAAAATATCTCAAATGGTATCAAGAGTTATGGAGCGGACACAAAACTGATAGCAGCAGCTTCAAAGTTCAATGGGCAATATCTCCAGAATAGGAAAATCAGAGTTATAGTTCATATGTTCTGTACATCGTCTCATGATGCTCTACATACCTGTGAAATTTCATGGAAATATCTCAAATGGTATCGATGGTATGCAGCGGACACGAAACTATACCAAAATGGCTATGATCAATGTTCACAGGGCAATAACTCCAAAAGTAGGAAAATCAGAGTTTTGGTTCATATGTTCTGGACCTCATCTCATGATGCTTTATATGTATGTGAAGTTTCATGAAAATATCTCAAACGGTGTCAGAGTTATGGAGCGGACACGAGACAGATAGCAGCAGCTATACTCAAAGTTCAAAGGGCAATAACTCCAGAAGTAGGAAAACCAGAGTTACGGTTCATACGTTCTGCACGTCATCTCATCATGCTCTACATATCTGTAAAGTTTCATGGGAATATCTCTAACGGTATCGAAGTTACGGAGCGGACATGGAACTATGACAGAAATGGCTATGTTCAATGTTCAAAGGGCAACAACTCCAATAGTAGGAAAATCAGAGTTACGGTTTATATGTTCTGCAAGTCGTCTGATAGTGCTCTACATATCTGTGAAATTTTGTGAAAATATCTTATATGCTATCAGAGTTATGGATCGTACACGAAACTATGAGGTGCTTACGGACGGATGGACCGACGTACATACGGATGGACGGACACTCAAAACTTCGGAGGGTATAACATAATACCCCGCCATTTTTTGAACGGCGGGGCATAAAAATCTATTTTTTGGCTCCTGTGACCCAGATGTGCAACAGACCGGAACCATGTGAACAACTCTGAAAGGGGTCCATCTAAGGATCATTCCCATGCAGTTTGGTCAAAATCCGATCAGTGGCATTTGAAGAAATTGTTGATGGACGGATGGATGCAGGCATGCACAGATGGATGCATGGACGACTGACAAAAAGTGATCACAAAAGCTCACCTCGTCACTGCCTGACAGGTGAGCTAATAATTTTATGGTTAAATTCCCTAAAGGATGGTGGATCAGAAATTCTGTCGACAAAGAAATGTAAAGTGCGAAAGCAAAAAAAACATTTGTACATACGTACTTACGTACAGGACAAATGCTATATCCCCACTCACAACTGTGTTGTGCGAAAGGATAATGAAATTTCCCTCTACCCTGACCTGCTGCAAGGAATACAGGCCTAGCCCACTTGTAAAGAACACTCAGGCAACAAAAGATACATGCATGTTGCCTCACTCAACCACCCTAAATGACCCCTAAGATAATTTCCAGCATTTTAGCAAAGGAGAAAACTTTCATGACTTACTGTGTTTGCTTCCCTGTCACTCCAACAAAGATGTCTGAAAGGAAAAAAATAAGCTCCTTTGGACAGGTTCATTTCCTTTTATTAACCCTTGTCCCACTGAATATTTAAATATGCCACACCAACTACAGATTATCAACCAATCAGATTACTTGATGCAAATGATTGCAACAAATTCACAATATGAATGACAGAAGCCATCTGATCTGGATCTACATTGTTTGAAAGATAAGGCATATTCTGGCCCAGCAGAACAAGGGTTAAGGTCGCGGGTTTGATACCTGCTGGATCACCAAAATGGACCACATCCTCTCCCTTCCTCTGATTCAAGAAGGCAGCTCTGTCAGTTTCTGGCAGAAGAATGTGCACTGAACTGGTTTACCGATTATGTATAAGCCTGCCGAGGGAAGGTGGTTAGGTAAACTGACAAGCTCAATATTATCTATGCAGCATCAACTGGGCCAGTAAACTCCAATACACAGTCATAGGAATAACCCCAGAAATCAGCTCAAATTTGAGAAGTAAACAAATGTTCAAAATGGTGCTCTAGTAAAGGCTTTACAGCAGAGCAGCTGTGAGGCACTTTGATTTACTGGTGTTGATAGCAATAAAGTATGTAGTCATTGTATATATTACATGGTTTATCTGGTACCTAAGCCAAGTAGATTAGACCACATGTATTGCTATTGACAACCCAGACTAGACTTGATTTGGTACAAAATGGGTTGATGTAGAGTAAGTTTTGTTTGTACAAACAAAACTTACTCTACATCAACCCATTTTGTACCTGAAACCCAAAACATGTATCATGGCAAACAGTGTAGGCCTAGATCAGATACTGCAGAACGCAGCATCTGATCAGGGCCTACATTTTTTGCAAAAAGCTATTTTCCAAATAAATTTTAAAGATAACACAACCTGTGACCCCTAAATTACGAAATGGACCCCTGCCATATATAAGGAGGACGATTCCATTTGGTACAAAATGGGTTAAGCAAATAGTGTAGACCATAATCAGTTGCCACATTACGTGACATCTGACTGGGGTTCACAATGTTTACCAGTGTCCCTCTTTTGGGTTGCTAGACATTTTTTTTTTTAATTTGGTTTTACAAGGATTTCAAGATTTACTTATTTTTAGAATTGAGGTTTTACATCCCTGTCAATACTATTTAGGTCATTTTGGAGACGTGGTTTCCAATTTTGTGGGACTTTTAGCAGACATTGAAATGAAATCTCAAGCCCCACCACCCCAAAGAAACAAATAGGGCTTATATGCAGGGACTGCCGAACTCACACCACTTTTGCTGGGCAGGCATGGAACTTCTAAGAGGTTTATCAGTAATCCTGTGTGGTCAGTTTCAGCTCTGCGTGGAAGCACCATGTAGCCCAATCTATTTTTCCAAGCCCCGATGGATGGGGGCGCAAAGATTTCTTATATCAAGCCAATCATCAATCAGAGATGGGAGAAAACCAGTCTGAGAGCTCACATCATGTCCCTGATGGCATACATTGCAATTCCACTATTAAGACCACCTAAAATTAAGACTAAGTCTGCTTTAAAAACCTTATTTAGGAGGGTGTAGCTTTTCTTTCTTCGTGCTTTCTGCATACAATGTCCTCAGGTCATGGACCACTTTCGGAGCTGTTCAATAGTGGTCTTAAAGACCACTTTTGAACAATCCCAAAGGTGGTCTTAATATGGATATTGAACTGTAATTTTTCCAATGAAGTATCAGCTTTCAAAGAAGAAAATAATAAGAAAAACAGTTATATGACAATTTTTGCATTTTACATGTATCAGCAGTATTTAAAGGTGCATAATTGGGCTATCTGGAAAAATGCATCCAAAAATAAAATACATATAGACGGTATTTTTCTTTAAAACAATTCAAATGAATGCATTTTATGCAAAAATGCGAACAATTATGATGACAGGTAAACGAGTTTGAGAGGGATTCCCTAACTAGGTTTTGAACACTAGTTAGATCTATTTTTAGTTCGTGATAAAAATAGAATCCCCATATATGACGTTATGCGACGTTCATTTTTGGCCTTGTTTTCTTAGGCCATGCCTGAATCGGAAAAAAATATGACGCTGAATACCATGCCATAAGTAACGACACTCAGAGACGATACTGCCGCCATGTATGTGTAAAGTGACAGATTTAATTATTTATTTTTAGAACAGAAATTCCGAACACATGTTCAGAGCGAAGGGTAAACACGAATGAAAACAACCATTTTCATTAAGTTCTGAAGCTGTATTTGGCTCCAAAAGTGAACACATGACAAAGGGGTATGCATTGAAGATAAAAACCAGAAAAAAAAAATTGAGACCCGGTAGCTCAATAATGCACCTTTAAGGCATTTAACATTACCTGCAATGCAAATAACTGATCCTTTCAAAAGCTTCATTAGTCCACATTAAGTATGGAAAGATCATTATTCCCATCATTGTTCAACCTACAAAATGAAAAAAACAAAAAAAAAACAATATAATTAGCCCTTATCCTGCTGAATAAACTAGAACTGTCAGAGGATCTGACTATAGCCCCGCTATAGCCCTGTCAGAGGAGAAAGACTCATGAATTAAAGGTAAAGACTTGTGAGAAGGTTAAATCTCTAACAAGGTACCTACGCCTTATAGACTTTTCGCGTTATTAGATCTGAAAAACAGTCTAAGTTAAAAAATAGGTTTTGGATAATGAAAAAAGCACATGCACATCTTCAGACCTATATGAAAACACCTGTTAAATTTCAAAAGGATTGACTAGAACTGTAAGAGGAGTTGCAATCACAAGGTAGCAACTCCCTATACATTTTAACATTAGTAGATCTCAAAAATTGTCTAAGTTAAAAAAGGTGAAATAAGTGAAAAAAAATTATTTAAGGATAATGAAAAAAGAATATGCACATCTTCAGACCTATATGAAAACACCTGTAAAGTTTCAAAAGGATTGACCTAGAACTGTAAGAGGAGTTGGGGTAACAAGGTACCCACTATCAAATATTACAGACAGACAGACGGAATTCCGGACAAATTACAGACAGAGGGAATTCCGGACAAGCCAAATCCAATATAGCCCCCACTTTTTCAAAGCGGGGCTATAATTAAGGTCCACCCATTTCTGGCTATCAGTCAATCAAATTACTAGATATAATATATTTGTTCAATTCAAAAGCTGCATGACAGTGTAGATCCTGATCAGATGGCTCCTTCAGGATCTGGATCTACACTGTTTGCCAAAAAAGAGGTTAAGGAGAATTCACGGGGGGCGAGCATATATGGGGTTTCTTATGTCCAAAAAGGCCAAAATGTCAAAAAATGCTTGACAGTGACTTTATTGCTGGCCCTCCTGTGGCCTGGCAGATTTTTTATGGTCCTTTCAAGATTGTTTTATTTGCTTCGAGCATATCGCTAATTAAAGATGGGCAAAAAAAACAAAGTACCCAGAGAAAAACCACATGACCTGCTGTTGCAGAACTTTGAATGGCATCTCACATGTGACCCAAGCAAGGCTAAAACCCACAGCAGTGAGAGACCTTACGAATAAGAGAGCGCTTTTACCCACAAGGCCACAGAGGCCCATAGTACCGGTAATGGGTATAATTAACCCTTATCTTGCTGTTCACGACAACTCCTATCTTTGCAAACAGTGTAGATCCAGATCAGATGGCTTCTGAAGAAGCCATCTGATCAGGATCTTCACTATTTGACATTCAATTTATGAATTTGTAGCAATAAATTACATCAAGTAATTTGATTGGTTGATAGACAGATATGGGTGTGGCTTAAATGAATATTCAGCAAGAGAAAAATTAAGGGATAATTTTCCCTCTTTCTCTTAGGAACCTTATGATGTGGGTACTTGTTTGAACCATCTCATCAGGTAAATTCTTTCAAGTGATCCAATTTTTATAAAGGGGAATGGGAACACCTGGCAGATTTTTCCGCCATGTCTTGAAAAGATGGCTTCTTCATTTTGTGAAAATACATTATATCGAGTAATTTGATTGGTGGCTAATCAGAAGTGGGTGTAGCTAAATTAATTTATTCAGCAGGCTAATGGTTATGGATCCTGACTTTTTCAGAATGAATCGTTTACATAACTCAGTAAATACCATTGTAAACCCATGTTTATCAACAGAGAATTAGGGTTTTAAAAGGTATACATTATTTTCTTTATTACTGTGTGGATTCTCATTAGAAACTCAGTTTCAACAAAACAAGTTGGGTTTACATGATTTTGCTTATATTTGCTGCTAAACATTACAGGTGCTCATTAGACTGCCTCAAATAAGACAAGATGATAGACAATGAAGAAAAAGAAAATGAAAGTTAAAGTTCAAGAACTATTTAAAGTCTGTATCAGTTAAGGTTTTGTCCCCACAGTATCTTATTTAATAGGCTGTTTTTACTTTCAATTTTCCTCCCCTAATTGCCAATTACTGGGCTAGTACACTTCTTGTTATTGTATAACTAGGCCCTTAGTTAGCAATGAAATTAAAAGAAAAGAATTATCTACAGATAACGAGTTCCTTGACAAATGCCATTTGTATCCTATGCATGGACTTTGTCACTCTTAAGCCTTTCATCCCCAAGTTTAGAACTGAGATGGACTCTTAATCTTTTTTTTTTTTTTTTTCAAAATAAGGACAGCACTCGTTCATTTAGAAACAAAGGGCCATGATGGCCCTGGATGGCTCACCTGATCCATATTGTACAAATGAAATGGTAGGTAATCTATAGCAGAGTAGAGGGTTCGAGCATTTTTTAATGACAGATTCAATCTGTCGTTTCTAGCTATCCTGCGTGTTTTTAAGTAAGACCAGGTTCTTCCGGCTTTGACAGCTATAGAAATATGAGTCCGCACAAAATGTAGTCCGGTTTGGCGCAGTAATCAAAATTGTACAAGCGTATTAGTTATCATATTACCGCAATACAAACTTTTAAAGCAGACGACTTGACGATTTTATCTTACCTTTCAGAGAATCGATTCAGCATTTCTTATGAATCAGCTGCATCATGTATACCCTGTTCAATGCGGCGTCTGCTCAGCCGTCTGCTCAGGGTTTACACTGTTTTCTACAAGTGCTGTAAATATTCAATCCGTAAAAATCGACCAGCCTGCTGCTGGACCAGGTCAACTCCAGACAAGAATATTAATGGATTTTCTGACTTTCGAGGTCAAGTCTAGGTCAGTTACAACTAAGGTGTATATTACACTTTGGTCGGGGGAAATTGGAATGAAAGTCTGTCCCTTTCCACCACCTGGAATATGGTACATATACTTATGCAGTGTAGGTCCTGTGATATAATTCTAGGTGCCATATTTAGCAGTATGGACGAGCCCAACTTCAGTGATGGAAGAGTGCACTTCAGAAACTCAAGGAGTGGATAAATCAAAGCACTGACAACACTCATGCCGATTGTCTCTGAATGCAGCCTGGTCATGAACGGGGACTTGGACTGATTCGTTGAAACTTAAGATGTTAGTAACTAATGCAAAGAAGTGTAGAACAAGATCAGCACCGTGTTCTGCGGCGTTTGTCTGAGTCTACATTGTTTGCCAGATCCACTATTTATTCAAGTGCAGAATTCACAGATAACACTTACATGTACCCAACACTGACAAACGACTCGGCTATGTTAGGGTTGATTGTTTGGCATTCGACCCGAAGTTGCTAATAAGAAAAGCGCTTCAGCGCTAACGTCTACGTGACTTGTCAGAATAACCTTTTTTCTTGTAGAAAATAGCCGCAGTGGGATCAGGGTATCCCATAAGACTGAAGATGATTATCCTGGAATCATAGGTTGAGCTTGGCAAACAGTGTGAACCAAGATCGGACGCTGCAGAACGCGCCTTCTTATCAAAATATTCACTAAGTGTTTGGAATTTCAGAATTAAATGAAACAAGTTTAAATCTCAGCCCAGGACTATTACCCTAACTTCACACCCCACCAACACACACAGTGCTTTGATTCTGAAACCAAACAATTGCATGATTAAAACACGCTAAGGCACCATGGCCTTAAGCTAAAAAGGTTAAACCAATCAGCCGTGGCGTCTGGTTACCAGTCCGGCCACGTCGATATTATGCACCACCTTCACACCAGTACAGATAGAAACTACATGTTCAGGATCAAACTTTTGATTTGTAATGTAAGGTCGTGCATAGAAAAGAAGAAACTGAAATTTGTTCTCAAAAAGCATTAAGTGAGAGCGTATTGCAACATTTTTCATTCACGTGTGTTATCTGCCGTCTGTTGTAGAGTCATCTTTCTATCTACAGAAGACGCTGGTGAACGTCGACGTAGCGGAAGACCGACGTCAGTACGTCAAGATCGATTCATCCATCAGACCAATATGCGAAACAGATTTCCGCTGGCAGCTGCTACAATGTACCTGTAGATTAACAAGGGGTTCCAACTACCGACTAATAAGCACTGACACTGTTCGTTTGCCCTTTGAGAGCTAAACGCCCCCTGTCATGACCAAAGTTAACGCGTCGACACAGTACGGAACACTTACGCTGGTGCATGAAATACGTAAATTGGCTTCTAAGCGACTGACCTGATATGCGTTTCAGTGACAAATCGCACTTCACCGTGAATCACGCCAATTGTCATTTCCGGGTGTTTCGACGTACTGGTGTAAGGTATGCCGAGGCGACGCGTGCGTAATAGAGCGTGACATATCGGATGGAACAAGCGAATTTGTGTGGTGTGGTATTGCATGCAGTTAGCGAACGCAGCTTAGTGTCATTAAGAACAGTCAAGATCATGGCTGAGACGTGAACTGAACAGCCAGACGTTACATCGATCAAGTTCTTCGGCCTTACGCTCAGAATCCGGGATATATTATCCAGTAGGATTACGCGCGGACTCATAGTGCTGTTCTTGCTAAAAATTTCTTCAAGTCAAATGGAATTCATGTACTGGACTAGCCAGCCTTTCTCCTCCGATCTCTTTCCCATAGAGTATCTTTTGGGAGAGGTATCCACAACCGACCAGACAAAAAAATGTTACTTATGGACAGTTGCATTGTTAAAAATTGAATTTTAATGTTTGGTTTTGAAAACGTAAATAGTTTCTTTCAAAAATTTGAAACATGGCATTTCATAATACTACCTGTGTATTGAAATCTGCAAACAGATCATATAATGGAATTTGGAGAACTACTTTTTCTAAATTTTAAGATCTTTTTAGAAAGATTTTCTGTAAGTTTTCACAGCGTTATGATTTTCTCATAGAATCTGTCATTTCAGTGCCTTTTGGCGCTTTGATTATTATTTTGGTTGACCGTGACCAAAGGAACAGTTCTGTGAAATTATTTCAAAACTAGAAAAAGTGTCCATAGGAGACGAATGTCCCCGCCAAAAAGCCATGAGTAATTTATTTTGGTAGAGGGTCATACCTGAGAAATTATTTCAAAATCCATCCAATGGTTAATTTGTTTGTTTGAATTGAGGTTTAACGTCCCCATCAACACAATATAGGTCATTTTGGAGATGTTGCTTCCAATTTTATGGGACTTTTACCCGTCATTGAGATGAAATGACATCTCAAGCCCTGTGGCCTAATGAAACCATTAGGGTTTATAAGCATGGACTCGCAACGCCTTGCCTGGGCAAGCGTAGTTCCTCTAAGCGGTTTACCAGTACTTGTGTGCGGTCGGTTTCAGCTCTGTGTGGAAGCATCGTGCAGCCCATCTATTTCTTCAAGCCCCGATGGCCGGGGGCAGCCCAAGTTTCTGAGATGAACTCTTAATTTAAGAGACATGCAAGGCTTTAAATAATTTTTTTTTCCAAAAAAGTACAGTACTCCTTCATTTAAAAACAAAAAATGGATGGCTCACCTGATGTATATTGTACAAATGAAATAGTAGTTACCGGTAATCCTTTGTCACAAGGAACATACATGTCAAATATGAATGCTCTATCTCAAACGGTTCAAAGAAGCCTCCGTGGTGTAGTGGTTACGCTACTCGCCTTGTAAACCAGGGGTCGCAGGATCGATCCCGGGCTTCACCAGACTGTCGGACCAGTCTTTAAACCGAGGTCCCATCTCCGTATGACCTTAGCTGTTGGTGGGAAGTAAAACTCAAAAACTCACTCAAACGGCTCAAAAGTTATGACAAACGTTAAAGTTGTCCACGTACAAACCAACAAACAAACCAACAGACAGGGCAAAAACAATATGTCCCCGCTATCGCTACCGGGCACATAAAAATCTATTTTAAGTTCTTGTGAACATCTTATTGAGCAGAGTGGAACAATCTGGACAATTTTCACAGATGGACACCCAAAATACATTCCTTTGAAATCATTTATCAGAGCAGAACAGTTTAAGCAATTATGGTATAGAGGGTCACCAAAGCAACATGCCTAATAAAGTAAATGTATTTCAAGCTAAGGAGGAGAAGTCCTTAATTTAGAAGTTTTCTATTTTTAGCCCTGGTGGCCATCTTGTTCATCAAAGTGCAATGATTTAAGCAAGTTTGGTAAATGGTCACAAAAGGAACATTCCTGTGAAATTTCAAAATGCATCCACTGGTTTAGGAGGAGAAATCGTTCAAAGGTTGTTTCATGTTCACCTGAGCAGGACAGTTTGAGCAATTTCAGTACACAGTCACCCAAGGAACATTCCTGTAACATTATTTCGAAAGCCATCCACTGGTTAAGCAGGAGAAGTCATTTAATGTTTTTTTCTTCTATTTTTAGCTCCGGAACCATCTTGAAAATGTTCATCCCAGCAGAACTGTTTGAGCAATTTTGGTAGAGGGTCATCCAAGGAACATTCCTGTGAAACAATTTCAAAATCCATCCAGTGGTTAAGGAGGAGAAGTCATTTAAACCTTTTTTGTACTTTTTAGATCTGGCGGCCATATTAATTATCCGAGCAGAATGGTTTGAGCAATTTTGGTAGAGGGTCATCAAAGGAACATTCAAGCAGTGTAATGATGTATCGGACCATCAATGCATTGCGATAGGCACTGAGCCTGTCATTAAACTTTGGTTAATTATTTGTCTTGGTGAGCTGATGTGCAGAACCCATAAATGAACCATGCAGACTCAAGATCAACGTCACAGTTGAAGATCACGAGTTTGAAACTTTGAATTTTGTGTCTGTTCCATATCTCCTTTACCCTCGGAAGGATTTTCATTAAACTTTTGTCAAGTATTCTTTTCAGTGAGCTGATAAATGAACAATGCCGACTCTTGGTCAAGGTCACATTTGAAGGTCAAGAGTTTGAAACTTTGGATTTTGTGTCCGTTCCATATCTCCTTTACCCCTGCAATAATTCTCATTAAACTTTGGTCAATTAACCCCCTTAGTAAGCTGATATGCAGAACTCATAAACAAACCATATCGACTCAAGGTCAAGGTCACATTTGAAGGTCAAGAGTTTAAAATTTTGAATTTGGTGTCCGTTCCATATCTCCTTTACCCCTCAAAGTTTTTTCATTAAACTTTGGTCAATTATCCCCTTCAGTTAGCTCATGTGCATAAATGAGTCAGCCATCACCAGGTCAAGTTTACAGTGGAAGGTCGCGAATTTGAAACATTGAATTTTGTGTCTGTTCCATATTTCCTTTACCCTTTTCATTAAACGTTGATCAAATGCACCCACCCCCCCCCCCTTTACCGGTGGAAGGATTTTCATTAAACTTTTGTCAAATGTCCCGCTCAGTGAGATGATATGCAGAACCCATATATAAACCATGCAGACTCAATGTCAAGGTCACAGTTGAAGGTCACGAAATTGAAACTTGGAATTTTGTGTCCATTCCATATCTCCTTTACCCCTGGAATGATTTTCATTAAACTTTTGTGAAATATACCCCCCACATTGAGCTGATGTGCAGAACCCATAAATAAACCATGTCAACTCAAGGTCAAGGTCACAGGTGAAGGTCACAAGGTTGAGCCCTACTACAATATGTGGCGGGGGATTTGGCTGTCCCTCAGACTGCTTTCTTGTTTCAGTTTAACATACAGGAAAAGAGATCTAGAAAACAAAACCCACAAGAAAAATTAGAATACAGTAAAATTTCCATTCCTTTCTTATAAGCTGCATTTATTACAATGCTCATTTGGAGGTTTTGTTTTAATTTACACATCAGGTGAAAGTAAATTTCTGTAGGTCATATCTCTGCCGGTGTTGCAGAAATAAACAAAGAGAATCCATCAGACAGGTTTACATTCTGTGACGTATATTTATCACACTACAGCAGTGCTCGGATCATGTGATCAGCCATTCACTACAGTCGGCTATTTTAAAATAGAAGTCTGTGTAGCAGTCTAGAATATCCGTTGGCGGATCGGGGGAGACCTCATTATATACTGAGGCAAAAGTAAGTAAATACAGGTTACTGAATGCCGATTTGCGTCCCAATGTCTCCCTCTCTACATACATATGTGGCATTATAAATAAGAACCAGAGGACCAGTGGTCCTGAACCGCTCACCTGTCTGGTGCCAATTTTCCTACTTAGATCAGCAGAAAATGTCATTTACCCTGCTCATAAATTTTAAAATGCCATCTCAATATTTGTTGGCATTTTAAAACTTATGAGCAGGGTAAATTTCATGCTGAAGTGATATGAGCGTGAAAAAAGTTTTATAACCTTGGTGCCTATGCTTCAGACTGGTCCCCTTTTTGTCTATTTTCAAGTAGAAAATAATAAAAAAAAAACAATAACAACCGACGCTTAAAACTATAAACAGCCTTTATTTATTTATTTTTATTAAACTCTGCACAAAATCAAATAGTTATAAGAATTTTTTTTTTTTTTTTTTTTTTTTTTTTTGGTTTGGGTTTTACGGCCCTTTCAAGATTATTTCACTCATATCGAGCCGATCGTTAATCAGAGGTGGGCGAAAACCGGAGTACCCGGAGAAAAACCACCTGACCTTCCGTTGCAGAACTTGCCATCTCACACGTGGCCCGAGCAAGGCTCGAACCTACGGCGGTGAGAGACCTAATGACTAAGAGTCAGCACTCTTATCCACTTGGCCACGGAGGCCCGTTTATAAGAAAAATATATAAATATATAGTCGTGGTGGCTATCTTGGTCATGTGACCTAGACCATATTGGCAACTTTTCATCTTGGTCATGTGATCTAGACCGTATCGACATTTTTTCATTTGTTCAACTCACAAAGGCTCCATATTAAATTTCACTTAAATTGGCTCAGCAGTTTTGGAGAAAAAAATATCTGAAATATGGATCCTGAATGACCTTGGTCTAAGGCCAATGAATGACTTTGACCTTTCTCACCCATAGATCTTCATGTATTCAGTTACTTTACCTGATCTACAAATTTTGGTGACACTGTCTTCAATGGTTTCCTATAAATCCATTATTTTCACTTTGCCCCATGCAAAAGCCTAAATCGGAAAATTTGACATTGCTGTAAAATAGGTCAAGGTCAACCCAGGGTCACAAGTTGTACAAACCATGATGGGCCCGAGTACCATATGCTACATGCCAAGTTTCAAGGCCACTGGCGTTATGGTTCTGGAGAAGAAGATTTTTGAAGGCTTTTTACCATATATTGGCATGGCGGCCATCTTGGGTCTAAGGCCAATGAATGACCTTGACCGTTCTCACCCACAGATCTTCATGTATTCAGTTACTTTACCTGATCTACCAATTTTGGAGACACTGTCTTCAATGGTTTCCTATAAATCCATTATTTTCACTTTGCCCAATGCAAAAGCCTAAGTCGGCAAATTTGACATTGCTGTAAAATAGGTCAAGGTCAACCCAGGGTCACAATTTGTACAAACCATGATGGGCCGGAGTACCATATGCTACATGCCAAGTTTCAAGGCCAATGGCCCTATGGTTCTGGAGAAGAAGATTTTTGAAGGTTTTTTAGCATATATGGGCATGGTGGCCATCTTGGGTCTAAGTCTAAGTCCAACTCTAAGTCCAATGAATGACCTTGACCTTTATCACCCATAAATCTTCATGTATTCAGTTACTTTACCTGATCTACAAATTTTGGTGACACTGTCTTCAATGGTTTCCTATAAATCCATAATTTTCACTTTGCCCCATGCAAAAGCCTAAGTCGGCAAATTTGACATTGCTGTAAAATAGGCCAAGGTCAACCCAGGGTCACCATTTGTACAAACCATGATGGGCCTGAGTACCATATGCTACATGCCAAGTTTCAAGGCCACTGGCCTTATGGTTCTGGAGAAGAAGATTTTTGAAGGCTTTTTACCATATATGGGCATGGCGGCCATCTTGGTCATGTGATCCAGACCCCGCGAACAAACTTTCGTTCCCCCATCCCACTGAGGCTCCATATGAAATTTGGCTTTGATTGGCCCTGCAGTATAGGAGAAGAAGATCTTTGAAAATGGTGGACAGACGGACGGACGACGGACGGACGATGGACCATGGCTATACTATAAGCTCACCTATGAGCCTAAGGGCTCAGGTGAGCTAAAAATCCATTATTTTCACTTTTTCCTATGCAAAAGCCTAAGTCAGCATATTTGACATTACTGTAAAATAGGTCAAGTTCAACCCAGGGTCACAATTTGAACAAATTATGATAGGCCCGAGTACCATATGCTACATGCCAAGTCTCAAGGCCATTGGCCTTACGGTTCTTGAGAAGAAGAATTTCGAAGTGTTTTTACCATATATGGGCGTGGTGGCCATCTTGGTCATGTGATCTAGACCATATTGGCAGCTTTTCATTTGTTCAACTCCCAAAGGCTCCATATTGAATTTCACTTCAATTGGCTCAGTAGTTTCTGAGAAAAAATGTTTGAAATATGGAACCTGCGTGACCTTGGTCTAAGGTCAATTAATGACCTTGACCTTTCTTACACATAGATCTTCATGTATTCAGCTACTTTACCTTATCTACTAATTTTGGTGACAGTGTCTTCAATGGTTTCCTAAAAATCTATTATTTTCACTTTTTCCCATGCAAAAGCCTAAGTCGGCAAATTTGACATTGCTGTAAAATAGGTCAAGGTCAACTCAGGGTCACCATTTGTACAAACTATGATGGGCCTGAGTACCATATGCTACACGCCAAGTTTCAAGGCCATTGACCTTACGGTTCTGGAGGAGAAGAATTTTTAAGGCTTTTTACCATATATGGGCGTGACGGCCATTTTGGTCATGTGATCTAGACCGTATTGGCATTTTTTCATTTGTTCAACTCACAAAGGCTCCATATTAAATTTTACTTAAATTGGCTCAGCAGTTTTGGAGAAAAAAATGTTTGAAATATGGATCCTGAATGACCTTGGTCTAAGGCCAATGAATGACCTTGACCTTTCTGACCCATAGATCTTCATGTATTCAATTACTTTACCTGATCTACAAATTTTGGTGACACTGTCTTCAATGGTTTCCTATAAATCCATTATTTTCACTTTGCCCCATGCAAAAGCCTAAGTCGGAAAATTTGACATTGCTGTAAAATATGCAAAGGTCAACCCAGGGTCACCATTTGTACAAACCATAATGGGCCCGAGTACCATATGCTACATGCCAAGTTTCAAAGCCACTGGCCATATGGTTCTGGAGAAGAAGATTTTTGAAGGCTTTTTACCATATATGGGCATGGCGGCCATCTTGGTCATGTGATCCAGACCCGCGAACAAGGCCAATGAATGACCTTGACCTTTCTGATCCATATACATTCATGTATTCAGTTACTTTACCTGATCTACAAATTTTGGTGACACTGTCTTCAATGGTTTCCTATAAATCCATAATTTTCACTTTGCCCCATGCAAAAGCCTAAGTCGACAAATTTGACATTGCTGTAAAATAGGTCAAGGTCAACCCAGGGTCACCATTTGTACAAACCATGATGGGCCGGAGTACCATATGCTACATGCCAAGTTTCAAGGCCACTGGTCTTATGGTTCTGGAGAAGATTTTTGAAGGCTTTTTACCATATATGGGCATGGCGGCCATCTTGGTCATGTGATCCAGACCCCGCGAACAAACTTTCGTTCCCCCATTCCACTGAGGCTCCATGTGAAATTTGGCTTTGATTAGCCCTGCAGTATAGGAGAAGAAGATCTTTGAAAATGGTGGACAGACGGACGACGGACGGACGACGGACCATGGCTATACTATAAGCTCACCTATGAGCCTAAAGGCTCAGGTGAGCTAACAACCACATAAGCATAATTTGCATCACTTTGCGTTAAATTGATTACAGGATAATGAAATTGCATCACTTGAAATGGACAGGGGGTCTGATCCAATATTTTGTCTTGAGTAGTCTCCCTTTATACATGTGTTTCGAATAAAGTGTTATTCAATAAATGATTTTCCGTGCAACAGATTCAAAGAAGGGGAACTGATTGGTAAGAATATACCCCATATTTAAATTAAACAAAAGGTAAAGTGCAACATTTTTTTGTCAAAGAAAATGTCATTTTCGCCTTTTACGTTCTTACTTTGATTAAATGCTTTATGTTTCTTTGGGATTTGTATTGGTGATTAACTTATCTAAGAGCAATTTTAGAGGAATCACTATAGAGTAAGCAAAAATGCCAAGGAAAACACAAATTATGCGAAAGTTTCAAATGAATACCTCTTACACAATTTGAAAAAAAGACTCATTTAATTCACTATGATTTTAATTGAAACGGAGATAATCTGGAACAGGCAGAAATTCCAATTGAGTTTGAAGGGTTTAATGGCAAAGTAATGATGGGGTCATATGGATGAACATTTGTGCATGACTTTTGAGATGTGCATAGATTTGAATGTCATGTAAAACACGAGATTTTGTTGGGAATATTGATTATCAATTAAGGGCAATAACTCCACCATGGATGACTGCAACAGGAAAAGACGAGTTTTACAAACTAAAACATTTGGGAAAAATGGTCATAGGCATATTTTATTACAGACAGCAATACAAGATCCGGTATTCCAAATCAAAAACTGTACACTTTTTATTGCCTCCGAGTATATTTTTTGGTAAAATATATGACATCTTAAGATATCTTATATATTTAGGTAAATAAGATAACTTATATGAGATATCTTATATGCTATATAAGAAATCTTTTATATATCTGATATTGGATATATCTTATTTACCGAAATATAGTATATTTATAATTTATATCTTATATCCATCTTTATATAGGATATCTTATATAATAAATATCTCATATAATATGTAAGATACCTAATATGTTATATAGCTTGTATGCTATATCTGATATCTAGTATATCAGATATCATATATATTTTGGTAATTAAGGTATCTTATATAGCATGTGATATCTTATATCCTATATTAGATATCTTATATCCTATATAAAATATCTAATGTACTAAAGATATCTAATATAGCATATTAGATATCTTATATAACATATCAGATATTGTATATGCTATATCTTATTCACCTTATTTGCATTATCTGCTGGTTCCTAGTCTGAGGGTTATCAGTGTTGGAAAAACAGGTAACCAGACCCCCCTGACCTTAAAAGGTCAGGGGGGTCTAGTTACCTGGTTTTCCAATATTGACAAAGTGCAAGATGGGAGCCAGCAAATAATGCAAATATGGTATATTATATAAGATAAATCAAGATATCTTATATAATAAACAAATCTTATAAAAAATAAATTATCATCTATCTGGATATCCATAATAAATAGTAAAATGGCTTGCCATACTCTAGTCTCTAGAGTGTTTCAAAGGCAATTACCCTAATCATGGACGACGGACAGAGGGTGCTTACCCAATGAGCTTAAAACGTATGTACGCGTGACACGGCGGCACTGCGCCAGCATCATGATCATGTGCATCACTTCAGGACTCCGTCCAGCAGCACGACAGTTCGCCTAAAACCCGTATCGAAATTAAATGCGTGACAGAATCAAAACGTCTACGTGACACGTGGGACAATTATAAAGTTGCCCGGAATGTTGTGTTTCTAGAAAAAATAAACTTTTATATTCAAAATTTTTATAATGATCGTAAAACAAACCTATCGAAAATGTATTTTGTTGTTGTAAGGTGAAGATGAAAATTCATTTGTTAGAAAATAACCTTTCAAAATGGTACATATATAATTCTCCGATGTCCTTCCTACGTACCTTTACACCAAAATACATGACGATTGGAGGGTTCCCAACCCCTAAAACTTTTTAATGCCCGTTGAAAGGCGGTTGGATCTATTATGGTGTATTATTGTTACAGTTCGTCTTTGCATGTACGAGGGTAGGCTGAAAAGTTCTGAGCCTGACCAAGATCCAATGGTTTGTCCATGCTGAAAGTGCTTTATTTTTCAACATAGTCTCCCTTCCTGTCAACACACTTCCTACAGCGATGCTGGAGTCCTTGGATCCCAGTGGTATAGAAGGTCTCATCTTGGTCCCTGAAAACTCCTCCACAGCAGCTATCACCTCCTCGTCTGACCGATAAAACTGCCCAGCCAAGTGCTTTTTCATGTTTGGAAACAGGAAATAATCTGATGGAGCTAGACCAGGTGAATACGGAGCAGCCATTGCGACAACCGATTTATGAGCAGGCGCATTGTCCTGATGGAAAAAGACCCCTTTTGTCAATTTTCCGGGTCGTTTAGCCTTAATTGCTTTTCGCAATTGTTTTAGCAGATCTGCATAATACTCCCCATTAATTGTTCTGCCCTTTTGAAGGTAATCTATGAATATTATACCCTTGGCATCCCAGAACACTGATGCCATCACCTTCCCTGCAGAGGAGACGACCTTTGCCTTCTTTGGAGGGGGTGAGCCAGGATGCTTCCATTGCATGGATTGCCTTTTGGTCTCTGGCTCAAAGTGATGAACCCAACACTCATCCTGACTGACAAAACGGTCAAAAAAAACACATCTTGGTCTGCTTGAAAAATAACCAAGTTGGCTTGTGACAGGTTCAGTCTGGTCAACTTTTGGTCAGGCGTCAAAAGCAGTGGCACCCATCTGGCGGAAACCTTCGACATTCCTAATTCACTGCGTAGAATGTTCTCTACTCGTTCACGGGAGATGCCAACAGTATTAGCTAACTGAACGGTTAAACGCCTGTCATCCATCACGGCCCTGTGCACTTGGCTGATGGTTTCCTCAGTTGTTGCTGTTGTGGGTCGTCCACACCGGTCATCATCTTCAAGGCTGTCCTTGCCCATCTTAAAATTTGCTGCCCACCTTTTCACGGTTGCATACGAAGGAGCATCATCCCCTAATGTAGCAACCATATCGGCATGAATGTCCTTAGGAGCTAACCTCTTTTTATGGAGGTACTTGATGACACCACGATGTCAGATTTTGTCCATTTTCTCAAAAACGTGCTAGTATCAATTTTCAAAGTCTAGAATTTCTACGTTATTGCAGGTAAACTTGAACTCATTTGAGTCAAATCAAGTAATAAAGGTTTGGATTTAATGGATACAAAATTTCATGGCTGTTCGATGCCTGCTTCTTGGTCAGGCTCAGAACATTTCAGCCTACCCTCGTATGTATTGCTAATATCCTTTTTTTTTTTTTTTTTTTGTCATTACAAAAACACGCCTATCATACACAAATACATTGTAACCTTTATCGCCGAAAAAATGAAAATTTTAAGATGAAAAATGCTCAAAATATAGACTGTGGGACTCGTTAGAACCGCCTCGTCGAGGCGATTTTAGAGTACCCAAAATCTATATTTTAGAGTAGAAATAAGAAAATAAGGTTTACCCCTGTACTTTACTATTTATATACTTCAAGTATTTTCAGAATTACACAATGGAATCAATGATCCCAAAGGACAAGAAAATATAAACTACACTATAATGTAGGACAGGGAGACGTTTTACGGCCGCCACACATTCCCAGACACCAGCTGTAGTGACGTTAAATATGTTCTATAAAAGGGTTATCCTTTGAAAGCAAGCAATACACCACAGAACTGGAAAATATGAAGTGTACATGTTTTCTGGGCCAGACTAGCTAGTTTCGGTCATGTAGGCCTCAACAGTGACCCTCAAGTATTTTCAGAATTCCGCAATGGAATCAATGATCCCAAAGGACAAGAAAATATAAACTACACTATGATGTAGGACCGGGAGACATTTTACGGCCGCCACACATTCCCAGACACCAGCTGTAGTGACGTTAAATATGTTCAATAAAAGGGTTATCCTTTGGAAGCAAGCAATACACCACAAAACTGGAAAATATGAAGTGTACATGTTTTCTGGGCCAGTCTAGCTAGTTTCGGCCATTAAAACCTGCCAGTCATTGTCTTCATTGGGGCAAAACCATTTTGGTAGAAGTTTACCCACGCAATCTTCCAATGAAAGTTGAATGAACTTGAACCAAAGGTATAGGAGGAGTTGTCATTTAAAGATGTTCCTATTTCAAGCTCTGACAGACACCTTTTTCATCCGAGCGAAACTGTTTAGCTATTTCTGTAAATGGTCACTTTTATGAGTTGTGAATCTTTTATGAAGTTTGAATGAAATTGGACCAAAGTTATAGGAGAAATGAGCATCTTTAGAAATGTTTTTCTCTTTCCTTTCTATTTTTCTATTTTAGCTCTTTAGCCATCTTGGTCATCAGAACGAAACCTTTTTAGCTTTATTTATTTATTTATTTATTTATTTATTTATTTATTTATTTATTTTTGCTCTGGTGGCCATTTTGTTCATCAGAGTAGAATCGTTTTAGCTATTTTAGAAGAGGATCACCTACACAACATTCCTATGAAAAGTAGAAGTAAAACAAGGATCAGGAATCGATACAATTAACTTACTCCGCCCATCAAAGACACCAAAGGGAAAGAAACACAAACATGAAGCGACAAGACCATAATGGAAACCTGAACAAAGGAAGGCCATAAGGACAGTTACTTTCCCACAAAATGGCCAAATGGCCATCAAAAATAAAAAAAGTGATACACACAGTAAGTAACAAACAACAACATAAATAAACCGCCACAGAAGAACCGCCTTGGAACGGTCAGTGGAAAGAATTCCACTTGGGGGCTTAAATCGATTAGTGCAGTTTATATTTTACTTTTGGTCCTTTGAGATCAGCGTGGATATTCTAAGAAATCAGAAATAAATTATTGGTTTAGACTCATATTCTAGACAGGTTTTTAATTATTTGGACCCATTTTGATTTATATCAGTCTTTGAAACGACTACCTATTCGAAATTCGCAAAATTGCAGTATGTTTCCTCTGGCTTTCTTTGCCGGATCATTACAGGGTCACTAATGAGGCTTTATTAGCCGAAACTACGTAGTATGACCCAATTTCTTTCTTATGAATGTTTTCATTTCTCTTAAAGGAACTCATTTTTGATTTTTATTTACATGGCCATAATCCTCGCCCTTACCTCTGTCGCGGTATACACTAATTTTGTTTAGTACGCGTGATGGCTTCCTAACTCATCAGTGTAACATCTCCGAGAACATACAAATAAAAGAAATACAGAGATGAAACATGGTTGAGGACTCGACAGCATACAACAACAGAATTGCTGGAGCAAAAGAAAACCAACACTTAGACTATGAAGTTTGGTTGGAATTTGTCCAGAGGTACAGGAGTTTTCGTTCAATTTTTTCTTCTATTTTTAGCTCTGGTGGCCATCTTGTTCATCAGAGAATTTTGGTAGGAACCACCTATCCAAAACGCCTGTGAATATGTTTTATGAAAGAGTTATCCTTTGGAAGAAAAGAATACACCACAGAACTGAAAAGTTAAATTAAATTGGCCAAAGAGTTAGGAGGAGTTTGCATTTAAAGTACATTGTTGACATTTTTCTATTTGTAAGTCTGGCTGCAATTTTGCTCATCGAAGCGGAACCGTTTTAGCTATTCTAGTGGGGGGGGGGGGCTTAGCAACACTCCTATGCAGTTTGAATGTAATTGGGCCAAGGGTATAGGAGGAGTTTTTGTTTGAAGAAGTTCCTATTTTAGCCCCCATTTTGCTCATCAGAGCACAGCTATTTCAGTTATTTTGGTAGAGGGTCACCTCAGCAATGTTCACGTGAGTTTATAAGAAATGGTCAGCCATCTCAAGTCACCTAAAGAAAGCAAGTGACAGGCAGGCGCACACAAAAACATCGGATGAAACATTAATGGAACTGGCTTAGTGGTATAGGAGCAGTTGGCGTTAAAAGATTTTCCTATACTTAGCTCTGGAAGCCATCTTGTTTGAGCGGAACAGAACATTATTTTATCATTAGTATTATTAAGGTCAAAACAATCAGCATGGGAGGTACATGAAAAATACAAACAATCTAACGGTGGGTTACAATACAATATTCCTGGCAACAAAAGGCTATTAATTGTGTTTAAGTTTTACATCCGAACAACAGCTAAGGCCATACGGAGACTGGACCTCGGATTAAAGACTCCTCCGAAAGTCTGGAGAAGTCCGGGATCGAACATAAGACCCCTGATTTATGAGGCGAGTAGCACAACCACTTCACCATGGGGGCTTCTAAGAAATGGCTTTATCACGGAAGAAAAAGCAGGGACAGTGATAGATCTCAAAAAGTCTGACAGCAAAACGATTTTTCCGTTAAAACGCGGAGCTCCATAAACATAAATATTTTTGACAATATGAATTTGTTTTTCCAAATAAGTGTAGGATGATTTGGGAGAAAAATCATTTTTCAAAATTGCATTTCCGCGGAAGAAAGACGATATTGGTAAGAGTAATGGTTTACTTCCCTTACGTTATGTTAACTAAGTATATCGATAACAATCTCTCTTTGTCTCGTAGTTCCTTTGAAGGTGTGAATCCGTGCAGAGAAGCAAGCAACAAATGTCTGGTCACACCCTAAAGCTGCACAGGCTGATCTTCGCCTTCGCTGTTGCGCATACAGTGGGTAGGATCACAAGCCCTAAGCCATTCCCTCATATAAAGGTAACAACAGGTTTCATTACAAGACATCAACTTGGAACCATGCACCTCCCACAAGAAGAGTGACGGTTAGGGCATCACGAGGACCCTGGTATGTTACAGTTTTGGCAATCCAGCTCACCCTGCAGGCACAAAACGTTGAATTAATGTTGAATTAATGGTGAATCATCGTTGAAACAACATTTTCAACGTTGTTTCACCGTTGAATCAACGTTAAATGCCTGCTGGGCATTGGGGTTCATGTGGATTCAAAAGCGGGATGAAATGGCCCGTCGAAGACTATCCGGGAAAACTAACAACAACAACAGCAACAACAAATAGGTGATTGCCAAATTTATAACGCCCCTCTCCCGGTGTGATGCATTCAAATTGCATTTACTTCAATGAATACTAATTACAGTAGAACCTCAATGGCTCGATCCCCGATGGCTCGTTTACCATGGATGAGTCGACCCCGCTCTTGGGGTCGCAGGGAAATTTTCCATAGGGATAATGTAGGGAGATCATCTTTCATCATGCAAACGTATGCTGTGTGAACTCATTAGAATCGCCTCAATGAGGCGACTCCTATGATTACACAAAACACACGTCCACAACACAGAACACCGAAAAGATATCCCACACTTATCTGCAATATCCCTCACGGCACACACCATCCGTGGCTCCAACTACCTCTGTTTCGAATTGTCATGGTCGCAAAGGGGTTCGAACCATTGAGATTCGACTGTAAATATGAAACATGGTTTGAGACTTTTTCATAACATTCAGATATTTCTCTATGACTCATCAAATCTTTACCAATACTTCGTTCACAAACGGGATCTAGCTCCACCTGCTAACCGCTCAAATGAAGAGGTTATCTAAACTTAGCAGCCAATATAGGGAAGCCATATTGTTAATCAGAGTAGAACGATTTAGCGCCATCTAGGAATCATTCCTGTGAAGTATGAATCAAATTGGTCCAAGATTTAGGGGGAATTCGCTTTTAAAGCAAACTGTTGACGTTTTTCCCTTCTATTTTAGCTCTGGTGGACAGTGTGTTCATCGCAGCATAACCGTTTATCAGTTTTGGTAGAGGGTCACGTAAGCAATATTTATGGGTAGTTTGAATGAAACTGACCAAAGAGTATAGGAGCTGTTGTTTAAAATTTTCTGTTTTAAGCCCCTGTGGCCATTTTGTTGTTCGGAGAGGAACGATTTTTGCTATTATCTGGGCAATATACCTGTTAAATTTGAATCAAACAGACCCAGGAATTTAGGGGGAATTCGCTTTTAAAGCAAACTGTTGGCGTTTTTTTTTTTTTTTTTTTTTTTTGTGGCCATTGTGCTCATTGGAGCAGAACCGTTTATCTATTTTGGTAGAGGGTCACCTAAGCAACATTTTTATGAAGTTTGAATGAAACTGACCGAAGAGTATAGGAGTTGTTGTTTAAAATGTTCTATTTTAAGCACCTGCGGCCATTTTGTTGATCGGAGCGGAACAATTTTTGCTATTACCTGGGCAATATCCATGTTAAATTTTCTTTGTTGGTTTTCTTTTGCTCCAGCATTTCAGTGGTTTCTTGCTGTCGAGTCCTCACCGTTGTCTCACCTCTGTGGTTCTTTGATTTTTGTGTTCACGGAGATGTTGCACTGATGAGTTAGGAGGCCTTCATGCGGACTGAACAAATTATTTGTCTAAATCGCGACGGAAGTAAGGGCGAGGATTGTGGCCACGTAAAATCGATTTAAGCCCCCCAGTGGAAATCTTCCACTGACCGTTCCAAGGCGGCTCTTCTGTGGCGATTTATTTATGTTGTTGTTTGTTACTTACTGTGTGTATCACTTGTGTCTTTTGGTTTTGGATGGCCATATGGCCATTTTGTGGGAAAGTAACTGTCCTTATGGCCTTCCTTTGTTTAGGTTTCCATTATAGTCTGGTCGCTTAATGTTTGTATTTCTTTCCCTTTGGTGTCTTTTATGGGTGGAGTAAGTTAATTGTATCAATTCCTGATCTTTGTTTTACTTCTACTTTGAATCAAACTGTCTTAAAGGTTTAGGAGAAGTTCGAATTGAAAGCGGATTGTTGATATTTTCCTACTTTTAGCTCTGGTGATGCAGAGCGCAACCGCTTTAGCTATTTTGGAAAATGGTCACCTAAGTATAGTATCGAGTGGTGTATAGAAACAGAAGACATGGGTCTACAATGTTAGTTTGATATGTACCACTAGACTTCACCTTAGCTCATCATATCCACAAGTAAAACTCTATACCAAAATACATGCAGCATCTAGCAGACACTCTTGCATCTCCCACAACTACTATACACTATACCAAGCAACGTTCCTTAGAAAAGTAGAAGTAAAACAAAGATCAGGAATTGATACAATTAACTTATCTAACCATGATTGGGTTAGAAGTTTGTATATAGATTAACCTAACAATTAACCTAACCATGATTGGGTTAGAAGTTTGAATGGAACTGGCACAAGGGTATTTAAAGATTTTTTTATTTTTAGCTCGGGTAGCCGTCTTGTTCATCGGAGCGTTCATCGGAGCGGAACGATGTTAGCTACTTTGGAAGGGAGCCACCCGTGAAACATTCCTGTGAAGTTTTAATTAAATTGGCCCAAGGTATTAGGATAAGTTCGCATTTAAAGCAAATGGTTGACGAAGCACAGCAGACGAGGGGATTCACGACTTATAAAAGCTCACCATGGGCACTTCATGCTCATGATTAGTTAACATGTTGAACGTTCTATGAAGACAAAGTGCAAAGATAAGAGGTTAAAAATAGTAATACTTTAGGTCTAAGGCTTGGAGTAGGGCGGACTGCTGTCTGCCAGTCTGAGATAATAGGCAGCCCATTCCACTGGACAATGGCGAGGGGAAGAAGGATCGAGTACTTGCAGAAGTCAGCAACTGTGTAGATTTGTCTAAATGCTGGTGTGTGTGACGTTGAATGGCGCTTAGGCATCTGAGTATGCACAACATATGATGACAATGGTACTGCTACAAGATTATGCACAATGTTATAAACCAGACATAATTTTGCATCTGTAAAATAGAAGTGGAGGCAATGACCAGGAATCGATACAATTAACCCACAGCTCCTATCAGAAACACCAAAGGGAAATAAATACAAACATGAAACAACAGATCCTAATGGAAACATCAATAGCGGAAAGCCAAACTGACAGTTACTTTCCCGCAAAATGACCAATAGGCTATCCAAAATAAAATAATATAAGCGACACAAACACCCAAAGACAAACCATAACAAAAATAAACCGCGACAGAAGAACTGCCTTGGAACGGCCAGCGGAAACGAATTCCACTAGGGGTGGGGTGGGGTGGAGGGCTTAAATCGATTTTATGTGGCCACGATCCTCGCCCTTACTTCCGTCGCGATTAAGACAAATAATTTGTTCAGTCCGCATGAAGGCCTCCTAACTCATCAGTGCAACATCTCCGTGAACACAAAAATCGAACAACCACAGAGATTAAACAATTGAGAACTCGACAGCAAGAAACCACTGAAATGCTGGAGCAAAAGAAAACCAACAGCTAGACTCCGATGGGCCCAACCAGAGACAGAGCATCAGGAACCAACCAACATAAGCCTTTACGCGGAACCGTCATAGATTCTGAGGCCTGGCCCACCGGCGTGCAATTAAAGAGGGAAGCAAAGTTGTCAACCATGATTGGGTTAACTACCATGCATGCAGTCTGTCGTATAACATTTATGTGGTACCCAATCTTTTTATATCGAAGAATGATTTTACGAGATTGGGTGCTGAAGTCATTGCGGTTATATATTTTTCTGAATCTATATACTAAGTCACCATAAAATTCGGGTTCCGATAGACCTTGTTGCAGAAGAGATTTAAGTCCAATACTGAATTTTGAAATTAAATCAGAATGGCGTCTATAAAATTTTGAAAAGGCTTTTCGTAGTTTATGGTACCGATAACCCTGATTAAGAAGTTTGACCGTTAACAATTTATTACGAGTGTTGAAGACAGTTACATGACTACACACTCTGGCAAATCTAATTAATTGCGAAATATAAACGCCATAGGTGGCGCACGAGGAACATCACCTCCCAAAAAAAGGAAAATTTACAATCTCAAAATCAAAATCATCGCGTTTATCATAATATTTGCACGAAACAAACCCATCTACAATAGATAGATGTAAATCCAAAAACGGGGCATCGGTATCAGAAGAATGAAATTGCCTTCACTTCCATTTTGAAGATTTTACCTCTGCAGGTACGGAATGCTCTGACAGCAAAAGAATTGAATCTAGCTGACTTTCTGCTACGTAGTTTATATAACTTTTTATAATGACCACGTTTTGTTGTATCAGAAAACTGGAGGAAATTGTTGATGATATATCATCAACACCATTCAGGATCTTAAACACTTCAATGAGATCACCTCCTTTTCGACGATATAACAAAGTAGGTAGATTTAGGGCTTGAAACTCTAATGCAGTTTTAAATAAATTGAAATCCAGACGTTTTCGTGCTTCAAGTGTGTCTACTTATGATTTTTCCACCTTTTACACAACACCTCCTCATAATCTTATAAAAGAAAAACTTAATGGTTTAACTGAATGGACATTTTATGGGGAAGATTCCCTCTATCTTACTTGTAATGTAAGAAAAAAATGCTTTTATTTTTTACTTCTGAAGAGCATAAGAATTATACTTTATGGTAATGTCAGAAAGTGTGTGAACTTTGAGCTCTCACCTTTCTACTTGACATTATTTACATAAGATTTGGTACTAAGTTATTTAGACAAATTGTGGGTATTCCGATTGGCACGAATTGCGCACCCCCGATCTGTTCTTGTTTTGTATGCGTATGACTGTCATTTGATGTGTCATCCATAGCAATTCTGATTCTGATCTGATTCTGGTGCTAAAAATGACGTTATCAAGGGAACGTCTTGATGACGTGCGAACGTGCGTGGCATAATTTCCGAGGCAAATTAATTACTTGCAGAATCAGATCAGAATCAGAATGATTTCTACAGTGCCTAGCTCGGGGAACAAGGTCATCTGTCGGAATGCTTGTAGCACCCTCTAGAAAAAATGAACAGATCAAACAATAACAACAACACTGCACCAACTGTAGTGATCATTTTTAACAAGTTTCTCCAGACAGGGACCCTGACAGCTGATTGGAAGAAAGCAAATGTTTCGGTAATCTTTAAAAAAGGACAACGCTACGACCCTGCAAACTATCGTCCAGTCTCGCTGACCTCCATTTGCTGCAAGATGTTGGAACACATCATCGTCAGTAACGTTCTTAAGCATGTGGGCAAACATTGAATTCTCACTGACTGCCAACACGGTTTCCGAGCTAAAAGCTGTGAGACACAATTGGTGACCATGCTTCATGACCTGGCCTACACACTAGACAGAGGTATCCAGACTGACATGGTGGTGCTGGATTTCTCCAAAGCCTTCGATCGTGTGCCCCACTAGCGTCTGCTCCGAAAGCTACACCACTATGACATCAGAGGAAATGTACTTAGCTGGATCTCTTTCTTCCTACTTTGGCGTTCACAACGAGTGGTCGTGGAAGGTTGCTCCTCAGATAGCATCCCAGTAGTCAGTGGTGCCCCTCAAGGATCAGTTCTGGGACCCCCTGCTCTTCCTGCTACTTATAAACGACCTACTTAACAGGATCAGCTCCAAGACAAGACACTTTGCAGATGAGTGTATTGTGTACAGGCCAATAACAAGGCCAGAAGACTGCGAAGCCTTACAGCATGACCAACAAGCACTGTCTGAAGTGGAAACCAAGTGGGGTATGGCATTCCATCCGTAGAAATGCAGCGTGCTGAGTGTTTCAAGATCGCGCTCCCCCATCAGATCCACATACAGACTAAAAGAACACGACTTGGAAGTACGACTCCACTAAATATTTGAGTGTGGGCTACAGTCTTCTCTATCATGGAAACTACACATTGACAGAATTTCCAAGAAGGCTAGTGACATCTTGGGGTTCCAACAGCGCAATCTAAGATCTTGTAGTGAGGACACTAAGGCCAATGCATATTTCAGTATGATCCGATCTACGCAGGAGTACAGTTCGTCGACATGGAATCGATCGTCATCACAAAGAAGAGATACGGAAGCTGGAGATGGTACAGAGAAGAGGTGCACATTATACCACCAATTGTTTTGGGAATACTAGCAGCGTATCGTCAATGCTCCAACATCTACAATGGGAGTCTTTAGAGTCAAGAAGGGCTAAGATACAGCTAACCCTTTTCTACAGTACAAAGTGGTTTACGACCGAGTAGTCATACCTGCTGATTAGTATTTAATTCCCTCAACACAACGTACCAGAAGTTCTCACTCCAAGAAATGCAGACAGTTCTCTACATCGACAGATTCTTTCATATTTAGCCCTTTTCCCCGGACTGTCCCCTTATGGAATTCTCTTCCAGCCAGAGTGGCTGAGGCCCTATCTTTGGTATCTTTCAAGGAAGGCCTAACCGCCTTATCCTTCTAAATTATTATAAAGGGTCCGGTTGCCGGTTGCCTAGTAACTTGCCAAGATGGGAGCTATGCTGCCGGGACCGTGCCGGGGGCGTAAGTGCCCTGGTACCGCCACGTACGGAAGGCAGATTGGTCTTGTCTTGGTGAGCCAAAAGCTTCCGGGGACACTTTCATCCTTCTTTCTTTTTATTTGTATGTCTTGACTTATTATATTGAATATGGGCGTACTTTTGTTTAGTTTACCATTAGTCTCATATATTTATCTTATAGTCTTGCTGTTCTTCTATCTTACTATATTCTCTTTGTTTTCATCTTCTAGTGCCACCACTAAGAAGTCAACCCGTTGAGTAAGGTAACTGGCCAGCTCGTACCCAAGTCAACTCGTACCTAAGTCAACCCGTATATGTTTTTGGTCAACTCGTACCCGTTCTTTGGTCAACTCGTACCCCCTAGTCAACTCGTACCTCCGCCCCAGGGGGGGGGGGGGTACTATATATTTTGGGGCGGGGTGGGGTTGAACACCAGTGGACTTAGGTCATAACTGGCATTGTGGATTCGGACTTGAGGAGCGACACAGATTTTTTTATTTGCCCCACCCCCAACTCCCAAGTGCGTGCTAGGCCTGGAGGGTGGAACCTATTCTGTTCAAACATGGCCGTATTGCCTATCAAGTCAAACAGTAGAATACAGCGGTGCCTAAATTGTGGCCCGAGACATATCTTGGGTTCACCGGAGGCCAGAAAGAAGTACTTGGGATCCTTTTATTGTGTCTTGGTTTTCACAGCCCGTGGATTTGCGACGGCGCCCCACCAACCTGCTCTAGTTATTATTATTGCTATTATTCACCTTCAACCCATTCAGTACCAGAAACCCCTAAAGGGGTACCTTGTCAAACAGTGCGGGGCCCAGATCAGATGCCGCAGAATGTGGAGACGTCTGATCAGGACCTAAGTTGTTTGCAAAAAGTTAGGCCATTTCCCGAATAAATTCTGAAGAAAACGCAACATGACACCCCTAAATTCCGAAATGAACTCCTGCCATATATAAGGTGAAATATTCCATTTGGGTAAATTAACATTTCAGTTAATGGTGTACCGATTAATGTAGGAGTAAAAAAACTACTATCAATATTAGTTTTATCTAATTGTCCTTCATTAAAGACTGGATTTTGCCGATCACTGGATATATAAGAAGTACAGAATCCTTGCTGTATCATTCATCTTTGAAATATCTTGACGAGAACTAGCTTTAAACTTTCACCAAAATGTCTGATTTGGCATTGCATGTGGTAAGGTTGTTGGTGGACGTCAGCATGCTATAAGTTGCGATGTTTGTGACCGTTGGCAGCATCAGTTAACATGCCTATGAACTAACTATTCATGACATGGCGTGATTAAACACTGCGTGATCTCATCAAGACCTGTTTTGTCCCTTTTAATAATTCATTTAACATGCCTATGAACTTACTATTCATGTCATAGCGATAGTAATCACTGCTTTGATCTCATCATGAAAACACTCCTACACTCTCCGGTTCGAGCCCCGGTCGAGTCGCTACATTTTCCCCCATCAGTTCCAAAACATAGATTGTGGATGCTCGTTGGAACCGAATTGTTGCGGCACGTTAATAAGTCCGTGTAGTGAGTACACCCCTAAACCTCTCTTTATAGAGAAAACTCGGATTTACGGCGGTATATACATTATGGGATCTTTCTTATTTATGCTGCAATTCAAAGGTTGTGGGTACTCGTTAGAACAGCCTCAACGAAGTCGTTCCAACTAGAAATCACAACATATGTTTGCAGTATAAATAAGAAAGAAATCACGGATTTTCGTAAGAAAAGTTAATATTTTTGAGATGTGAAAAATGCACTATCACTATATTGCACGGGTGCGGTATTGTAAGGAAAATAAAACAATTATGTTTGCCAACTTTTATGTTTTGAGCATATATGGGAACGAAATATAATTGTATACCTACATTTTATTTGCAAATGAGCTTGAAATGGAGGTTCTATAATTATATTTTTCGTTATTTTCATTTACATGTGTAGTTCGTCTTATGTTGATCATGATCTTATGTACCAATCACCCCCACCCCACCCCCTCTTTGAGCATAGATCGTTGGCACTCGTTTGAGCTGCCCCACTGGGATAGTTCTAACGAGCACCCATAAATTATGACTGGATACAATTCAGATAATAAAATCATCTGACTAAAGGGATACAGGGGTCATACACATGAAAGGCGCCATTTTTGGCGCACCAGTTTACACACTGTATCGTCTCCGTCGTCCGGAAAAGGGTAAGGCGTCTGCATAGACCATTAAGTTGACCTGCATATATATGTACTTAAGTTAAACTTACACCAAAACAGGTTTTTTTTGATAAAGGTACGAGTTGACTAAGGTACGAGTTTACCTAGGTACGAGTTGACCAGAAACCTTGAGTAATACTCAGTTTATGACGATTCAACGTATCGATGTAAATGTAGAGAACAACAATAATAATAATATTGTTAATAATAATAATAACTGTCTTTTTATGACCGACGATTTTTAAACCGTTTCAACGATTTATTTTGTTAACTTGCAAACAAAATCTAGTCGTGTCATTTCGTTTACATACCTGTAGCTTGGCACCAAATTTGAAAACAGATTTGCTAAAATAAATTAGGTATTTTGCCCCTTTACAGAAAACGGTGCAGAATTTGATTTATAAGAGCTGGCTGGAATCAACAAATGGCCCAACAAATATTGTAGAGTAACTGATAAAAACGGTAAGTTCTCAGACCAACGATTATATATTGTTGTTTATTACACGCGTCAAGGTAGTGGGTGGGGTTCGAGCACCTGTCACCAATATAATAATGGCACTGACATATCACTAGAGTAAAAAATGGGTGGCTTTCAATAATTTTGAGGCCAAATGCCGCCAATTTTGATGTCTTTGAAATTAAAGGGATATTTTATAGATGGTTCCAATGTTTTGACACAGTGGCGAAGCCAGGCAAATGCTGATTGGAATGTCCTTTCCCGATTCGATTATGTCGACAGCTGAAGGTGCTGATGACTGTGTAACTAAGTTTACCTCTTTGGTTAGAGCTAGGGACTAACTACCCATATCACAGGTCCTGGTGTATGAATATCATTTGACGTGTCACCAGTAACAATTCTGAATTTGAAGGGTTCTGGGTCGTTTCGCCCCGAGTCGTTTCGCACTGATATTGGGGGTGGGTCGTTTTGCCCTTACCTGGTTAGTCGTTTCCCCCGTGGGTCGTTTCGCCGCAATTATATTTTAAGGGAGTGACAAATGGAATGGACGGATCTGAACTGTTCATGGTGACACGTCAAATGACACCTACGGGGTGATGTATGGACTGGCTCGTTTCAGAGTTCGGATAAAAATATATATATAGAATGAGAGAGAGAGATGTGGTCGTTTTGGCAGTCAATATAAGTAGTTAAGTGTGAAAAAAAGTGCACATTAATTACTTCGTCATCTGCTTTGATAAAGGCGCTAATCCACCACAATGATTCTTAAAAACTTATAATCACACATTAACCGAAATTAGAATAATTGTGATTGATAATTATAGGTTTTGTCGAAGGAAGACGAACTATAAGAACAGAAAGTGACAGTAGATGGTTAAAAAGGTGAAAAAAAAAATATATATATATAAACTGTGTATGTGATCTTCACAAATCCAAACAACAGTGTCAAAATGTGTTAAGTATGTGATATATGGGTACTCTTTAGAATCGCATCTCTGAGGCGGTTCTAACTACCACCCAGATTCCGTGCCTGGAGCAGAAATAGCAGACTATGGATACTACCCACAAAACACACAACGAATATGCAGCTCATTATTTTTCATATTTCCGCCCCAAAACATAATGAAAACACGCCTATATAATGTTGACCCCCTTGAACCCCACTTTTACATTGTGTATATAGTAAAACTGAGGTTTACAGGGGTATACCTTATTTTTCTTATTTCTGCTCTAAAATATAGATTGTGGGTACTCGTTAGATCCACCTCAATGAGGCGGTTCTAACGAGTACCCACAATCTATATTTTGAGCAGAAATAAAAAATCTGCAATTTTTCAACTGAAAATTTCCATATTTTCGACGATAAAGGTTACAATATATTTGTATATGCATGTTCTCGTAATGATGCACCTGAGGAGAAATATGAAAAATATAAGAATCTTTGACCAGAACAGTTTTGATTTTTTTTTTATTTGGAGCTCGAATATCTTTCTCAAACAGGTGATAGCGCAGTTGCTCAAACCTGAAGTAGAAGCCATCAGTAGATCGTCCAGCGGCACCAAACGAGGACAAAACCATGTTTTCCGGAACTCCAAATACCCCCATCAGTCCCTTTACATACCAAAACAAACATAACCTCAATCAATATAGGGCTTGAAAAAAATAAGAGCAAAACAACCCACCTAATTTGGCGAAACGACCCACAGACGATACGACTCACGAGTGAAACGACCCGGGACCATTTGAAGCCCACGCCAAAGATGTGATTAGAGTGCCGAAGGCACGAGTGGGAGGAGAGCATGAGAGGGGGGTTATCCCCCCTCTCATTGGTGGGGGGGGGGCTCCCCAAGAAAAAATTTTGAATTTTAATATGATTTGGTGGTCACTGGTGTCATCTGGAGAGGTATTTTTACTTATCTCTTATCAAACGTTTTCACCAATTTGTTTGGATTTTTTCAGTTACTTTTACGTTTGTATGAAGTCACACTTCAATAAAGCCAACACTCTGAGTCAGGCCTTTTTATCCCCACGTTTTTCAACGAAAAGTGGGGATATTGTTATCGTGTCCGTCTGTCTGTCCGGCTATCTCCTCCTAAACCGTTAGCCGGAATTCAACCAAATTTGGTATGCGAGTTGCTTACATGAATGGCATGCGCAAGAGCACATTTTTTTTGTCCCTGCCCCCAGGGGCCCTGGGGAGGGGTCAAACGGTCAAATTTTGACCTACTGTGGAGAAAACGTGGGGATTTGCGATGGCTTGCCATCGACTGCGCGATCTAGTTTTGGTTTACTTTTGTGGTTTCGTGCATCTGAGTTGTTGGAGTAGTTGGTTGCCGCAATATGATCCCCTGTTACTTGGAAGGGGTTGGTTGTTTGCTGTTAAGTTTTGGTGGTTCATTTATGAAGAAGGGCGCCATGATACGGACTGAACATTTGCTGGTTAGATGAGCTGCATCAGAACCACCATGAGGGTCAGGTAATAAGATCTTTTAAGGCAGCCCTCAAATGATTTTGTTGCTCGCCCTTCCAATGTGTGTTCTTCCATCCCGTTGTTGGCTTGGATGATTTGTGTCCTTGATTGTGGCATGTCCTGGGTATCTTCTTTTTTTTAATTTTAAGTGTTAATTTCGTATTCATTCTTCCTGATACATCAGATGAGCTGTGTTCTTTGACTGTGGCTGTTTCTTAGACTTTCTTATTATCATTGACAGACTGTTTGAGTTTTCCACTCAAGGCTTTGCACGCTGAATTGCAAATAAGTAATTTTAACTGTATGCATGAAGCGCATTTATTTCATTAACATGCTCGTTGTGATGCGATGACACAGTGAGCATGTTCATGATATAAATGGACTGTATATAAAGCAGACTAAGGACCTGCTGGACTTAGGGCTAATGACAAAAATACACTTTGAGGAATTTATTTCATGTGGTTATTCTTCAAGATAAACTGCAAACTCGAAACACCTTAGAATCGTCTATGACAATAGCCATTTTCGATTATATACTGGAGTTTATTCAGGTTTCATGATGTAGTTGCAGATACCTCTGAAAATGTGACACAGTTTTTTTTGTAAATTCTTATGTAAAGGCATACTTGGCAAAATATTGTTGAAGCCCGGGCTTCTGCCTGGCTATGCGCCTAGACACGTGACTGTTTACATTTCACTGCCCATGCGCCTCCCCTGTATGGCTGTAGAGTACCTCTTTTATTTGGTTGGCAAAACATGACTGATGCTGTATAGTGTCAATGAGAATGGTGAATATTTATCATGTAGTTGAACTCCTTTCTTCGCAAAATTAAATGATCCTTGTCATTTTGTGGTTTTGAAGTATTAAATGATATACCGGTAGAACCAGTCTCTTCTGACATTTTATTGCACATTTTGTTGCCAAAAAACGGGGTCCGTTTAATCACCGGATTGGACCCTTATTTTACATTAATAGCTACCTTTTTCGACTGATAATTTTTTTTTTTTTTACATCAGATTGTCTTTCCATCTATTAATAAGCTCCAGAAAAAACCTGAGATTTAGACAGAGTCAGATATGCTTGGATCCGGGGCATCGTGGTCGAATTTCTATAATTATTCAGAATTATAATCACGTAAGCAAAATAGAAGAGAAAGCAATGATCAGGAATCAATACAATTAACCCACAGCTCCCACCAGAGACAACAAAGGGAAAGCGCACAAACATGCAACAACTGGACACTAATGGAAACATCAACAGCGGAAAGCAAAAGGACAGTTAGTTTCCCACAAAATGGCAGTATAACATGAAGTTAATAATGTGGAGAGTTTATTGGTGGTACAAGAGCTTGAATTTGCAATAAACCAAGCTTTATATGGTCTTTTATGAAGTTTAGGCAACCAGTATAATGTAGGAAGCCTACATATAATGTAGGAAACTGGGTGGCTGAATAAAAAAATGTGGTCATCAATTAAAGCCCTCTCTACAGCCAAAGACTGCAGTTCATAGGCCTTAGTACCACAAAGTTCTTGCTGAAGAATGTTAACATGGTGGAGCCGTCAAACAACAACTACAATGTTTTGTTTGTTTGATTTGAGGTTTAACGTCCCCGTCAACACTGTAAAGGTCATTTTGGAGATGTTGCTTCCAATTTGTGGGACTTTTACCCGACATTGAGATGAAATGACATCTCAAGCCCTGTCGCCCAATTAAACCAATAGAGTTTATTAGCATGGACGGTCCGCCTCGCACTGCAGTTCCTGGACAGGCTTAGATCCACTAAGCGGTTTACCAGTGCTAGTGTGCGGGCCAGATTCAGCTCTGCGTGGAAGCATCATGCAGCCCATATATTTCTTCAAGCCCCTATTGGCGGGGGCCGTCACAACTACAATGTTAGCGGCCTTATCTGCTGGAGCCAACAAACCTCTAATGAAATTCTTGAATACCTAGTTTAAAGAGGGGCGATCAAGTCTGACAAAGCGAGGTCCTTAAAACGCTTCTTGATGCAGAGAAAAGTGTGGTTCATAGTGATGTACATTATTGCCCTTATTCTTGCTCAAAACATAAACATTGGGTAACCTTTAGAATGGCCCCATTGGGCTTTTCTAGCAAACACCCACAATCATAGGTGTGTGATATTAAAGAGCACTTGTAAATGGACAATTTCGGTTGTGAATAAAAGATGTGATGTCTATATTCGAGAGCACAAAAAAGAAACGTGGTGCGAGTCTGACCATACGTGTATATAAACCCTATTGGTTTCATTGGGTGGCAGGTCTTGAGATGTCATTTCATTTCAATGTTAGGTAAAAGTCCCACAAAATTTAGAGTGATGACTGCCAAATACAGTGAATACTTATCTTTCAGGTGTCAAGTGAACACAAGACAGATTATCAAACAAGGGGTAACTTGACTGAAGAGGAGATCAAGTTCTTGTTAATAAGAGTTTATATCTCAATAATTATGTGCATATTTTTGACTCATTTTATAATACAGTAGAACTTCGATGGCTTGAACACCGATGGCTCTTTTACCATGGATGAGTTGAACCCGTTCTCGAGCCCCAAGCGAAATCCTCTACATAAGAAACAGTGGGGGATAATTAAGGAGATTTTAGTATTTTATCTTGCAAATGTATGCTGTGTGTACTCATTAGAATCGCCTCGATGAGGCGATTCTAATGAGTACACACAGCATACATATTCATTACTGAACACCGAAAAGATGTGTAAAAGTATCTCGTTATGCCTCCTGACAGTAACCCTCAGTGGCTCGAACTACCCCTGTCTCGAACAGATTTTCGAGGTCCCAAAAGTGTTCGAGCCATTGAAGTTCGACTGTAAATAGTATAAAAAGAATAATTATGAAAATATATAGTCTATCAAAATAGAAGTGGAGGCAATGATCAGGAATGGATGCAATTAACCCACAGCTCCCATCAGAGACAAAGGGAAAGAAACACAATTTTAGCATGAAACAACTAGACCCTAATTAATGGAAACATCAATAGTGGAAAGCCAAAGGACAATTACTTTTGAAGTCTGCAGAAGTGTCTGTCATATACATAATTATAAACAACATGTAGGTTAGGTTTGATTTTGGTAATGATAAATCAGTCTTAAAATTTTGGCTGAATTAGTGAATTATGGCCCTTTATTGACTTATTTTATATGGTTTGGTTAAGCTATTGTTTCCCATTCAATAATGTTTGAAGGAGTGCATGCTGTTTCTTGTCTATTTCAGTATTAAAAGGATTTGTACAAGATGCTTACTACAAGAACCAGGTTAAAAGGTAGGGTTGTAGAATGCTACCATCATCATGGTCTAATCCTTGATATTGATTGAAATGTATGTCTTCACATGTTTTAGATAGGGAAGACAAGAAGCAGGCTGCGCACATTATCCAAACACGCCTATACAAATACATTGCCACCTTTATCACCGAAAAAATGAAATTTTATGATGAAAAATTGTGATATTTTTCTTATTTCTGCTCAAAATATAGATTGTGGGCACTCGTTAGAACCGTCTCATCGAGGCGGTTCTAACGAGTACCCACAATCTATATTTAAGAGCAGAAATAAGAAAAATAAGGTTTACCCCCGTAAACCCCAGTTTTTCTATATAAAAGTGGGGTTCAAGGGGGTCAAAATTATATAGACATGTTTGCTTGATGATTTTGTGACCTAAGATAGTCAGTCTTAACCCTTATCCTGCTGAATATTCAGTTTAGTCACACCATTTCTATCTTTGAACCAATCAGATTACTTGATAAACAGTGTAGATCCTGATCAGATGGCTTCTTCAGAAGCCATCTGATCTGGATCTACACTGTTTGCAAAGATAGGGGTTGTCGTGAACAGCAGGATAAGAGTCACTTGTGCTGGATCCAAGTGACCAAGTTTTGCAAACATTTATAAAGATGGAATTTGACTAAGGACTTTGGAGTGCATCAGCTTAATCTTTTAAGCAGCTGGACATTCCTGTCTTTCGCTTATTATATACCTGATATGTAGCTTCAATTTTCTAGACTTTGTGACAACTAAATATATTGTTGACTCAATGCCAAGGAGAGGGTTATGTAGGAAATTAACCCACCCCTAAAGTGCAGCCCAGATCAGACGCGGCATAATGTCATTAGGGCCTGCACTAATTGTTAACAGAAATTTTCCGTGAAAAATAGCAAATAAAAAATAGGTCTGACACTCCTTATATGACAAATATATAGCAATGGAAGAGTAAACCAGTATACAATAGGTAAAATTGTCTCCCTTTGCAAGATTGATTACTTTCTATGTGTATTTTTAATCTCCGACAGCGAAGCGGAGCGGGGATTATAGGAATAGCCTTCGTCTGTCTGTCTGTCTGTCTGTCTGTTCTTAGTAGAGGTACCTTGTGGGGTTACTAATGTTAAGTCTATGGAGACTTTTAACCCCATAACACACCACTGTACAGATTTTTAATGGGGTTAAAGTCTCCATAGACTTAACATTAGTAACTCCACAAGGTACCTGTACTAAGAATGTCTGTCTGTCTGTAACACTTTCTTGTCTGCTCCATATCTCTTGAACCCTTTGATAGATTTTCATTAAATTTTGGTCAATTATTCGTCTCAGTGAGCTGGTGTGCAGAACCCATAAATGAACCATGCCGACTCAAGGTCAAGGTCACAGTTGAAGGTCACGAGTTTGAAACTTGAAATTTTGTGTCCGTTTCATATCTTCTTTACCCTTGGAAGGATTTTCATTAAACTTTGGTAAAATATTCTTTTCAGTGAGCTGATGTGCAGAACCCATGTCCATCAATCCGTCTGTCATTCCGTCCATCCCTCTGTCTGTCCGTAACACTTTCTTGTCCGCTCCATATCTCCTGAACCCTTTGATAGATTTTCATTAAACTTTGGTCAATTATTCATCTCAGTGAGCTTGTGTGCAGAACCCATAAACGAACCATGCTGAACTCAGGTCAAGGTCACGGTTGAAGGTCACGCGTTTGAAACTTGGAATTTTGTGTCTGTTCCATATCTCCTTTACCCTTTGAAGGATTTTCCTTAAACTTTGGTCAAATATTCTTCTCAGTGAGCTGATGTGCAGAACTCATACATGAACCATGCCAACTCAAGGTCAAGGTCACATTTGAAGGTCACGAGTTTAAAACTTTGAATTTTTGTCAGTTCCATATCTCCTTTATCCCACAAAGGATTTTCATTAAACTTTGGTCAATTATCCCCCTCAGTGAGCTCATGTGCAGAGTCCATAAATGAATCATGTCAACACAAGGTCAAGGTCACATTGGAAGGTCACGAGTTTGAAACTTTGAATTGTGTGTCCCGTTCCATATCTCTTTTACCCTTCAAAGGATTTTCATTAAATGTTGGTCAAATGTCCCCATCAGTGAGCTGATGTGCATAACACATAAATAAACCATGCTGACTCAAGGTCAAGGTCACAGTTGAAGGTCACGAGTTTGAAACTTTGAATTTTGTGTCCGTTCCATATCTCCTTTACCCCTGGAAGGATTTTCATTAAACTTTTGTTAAATATAACCCACAGTGAGCTGTTGTGCAGAACTGTAAATAAACCATGCCAACTCAAGGTCAAGGTCACAGGTGAAGGTCACAAGGTTGAGCCTTGGTACAAAGTGTGGCGGGGGATTAGGCTGCCTTCAGACTGCTTTCTTGCTGTCATTGGTAATGTATGTAACTTGAAATTTATACAGAACCAGGCATTCTAGTAACCTAATAAAGGGGGTCGAATAACTGCACGCTATAATGGGTAGTGACCTATGATACCTTCTACTGACCTATAATACGTTTAGGGACAGTTTATAAGTCAATAAAAGCATCACCATTGGCCACTCTTCTTTTAAATGAAATTGGCAAAGGTACTTCCAATTTACAAAGGTGGTGAAAAATCCAACCCTTCAAATTATAGGCCCATATCCATCCTATCCACTCTATCTAAAATTTTCGAAAAAACATGTCAATAAACATCTTTTGGCATATTTGAATAAATTTAAACTTCTACAAGATAATCAATCTAGTTTCAGACTGAAACATAGTTGCCAAACTGCTTTAGTCAAACTCATAAACGATTGGATGAAATGTATTGATAAGGGTGATTTGGTTGGAGCTCTTTTTGTCGACTTTCGAAAAGCATTTGATCTGGTTGATCACTCGACCTTGCCGAATAAACTTGCATTTATATAAATTCATTCCTTCTGCCATACAGTGGTTTAAATCATATTTATGTTCTTTAAAACAAGCAATTCAGAGCGATAAAGGGTTGACAGATTTCACCACCGTCCAATCTGGTGTGCTTCAAGGCTCAATTTTAGGCCCAACCTTATTCCTCCTTTTTATAAATGATCTTCCGCTACATATCAAAAAGTGTTCCTCTGATTTATATGCAGATGACACGACCATTCACACACATGGAAACGACATTAATGCCATTGAAGAAGACCTACATAGTGAATTTGGCAACACCAAAGCTTGGGGAAAGAAGAACAAAATGAATGTTCACATGACTAAAACAACTTGCATGCTAGTTGGAGCTAGAAGGCGCATAAATGACTCGCGATGACTTAATATTACAGCTGATGATGCTACCATTCAATCTTTTACTAAACAAAAACTCCTTGGTGTTTACAGCGATGAACACCTTTCTTGGTCTGCCCATATAGACCATTTATGTTCCATCATTTCTTCTAAAATATCTCTATTACATCAGTTAGCAACGTATGTATCGACTAATGTTCAAAAAGTGTTTTATCAGGGGTATATTCTGCCCTATATCACTGTTATCTGAGGTCAGCCTCTGTAACTAACATCGAACGTATATCAAATTGCAGAAACGCGCTGCCCGAATCATCCTAAGAGCAGATTACGATACCCCATCGGTTGATATGTTTAATCAGCTTGGATGGCTTTCAGTGCCAGATAGACTTAAATATAATAAGGCTGTATTGACATACCGTGCAATTAATAATTTATCACCCGAATATATTACACAACTTTTAAAACCAGTATCTGAGGTACACACCCTCAACCTGAGATCATCTGAAAATGGCTCACTTTATCTGCCAAAAGCACTTACAGCACTTTTTGACGGCTCTTTCTCGTGCTCGGCACCAAGACTATGGAATGCTCTACCTCAAACTGTAAAAGCGTTGGGTTCAATCTCAACTTTTAAGCAGTCTCTGAAAGCCACATTTTAACTCTTATGAAATGTTACGTATATTAAAGATAATTTTACATGAGATACAATTTTAAACATTGTCTGACTGAGAGCTTTTATAGTCAAACATAATTGATTTTAGATATTGGTTTTATGCGCTGATCATGTTTTAAACAGTACATACCCAATTGTGATAATAGATTTGTGTGTGTGTCTTAGATATAATTAGGTGCAATATTTTGGTTTTTAACCGATTGCTCATATTAGCACTTATCTATTTGACATAATCTTTATATCAGCATACAATTTGATATACGCTACTTTTACCCTGTGTATGTTTAGCTGTTGTATATATGTGTATATAATTTTTAGAGGACCGCAAGGTAGAATAGCTATCTATTGCTGATTGTGTCATCCTCTTAAAATATTGTTTAAATAAATAAAAAATAAATAAAACAGTTTATAGACCGAACCTTCTTTTCAGGTTCGTAATTTGCAAATGTAAACAATAACATGCAACCTTTTATACATGGGAAAACAACCAAACAGCAAGTTACAATCTTTGCAATATTTATTTAAAGACATTTTCAGAAATTTAAGCTAAATTCTTACCTTCTTGGGCTTTCCTAGTTTGAATGGTCCGTTGGAATAATTGCGCACTGCTACTGCGGTTGCGTCTCAACCTCGAAAATCATTTCTAAAGCATAAATAAACTATTTATTTGCAGATATTCATACAGAATGTAAAGCACTGAGAAACTTTTATTTGAGCACCTATGTTGTTTCCTACGTCTCTGTGGCACGGTGACTTCAGAAACTTAGCACTATTTGACATCAAGTTATACATTGTGTGCGGGCCATGGCACTGAATGTTGTTTAACATGCCACACTGTCTGCTGTCTTATTCACTTAAATTTGCTTAATTATGGTGAAACCCCTTGATTGTTTTGACTTTATAAAGTATAAACTAAACACATGATTAGTGTCTTTAATAATAAAATATAATCGGTTTGCCGCAACAATTTCATTGGGGCTCGCTGAAGCGCGCCCCTATGAAATTGTCTAAGGCTCACCACAGGGCGCTTTCAAAATTTAGGGGTTTGAGGTTCAGTTCTTATTGATGGGCCTGCAGGATATAGGAGTCTGCTTTTCCGTCCCATCATTTGTTAAGCCATCAACATTTGTGTCCGCCTTAGCATTCAACCTAATGCTCAAGTCCATTTTCCAAGAACCATAAGAACTTATCTAATTGATTAATTTAATTAATCAATGATGCTTGGTACAAAATTGCATTCTACATGTTTGACCTTGACCTATTGATGGTTCACTGACTTTGTGAACTATTGCCTCAAGCCTAACATTCACCGTGATGTTCAAGTCCATTTCTCAAGAACTATTAAGATTTTCATTGATGATACTGTGGTTCAGACTTGAATTTGGGGATGGCAAGGTTCTGCAAGCATCCATGTTTGACCTTGGCCTACATCGTATGGTTAGGTGACTTGGCGGAATCTTGTTATATATATTTTTTTTTTGTAGAATCTGATTGAACTACCTGCAACCTTCTGCAGCATCTCATATGATCTGAACCTGCACTAATTGCCAATTACTGTTTTAGGGTTTCATAAAATGAGTTATATTAACCCTTGACCTGCTGAGCCCGGATATGCCTTATCTTTCAAACAATGTAGATCCAGATCAGATGGCTTCTGAAAAAGCCATCTGCTCAGGATCTTCATTGTTTGTCATTCAGCTCATGGATTTGGTGCAATAATTTGCATCAAGTAATCTGATTGGTTGATAATCAGTAGTGCGTGTGCCATATATAAATATTCAGCAGGTCAAGCGTTAATATTATTTTCTTCTCCAGTTTTGTCAGAAATAGCTGAAGATAGCGGCAATGTTCCTTCATCACCAGTTTATGGTTCCGAGCTGGCAGATGTGATGAGTGATAGCGAGGAAGAAGTGTTGGCTAGGAGAGAGAGAAGAAGAAAGAAGATTGTGGATGAACTGTTTGAGACTGAGAAGACATATCTTCATCATTTAGAAGTAACACACAAGGTGAGTTTGATCTGTCTTTCTCAGGGTTCAAAATTAACCCATTTGATACTGACGGACTCTTCCATTGCTATATGTTGGACAAGTCTATTTGTTGTTTAAGGGATGTCAGACCAATTTTTTCATTTTTATTTTTGACGGAAAATTATGCAAATAGTGCAGGCCCTGATCAGACGCCGTGTTGTGCGGCGTCTGATCTGGGCCTGCACTGTTTGCCAAGGTGCCCCTTAAGGGATTTCCCAAATGCAATGGGTTAATGGTAGCAAGTCTGCTACCTGAAAATTTAGTTTGCTACCTGTCAAGCAAGTGGTAGCAAAACGTTGCTACTGTAAAAATCCTAAAAATTAGGACATCTTGAGGACTTGCTGTTTTCACAAACTTGTTTCATGATCCGGCAAGGAGTCTTAAAAGTGAAGCCAGAATGGCAAATAGTGTAGACCCTGATCAGACTGCTCCTTCAGGAGCAGTCTGATCTGGGTCTACACTGTTCGCCTAGGCCTGCTTGTCCCAATGCTTAAAATCAATACGGTATATGGTATAGTGTCCCTAACATTAACAAATTGTGAGACAATGGGAAAAAACATTGTAGATAAGACTATAATCATTATAAATCGAAAGCAGACCAAAACAATACAAATTGTCAATGAAAAAGTCCACTACATGAATTTTATGAAGCTGGCCTCCTTACCCATCAGTACAGACCTAGACAATACCCAGAGGTTAATCCTTTGAACACTGCAGAATATTTTAGAATAGATGGCAGTCGAACTTTTTCCCATTATTTTTTTTTCCAAAGGAATGTAAGGCTTGGCTTTTCATGTGAATTATTCAAATTTTACCCAGCAGGTGACACATATATTCATGTGAATTGTCTGTCTAGTGGAGGATTGACATGATTGTAGTGTCAAGCCCTGTTTTCATTAAAAATAACCAAAAAATACATGGAAAATGTTGTCTGCTAAATGTCAGAATTTTTACTGGTGACACGTCAAATGACATTCATACACCAGGAGTGCTTGAAGGTTTACGGTAATCTATAGCAGAGGAGGACTCCTGTTGGAATGACACTTTTTGATCTGGGTCTACACTTTTTTCAAATTTGATTATTTCCCAAAAATGGGGTGCTAGGTAAAGCATATGGGTTAACCCTTATCCCGCTGAACACAACACCCCAACCCGTACCTTTGCCCATCAGAGCTTTGAGAAATAGACTGGGCTGCATGATGCTTCCACACAGAGCGGAGGCCCCCGTACATCAGGGCTTGAAGAAATAAATGGGCTGCATGATGCTTCCACACAGAGCTGAAACCAACCTCACATGAGTACTGTAACTACTAAAAAGCTTAGTAGGTCTAAGCCTGCCCAGGAGAAGTGGTGCGAGTTGGACCGTCCATACATATAAACCCTAATGGTTTCATTGGGTGGCAGGGCTTGAGATGTCATTTTATCTCAGTATTGTGTAAAAGTCCCACGAAATTGGAAACAGCATCTTTAAAATGACATACATAGTGTTGATGGGGACGTTAAACCTCAAATCAAACAAAAACCTACCTTTACAAACAGTTTAAATCCAGATCAGATGGCTTCCGAAGATGTGGCAAAATTAATTTATTCAGCAGGATAAGGTTAAATACACTTGTATACTGTAAAAATAAACTCATGTGTCCATCTTCTTAAATGCAGCTTGTAGGGTGAGCATACTTCCTCTTTTGAAAGAGTAGCATACATGTACCCTAAAATGCTTTGATTTCCCTTAACTTTTGTCCTGTTCAATAAATCAATATGGCCACACCCATTTCTGACTTAGTTCCAATCAGATTGATTGGTGTAATTTATTCCTACAGATTCATGGAATAAACGTCAAACAGAAGCCATCTAATCTGTTTCTACACTGTTTGTAAAAAGCAAAGGTAGAGCATATCCTGGTTGAGCAGGCTAAGACTTTACTACCAAGTGCGAAAAGAAATCTGGGCAAAGTGTAGATCACATACCAGTTGACACAAAGGGCTATTTTGAAAATCTGGGTCCATTTGTTTAAAGCAGTATTAGCTTTAGGAGTTTGTTAGTGGTCAAAATGTTAACTACATGTAACTAAGTAAGTATAGAATTAAGTATCTCGATTTTTGCTGAAAAAATAAGAGTAGCATTTGCATTTGGGCTGTTAAAAACTCCAACCAAACAAACAAAAAACAATCACCTGAGTCAGTTGTTTTTACAGGCGCAAGATGTTTTATTGCTTCACTGATGTGTCAGTGTAAAACAAAAGAACTTTGCATGTGTAAAACAAATACTTCCTCAAATGACAAGTTTGAAGATAGATTTTCCCTCAAGCATTGGTTTCCCATCCATTTCAGTTCTTTGACTTTCCACTCCGATTCAACTGTCTAATCCCAGAGAAAGACCATGCCAAGCTCTTCAGTAACCTGGAACAGATCTTGGAAGTAAACCAAAAGCTTCTGGAGTACATGGAACAAACTACTGTTGGAACAGCCTTCAAATTTCTGGGACCATTTCTTAAACTGTACTCCCAGTATGCAAATAACCATAGTCAGGTTTCATCAACTTTACAGGTATTGTCTTATTGAGTCGATTGTTTGTCATTTGACTGAAAGTTACTAAGCACAGTAGCTCTTCATTGTCGATGTCCATGTGACTGATTTGTAGGAAATCCAGGTAACGGTTATTTATAGAAAAAGCTTCACTGTTCTTATAGCTGTGAGCTTAGATTTGTGTGAGAGTGTCATATAGTAAATATATGGTAAGTGTCTTTAATAATAAAATATAATCGGTGAGCCTTAGACAATTTCATAGGGGCTCGCTAAAGCTCGCCCCTTAAAAATTGTCGGGGCAAACCGATTATATTTTATTATTAAAGACACTAATCATGTATTTAGTTTATACCGCAACTCAAAACAATCAATGGATTTTGCAATAATTCAGTAAATTTAAGAAAAAAGACAGCAGACGGTGTGACATTCAGTGCCATGGCGCGCACACGTAGTATAACGTGACATCACCGCGCAACAAAGACGTAGGAAACATGGACACTCGAATAAAAGTTTCTTAGCGCTGTACATTCTGTAGAAAATCTACAAATAAATAGTTTATTTTAGGTTTAGAAAGTATTTTCAAGGTTGAGACGCAACTGCAGTAGCAGTGCACAGTTATTCCAGTGGGCCATTCAAACCAGGAAATGTCGAGAAGGTAAGAATTTAGCTGAAATTTCTGAAAATCAGTTCAAAAAAATATTGCAAAAATTTCACTTGCAGTTTCGTTGTTTTCCTATGTGTAAAAGGTTGCTTGTCATTGTTTAGACTTGTAAATAAGTGACATGAAATGTATGTCCGGTCTATAAACGGTCACTAGACGTATTATAGGTCAGTAGAAGGTATTATAGGTCACTACAGATTATAGCGTGTAGTTATTCGACCCCCTTTATTAGATTACTAGCATGCCTGATTGCGGTATAATTATACTGTGGAGTGCAATGATGTGTTGTGTTTAGCAAACACTGTAGACTCAGATCAGATGCCACAGAATGTGGTATCTTAATATGCTCTACACTGCTTGCTTACAGTACAGGAATTTAAGGGTTGCATGAAGATCAGGACGATTTTCCCAGCCTACACTCAGAGACAATTGACTCAACCAGTGCTGGTGTCCTAAAGATTCGGATTCCTTGAGGACTTACTGTATTTCTCCTAAAATTGTATCAAATTTGATTTACAATGCAGCAAGGAGTCCAAAAGGTGCAGACTGAATGGCTGACAATGTAGACCCTGATCAGACTGCTCCTTCAGCAGTCAGGTATCTTACGGAAAAAATGTGACCATCATTTGTCACGGTTTCCCATGACAGTGTGCTGTTTCCCTATTGCGGCATGTTTTTCTGCTGTATCGTGCTTATTTTTCACGTTATTTTGATCCTGTAAACATTTACACATAGTTCGGGAACCAATTTAAAAATGACGTCAGAGCCACTTTACATCCAGGTACTCTAAGACTCAACAAGAGGGGAAAATGGAGGTGGCAACAGCTGCAGAAGTTGACTATTTTAAGCAAGTTTTCCCTTCTAATCCTTCAAATTGAGGAAAACCGCCATCGTAGTTATCTAGAAAAATGTATATATAACCATTTCTCAATAACAAAACTGAAGTTATTCGCAACACAATATCACACGGGTATAGGACACCCTAAAAAAAAAAAAAAAAAACACCCCTGAAAAAAAACAAAAAAAAAAAAAACACCCCTAAAAAAAACAAAAAAAAACAACACACCCCTAAAAAAAAAAAAAAACACATACACAAAAAAAAGAGGAAGGGAGTACTGTGGCAAAGTGATGAAAGGGGGGTGAAAAAAAAAAAAAAAAAACGCACCCCTAAAAAAAACGCACCTCTAAAAAAAAAATACCCACCCCTAAAAAAAAAACACCTCGAGAAAAAAAAAATAAATGCTTTTTCTCCTAACACAAAAAATTAAAAAAAAAGTGAAGGGAGTACAGTGCAAAAATGATGGAGGGGTGGGGTGAAAAAAAAGTGAAGGGAGTACAGTGCAAAAATGGCTGAGGGGGTGAGAAAAAGGAAAAAAAAATAACACAAAAATAAAAAAATGAGGGTTTGTGTATATAATAAAAAAATATCTAAAACTCAGTAATCTGTAATTCTTGTTCATAAAAACTACCTTTTATTTCTTCGCCTTTTAAATCATTTATTTTATAGGTAACAGGATCTGTATTTAAAACTTCTTCAATTACAAATATTTCTCTTGTCCAACGAGTTGTATAACCCTTTTCAAATTTACCTTTCTTTTTTGCTATTCTAACTCTATCCCCAACTTTGAATTTAGGTTTTTTAATTTTCTCATCATTTTCAGGAAATAAATTTTTATACACTGTTAATTCATTTTCTATTTTACTTGCTTCAACAGGTGTCATTTTAATAGAAGAATGTACTGTATTATTATAATTTTCAACTAATTCATCTAATATATCATAATATTTAGTAGTTTCATTTGCAGTAAAATATTTATACATATGTTGTTTCATAGTGCCTATCCATCGTTCTACTACACTAGATTTTTCTTCATTCTCAGTTGAATATAACTTTATATTATTATCTTTTAACAATTCTTTTACTTGTCGATTATAAAATTCAGAGCCTTTATCTGACCAGATGAACATTGGTTTCCTTTCTTTAAATAATGTTTTAAACGCTTCACTTACTGTTACTCCTGTTTTATTTTTCAATGGAATTAACCAACCATATTTACTAAAAACATCTATAACAGCTAATAAATATTTATAGTGTTTATTTTGCTTTGAATATTGTTGCATATCTGCCAAATCAACTGCCCATGTTTGATCTATTGAATCAACATAAACACGTCTTTTAGGAAAAGATTTTATAACTCTACGATGTAATTCATCTGCTAATGTATTTGTTATTTTTTCTTTATCGGATATGAATCTATTTTTGTTGGATCCACACTCAGAACATTTACCTTTTAACATCTGTCTATTATTGGTTGTTGTTACTTGTTTCACTGAATCATTTTCAGTATGCTTTTTACAACGTAAACAATATATTTTTGGATGTTCCATTTTAATATAATTAAAATTGTTTCTTTAAAAATGGAGAGTAAAAAACCGTCAGATCAAGGTACTACTATTACCTTATCCGATAAAAAATATGATGTTATATTATTAAAAAAATATAAACATAATACAACTATTATTGTCTTTAAGTATAAGATAAAAATACTAGATCCAAAAAAAGAAGTATTCATGAAAGCATTTAATAAGATGATAGATAATTCTATTAAAGACTTTCCAAATGGGAGAATTAAAATAGTTCCTATACATGAAATTATTTATACAAAGCATAATAAATGGCCTATAAGAACATATGATAATATTAAAGAATTCTTTTTTAATAGAATGGAAAGATTATTAAACAGTGCTGAAGAATTAAACTTAGAAGATGTTATTTTTGAAGTATCTATAATACCTAATAAAAAAGGTAAAGGTAAAGATGCTTTAAAAATATTAGATGAAATAAATAAAAGAAGTACAATTCAAATTAAAAATAATGATACAATTTGTTTAGCACGAGCAATTGTAACAGCTTTAGCTTCTAATAACTTATTAGAAAATGTAGAAGAAAATGAAATAACTTATATTAAGAAAGGTAGAGTAAAACAAAAAGAATTAGCACTAGATTTACATGAAAAAACAAATGTAAATCTAAAAGAAGAAGGTAACGATTTAGATGATTTAAAGATTTTTGAAAATTATCTTAATGTTAGAATAATTGTTTTTACGTCAAATAATATTGAAAATATTTTATATAGTGGTAATGTAAAATTTGATAATCAATTATATTTATATTATCATGATGATCATTTTGATGTTGTTACAAATATAACAGGATTTTTAGCTAAACGAAGATTTTGTAAAAAATGTTTAATTGGATTCACTGAACAGCATACATGTAATAATACAGTAACAACTATCAGAAAACAAAATACTTGTAATAAATGTAATAAAACATATACAGGTAAAAATCATATATGTGATGAAATTACTTGTTCTATATGTTATGAAAAATATATTAAAGGTACTGAACATTTATGTTATATGAAACCTTTAATACCAAAGGAAGTAAAAGATAATAAATATATTTATTTTGATTTTGAAGCTAATCAAGAAACAGGTATTCATATTATGAACTTTTGTATAGCTTATGATTTAGAATATATTTACTGTTTACGAAAAAACTATATTAAAAGATTAAAATGTGATTTTAATATTAATGATATAGATTTATCACAATTAGATATTGATGATTGTTTTGATGATACAGAAAAAATAGAATGTGAATCTGATTCTGTAATAGATAACTTTTGTAAATATTTTATAAGAGATAAGTTTAAAAACTATACATTTATTTCCCATTATGGTAAAGGTTCTGATATGCAACCAATCCTAGGATGGATAGTAAAAAATAAAATAGAGCATAATTCTATTTCTTCAGGATTAAAAATAACAACAATTATTGTTAAAGGAGTAAATTTAAGATTTATAGATTCTATTAATTTCACTTTATGTAGATTAGCTGACTTCCCCAGAACATTTGGTTTTGAAGGTAACAAAGGCTACTTTCCTCATTATTTTAATAAAACAAAAAATCAAAACTATAAAGGTGTGCATCCTGCAAAAGAATATTATGGATATAATACTATGACAATTAAAAATAAAGAATTATTTGATAAATGGTATAATAATGTTAAAGATAAAATATTTAACTTTAAAAGAGAAATATTTTATTATTGTTTATTAGATGTTTTAATTTTAACTAAAGGTTGTAATATATATAAAGATCTATTTTTAAAAATAACAGATAATTATATTGATCCTTTTCAAAGTATTACAATTGCACAATGTTGTACTAGAATATTTAAAACATTAATGTTAGAAAAAAACACATTGGGTATTCATAACAGTTCTACTTTTCAAGATATTCATTCTAATAAAGCTATTCAATGGTTAGAATATTTAGCTAAGAAAGACCAAATAGTTATTCAACATGCTAAAAGAGGTAAAGAAAAAATATTATTTATTAATGGTAGATATTATAAACTAGATGGATATTATTATGACAGAGAAACAAAAACCAGAAATATTTATGAATTCTTTGGTTGTTATTGGCATGGCTGCCCCAAATGTAAACATCCAAATGAAATTTGCAAAATGAGTGCCAAGAAAACAATGAAAGAATTATACGATAATACAATGAATAGGTTAGATATTATAAAAAATTATTATAAAGAAAAAAAAGTTAATATCCATACAATTTGGGAATGTGAATTTGATAAAAATAAATATCCTGAAGTTGAACCACATTTAAAACCTATTGATAAAAGAGATGCTTTTTATGGTGGAAGAACGGAAACTATACAATTATATAATAATCTTCCTGATTTAAAAGCAAAATATGTAGATTTTTGTTCACTGTATCCATGGGTAAATAAGTTTTGTGAATATCCGATAGGACATCCAGTTACTTATACTGATGTATCTATAGATGATTATATGAACGGAAATTATTTTGGAATAATGAAATGTAAAATATTACCACCAAGAAAGTTATATCATCCTGTTTTACCTTATAAACAGCCTACATATAATAATAATCATAAATTAATATTCGGATTATGTAAAACTTGCATGGCAAGATTAGAGATTAAATGTAATCATATAACAGAAAAGTTTGATTCATCTCATGATAAAGTACATGCTATAAAACGCTGCAAAGAATGTAAACATATTAGAAATGAAAAATGTAAACATTCAGATGAAGAAAGAGTTATTATAGGAACTTGGTCAACTATTGAAATAAATAAAGCAATAGAAAAAGGATATAAACTATTAAAGATATATGAATTAGAACACTTTGAAAACACATCTACAAAGGTATTTAAAAAATATGTTAATACATTTATGAAGTACAAGCAAGAAGCCTCAGGTTGCAAATGTAATCCTAAATATTGTAAACCAGGGTGTAAAAATGATAATAATTGTGAAACAAAAATACAATATTTAATAGATAATGCTGCTTATGATTTGGATATTGATAAAGTTAAATATAATGCAGGATTAAGGTTTATAGCTAAAATATGTTTGAACTCTTTATGGGGCCACTTTGGAATGAAAGATATTTTTACAAAAAAGGAATATATTTATAATTCAGATCAATTAATAAATATAGTGTTTAATGATAAATATGAAGATGTTAATTTAATGGTATTAGATAATGATACAGTATTAACTGAATATCAAAATAAAAAAGAATATTCTAAACCTAACCCAAGTGTAAATGTTTATATAGCCTTGTATACAACTGCATATGCTAGATTAAAATTATATGAGTTATTAGATACACTTCAAGAAAGAGTTATATATTTAGATAGTGATTCCTGTATTTATCAAGATGATGGGTCAGAAGCATGTAAAAAGATAGAATCTATGTTTGGTAATAAACTAGGTGATTTAACAGATGAAATTGTTTCAAAACATAATGCTAATCATATAGTACAATTTGCTTCATCAGGGCCAAAAGATTATTCTATGAAATTAGATACAAGTAAAATAGTTAGTTGTTGTAAAGGTTTTAGATTAAATGCTGAAGTAGAAGAAAAGATAACATTAGATAAAAAAGTAAAACTAATTACTGATGTAAATGAATCATATGAAACAATTACATATAATCAAATTACCACAAATAAGAAAGATAGAAATTTAAAAACCGTAGAACGAGTTAAAATGTATGATTATGAATTTGATAAAAGAATGACTTATTATGAAAATGAAAATTTAATTAGAAGTTTTCCTTATGGTTACTAAAAAAGTATACTATAAAAATGAAGAGAAAAACGCATCTTTATGGAAATAAAAAAACTATTAGCCCTTATGATGCAGAAGATCCCAATGCTAAAGTTATATTAGGAAGAATACTATTATCTTTTATCCAAAAGAAAATGTTAAAAGATACTGGTAAATGTTATTTAACGGATGAACAACAATTAATAATGGATAAGTTTGAAGGTAGAAAATTATCAAAGTTTCCTGCAGGATGGGATGCTTTTATTAGACCAGATAAAGTTTGGGAATATGTTTATGATGAACCAGCACCTCAATAAAGAACATATTTATATTTTATGTATTTTCCATGCAACAAATCCAGTTAATGCCATACCACAAACAACAAATAAAATCTCTCTTTTTTGTGTGGATTCAGATGGGGTATAATAATCATTTAATGTATGTAGATTTTTACTAGTAGCATATTGATATAACTTCATTGATTGACCACCATCGTCGTACATCTGATAAACTTCTTGTTCTTCATCCTTTTGTTTTTTAAGAAAATCTTGTCTTCCTGATCTTTTTTCATTCCATTCAATTTGTGCTTTGCTTAATTGTTCCATTGCTCTATCATGCCTTTCTTTCTCTTCTTCTGAATCATCTTTTCCAATATGTGAAAACAAATAATTACTACCCGAAAAAGAAAAGGCATTTACTACTGCTCCACCAATCATCATCGCAATTGCACTCGCCATTTTATAAATATTTTATTTCATAATATCAGCAGGAATAATTTTGTGTTTAATTAACATATCTCTGGTAGCCATTGCAAGTAATATATCAATAGATAACATTCCAATATCGGCCATATTTAAATCTACTTTTGGTGGTGGTCTTTTCAATAGTTTTCTTCCTAATTCCGCATACCCTACTGTTAATACTGTTTCCACTCCGGCATGATATAACATGTTTACTATTTGTTTTCCATCAATTTGTGTTGCCATTTTTATAAGAATATTTTTGATTACTTAAACTCAAATGGATCTATTTCTTTCTTTTCCTTTCTCTTTGGAACAGGTTCTGGTGTAGTAACTTGTTTATTAGATTTAGCAGTATATATATATAATCCCAATCCAACAACCACTACTACAACACATAAAGGTATATAATTTTTGTATTGAACTTCTTGAACTTCATCCTTAACTATATTTGAAACTTCATTATCATCTTTTGTTATTTTTAAATCATCTTTTGTTTTAGATTTTAATTGTATGTTTTCTTTTTTCATTGTTTCTATTTCTTTTCTTTTTAATTCAGCTTTTAATCTTTTTGCTTCTGCACCTTTTTTACCAGCAGATACTCTTTTTGGGTTTTTTATTTTAGGTTTTTCTTCAATTTCAACAATTTCATTCATCTTTTTTTAAGTCAATATTTTCATTTTTTTTATCAGTGAAATCAATATGTCTCGCTGTTGTTAACATTGCAGTAAAAGGAGCAAGATACATTCCATATCTATAATACAATTCACAACAAGTACTTGTTAAAGCATGATTGATAAAAGGGTCTTCCTCTAAGTCTTGTATTAATTTAGGTGGGTTAGTAACATTGAGATACTTTGACACACCCATAACATACAAATTTATAAAAGAATTCCCCAACGTCTTAGTCATACTTGCACCAAGTCTGGCTTCGTATCTACGGTATAGTTTTTCTATTTGTTCTGGTGTCATTGTATCAATGTCTGACATTTGTAAGTCTTTACCAAGATATTGTTTGCTTCCTCCACCAGCAACAAGGGCTGATAATCTTTCACGTTTTTTGTCTTCATGGTCATCTTTTTGTTCTGGTAACTCAACATCTTTCAATAATTCTTCGGCGTTCATTTTATATAGTTTATTTTTTACTTTATAAAATTTATTTTTAATTTTAAAATAATTAAATATTATATATCCAACTATTGATAAGACTGCAGTGTTTGTTATAATTGTTAGTGTTTCAAGAAGCATTGCTTTTTTATTGCTTATTTTTTAAGCATTACTTAAGCATTACTAAAGCATTACTAAAGCATTACTATAGCATTACTTAAGCATTACTTAAGCATTACTTAATCAACCACCCAATAATCAGTAGGTTGGTCGGTTTTCAAAATTAATTTACGATGTTTCTTTTTTTTTAGTTCTTCCTTTATTCTTTGTCGGTCTTCCAGTGTAGGAATAACATCATTCTCTCTCAAACAATTTTCAAAACTATCTCTATCTTTCATATAGAAAATACATAACCATTTTGTTTGTTCTCTTAAATCTTTTAAAACTGAATTGTATCTCTGCGATATAACCCATATCGATTGTTCTGCGTGTCTACCAGAAAATGCTAGTTCGGATAACATGTCTTTTTTCTTTGTTAGTTCTTTTGTGGCACTGCAGTCATCGATGATATACAGGGTTGGTTTACCTGCATATTTTTTAAAGTACATTCTTAGTAGTTCTTGCAGTTTTTCTGTTCCATCTGATGCCACAGGATTCACGATTATAATATTTTTTGTTTTTGGTTTTCTAACATCACCAATCCAATCACGATTTTTGTATGCCTTGTTCCATTGAATGGTTGGGCAAAGTATAACAATATAACTAAATATACCTTTATATTCATCTTCAAGTAAGTCTAAAACAAATTCAGTCTTTCCACAACCAGTTTGGCCACAAATAATTGCACTGTGTGGATATTTAGGTAGTTCCATTTTAATTGATTAATAATTGGCTTCTTTAAATCTACCATCTTCAAAATTAATTTGTGCATCCTGTATTACAAATAAATAAACATTTATTGGCTTATCTGCTCCTGCTTCTTTCGTTATTTGTATTGTGATGCCTTCTGATGCATTTTCAATTCTTCTTCCTGAACCGTGAAGTGTATTATCATCCGTTGAACGTAAATCTAACCATAATGCATAATTGGTCGTTAGATATTTCTCTAACGTTGTATCAGTAAAATATAAATCTTTAATGACCATACTTGTTTCTCTATTTCTTTTTGAATTTAACGCAAAGAATTTATTTATCTCATCCCACTGTTGATATGCTTTCATTCCTTGACTGTATAATTGATTTGGGATTCCTTCTATTGTCATTTCTACTTTTGTTATTTCAGGATTGTAATATTCTTCCGTGCTGGTCCTTTCAGGATCTTCGAATAACAATAGAATCCCTTTCATACTTCTAGCTGGGACATTTAAATTAATATTCCATAGTGTATCAGATTTATTTTTTGGTATTTTTCTGTGTCTTAGTATTCGGTCATACAAAATAACCATTTTACCATCAACTTGCTGTCTTATTTCTCTTGATAAATAAGGATCAGAAACAGTATCAAATTCCAAACAAATATTTTTGATTGTATAAGTTGAAGTTGCATCGCCTGATTTAATTACTTTATTATAATCATTGAATGTAAGTTCATATTCAAGTCTATCACCGAGTCCTGCTTGATAAAAAGGCATATGGGTTTCCAATAATTCAAAATCAAGTGGAATACAAAACCTGTTTCCATATGCTTTTGCGATGGCTTGATCTTCTTTATCCGCTGTCGCATTTTCTGCGCCAACTCTATGTTTCAACATGTTTGGTTTGCCAATGCCTTGGTATGCCATATTTATACGTTCTGTAGGAGTCTTCCAGAGATCAGTATAACAATGATAGATGTCACTATCATCAATTGACATAACTTCATTTCCAGAGATACGAATTGTTGTTTTCTTTATTATTGATCTTCCTATATTTTGATAAATAGTTGCATTTACATCTCTAGAATCTAACTCAATTTCAAATGCTAATTTGACTGTTCCGGGAACAATAACATCATTTCCGGAGAGATTGGGGAATCTCACTAACAATTGTTGATTTTGATCAATAGTTGATGGATTATTGGTTATCACTACACTTTGGCGGATTCCTCTTACCCCACGTGGTTCTCTTATTTTTCTGTAAGGGTTTAATTTATTTCCATAGGTCGACATTTTTAAAAGGAAAAATTTAATATATAAAAATGGCGGAAGGATTTAATTTTGAGAATCCTACATTTGAAGATGATAAAAATGAAGATGATGATGATGAAGATGAAGATGAAGATGAAGATGATAATGATGAATTTAATAGAACTATGCAAAACCGAATTGATGCTATTAATAATGCCGGCAGTGATGTTGATACAAGAACAAAGATAAAAATAGAACAGAAACAATATGCAGTTAAAGAATATTACAAGTTTATAAAGGAAAAGACAGGATTAGACTCAGAATATATTGATTATTCAAACTTTGAACTTGGTGATGATTATAAAACACTATATTTAGTGGTTGGGGATCAAAAATTTCAACTTACTGCCAAAAGAGGTGTTGGTTTTATAAGCTTGAGTACTTTAGTGGGTAAAATTGGTACGGGTGGAACACGAGCAGTTAGAGAATTATTATTCTTACCTCATTACAAAACTCAAAAACCATTATTAACACCACAGAATATTGCAAAATTACAAAACAGAAGAAATGAATTACCTGATGTTGATACAATAGAAATGGATAATTTGCCTAATGCAGCCGAAACTGCTGTTAAAGAAATAGAAGAAATGGAAACATCATTAATTGATGAAGATGGGGAACAAATGTCATTTATACCAAAAAGAGAATATGATGGTCTTAAAGAAGCAATGACAACTGTTAAAGAAGAGATAGCATTGACATTGTCTAAATTGAATGAAACAGAGGAAGACTTGAAAAAAGAAGAGAGAAAATTAGAACGAGCCAAAGCAGACAACGATAAATATCAAATAAAGAGGATAAGCGACCGAATAAGAGATTTAGAGATTGAGAGAAGTGGTTACTTAGAAGTAATAGATATTAATAGAGATAAATTACGTAGTCAGGTAAATAGAATAAAGGAAACAATTAACAAGATATTAAAAGAAGACACTACATTAGGTGAGAGAATTAAAACATTATTTAGAGAACAAGGAATTACAATTGTTAGTGTTTTAACTGCTTTTGGGATGATTATTGGTGTTATTGTTGAGGCTGTTATTCCTACTGCTGGTGGTGGATCTATAACCCCTAAACCACCTTCATCACAGGGTGGAGTAAAAGAATGGGTAAAAAAACAATTAAGTAATCTTGCTAAACTATTAGCTAATCTAGCAGGTAAAGCAGCAGCAGCACTACCGGGTATTATTGGTGCCATTGTGTCTTGGTTGTTATCTACTACTGGAAAAGTGGTTAACTGGTTTGGCGAACATCTCTGGGCGTTGGTTGTCCTTGTTGTTGGGTTATTGTATGCAGCTGCAAGAGAGTATATTAGTAAATCTCATAGATAGTGAGTGCAACAATACCTATTACAATACTTCCTACTATTATTGCTGTTTTGTTGTCTTCGTGTTTCTTTCCCTTTGAGTGATGGTGATGTTTTGGTTTTGTATCTTGAGGTTCTGGCATATTTTTTAATTTACTCATATTTGGTTCTGGCAGAGATTTCTTTGTTGGTGTACCATTTATGGTATTAGATGGTGTTGTAGGAACAACAGGCTTAACATTTACATCACTGTTGTAGCCAAGTTCAAATTTATATTTTGGGTCAGCAATTTTAATTTTATTATTATAATTGACGATAATGCCAATTTGTAATACCATATTACTAGGGGCCATATAGAGACCATTGCCATAAACATAATCAACTTTACTGCTTGCGTGTTCTAACAGATCTTCATAATTTTTTACTTGGGTAGGTATATCTTCCGGAGCCTTAATAAATTTTTGAATATTATTTACGAATTGTTTTTGCGCATCTAATCCTTTTCCTAGGGTTGTTACGGATGCTCGTGTTTGAGATTGTGCTGCTAATAGAGCCCATACAAATACTCTGATACTTTCATTAATTCGTACAACCCCATGGCTTGTGAAGCCTTCTGATTTGTCTAATATAAACGTTGTCCATGCATCACTTATATCTACTGTATGTTCTATTTTGTCGTTTATATTAAAGAATGGCCCATCACTTTGATGATCGTATCTATATTTTCCACTTGGCTTAAAGTATTGTGTGTAACTCCCGAGACCACTACATTTAGAACTACTTTCCAGTTTTTGCCTCCAATCCGTGCTAGGTGAAATACCGAATTCATGGCAGATATTTTGATAAGCTTTTTTATCGTATGGGTTTTGGTAATAACAGAATGTATTATCTGTTGGGAAAGGTGTTTTAAGTTCTTTCAAAATACGAGCAACACAATAATAAACATGAAATATATATAATGTTCTAGTTTGTAGAGAATCAGCTTGTAAATGGTCTTGGTAACTTACACCACATCCTGTAGTAGCTAACCAAACAGCAAAATTTAATTGACATTGCCACCAGTCAAATGATGAATGAAGCCATGTATTCCACGGTTCATTGGTGTGTAATGTTGGATTTTGATATTTTTGAAATAAGTTGAGAAACGTTACTGAAAAATTATCCTTTTCATTAGCATAAATTTTTTGTTTTACAAGTAAAGAACCAGCTGCATGTTTGGTTTTATATTTAGTATTGGGATTATATGATAAATCCTTGTTTAACTTGAATTCTTTTGGTATCATTTTTATACATAAAAAAATGTATCATACAATTTCCGATATTAATAAAACAATATATTTACAACAATATATAGATAATAAATGTGGAAATAAGAGAATTGGATTGAAGAGTTTTACTTACACAATAGGTTGGTATAATTTAATTGATGAATACATCCAAAAAGGAACAGATAAAGCAATACGTTTACCTTCAGGATTTTACAGTTTCCAACAAATAGCAGGTATATTTCAAAATAATAATATTGTATTATCTGTAGATGAAACAAATGGCATAGTGTTTTTGACGTCGACCGTTGATTTAAAAATAAGCAAAGGATTAAAAGAGATGTTAGGCCTCGGAAATAAAAGACGATTTAACGCAAATCAAACATATGAGGGAGAAAAACCGTTAAATTGTGCACCTTATAAACAACTATATGTTCATCTTGAGCAGATAAACAGTGCTTGCAATTTCTTTGATGGTGCTCCTAGTAATATTCTTAGTGTTGTTTCTGTTGAAAATAAATCGTTTGGTGATATTGTTCATACACGATTTAGTAATCCGGAATATAAACAATTAACACATGGTGATATTTCAGAATTAAGTATAAGCGTTTGTGATGAGAATGGAGAAAAAATAAACAACCATGGATTGCCAATTAATTGTGTGTTAGAAATTATATAATTATTGTATAAAAATGAGTATATTTGGTGTTAAAAAGTTTACAACATTTGATTCTACATCGAATGATTTGACTTTACGTGTTAATGATTTGCATAGAAAATTTACAGATTTAAATAGTAGATTACAAAACGCTTATACAAATGAAGACATTACAATAAGTGCTGAATCAAAAGGCCCTTTAATTAATGGTGAGGTGTTTTCATTTGGAAATGCAGGTAGAGAACCAAAAGTTGGCTATGTTATGATGAGACGTGGTCATATTACAGGTATTAGCCTGTCGAGTGAAAGGTCAAGTGGTGAAGTGCGAGTTGGTGTGTTGGTGGATGGGGTGGTTATGAGGGGGTGTGAGATTACTTTGCGTACAACAATACCAAGAAAACATGATAATTTTGATAAACCATTTTTTGTTGAAGCTGGAAGTGTTATTAATTTTATAAGTCTGGGGGCTAATCAAACTGTAGTTAATAGTGTTGCCTCGTTATTAGTTGAATTCAAAAAATATATATAAAAATGAAGCAACCGACAGCCCCGAATTTATATCCAGATTTACCTAATGAAGACGGACAAAATTATAGATTACAAAAGATGTCAGAAATAGAAAAACAATTAATAAAAGAGAGAGATGTAAGAAAGGCATTATACAAAAAGTATAAACGTGGAATTAATATTACTGATTGTGTTGATACTGCATTAATTTCTTCAAGTGTTATTATGGCTGGTGTTGGTTTAACTATTCCAATTATGTTGCCGTTGGAAATTGCTGCTGTTGTGTGTGGATCTCTGGGTGTTTGTGTTAAGTTAGTGAGACGTAAATTACATGCAAAAACACAAAAACATTATGAAATTAAAACTATTGCTGACAGTAAATTGAATAGTATAAAAGACTTGATTTCTAAGGCTTTGACAGATGGGCAGATATCTGAAAATGAATTTAAATTGATTTTAGATGAATTAGACAAATATAATAAACTGAAAGATGGTATACATTCAAAACAAACAGGATTAAGTGAGACGGAAAGAAAAAAACTTATTGATGAAGGCAAGGCCCAGGCTTTAGCTGAGGTAAAAAAAAAAATAGGAGATGCTTGATTTTATTGAATAAAGTTATAATAGTAAACGACCCCCCTCCCACCTATTTTTAACTCTCACATAAACTAAATATGCATTTGTTAAAAGCTACGCATACACGGTCCTTTCTGTACTTTGATTACGACTTTCAGACCTTTCTGTACTTTGATTAACTTTCAGACCTTTCTGTACTTTGATTATATCCATAACGACTTTCAAGCCTTTCTGTACTTTGATTACGACTTTCAGACCTTTATTACCCGAAATATGAAAGAATGTACACCATACATTTTTTTACGTGCAGACCCAGATCAGACGCCTTAAGTGTTTGTAATATGTACACATTCCTTACTAAATACGACTTCAATTGTATGATACATTTTAAAAAAAATGATACCTATTTAATTTCTTCATATGTGTTCAATCTGCCTTACTGTAGCAGTCAGACTGGCTGAAGGTACACTTTCTCTTATTTGTGGTTTCGAGAAAGGTACATTTTTTCCTGCTATAATGTGTATTGATCCAATAATTTGATTAATGCTTCAACTGAATAGTGATTGAAATATTCTGAATAGGGAATGGCAGTAAGAAATAATGTGATTTTTTTAGCTATACTTAGTTTTATGAATGGGGTTTAGAAATTCCTCTGATAAGATTATTAGGTTGAAAAATACCATATTGACCCTAAATATTGGGACAGTGATGCCTGACTAAACTGTGTAAACCCAGATATGACTTGGAAGATGTCTCATCAAGGTCTACCATGTTGGTTGGTTGACAGGTTAGGAAAGGACAAATGGACATGTCCAAAATTTGAAGATGGTAAAGTTAGTTAAAGAAATTGCGGAGGAGTCCAGATATTTAGGGTAAACGCAGTATGGAGAAATGTTATATGCTTACGAAAATATATATAGTATAAGTTACAGTTGTTTAGAAACTTCTTTGCTGTATCACTGATAAAAAAAAATATTGCATAGCCTTGCATAGAGACGATAAACAACCGCATGGTTGCAGAAAACATTTGCTTGGAGGCGATAAACATTTCAATAAACATCTGCTTAGGAACGTAATGGAGACGGGTAAACATCTGTTTAGATACGAAATGGAGACGGGTAAACAAATACAAAACAAAAAATGAGATACTTCTAAAATGGCTTCTGAGTTAAACAGACGTGATTTTGTGAAAGTGATAAATGAAATAGAAAAATTTGAATCATTTTTGGCAAAGAGTGAAATTAAGATAAATTCTCAAACTAGGGATATAGACAATAAAAAAAGAGAAATTGAAGTTTTAACTGAAAGAATAGTCAAAGTTAAAAACGAATTTAATGACAGAAACAAGAGACAAGTTTGGTTAAGACTTACGAGGCAAAGAGCTGGCGTGAAAAGAAATCTAAACAAATTGTTAGTGAAGAACGAATGTGAAACACAAGAAAAAACATCTTTGCAAATTAAAATCAGTGAATTGATTTCTGAAAAGAACAGATTGCAAGCTATTATTACGGAAAACGGTGATTAAGGTAAGTTCTGTTTCACTTTATCGGAGTTTTACTTTCTCTATATTTTTTCACTTTTTTCATTTTATCTTTTTTTTTTTTTCTCACCCCCATCAGTCATTTTTACCACTGTACTCCCTTCACTTTTTTTTTCACCCACCCCTCACCCATTTTTGTCACTGTACTCCCTTCACTTTTTTTTATTTTTTGTGTTAGGAGAAAAAGCATTTTTTTTTTTTTTCTCGAGGTGTTTTTTTTTTAGGGGGATCCAGAGGTGCTTTTTTTTTAGGGGTGCGTTTTTTTTAGGGGTGCGTTTTTTTTTTTTTTTTCACCCCCCTTTCATCACTTTGCCACAGTACTCCCTTCCTCTTTTTTTTGTGTATGTGTTTTTTTTAGGGGTGTTTTTTTTTTTTTTTTTTTTTTTTAGGGGTGTGTTTTTTTTCTTTTCTGTTTTTTTCAGGCAGGTTAGCCTAAAAGTGGGTTTGGGGTGGTGGGTTTAAAGGCCAAACCCACTATTATTAGTCTAAACCTATAGGTGTGTTTTTTTTTTTTAGGGGTGTATTTTTTTTTTTTTTTTTTTATGTGTGGGAAAGGCTCAATATACCATATTACTTTCGCAGCTAATACCGAGTTATTCGATGCCAAACCTACCTAGGGTCCTATTTGCAAAACAGTTAGTCACGGATAACCGTGACTCTCCATATTGTGACTGGCATGGTATTCCATGACAAACTGAAGCCAGTCAACGTCACGGATTTCCGTCACTTGTGTTTTATAACGGGGAGCAGTTATTGTCAACAATTTATATAAAATAGAAGTGATCAGGAATCGATACAATCAACCCGCAGCTCCCATCAGAGACACCAAACTACATATACTGTATATACAAGAGGGCCCAATGGCACTATATCGCTCACCTGTGTACCAAAAATCATTAGTGTAGGAGACCACTTGACATCGCTACATACTAAATATCTAAGCTCTGAGCCTTATGGTTTCGGAGAAGAAGATGTGTGATGTTTTTTCCAGTATAAGTCTATAGGAGCTAATGACCCCTGGGGCATGGCCAATTTTGACCCAAAGGGCATGGTTGGCAGGATTTATGTAGGCGACCATTTTATGATGCTTTATACTAAATATCTAAGGTCTGTACTTCATGGTTTCAGAGAAGAAGATTTTTGAAGCTTTTTTTGCATTATAAGTTTATTGGCGTTAAGGGGCCACAGGATTTGGCCAATTTGGACCCCAAGGGCATGATTGGCAGGATTTATGTAGGTGACAACTTGCCGTTGCTAAATGCTAAATATCTTAGCTCGGGGCCCTGTGGTTTCAGAGAAGATTTTTGAAGATTTTCCCATTATAAGTCTATGGGTACTAAGGGACCCCAGGGTCGTGGCCCATTTGGACCCTCAGGACATGGTTGGCAGGATTTATGTAGATGACCACCTACCGTTGCTACATGCTAAATATCTAAGCTCTGGGCCCTGAGGTTTCAGAGAAGAAGATTTTTGAAGTTTTTTTTCCATTATGAGTCTATGGGGGCTACATGTAAGAGGCCCTGGGGCGTTGCCCATTTGGACCCCAGGGGCATGATTGGCAGGACCACTTACCGTTGCTATGTGCTAAATATATTAGCTCTGGGCCCTGTGGTTTCAGAGAAGAAGCGTTTTGAAGCTTTTTTTCTATTATGAGTCTATGGGAGCTAAAGGGCCCCGGGGCTTGGCCAATTTGGACCCCAGGGGCATGATTGGCAGGATTTATGTAGGTGACCGCTTGCCGTTGCTACATGCTAAATATCTGCTCTGGGCCCTGTGGTTTCAGAGAAGAATAATTTTGAAGCTTTGTTTCAATTTTGAGTCTAAGGGAGCTAAGGGGTGCCGGGGCGTGGCCTATTTGGACCCCAAGGGCTTGATTGGCAGGATTTATGTAGGTGACCACTTGACGTTGATACATACTAAATATCTTAGCTCTGGGCCCTGTGGTTTCAGAGAAGAAGATGTTTTTAAATTTTTCCCATTGTAACTTTATGGGAGCTTTATGTTGCCAAGGCAACCAGAATTCCAATCTAATCAGCCCAAAACCCTTATGCAGCCTTTCCCCATACCTGATGATGCTTCTCATGAAATTTAATCAAGATTGGCCATGGGGTATTAGAGATATACTTATTTGAATTTTTTTACGGACGCACGCAAGCACGACGGACGACGGACAAAATGTGATCCCAAAAGCTCACCTTGTCACTACGTGACAGGTGAGCTAAAACTGCAGTATACAAGTAGGGTCACTGTAGGTACGTTCGGACAGATGTGTACATTCGGACTCTTTTATTTATCATGTATAGTTTCCGTGTGTTATAAATGTAATCCTTAATCGAGCATGCAATATAAAACCCAATTAAAACAGTTGTTGCTTGTCTATTACCTTCAGTCCATATTAAACATATTTTTTATTATTTTAAAAATGCTTACGTCAGAACAACGTCTCAAACCGCCAGTTTTTAAAAACAAAACCAACCGAACGATCACAACTGATTTACCACTGACTACTTTGTTGGCAGTTTCGGAGTAAGGCAGCTTAAAATGTATCCTTATGTTATTTTGATATTGATTTTTGTGAATATTATATTCTTTTTGGGGTAACTATCTGAATTATAGTTGTAAGTTCGCTAGAAAAAAGTGTCCGCCTGTACCAGCCTATTGGAAATCTTAAGCGGGTACAGTCGGACACCGTGTACTTGATGATTTTTTCAAAACACAACAAGGATGCAATACGCACCTAATTAGGGCCACCGCCCATTGGGGCTTGAAGAAATAAATTGGCTGCATGATCCTTTCACGCAGAGCTGAAATTCGACCGCATACGAGTACTGGTATACCGCTTAGAGGATCTAAGCTTGTCCAGGCAAAGCAGTGTGAGTCAACCCGTCCATGCTTATAAACCCTATTGGGTTCATTGGGCGACAGGGCAGAGATGTCATTTCATTTCAATGTCGGGTAAAAGTCCCACAAAATTGGAGGCAACGTCTCAAAAATGACCTATACAGTGTTGACGGGGACGTTAAACCTCAAATCAAACAAACGCAATCCGCACCTAATCCTTTCTATGATGTAGAAAATAATGAGAAGCGACAGAAAAAAAAACACATATCAGGTTTTGAAAGTAAAATTAAGGTTGCATGAGTAGCACTGGGGGAGGGGGACTTGGTGGTCAGCCATATAGCGATAAAGTGTCCCTTTCCAAAATATGTAGTCATATAGGCTATAAGAATTCTTTGCGAAATCTCAACCTAGCAAAACGCCTCCATACTAGGTCCACAACCCAAACTTACAGCGATTGTACTAGACTTTAAAACGGGGCTACCCCTTTACACCACATACTGTGCTGCTGCTTTTATCAAAGCACCGAGAGTGCTGTAGAGTCGATAATCTCTGGGTGTAAGTTGGTAAAATAGTCCTCCACTTAATATTTAACTGTTAAGTTTAACACTTAAATGCAGATTTGCAATCAGAGCAGACCCTGATAAGATATCATGGCGTCTGATTTGGATCTGTACTGTTTGCCAATGACCCAGTACACCAGCCCGGTAGAGACTTTATTATATACACAGCACTCTGTCGTGTAGAAGAGAAGACTAGCGCATCTAAAAATATAACCAGTTTTCGATTTTGTACATTGTCAGTCATAGTCATGTACATGTGAGCAGCCGGAGCCATTAATTACGCTACCATTGTATTAGCATCGCTACCAAGCTGACAAGCAAGTCCCATCCTCACTCTTACCCTACCCGCCTAGCTTAGAATAATATATACCATATCATCAGTTACCCCTTATATCAGTTGCATTGTAACACAAAGATCTGATAAAGATATGTCATCTCAGTACAAGTGAGCTTTATCAGGTCAGCGTGACAATGCATTTCTATGAAATTGATTACTAGCATTATTGGCAAAACACTGAAAGAGTGTACAAGGAGATTAACTGATAAGCAGAATACCAGGTTCATGTCATTTGATATAAAGTTTATCAGGGTCGGCTTCGAGAAGGCATGAAAAATCGCTCGGCAAGGCTCGCGATTCTACAAGCTTTATCGAAGCCTTGCCCGATAAACTTGATATCAAAAGACACGAATCTAGTATCTTTTCCGTATTGCGTATTTCAAATATGAAATACAGGCACAATGTTTAGTCCTTAACTTTCCAATGCAGCTACACGATGTCTTTTCTTTAAAACCTAAGAGTCAACGCAGGCAGATCAACAAGACTTAAAAACAGCATTTTCGATTGCCAGTTACATTCGAAACGTTGTTTTTTTTACGGCTCATTGATCCGCGTTCATCAACTACCATGGAAATTTTCGATCGCTGCACTTAATGATAGGCAGCAATTTAAAACTGCCGTGGCAGTTGATGACTGCGGATCAGTGTCTTTTAAAACGGCATTTTCAACTGCCAGGTACCATTGAACAAGTCCAAAAAGGTGCCCTTTGAGAACCATGAACGCAGCCAAAAAAGAAAATATACGTAACCATTTGGTATTTGGGCTAGACGAGCTAGTTTCAGCCATCAAGGCCTCATCAGTGACCCTCGAAGTAATGCTGACAAATTATATCAGCCAATACTAGTTTCTGCTCTCAAAGCTTAAAGAAAATCTGACTATGAATGTCAGTGAAATGGCATGAGAAATTATAACTGCAATTTAGATGGTCACTTGTCTGACAAGTGAAGACTCAACGACCTGTGTGGCTGTGTACTCTGACCAGAAACAATATAAATGTTCACTCTTGGGAATCAAAGATGGCTCATGCAGACTGAAGGCGCATACATGCAGGCTAATATGAGCCTTTGCTGGCTGCACAATAAAACAGATTTTCTTGTGACGCGGCTCATATGGTGCTATTCATTTTGCTCTAGGACTCTGGGTTTATTAAAGAAATGTTCCTACTGTTTGCTGAAGTAGTTACCATGAATACTGCTAATCCCTTAATTTCGAATTCTGATAGCAGACCCCAGTGGTATTGCTACAGGCCGTCGCAAGGCGGTTGTTTTCCGTTGTAAACCCCAGTTTTACTATATAAAAGTCGGGTTTAAAGGAGTCAAAATATATAGGCGTGTTTTCGTGATGCCGACATAAAACAGCCTAACAAATTGAAGACACTATGGGTGTCGGTGTTGGCTCTGTTAATATTGCTTTTACTGACAATCTAGAGACAATCAAACTGCCAGTAAGATGGGTTCCCCTACATGCTGAAAAGACTAGATTTTTCAAGAAAACTTTAAGATTGTTTTCAGGCAGACCAAGCTAAATTCTATAAGCCATGTGTGATCCTGGATGAAACAGGCGGTGACCATTTTGATCCTGAATTGAAGTCTCCAAGTAAACAATGGGAACTTCTTCCAAATGTTTAAACAAGTTGCATACGTTGGCAAGGTTCTGAGACTGTGAGGGAGTGACCATGGTTGACTTCTTGCAAAAAAATAAAACAATTAATGGGGTTTACCATTTAATATGCTACAGAATTGCAACAGCTGACAGATGTAGTCAAAACAAAGAGAAGAGAAATAGAGAATACCAGGTTTGTGTCTTTTGAAATCAAGTTTATCAGGCAAGGCTTCGAGAACGCTTGTAGAAACGCGAGGCTTGCCGAGCGATTCTACATGCGTTCTTGAAGCCGAGCCTGATAAACTTGATATCAAATGATACGAATCTGGTATTCTCTTTATCAGTTTATCCCCTTGTACACTCTTAGCGATTTATGATGAGTTATTGATGGTCCTCATTGCGTCCCAGCATTCTGGTGGTCGATATATTCAGTATCAACAGGCCATGTTGTTTCTATGATTTTTTTTTTCAAGTATTTTTTTTCTCCATTTTTCCCAGTAACAGTAACATATTTGTCATTTTGCCAGTAGTTTTGATGATATAGGAGCATTTCAGCTCTGCACCACCCCCTTCAATGTCGCTGGCGGAAGGCTCTCCTGGCCGAGTCTTCTTTGAAAACGCTGTGAAGGATACGGCTGTGTGGCCCGACCAACCTCTCCTGAGTATTTCTACATACTTGTCATGCTTGTGAACATAGGAATCAGACCACGGTAGACAATGCACACTTTAAAAACATAATAGTCATGGTTATCCATGACAAAGCCCAATTTAAAGACAGGTCACGGTTTTCCATTACCTGTATTCGAGAAAATAATTTCTCCCAAACTATCACGTGGTCATTTACATAGAGAAAACGTTAACGTCATGGAAAACCATTACTTTGGCTTTTACTTATGTGTCATGGAAAACCGTGACAAATGATGGTCAAGGTTTTCCGTAAGATACCTGACTGTTCAGGAGCAGTCTGATCTGGGTCTGCACTGTTTGCTTAGGCCTTCCAATCCAAATACTTACGATCATTACGGTAGTTAAAGATATTACATGGGCCCCGTCAAGCGATTTTGGTACTTATCCCCTATGCGAGCAGCGAAGGTTCAGGCGAGCCTGCGCATCCGCGCCGTCTTGCCAGAACCTTCGCTGCTTGCTCATACAAGCAGTGAATCATGAGGAACCTTCAGACAGAAAGCCATATCCCTGGCCCCCCTGAATGGCTGGGCATGCGCAGTTGAAATTTGTCATGCCGGAATGCTCGAAGACACAAATTCGCTTGGCGGGGCTCATATATGACTAGAACTCTGATTGCTTGTTTACCATGGCTGATAATGAGCTATGGTAAACGAGCCATCAGTGTTTGAGTAGCAAATGAGCCAGTGATTCAAATATGTACTCAAGACCCTGTGAAATTTATTACTAAAACACGCCTATACAAATATATTGTAAATTTTACCACCAAAAAATGAAAATTTTACGATAAAAAAGTTCTGATATTTTTTATATACCTGCATAAAACAAATTGCGGGTACTCGTTAGAACCGCCTCAACGAGGCTGTTTTAACGAGTACCCACAATCTATGTTTTTGAGCAGAAATAAGAAAAATAATATATACCCTTTAAAACCCCAGTTTTACTCTATACTCCCACTTTAAGGGTGTCAAAATTATATTTGCGTGTTTTCGTGATGCTTCTGAAAGCTCTAGATATCAGCCATTTAGTGAGATTTTTCTTCCTATTTAGCTAGAAAAGCTATGTTGTGTATGCTCATTGGAATCACTTCATTGAGGTGATTCTAATGAGTAAACACAGCATACCAGAGTTTTATAAAAGATTAGTAAAAATATCCTTAAATAGTAAACTGTTTTCAGGAAAAAATTTATCAATAGGGTCTCATGAGAAAGGTAAACATTTTTAGAATAATTTAATGTACATATGACAGTGTGTTCATAAAGGTCAATAAAGCACCTGCTGTATTTGTCGCGCATCAATAATTATGCATAACTGTCTCGTGATTATTGGATAAACGGTGAATAGACTAACTTAGGTAAATAGAAGGGCGCATTCAACCGGCGAAAAGGGCAAAGCGGGGCGCAAAGAGGGCCAAAAAAATCAGATTTTAGGGCAAAAGGGCGGGAATTTAGGACACCGGGGCGCAGCGCCCTGCCTTTCTGCTTTAGGGCGATCACTATATGTTTCTTTTTTTTTTTTCAAAACTATCTTGCCAAAACCTTCCCTGTTCACTCCTTGAACAACCCAGCTCAACAGCTAAAGATACTCAACAAGGATATACATGTAATGCATGTACAGAGGACCTTGGCCTTGAGGTTTATAAAACTTCTGTCATACTCAACTCAGCTCAGCATGAAATTTGTCCTGCTCATAAATATTAAAATGCCAACAATGGTTGGCATTTTAATATTTATGAGCAGGATAAATATTAGCATCTATCTGTTTAAATATTTATAAGCATTTATAATTTCGTGCTCAAGTGAGTTGAGCGTGAAGAAAAGTGTCATAACCTTGGTCCTGGTAATAGCAACAGCATTTATTCTAACACAAATTCATGACTATCTACTAATCAAATAACTTGATGTAATGTATTCATTCAGTTGACAAATTGCATGACAAACAGCATAGATTCTGATCAGATGGCTTCTTCCATCTGATCTGGATCTACACTATTTGCAAAGGTAGTGGTTGTCTTGTGAAGCAGGATAAGGGTTAATATGACAAATATGGATTTATGTATTTTAGATGGTCGTTGTCTTTTAACTCCAAAAGATATTTTGGGTTGCTCCCCATGTATATGTACAGTGAGTCTGTTTACACCGCACGAACGTTAATTCTGCGCATCCTGCATTCACATTTTCAGTAACTGTATCCCTCATCATCAGTTTCACTACCAGTGCATCAGCATTGAGTTTAACTATGTCTCGAAAAGGTTAGCTTGCACGTGCAGACATGCCAGTTCCGCGGAATTTGTCAATTTTCTCGAAATATGAAAAATCCGAAGATTTCCAAAATCAAGACTGTCTTTAAAACTAGCCAAAGGTATAAACACATCGCATCCTAACTTACTGCATCTGACAACATTGTAGAAGACCTACTGGACAACTTGTTTGTGTCATTCCATGTTTTCAAGTAGCTCAAAACACTTCTTGCGCGCAATATTGGGCGACAAAATTGATAGTTTGATTTCAAGGGGATATCCTTTTTCATAGTATTCTTTGGCCTGTCTATTAAGAACTTCATAAGCCAATTTTCATAGCAGCTAACTGATAGGAATGAGTTGCAATAATTTCGATTGCAAATTAAGAGTGGTGACTTAGACAAAGTCATACGTAGCTATCAAACCTTTATGCATGCAATGTTATTGGACGGCACGGTACTTTTATTGCTTATTGATTCCATTACAGGAGCATTTGTCTAAGAATGCAGAGTTTAGTAGATTTGTGCAAGAGGAGGAAGACAGACCAGAAGTGATGGGGCTGAAACTAGGAGCTCTTCTGATTACACCAATACAGAGAATTCCGAGGTAAGAAAAAAATTTGTTTGAATTGAGGCTTGACGTCCCTGTCAACACTATAATAGGATGTTTTCTTAGGTAGCCTGAAGGGATAAATTGAGCTATCAATGCTTGTATATGAGACTCGGTAGTTGGCTGTTTCTTCCTTGTATGAGAATTAAGCAGGCATTTTGTGCCATCTGTATTTAAATTTCTGAGTCAACTACATTTCTCCAGTTAGAGTTATGCAGGCATTTTAAGCTATCTGTATTTGAATTACTTAGCTCAGCTACTTCACTTCCTTGCAGCTACTGCAGGCATTTTGAGCGATCATTAACATGAATTCCTAAAAATTCAGACACCTTGAGGACTTGCTTTGATTCTCCTAAACAGGGCTGGAAAATTCCACTCGTACACTTGCCCTGACGAGTAAAAATTTTGGGGAATGAGTAAACATTTTGTCTAGTTCATATGAAATTTATCAAAATATACATAGCCATAATCATGCAGGACGGGTGAAATTTCGAAGTATTTTCCAGCCCGGCTAAACTGAACAAATTTGTGTCATGATTCAGCAAGGAGTTCAAAACATGCAGATGGAATGGCAAACAGAGATCACCCTGATCAGACTGCTTCTTCAGCTTTTAGACCCGTCTGTTCCAATACTAAGGAACAGTAATGTTTGTTTCTGAGTCAATTTCTCAAAGGCTTGAGATGTCATTTCATCTCAATGTCAGGTAAAAGCCCCACAAAATCGGAAGCAACATCTCCAAATTGACCTAAATAGTGTTCCGGCTCGCTCATCGGGGCTTGAAGACATAGATGGGCTGCTTGATGCTTCCGCACAGAGCTGAATCCGACCGCACATGAGTACTGGTTAACCGCTAGGATCTAAGCCTGCCCAGGCAAAGCGGTGTAAGTTTGGCCGTCCATGCTTATAAACCCTATTGGTTTCATTGGGCGACAGGGCTTGAGAATCTCAAATTGAGATGTCATTTCATTTCAACATCAGGTAAAAGCCCCACAAAATCGGAAGCAACATCTCCAAATTGACCTAACTAGTGTTGAGAGGGATGTAAAATGTGAACAACAACAAACAACTTTGTTTTCTCACTTTCTCAGAATCAAGCCATTATTTTGTGCTGTTAGTACACCTGGACCTCGCTATAGCACGATTTGTTACAGCACAAATTCAGATAAAACATGGTTTTAGTTTGGACCCCATATTTTCCCCAACCAACATTTATAAATATTATCCAAGGATTCTATCTGGTAATTTTCCTCCCACTTTTGACTGTGGTAATACGGTAGCTAACACGGTCTATAACGGTACTTTTTGATATTTTTGCAGGCCTCCAGCAGAGTTGAATATACAGTATATAAACTTGTTTAGCCTGACACGCATGATAAACATGAACTGCCATCGGCACAATCAAAAGTGTTGGCTTAGCGAGATAAAGAGATTAAACAATTCAGATACGCAACTGGAAAAAAAATATTTATCACGCTCTGTCAAGGATCACTAGACGATGTGATTGGTCAACTGCAATAAAACTTACTTTCTACAGCCGCATGTAGAAGAAAGTCAGATTTATTTCAGCTTAAAAGCAAGTGATTAAACATTTTCATGATCGATTTTTGCGGTAAAAAAAATCATTCAAAGACCATGTGCGCCATTAAAAATCGTTTCAAATAAGGTTAAGACATTCCAAGGGAAGTAATTCAAATTTCTCGTAAGCGTTGACCATTTTCCGGTTCCGAACCCTAACCCGTTAATTCTACCATTGAAATCTAATAATGGTACTTTAGTTTGGTACAGTCCGGACGCTCAGTTACAGCAAAGTAAGCCAGGAGCCAGCTATCAAAATGGCGTCTTACTCGCTGTCAGATCGAACGATTTTCAGGATAAAAAATGTGGTTTATCAGCTGGTTTCGATTACAAATGACTTGTTTGACTTGATGGGCCATGGTATTTACTGCCATTGATTAGTTCCAAACACATTTTAATCGGGGAAATACGGTTATTAACTGGACCGCACATCATCTTGTTGAAAAACTATTGATCACCATAGTGTCAATGGTTGATCTGTGACAAATACAGTCGGCGTTTATAACAGTTTCGGTTAACTAACACGATCAGTTGGTTGGACCTGGAGTTCCGTGTTATAACGAGGCTGAGGTGTATTTGAATTTCCGAATCAGCTGCATTTATTTTCTTATATTTTGAGTTAAAGATACATTTATTTGGGATAATTAGCCAGCAGTATTTCTTTCTTTCCTTTCAGATATAAACTTTTGCTAGAAGATTTACTAGAAAATACAGAACAAGAACATCATGATTACCAGCAGCTTAAAGGTAATGAGAAAACCATGAGAGCTGGGTCATGACGGAAGGCACTTAAGCATTTTTGTACCCGTTAGAGAACAGATTACAGCTCCAGATACGATGTAACAAGGAAAACTGTGGAGTCATTTTTATTGTTTCTAGATAAAAACATTTGCTCTGGGTACTCATTAGAATTGCTCAATGAGTACTCACAGCATGTACTTATGATAACAAATAAGGAAAATTATTCCACAAATTTCTTAATTTCGTATTAGTGGTTTGAGCATACCATAAAGTCCTAGAAATTCAGGCACCTAAAATTTTAACAAATTTATTTCACAATGCAGCAAGGAGTCCAAAAAGTGCAGACAGAATGGCAAACAGTGTAGACCCTGATCAGACTGCTCCTGAGGAGCAGTCTGATATGGGTCTGCACTGTTTGTTCAAGCCTACCTGTCCCAATTCTTAAGATCATTACAGTATATAAAATAATGTGATAATGTCTCAAATTAGATGCCATTCCTAGAGCTTTGAAACATTTTGCTTGTACAGAAAATTTAAAGAACTCAAAACCCACAGTCTTGAAGGTGTGAATGTTGGAATATGGTGGTCTAATATGGCGGCTGAAACTGGAGTACCAGGCGAAAAAAGACAAACCTCGCCACTACCCTGCCATCTGCCTACACCGGGAATCAAACCCTGTTTGTAGTGGTGATATTCATGGACTTGCCCCTGCACTGTCCAGGTTATATGTAAATGTGCTGAGTATTTTGGCTGATTAAAATAATTAACTTTTTGTTTTACTATAAAGGGTATTGGGTGTAAGTAATTTTGGAATACCATAAAAATCCTATATATTCAGACACCTTGAGGACTTGCTGTAATGCTCCTTAAATATTGCAACCAAGGAACAGATGGAATGGCAAACAGTGAAGACACAGATCAGACTGCTCCTTCAGGAGCAGTCTGATCTGGGTCTGCACTGTTTGCTTAGGCGTATCTGTACCAATATTTAGGATCATTATTGTATAGCGACTTTATGACCTTCTTGCACCAAAGCCTTATTATATACCCCTGAAAATAATCATTGCTTTTTGGACGGGATTTTCAAGGAAAACTTCTGTCCTTTAGAATAGCGATGTCCGTGTGGATGGGTGGGTGGGCGGGGGGCCAGCCTGGCGTCCGCGTCCCGGTTTACTTTTTGGTTAACACTGAAAAACCCGTCCATAATGCCATTTGGCGTTTTTCTTTTTATCAGTAGTATAAAGGGGTTGTGGTGTATTTTCAGATGCCACAAAACAGGTTGGAGACATTGCCATTCATATTAATGAGGATGTACGAAGGCATGAAAATTTTCAGAAAATGTTGTCTATACAGAATAGTTTTGATAGTTCCGCACCAAATATCCTAGAGCCAGGAAGAGAATTTATCAAAGAAGGGTCATTAAAGAAGGTATGTTGACTTGATACCTCTTAAATCCATGTGTTCTAGGGATGATTATTGAGTCCCATTACGATAACATACCCATGCGAGGAAGGGCATTCTCTCATTTCCTCAAAATGACTAATTTTCTGATGAAAATTTATAGATATTTTTTTTTCTTGTTTCTACTCCAAACATAGGTTGTGGGTGTTCGTTAGAACTGCCTCATTGAGGTGGTTCTAACGAGTACCCACAACCTATGTCTTAGGGGCAGAAATAAGAAAAATAATGTACACCCCCATAAACCCCAGTTTTCTCTATATAAGTGGGGTTTTACGAACTTGGTCACATGATGAGAATGATAATCACAAAAGTATTGCCAGAGTGAACAAAATAATTTTAGGGGTGCGGAAATCCCAATACATTTAGTTTATACTAATTTATTTTAGTTCGATTGCGATGGAAGCTGCAACACATTCCGGATGTTTTCACGCGCGCGCGAGAGGCAGTGACTATTACACCACTGCTACCCATTTACACCTGGGTGGAGTGAGGCAGTGTCATGTGTCTTGCCCAAGGACACACCTCGATACCGGGTGCCGGATTCGAACGCACAACCTCTCGATCATGAGTCGAACGCGTCAACCAGTTTGATTAAACAATCCGCTCGTCTACAGTGAAATTCACTTCTGAATTTGTGAAAACTGAAATCTGCATAAAACTGCCCATTATCAGTTGTGCTAGCGGTAGAAGTTTCAACACCAAAATTTGTCCACGATTTGTTTCACACAAAATGTCAGAATTGTTTATGCTTCAGGTTTCTACTTGCCTAATTACTGTGTGCACAATCATGGGTCAGTTGAAACAGCCCAAATTACCCCAAACCACCCAAACCTCAAGTAAACATAGTCTCTACGTTTATGGATGCTAACTATTAAATGAATTAGATATGAAAAAGAAGTTAATGTAAGTTACAATTTCATTTTTAGCGCGTCTGTTTTTCGAAGAAAAAGTTTTTGAGCTATTGTCGTCACTCCAGCATCTGCGTTGTTGTCTTCATCATCTTTGATGGTGTGCCAAAAAAACTTAACCTTGGCTATAACTTTGAAAGTATTTGACCTAGCCTCATTAAACTTTATATTCATACTCCCCATCACAAGAGCTACATTCTACCAAAGGGCCATAACTGTATTGTTGATTTTGGCTGAATTATCTCCCCTAACTTTCTGAAGTGGACTCTTCCATCTTTATTTTGGACATATCCATTCTTGTAAATAGGGTTTTTGGTCAAAATCATTGACAGCATGGCTCAATATGAGCAGTCTTGTCTTGATCTAAACTGTTTGCATAGATACCAGTCTACGTTGTTGAAAAGTTTTAACAGAAGCCTCTGTGGTGTAGTGGCTTATGCTTTTGCCTCAAACCAGAGGTTATGGGCTTGATTCCTGGCTTCTCTAAACTTTTGGATGAGTCTTCAAACCCAGGTTAGGGGACATATAATCTTAGTTCTTGATGGAACATAGACAAAGAATCTTATATGTGGTTCTGATTCTGTTGTAGATAGGCTTTTCCAACCCAAGGGATGACCATGCTGAGTGGAAGCTAGGCATAGATGCTGAGCGCACCTGAGGCTATGCCGACGATCTGCTCAGCATGATCATCCCGAGGGTTGGGAACGCCAGTCTACCACAGAACCAGATATTAGATTCTATTTCTTGCACAACATCGCCAAAAATTTTCATTTTACTTTAGTTTACATTTTATTATCCCCCTACCAAATAGGTTCGGGGGATATAGCTTACCCTCCGACTGAATAGGTTCGGGGGATATAGCAATCAGCCTGGCGTCCGTCTGTCCGTCCGTCCGTCCGTCCGTCCGCACCAACAAATGTATAGTTAGGTGCCTATGTAAATGGACAGAATCAATGTAAGTCAATGGGATTTATTCCGTTAGACACTGAAAATACTTCTTTTCAGTGGCTAAAAATAGCCACTTTATTATCAATCCTGCCAAAAATAGCCACATAAGTATACATCCGTGAGAACGTCCGTCCATAGACGCAACCTTGTGATGGCCATAACTCCTATACCCTTTGAGATTCATTGATGGTTCTTGGCACAATTGTTCACAAGGCCGAGACGGCGTGTCATGCGCAAGAACCAGAACTCTGGATGCCATACTTTTTTAGTTATCTCCCCTTTTAATAAAATAGAATGACTACTTTGTGATGGCCATAACTCCAATACCCTTTGAGATATATTGATGGTACCTGGCACAGTTGTTCACAAGGCTGAGACGGCGTGTCATGCACAAGAACCACAACTCTGGTTGCCACGGTTTTGGAGTTATCTCCCCTTCCAATGAAATACAGTGACAACTTTGTGATGGCCGTAACTCCTATACCCTTTGAGATTCATTGATGGTTCTTGGCACAATTGTTCACAAGGCTGAGACGGCGTGTCGTGCGTAAGAACCAGAACTCTGGATGCCATACTTTTTTAGTTATCTCCCCTTTTAATAAAATAGAATGACTACTTTGTGATGGCCATAACTCCAATACCCTTTGAGATATATTGATGGTACCTGGCACAGTTGTTCACAAGGCTGAGACGGCGTGTCATGCACGAGAACCACAACTCTGGTTGCCATGGTTTTAGAGTTATCTCCCCTTCCAATAAAATAGAGTGACAACCTTGTGATGGCCATAATTCCAATACCCTTTAAGATATATTGATGATACCTGGCACAGTTGTTCACAAGGCCGAGACGGTGTGTCATGCACAAGAACCACAACTCTGGGTGCCATGGTTTTTTAGTTATCTCCCCTTCCAATAATATAGAATCACTACATTGTGATGGCCACATCTCCAACACTCTTTGAGATATATTGATGATACTTGGTACAGGTGTACATGAGGTTAAGCAGGTGTGTCACGTGCAAGAACCACAACTCTGGTTGCCCTGGTTTTTTTAATTATCTCCCCTGACAATATAACCTTGTGATGGCCATAACTCCAATACCCTTTGAGATATATTGATGGTACTTGGCACAATTGTATACAACATGGAGACGGTGCTTCATGCCTAAGAACCACAACTTTCGGTGCTATGATATTTGAGTTACCTCCCCTTCCAATATAACAGTATGACAACCTTGTGATCATCGTACCTCCAATACCCTTTGAGACATATTGGTGGTACTTGATGCAGATGTACATGAGGTTAAGCAGGTGTGTCATGCTCAAGAATTACAACTCTGGGTGCTCTGGTTTTATAGTTATCTCACCTGGCAATATAACCTTGTGATGGCCATAACTCCAACACCCTTTGAGATATATTGAAGGACTTTGGCACAATTGTATACAAGGTATAGAAGGGATGTCATGTGCAAGAACCCCAACTGTTGGTGCTGTGGTATTTGAGTTATCTACCCTTCCAATATAACAGTATGACCAGCTTGTGATCACCATATCTCCAATACCTTTTCAGACATACTGATGGTACTTTGTACAGAAATACATGAGCTTAAGCAGGCATGTCATGCGCAAGAACCACATTTCTGAGTGCCCTGGTTTTTCAGTCATCTCCCCTGACAGTATAATCTTGTGATTGCCATAACTGCAATACTTTTGTGATATATTGCTGGTTTAATTCTGGTGCACTTTCTATTGGTGAACAATCTTCTGAAGGCCATATTGGCTTTTGGTCGGGGAATTTGCCATCTCTTCCGATGGCTATTTTGTTTTGTGCATTATACGTATGTAGATTGGCTGTGTAACAACTCCAGGTTAAGAAAACAATTTCTATCCCAGATCCCAGGCTAAAACCACAAATTTCCTTATCTGGTGTGCAAGAATAGCATGTCTGCATGCTTTAAAAACAATGTACCGTATTCGCCCTAATTACCGCACATGCTCCTATAAGCGCACACCAAAGCTATTTTTGAAAAGGAAATGCATAAGCGCACACTATACAGTAATCCCCCCTTGAAGCTCTCATAGTAAATCTATAAAAACTTACCATTATTTCTTCCAACAGTGAAGGCAATGCTTAAGTATCTTTTTCTGTCCCATTAAATATCAGTATGCGTCATCTTGGAAGCTGTTGTTTTCGTATCAAGTGTGCGCTAATTAGGTAGATTTTTCACCCTGATTTAATGACATGATTTTGAAAAAACTAAGCGCACAGTGCGGTAATTAGGGCGAATACGGTAGTAGCATTTCTCACATGTGATTATCAGTAATGACAGACAAACTACTGTTTTTGTCAATTTGTTTTATTTTTCAAGCTTTTCTGTGATGATTTCTTTTCCCAGATATCTAGACGGGGAGGTAAACCTCAGGAGAGAATGTTCTTCCTATTCTCTGACATGATAATCTATGGCAAGTCACGGCTTCTCGATACCGGAAACAACTCCTACAGTTGCTGCTGTAAACTACCACTGAGGCACTGTCAAGTTGAGGCTATGTTAGGAAGTGTACAGCGGTCAGATGGTGGAGGGATGTTCAGGGTAAGGGCAATTTCACTAGTAGTAAGTACAATGAAATTCCTCTATTAAGACCACCTAAAATTAAGACTAATTCTGCTTCAAAAAGCTTATTTAAAAAGTTTCAGTTATTCTTTCTTTGTGTTTTCTGCATACATTGTCCTCTGATCAGAGACCACCTTTGGGATTGTTCAAAAGTGGTCTTAAAGACCACTTTTGAACAGTCCCAAAGGTGGTCTAAATATAGGAATTTTACTGTACACACTTTGCTACAGACTTGCCTGTCCGTGATAATATAGGGTTATGTTAATGTTATTGGTGACTTGTTCCCAGTTTGGATATGGAAAGACACAAGCTTGTGAATGCCCTTCCATATCCCAACGAGGGACAATATTCACAAATATTGGTGTATTAATCCTTTTAGCATGGCACAATAATAGGAGACTAGTTTTTCTTCCATCCATTTGTCCATTTGTCAATTCATCAACATTTGCGACAACCCTATCTGTTTTACAAATGGTTAAGTTCATTTCTCAAGATCTATAAGAGCTTCATTAGTTGTACACTGTAGATCCAATATATAGTAAATACATGGTTAGTGTCTTTAATAATAAAATATAATCGGTGAGCCTTAGACAGTTTTATAGGGGCGAGCTTTAGCGAGCCCCAATAAAATTGACGGGGCGAACCGATTATATTTTAATATTAAAGAGACTAATCATGTATTTAGTTTATACCGCAATTCAAAACAATCAAGGGGCTTTGCAATAATTTAGCAAATTTAAGCAAAAGATACAGCAGTCAGTGTGGCATGTTAAAGGCCATTCAGTGCCATGGCGCGCACACGTAGTATAAAATGATGTCAACGAGTGCAAAGTTTCTGACATCACCGCGCCACAAAGACATAGGAAACAACATGGACCCTCAAATAAAAGTTTTTCAGCACTTTACATTCTGTATGAAAATCTGCAAATAAATAGTTAATTTCAGCTTTAGAAATTATTTTCGATGTTGAGACTCAACAGCAGTAGCAGTGCGCAGTTATTCCAACGGGTCATTCAAACCAGGAAAGGTCGAGAAGCTAAGAATTTAGCTGAAATTTCTGAAAATCTGTTCAAATAAATATTGCAAAGATTTTAACTTGCCATTCCTTTGTTTTCCCATGTATAAAAGGTTCCATGTTATTGTTTACACTTGTAAATTAGTGACCTGAAAAGTAAGTCCGGTCTATAAACGGTCACTAGACGTATTATAGGTCAGTAGAAGGTTTCATAGGTCACTACCGCTTATAGCATGCAGTTATTCGACCCCCTTTATTGGGTTACTAGAATTCCTGATTGCAGTATAAATTACGGTGTTTGGGGTCCAAATACAGCTAGTGTGATATATCCAGATCGCGATAGAAGTTGTGGTGGTAGTTTGCCAAGATGCTGATATAAATCACGGTGATAGTTTGGTGAGATACTGCTTATCAGTCCACACTAAATGGCTGTCAGTAATGCTATCGGCCATATTTCACCATTAAAGTAGGTTCAATCAGAATTACTCAATGACAGAATCAGTGATCAGTTTGATATGTGAAATATTCTGGAAATGGTTGTGTAGTAGCCCCCACCCCCCTTAAAAAAAGAACAAAAAAATAGCATAATGTCATCCACATTGTAAAGAACTTAAGCGGAATGGATACACCTTCGCAACTCCTGCAAATGTATATTTATCTCACATGTCAATAGGGGTTATCTCTTAAAGGAAAGAATTCGCACCTCAGGAGATAAATGGCAGAAATATGCCAGATGTTCCAATTCCCCTGAAGTATGTTTTCCCGCTTTAGAGGTCCAGATTTTTGCACCAGTCCAGCTAAAGAAACATGAGCCAACTGATCAGAAAAGTGTACTTACCGTAAAAATCCTGAAAATTCGGACACCTTGAGGACTTGCTGTAATTCTCCTAAAATTTTAACAAAATTGTTTCATGATCCAGCAAGGAGACCAAAAAGTGCAGATGGAATGGCAAACAGTGTAGACCTAGATCAGACTGCTCCTTCTGGAGCAGTCTGATCTGGGTCTGCACTGTTTGCTTAGGCCTATATGTCCCAATACTAACAATCATAGTGGTATTACATAGGCAACAAGTAATGGCTCAGTCATGTCATAGCCTTTGCTGCTCACAGACATGTAGTGGAGTCCTTGAGGTCGCTTTGTACAAAAATTCCTGTTTCTTGCCCTGTTAGTTGGCTGCGTATCTACATCTGAAGCAGGGTCGGTCGGGTTAGCTATTTTTAGCTCACCAGAGCCGAAGGCTCTCAGGAGCTTATAGGATAGGCAGTTGTCTGTCATCGTCGTATATCGTATGTCTGGCGTCAACACTTTTAAACATCTTCTCCTCTGAAGCCACTTGGCTGATTGGGCCCAAATTTTATCTGTAGCATCCTTGGGATGGGGGATTTAAAATTTGTGTTTTTTTATGAAAATCGGCTCATTAGTTTGGTTGCTATGACAACTTAGAGTTTCCATAGACTTATAAAGGGGAAAATTTTTAAAAAATGGCATTTACTGCCAAGTCATTGCAGATATTTTGACAAAACTCTTATAGAAATGTTTCTTGAGTAAACTTCTCTCAGCCATTTGCTTTTATGCCAACCTGAGGGTCCCCCAGGTTGTGCCGGGGCCATGAACCACCCCCTCCACTTCATAAAAGGCCATATATCTCAGAAACCATTCAGATCCCGACCCCTAAACCATATATATTCTTGTTCCTATTGATAAGACGCATTCAGTAACACCAACCTGGGTGTCCTCAAGGATGCGCCGAGGTCATGCCCCACCCCCTCCACTTAATAAAAGGCCCAATATCTCGGAAACCATTCAGATGCCCACCCCTAAATCATATATATTCTTGTTCCTTATGATAAGACCCATTCAGTGACATCAACCTGGGAGTCCCCGGGATGCGCCGGGGCCATGCCCCACCCCCTCCATTTCATAAAAGGCCCAATATCTCCGAAACCTTACAGATCCCTGCCCCTAAACCATATATATTCTTGCTTCTTATGATAAGACACATTCATTGACACCAACCTGGGGGTCCTAGGGGATGCGCTGAGGCTTTGCCCCGTCCCTCCACTTCACAAAAGGCCATATATCTCAGAAACTGTTCAGATCCCCACCCCTAAACCATATATATTCTTGTTCATTATGATAAGACGCATTCAGTAACACCAACCTGGGGTCCCCAGGGATGTGCTGGGGCCATGCCCCACCCCCTCCATTTCAGAATATCACAATATCTCGGAAACCCTACAGATGGCCACCCCTAAACCATATATATTCTTGTTCCTTATGATAAAACACATTCATTGACACCAGCCTGGGAGTCTCCGGGGGCCTTGCCCCACCCCTCCACTTCACAAAAGGCCTTATATCTCAGAGAATGTTCTTAGCCCCACACTAAACCATATATATTCATCTTTCTTATGATAAGATGCATTCAGTGACACCAGCTTGGGAGTCCCCGGGGCACGCCCAGGCCATGCCCCACCGCTTTACTGCATTAAAAGCCATATATCTCAGAAATAGTTCAGATCCCCACCTCTAAACCATATACTTGTTCCTTATGATAAGACTCGTTCAATCACACCAACCTTCCACTTCATAAAAGGATTTTTATTTCAGAAACCATTCAAATCCCCACCCCATAATCATATATGTTCTTGTTCCTTTATAATTAGCCCACCTACTGTAAGGGGGTTTGCAGGGGCCATTCCTATCCTTTCCACTTCATGAAAGGGCCTCAAATCTCCGAAACCGTTCAGATTCGCAGCACTAAACCATATATATACTTGGTCCTTATGATAAGACACATTTAGGGACAACAATTTGGGCTTTCCTGGGATCAACAGGGCATGCCCCAACCCCTCCACTGTTTAAAAGGCCTTACAGATCCCCACTGCTAAATCATATATATTTTTGTTTTTTATGATAAGACGCATTTAGTGATACCAACCAGGGCTCCATTCGGTCCATGTCCCACCCCCTCTACTTCATAAAAGGCCTAATGTTTCAGATACTGGGTCCACATGGGTGCTTATTTGGACATGGGGGTTCATTTGGTAGATTAAAATGATATCATGTTAAAATACATGGCTGCCATTGGGCAGTGCCCACCTGAGCTCTGGTGAGCATAGTGGCCCATGGGCCTCTTGTTTTTTTTCTTTAGGCCTTGCTTTATTGGTCTACTTGAATATGATGTCACACATGTATAGGCAATGGAAAGGAACTTTGATGTTACAAATACACAAAAAGCAGCTGTTGTTTGATGTCACTTGTAGTTTCTTTTGACATTAGATGGTGGAACATTTTATTGCATCCGAAATGTTACAAAAGGATTTATATGGGTGTGTTACAGTCAGTAATGTTGTTTTTTTTCGAACAGCTGTAAAAGGTTAGGGGAATTTGAAGGAAAACAAAAAAGTTAAAAAGTATTTTAACTCTTATCCCGCTGCATAAATTAATTTAGTCATGCCCATATACATTTCAAGCAATCAAATTACTTGATGTAATTTATTCCTGCAAATTCACAAACCAAATGTTAAACAGTGTAGATCCAGATCAGATGGCTACTGTTTGCAAAAGTATGGGTTGTCGTGAATAGCAGGATAATGTTTAAGTGTGTTAGAACCAAAAAAAGATCAGCTCTAGCAGTGATTTATTGAGTAATAAATCACAGTTTGGAGGATAGTTCTAAAGTAGATAAAATCACGCGCACTGCCCTATCTCAAGACAAACTTTTATGGGATTAAAGGTGTTTTAGCCAATGAAGTTCACTGTATTTGACAATCTAACATGCTCTTTCAGATCACTTGTAAGGATGAGAGCTTCCTGTTGTACAGTGCTGACCTGGACGAGGCTAAAGCCTGGATGGAAACCATAGAGGAATCTGTGAGGTAAATATAGCTTATTACTTACCCAGTTTTATATGCGATTTATAAACCGGGGGAGGTTGAATACCTGGTAAAGAAACGAGTGAACTTGGCACAAGTTTCTTTATCGGATGTTCAACCTCCCAGGGTTTATAAATCCCATATTTAAAATGGGCTGAGTCAATAAACTGTATATTAGGTGCATTTTGATAGTGCTAATGGATCATTTTGCACCTGATTCTTAGTACAGTTCACTCTTAAAATACAGACCATGCAAACGGTAGAAGGTGCAGTGACACATAAGCTGACTGAAACAAAAACTGTATAGATGCCATCTTGAAAGCACTTTCTATTGTACTGAATGAAAATAGAAGAACTAAAATTATTATAATGATAAAACAAATAAAAATAGGAGAGTACAGTAACCAAACTAATGCCAAATTCAATGGTTATGTCCATCTAATGTTTATTTCAACGCTGGCTCGGAATCAAATGTCATACATTCTGATTGTTGCTTACATCTTCTAAGACGCCATTGATGCGATGTCAAAAACAACACATCAAAATGAATTAAACTTATCTAAATATAAGGATTGCATTGGAAAAGTAGGACTGGCTACATATAAATATTTCTTCAGAGATGATAAATCTTCCTAGGCCAGGGTTGACTATCATTTTTAATTCGTTGAGAAATCATAGTATTTCTTCGTTATGCATAAGATGGAATTCACCACAACCACTGTATAGCACTATCATTGGGTTCTAAAACAGAAACTATGTTAGTTAAACAACACTTCTATGTCAACACTTGTATGTAAATTGGGGTTTATCAAGGTATGCATTACTGATGCTGGTACACTGATATACACCACAACCTCTTTATAACACTATTAATGGGGTCCAAAGCAGAAACCCTGAAAGTTAAACAACCATATTGTATCCAAACAAAAAAAGTATTGATTAATATATGGTCATTTTTGTTTCAAAGTTTCAAAGTTTATTTCTACTCTAGGTTAACAAAGTTAACAACAAGAGGACATGCATGTATAAATATTACAAACAGTAAGACATTGTGAGAATTTCACATTTCGTATTTGAATTGGCGTGAAATTTTGTTTTCTTTGTACCTCACTCTACGACCCAGATGCAGGACATATCTGTAACAAGTGAGCAGTTTCACCGTTCATTGGCTGTCCGCAGCCGCGAACGAAAAGTGTGGTGTGTCAGACTATATTCTTGTACTCACTGGAACACAACTAGCGCATCAGTATCAAAGCAATAGTAATAATAATAATAATAATAATAATAATTTTGACAAGTCTGTGAAATGGAGATCCCCGCAGACCCCATCTTTCATAGATAAAAATGGGGTCTACAGAGGCATACATTATTCTCCCCACCCCAAGACACGGACCGCAGGTACCCGCTAGAACAGCCTCATTGAGTTGGCTTCAACGGGCACCCACAGCCCATGCCCCGAGCAGAGATATGAAAAAAAATGACGAATGAAAAAAGTGCAATTAGGTGAAATAGTGGTTGTTTACAAGTATTCTGCATATAATACATGTATTTTAATTGAGTTTTGAGAAGGAACATGGCAAATAGTGTAGTTATGCATAAGGTATACCATTGATCTGTGTATGGGCAGCAGAGGAGAAAGTGTAGTGCCGTACAGTGTAGTGTAGTGCAGTATAGTGAAGTGCAGTGTATATGTTCGAGCCCTACGTCCAACCAACAGCAACACCCAGGGTCACACGGAGACGAGATCTCGGTTTAAAGGCTCCTCCGAAGGTCTGGTCGGAACCGCGCCTCTGATTTATGAGGCGGATAGCATAACCACCATACCAAGGGATTCCTGAAGTGTAGTGTGGTGTAGTGTAGCATAGTGTAGTTAAGGGTAATGAGTGTAGTATTTTGAAGCTTAGCCTAGCATGTACATGGCATGACATATCAAAGCAGGATGACATTACAAAGCATGACGTAGTGTGGCATGACATAGCATGGCAGTTAATAGTCTCACTCCAAGTTAGACGGAGATCAGTCTGGCCTGATGCGCTGATTTAACCTCGTCTCCGATCGGGGGAAATACACAGTATATTCCGTTAATTGCCGCACGTGCTTGGCCCAGTCCAGTGCAGTGGCCAGCGATAAACCGGTTATTGAAAACCACTGAACCGAGGATTACACCAAACAAGGAAAAACTCCATTCATATAAATTACATTCATTGTGCGTACAAATACGGAGTAGACACCTACATTGCCTCAACGTCGCCAAAGCGTCAACATTGATGTCTTGACGGCATTGATGCTCTGGAGGGTCCTAAATTCCTAGTTTTACATGGTGGAAATGTGATTGTGATCTAAATTGGTAAGTAGATTTCCTTTTTTCTAGCACGCATATGGTCCGTCCAGGTTCTCCGTGAAGGCATGCACTGATAGGTATCCCTTTGCAGAAAATAAGGACAGGCAAATAGCCTATCTCAAAGGGAACTGATCCGGCGTTGAAACAAAAACATCACCTATAACGTGCAACCTTGGTGGAGAGAGAATATTCCTTCCTGTTTTCACCCCTATCATCGAAACGAAAGTTGATAGGGAGTGGAAACGATGAAGGTAAATTGAGAAGCATTACCGTAAGGAATAACATTTTGCAGAGGTACAATATGTAGATTCAGTGAGGTTGTAGCTTTCTATAAATGTTTGTTTTAACGACTATTACATGTTTTTTTAACGCATATGATAATAGCATACGTACTGGAGCTAATACAACTATCGCAATGGACTGTTCCAAAGTTAATAAATCACACAAATATGAGGAACTATAGTACTAACAACGATTCTTGGCAATGTAGCTTACAATTTTCAGAGTGGAATTTTCGATACTCTCCGACCCTGATAGAGGGTGCCAACAAGAGTAACCTCCTCGTACCGGGTCGGACGAGCACCAGAAAATCGTTATTCAAGAGTATAACTAATAATAATAATAATAATAATAATAATAATAATAATCAAGAAACTACCGAATTGTTTATAAAATTTATAAACATACACAATTTTCGTAATTCGGTGGAATTTTCGGATTCCATTAACTTTTTAAATTTTAAACTGTTTGGATTTTCATAATAATATCGGTCTAAATATCGCCGTCTTGTGTTGCTAAAATGGGCACAGGACATGATGTAATGATACTCATCCCCTATATCGGAATTACATAATTGGCAAACTCTATCTTTGAGTGGTACACTAACCCACCTTCCTAATTCGATTGGCAATTTGTGATTTCGTGTTCTGAAAGCTATAAGTATTTTACAATAATAATTTGATAGAATTTTTATATATTTACTTTGTTGTGGGAATTCTTTGAAAAGTCTGTAATTTAGTCCACTAGACATTGAATTCAACGTACTTGACCATTCTTGCAAATATTGATCTTTTATCCTTTGTGCGATAGAAAGTTTAAACCATTTTGGATTTATGACATCTTGTGATAGCCAGATACCAGAAAATCCGCATCCTTCTACTATACTTTTGACATTTTCTATATAAAAGCTTTTACAAAGATCTTTTTTGTGCATCAAATATAGAATTTCATACATTTTTGAAGATAACATTTGGTTATTATCGACCATGGATACCAGTTTTGTCCAGTATGACATTATACGAGTTTTGATATCTATTCGGAAAGGTGCAATGCCCAATTCGCCGTAAATCATGAACGATGGGGTAGATCTTTTTAAATTGAAAATATATTTATAAAACTTCAATTGGACTCTCTCTATGATATCACAGTTCCCAAAGCCCCATACTTCGCATCCATATAACAGGATAGGTTTAATGGTTTTATCAAACAATTCTATTTGTATATCAAATGGTAAATTTAGATTGCGGCATTTTTTTATCATTGAAAAAAGGGCTTTGTTACCTTGCTCTGCAATATACTTTTTGGCGGTTTGAAAAGATCCACTGCGTGATAAATATATGCCTAAATATTTATATTCTTTTACTATTTCGAGTTCTGTGTCGTCCAAATAAAAGTGTACGTTTCTAGGAGTTCGTCCCTGACTAATTATCAAAACCTTAGTTTTGCTGGCATTGACCTTTAATTTCCAGGTACTACAGTAATCTTGAAAAGTGTTTAGTGCTTTTTGCAGGTCATATGGGTTATCACTAAATATGACTGTATCGTCTGCATAAAGTAATATAAATGGCTTCAAAAATATGACTGTGGTTTCGTCATTAAAATCACAAGTAATACCTTTCTGTTTACAAACCATGAAATGGTTTTCCAGGTCATTGAGGAATATAGAAAATAAGAATGGTGAAAGGCTTTCACCTTGGCGGACGCCCTGTGTACAGGGGAAAAAGGCAGAAGTGCCGTCTGAAGTATATATTCTAGATTTGATATTGTTGTAAAGATTCTGAATAAGATTGTGACATTTACCGTTTATATTATACTTCTTAAGCTTATACCAGAGCCCTTCCCGCCAGACTGTGTCAAACACCTGTTTAAAATCAATGAAGGTGCAATATAATTTATTATGTTTTGCTTTGAACATTTCGACGAGGCTATTTATAATAAATAGATTGTCTACAGTAGAAAATCCTTTTCTAAATCCAGCTTGGCAGTCCGTCAATACCTCATGGTCTTCCGCATATTGATTTAGCCTGTTGTTTATTATACTAGTAAATACTTTACCCAAACAGCTAAGAAGGGTGATAGGCCGGTAATTTTCAGGGTTGTGTATGTCCCCTTTGTTTTTATATATTGGTAAAATGTTTCCAGTTAGCCAACTTTCAGGGAAAATACCTTTATCAAGTATAAGGTTAAATAGTTTAAGGTAAATTGGTAACAAGTGTTTTAGTGAGGTTTTAATATGTTCATTTTTTATATCGTCAATTCCTGGAGATTTATCATTTTTGAGCGACTTAATTGCTTTTATTATTTCATTTTCTGTAATAGGGCTGTTGATTTCTTGGTTAATTGTGTCTGTTTGGGGGTTGGGCAGGGGTGTTTCTATGTCCCCATTTGTATTTGCTGAATTATTTATCTTCTCGAAGTGTGTAAAGAGGTCACTGAGCGAGGCACCATTTTGTTTAATTTTGCCATCGTTCAATATTCGCCAATATTCTTTTGGATTTACTGTTTTTAAAGTTCTGATTTTGTCAATTTTATTCATATCGAAACGTTTTCTATTTTTATTCATTACTTTTTTATATTCTTTGCTTACAGATTTTAATATATTCTTAAAATGATCAGTTTTATGTCTGTTGTATAATCTTCGAGTCTTATGATAGAGATTTCTTGCTGTGCGGCATTCATGATTAAACCATGGCCGTTGTTTTGATTTGTCGGTTTCTGGTTGTGATCTCGGTTTGTAGAAGCCGAATGTGTCTTTGCATGCGTTTTTAAATAGAGTCTCAATGTTACTAACCGCGGCATTGATTTCAGCTTCCGATACAGCTGCTTGTTGACATAGTTCGTTTAAATTTTGATTTATACGACCTATTTCTTCTGCGTTAATATTTTGCAAGAATTCATCCTCTTGACCATGCTTCCATAGTTTGATTTTAGGGTCTGTAAAATTACTACTCTCTTCGCCACTTGGGCTTGACAACTGATAATCAGTGTTAATTGTCAATGAGAGTCCACAATGCGAGTCCGAATATAAACTTGAAAAGTCTAAAATTTCAAAATCCTTAATGTGTTTGATCAGATGGGGGCTTGATATGACATAATCAACCGTGCTACGGTCTTTACAGGTTAGTTTTGGATACATTGCGTCTTGGCCAATTCTACCGTTTAAAATAAATATATCATTACTCTTACAGAACTCCAAGAGCTGGAGACCATAAGCATTGGTTGTCATGTCCGCAGATTGTCTATCGAGGGGCACGTTACATTTGTGCAAGCTCTGTAACACCACCATACTTTCATTATATAAGGTTCCGTTGTCATACTGGTCTGAAATAAACTGATCTGCGATGACAAAGTCAGGACGTATACCTGTCCTGGAGTTGAAATCGCCGAACAGAATAACATTTTCAGAACTTCCACACTGCTCGTCAATTTCATTCTGTATCTCAAGATACGGGTCCACGGACGCATATTTGGAGCCGGCCGGAGGAATATACACTATACCACAGTGTATATCATCTTCGGTCTGTGTGAATGTATTTGCGATGCTAAACCACTGGATAAGATTTGAGTTGCTTTTTCCTGCTTTCACATATTTATGTATGGAACTTTTGACAATTAGCGCAGTTCCGCCAGACCTGTATCTTGAGAGTTTTTTCCTGTTATGGCATATAACCCTATAGCCTGGTATTTCTATAGAATCGGCATCATCTAATTTCGTTTCCTGGACACCGATCAAGTCATATGAGTTTATCAGTTCCAGGAATTCAGGGTAACTGAGTTTACTTTTTAAGCCACATGCATTAATTGACAGTATTTTGAAATTTTCAATAACACAGCTGTGTTTCTGTCTAGTACCGTTTAAATGGCGTATATTGTCCGTATTTTCATCGTTGTGTTCCTCGGACTCCTATTGCTCATTGTCATTGACGGAGTTTCTCTCGGGTGGCCTATCACGTGATTGTCGCGCCTGCTATTGGCATTGCGCGGTATAGGGGTTCGGATTTCTGTTCATTTGTCCATCCGTCTGTTAGTCCATCCATTCGACCATTTGTCAATTCTTTGACATTTACGACAACCCTGGCTTTCACCCAAATGCTCAAGTTCATTTCTAAGCACTATACGAGCTTCATTAATGATACTTGGTACAGACTTGCATCTGGGGATGGCAATAATAATGCAAGCATCCATATTTGACCATGACCTACTATTCATGGTTCACTGACTTTGAAAACTATTGCATCAAACCTGGCATTCATCCTACTATTTATGTTCATTTCTCAAGAACTGTAAGAGTTTTATTAAAGATACTTCGTACAAGCATGCAGCTGTGGATGGCAGCGATAATGCAAGCATCCATATTTGACCATGACCCACTTTTTATGGTTGACTGACTTTGCAAACTATTGCGTCAAACCTAGCGTTCATCCTACTATTCAAGTTAATTTCTCAAGAACTATAAGAGCTTCATTAATGATCTTTGGTACAAGCTTGCATTTAGTGAGAGCAAATATAATACAGTTATCCACATCTGACATTGACCTACATTTCATTGGTCATTGACAGTGATCTTTTTTGTCAACCCTAGTGGTCCACCCTCATGTTCAAGTCCATTTCTCAAGAACTTTAAGAACTTCATTATACAAGCTTGCATCTAGGAGTGGTTACTTTAATGCAAGCATCCATGTTTGACCTTGACCTAAATTTTATGGATCTGTGACTTTGTGCCCCCACAGGCGCGACATAGCCTTTGGCTGATTTCTTGTTCTATATAAGCTATAAATTTTTGAGATCCATCTTTCCAAAACTGTGTTGTAAGGAACAGTGCTTTAATGAGGTTGTGGTGCACTGGTGAAAGTTTTAAAGTTTATTAAGATTTTATATGATTAATGAAGTCCATCTTAGGACACCCAACCACAAAGTGCTCATGGTGAACTATTGTAATCAGTCTATGTAAGTTGTTTATCAAATTGTCATGCATCATCAACAATTTGCGTTCAATGACCCTTGAGCCAATTTAATTCAAACTGATGGAAAGAGCTAAAATGATTCTACTCCAATGAATATGATGGCCACCAGAGCTAAAAATAGGAAGATCTTTAACTGACAACAAGTCCTATACCCATGGGCCAATTTCATTTAAGCTTTATAGGAATGTTGCTGAGGTGACTCCACCAAAAGTTCTTATGTGCAAAATGTGCACTAGAGGTAATAGAAAAACATTGAAATGACAACTCCCCCTATACATTTAGTCCAATTTCAATCAAAATTCATAGGAATGTTGCCTAGGTGAGCCTCTACCACAGTAGCTATTCCTGAATGATTGATTTTATTTTTCAGGAAATTAAACATAAATCGACAGACTTTGCGTAAGCCAAGCAGTAATTTAGTCCCAGAGAGGAGAAAATCATTTGTTCGGTTGAAAAGTAAAGAGAAGAAAAATGATTTGAGGGTAGGTGATTTGAGGGTACATGATTTGAGAGGATTGGATACCCTTCAAGGGAGGCAACTCTTTCAAACATTGATGTTTACAAGTCAGTGTAGTGTACACCCCACCTAAACCCCACTTTATATAGAGAAAACTAGGGTTTACGGGCCGGGTGTGCATTATTGTCCTTGTTTCTGCTCCAAGACGTAGGTTGTGGGTACTTGTTAGAACTGCCTCAATGGGGCGGTTCTTACGAGCACCACAACCTATGTTTAGAATATAAATAAGGAAAAATATATCAAATTTTCTTCAGACAATTAGCTATGTTTGAGATATGAAATAATGTACTATGCCCCATGGATGTGTTATTGTAATATCCTCTGGCAGTAAGGATCCACTCTTATTGGATAGAAACTCGTAATGGATAGAATGAGCAAATTCTTTACTTTAAGAGTAGACTTCTCTCCTAACATGGTTAGGTTTATAGGAAAACAGACAAGTAATATAGCAATGTCTCTCACTTAAATAGGAATGAATACACCTCGTGGACACCTGATAGTTTTTCATTATTTCAAAGGGAGACAACTTTTTATGGCATCTTGTTTACTTTCTCATAAACAGACCTATAATGAAGCAGGATTCTAATCTTGAAAGAAGGAATTTACTCCCCATGAACAACTGTACTTTTCAAGGGTAGACAATAGAGCCAAAAAGTTTTTAGTTGCTTCCCTGAAATCAAAAATCAACTTAACATTGAAGATTCTGGATAACAAATTTAAGTTATAACCTCAAAGGTTTTTGTGAGTAGTAAAACATCAAAAAAATGTATTGCCATGATAACCTCTGCTAGCAATAACAATAACATTATGGATATATTAATTCTTAAATAACCATTGCAGCAAATTGTTCAGCATTGGCCAAACCCATAAGTTTCTAGCCATGAAAACAAATCGGTAATTAACTCATCCTGCTGCATGAATTTATTTATCCATACCCTTTGCTGACAATATTACTGACAAAATTACTTGAAATAATGTATTTGTTGAATTCACAAACTGCATGACAAGCAGTAGATTCTGGGGTAGATTGCAAAGGTAGATGTGTTCAGTGGGATAAGGGTTAGTAATCGGTTTACAACATATATCGTCAGGGCATCTGGCTGGCAACCTGGTATCAGTTGTTCAAATCAAAACTAACAATGTCTTAGTTATAGAATCGTTAAAACTTCTTAAACTTGTTGATTGGAATATATATACTTACAAGGGAGGTCACTCTTCGAAGCATTTTTTTTTGTCACCATTATCAATACAGATCTACTCATATAGCACCAGGATAACACATCCGTGTTACATGGTGCATTCTGTAATATTTCCAAGATGGTTAATTAACTGATGAAAATATGTGATATTTTTCTTATTTCTACTCAAAACATAGCTTATTGGTGCTCGTTGGAACCGCCTTATTGAGGCAGTTCTAAGGAGTACTTATAACCTATGTCTGGGAGCAGAAATAAGAAAAATAGTGAATACCCCTGTAAACCACAGTTTGGTCAATATAAATTGGGGTTTACAGGGGTGTTCATGGGGCCGGCCTTGGTAGCTCAGTCAGATGCGCGTCTGACTGGTGATCAG